>CAMZMU010000043.1:8528755-9128755 GCA_947311845.1 Poa pratensis
CTCGTGTGTTTCACGAGGGAGATTTGGTGCTAAGGCTGGTGCTGCGCAAGAAGGGTCGGCACAAGTTGTCACCTCATGGGAGGGACCGTTTGTGAGCCGAGCTCTGTCAATGATTCCTACTATCTTATAGATGCGCAGGAACAAGGGAAGATGGGCTGGACAACCCGGGTCAGAGGTCAGGCGACCATGGAACGTAGCTCTACTCCGACCTTTTACTCATGAAAGGCGCAATGTATGTACCTCGGTTAATCCTTAATAAAAATGTCGGCACTCCGAGGTTAAAGCTCGGGGACTGCCTCGCTCTTGTGCTTATGTTTTATCTGTTTGTCAGTTTCGTTCATATGCCGAACTATTTTGAACCTCGTCTCAAACTTCAAGTAATGTGTGCTATGAAACTAATCTTGTGACTCGACTGGCATCTGCCTAAAAGGTAGTCAAGAGCAAAGAGGAAAAAACGTGGGAGACATGAAAATGAACTCGGGGACTCGGTTCCAAAATATAGTTCGGCATGTGTCGTTTACTAACCCCTGTCTTTACCTTTCGTTTATGTCGGATGACTTTGAAACATACCTCGGAATTTACCAAGTACTGTATGCTATGAACAACAATCTTGTGACTCGACTGGCATCTGCCTAAAAGGTAGTCAAGAGCAAAGAATGCCAAACATAGTAAACACGAAAGTAAACTCGAGCAATCATTCAAAAGGATTCGACGTAAAGCTTAGAAAAGCATGGTTCGAATAAGCATGATAGTAACAGAGGTAGCAAAAGGAACTACTTAAGTTTGATTACATCTGCGTCCCGGCATACCGGGGATTTAATGAAGTTTTTTGGCCAAGCATAAGTTCAGGTCGAGGCATCAGGAATTACGTCGGCAGCAGCCGATGCAGCAGGGATTTCGTCCGGAGCCTGGGAGGTGCTGGCAACGTCGGCAGTAACCTCGGCACCAGGTTGTGGAGAAGCCTCGGTTTCTGCTTCGCGGGTGTCACCATCGTCACCTTGCTCGGCTTCGACGTCGGATTCTGTTTCGTATTCATCCTCTTCTGGCTCGTCATCTTCGGCGTCGGAGTAGGTGTCTCCCTCGCTCAAGTTCTTGGTGTTGGCATATCCAGCGAAGAAGGCAGCCATCTTTTCGCGCCGCTGGATGAGAATTGGGTCCGTGGACCAGGGCGAGCCTCGGCGAAGAGTGTCCATCTTTTCGAGGTCGAGCTTCTCGCACCAAGTCATGATGAATTTGAGAGCGGCATCAGCTCCAGCGCGAGCGAAGATGAGCGCCACTCTCGAGTCTTTGTTCGGCTTCACGAAGCTTGGCGGCGAGCTCAGGCGTAGTATTGGGAGCATCGGCAAGAGGCCACAAGGCTCGGAAAGCAGACACACCTGCATCGAGGAGTTCGGACCCAATGGTTTTCAAGGGATGGATCCGAGCTTTGATGGCCACGATGTGGTCCTCAATGGTCCAGGCGGGGTTCGTCTCGTTACGCCTCTTCCTGTGCTGATCAGTGATATTGCGAGCCGAGATTTGGGTGTAGGTGAAGTGCTCTGCAGAAGGATAGCCTGTTAATAATGAAAGAAACAGTTCGGCAAAGAGCCAGTACTGTTGAGGACAAAGCAAGGATAAGGGGGGCAAGAAGCTTACCGTCCATTTCTTTGTTGATGCGTTCCAGCGTCGGGAGGAGCTGGTTAACCGAAGCTTGAAGGGCTTCATAAGCCTCGGTGGCCGAGGTGGCGCGGGCCTCGGCTAACTGGAGCGCATTCTCATGTTCCTTGGCGGCATCCTCCCGAAGTTTCTTCTCTGTTTCAACAACACTGGCCTTTTCCGCCTGCAGCTGCTCTTTTTCCGACGTCCGCAGCTCAGTGATGCGCTTCAGTTCCTTTACCAGACGAGCTACTTCGGCTTTCTCTTGTTGGAGCTTCTCGTCCAAAGAGTTCTTTTCTGCAAGGACGGCCTTGTGCTCGTCGTGGAGTTTCTTGTGGTCAAACAAAAGGGTGTGAAAGATGTCCGTGCGGACGTTCATAGTATTCTGCAAGGAAGAAAAACATAGCTCGGTTAGAAAGGCTATACCTCGACAAGAGTCTCGGGGACTCGGAGTCAAATCATTGGGAAAATGTTGCCGGGGTATGCCTCGACAGGAGTCTCGGGGACTCGTACCCGAGGTGCATGTAAGTAAGGTAAAATGGTTTGGATACGTCGGATGAAAATTGAAAGTTGAGATTCAAGCCAAACAATTTTAACTCCGGCGGAGCGTCAATAGTTTACCTCGAATCTCGGGGACTGGGAATGGTGGATATTAGATGAGATACTGCATGAAAGTAAAGAGAATAGGACTTACGTCGATGTTTTGAGCAGCACGCAGGGCAGCGACTTGTAGGTCGTGTACGCTTCGGCCGCAGGCGCTGTTTCCCGCAGGTGCTCAGCCACCGGAGCAGCTAGGGAGGCCGAGGAGACCTCGTCTGCAGAATTCCAGTCTGCATTGTAGTGTTCCAAGGAGCCGAGGCTCTGGTCACTGTCAGTGCGCAGAGGAGGATATCCCACGGTCCGCCCTGCTCGATGCCCCTAACCGAGGCCTCCAAGGCAAGCAGCCTCGGAGCTTGAAGCAGGCCGGTTATCCAATATAAGAGATGCCTCCGAGCATATTCGTCGGCCGGAGGAGCAGTCTCATCAACGGGTGCGGCGAATGGAGGAATTCGGCGTGTCAGGGGGAGGAGACCTCGGTTGCATCCTTGAAGGAGAAGAGATAGTCAGGGTGCCAGACCCAGATGTTGGTTTGGGGGTGACCTTAGACTTCACCGTCTCTTTCTCTTTCTCCTTGCCTTTCTCCAACGGCAAGGTAGTTGGCGAACTGGTTTTTGGGGCTGTGCTTGGGCTGCTGCTTGGGCTGTTGCTTCTGCTGATGCTTCTGCTGTTGCTGCTGTTGGTTGCGGGCAGTCTGGCTGCGGGGGGAGAGTCGAGGCTCCGGCAAGGCGGTAGCCGGAGTTCTGGCGCGATTGGTCCCCGCATCCGTTTGAGGACGCGGAGAAGTCTGCCTCGGGTGGGGGCAGATTTCTCCAAGGCCGGGCCAGACCTCGGTGGAGGAGATACGGGGCGAGAGTTCGTCGGGGTGGTCGTGGCTTCAGAGGCACCAACGGGTGCAGTCATGGAGGATACCTCCTGATCCACGTCTATGGGTCACTGCAACGAAGGAAGATGGTTAAGTGTTAATACCGAGGTGATAAGTTTAAGCAACAAACATGTTGGCTATAGAGCAAAGCATTACCCATCCGAGGTAGGAAACTCTTGCCCCCTCGGGCATGAGGAGGATTTCCGGACTTCTTCAGCCGACGTCTCTTGACCGGAGCCGCAGTGGGTCCGGAGGCTCCAGTGGCGGATGGTTCGGCGGCCGAAGTTGCGGCACCAGCGCGTTTCCGGCTGGTTGCTGGAGTAAAGTTCGGAAGGTGAGGAAGGCAGGAGATAGGTACCGCGTTTATTGGTTCCATGACGAGAAATCCCTCCTCGTCATCCGAAATCTCTTGAACTGAAGCTTGTGCTTGAGGCTTACCCGCGGTGGTGACGCGGGCCGAGGCAATGGGCATGTAATCCTCGTTGTCAGGATCCACGTTGGATGGTGGGTCCTCGACAGGAGATCCTTGCCGAAGTGGTCCGCAGGATGGACTCCATCCTCGGCGGTCTGGGGGAGAACAGCTATATGGCAGACATATGAAAAGGAGTTAGGAAGAAATGTCAAGATGAACGTCGGTAGCAAGACCTCGGTGGTAAAGGAGTACCGAAGAAAACGTCGGAATAGCGTACCTGTTTGGTGGCTTGGTCCGGTAGTGGGGTTCCCTTCCCCATGTCCAAGCGTCAGGGATCTTGGACTTGGTGATAGCTCGGACTCGCCGAGCTACGCGGCGTTGTCCAGTGCAACGTGCGTTATGGCGAGGGGGTCATAAAGACCGCTCATGTGGCAGATCTTGTGAGTCCTCGCCTGGAGAGGGGAGACCCTGCGCTTCACGAATGTGCAGGCCAGATCGTCAGCCGTCAGGACTTTCCCGTCGTTCGCAGGGTCCTCCGGGTCCTGCCATTTCGCAACATACCCATGGATGGACTTGATTTCGCTGTGTGAGGGGGAGTGTAGTCCCAGTTGAGCGGTTCTGTAGGAGGGCTGAGGTTAAACGCCGGCAGATTGAGGAAGTCCTCTTCGCCGGAGTTCTTCACGTAAAACCACGTCCGGAGCCACTTGCGAACGGTGTCCGGAGTAGCGATACGTGGGAAGATGGAGTTTCGGCGAGGAGCTACGATGGCTGCTCCGCAGGCGGTTAGTAGCTTGGGCAGATCCTTGTTTTTCGGATCGGGATCACTTGCCGCTTAAGTTGGAAGTAGCGAGAAAAGAGGTCTACCGTGGCTTTGAGGCCGAGGTATCCCTCAGAGAAGGAAACGATGCAGGAGAGAGTGGTGATGGCGTTGGCGGGGAGGTGATGAACCTGGAGTCCGAACTTGTCGAGGAAGCTCCGGAAGAAATCACTAACGGGCAGTCCGAAGCCGCGCTGGAAGTGCGCGACGAAGACCACCCGTTCCCCTTCCTTGACTTGAGGCTCGAGTTCGCCCTCTGGCAGGCGACACTCTACCCGGCGGGAATCCGCCGAGTCGCCCTGAGCCACTGGATTTCGTCCGGAGTTACATCCGAACCTTCCCAGCCGGCTCGTTCTCCGACCTCCAGTTCGAGGTCTGGAACCTCGGTTTGTTCCGAAGTCTCAGGAGGAGACATCTCGGCAGAATCAATCTGCAAGAATGCACAGAAGTTTAGCAAAGAAAAAGTAAATCTGGAATCTAAGGCTATATCTGGCTAACTCAGGAGGAGTTGGACGGCTATCTTGTGTATATAGAGGCATATCTATGCTAGGCGAGCATCTATCCGAGGTATGAAACTCACTTCTACCCAAAAAAGTATGCAAGTAAGATCTACCGGAGGAGGTAAATAGAGTTTTATTCAAGAACATATGAAGAACCAAAGCGCAAAGAGGAAGAAACCTAGGGCAATGCCTAGGGTATCAAGAAAGGGAGTGCATACCGTGAAAACGAGGTGCTGAAGGGCGGCGCCGGTGACGCGGTCGCAGCGGCGACGAAGGAACTGCTCGTCGGCGCGGCGGGGAACACGTTTCTTCTCAACGGAAGCAGCAGCACTGGTGCGATGGAGGCGAGACGGCGAGAGAATGAGGAGGAAGAAGATGGCGAAGTTACCCGTGGGGCCCTACTTATAGCCGCGTGCGGTAACTGCGCATTAACTGCACCACTACCGCGCGGTTATCGGGAAGGCGCGGGATCGTGTGCGAGTGGGCGCACGGTTACGCGGTTTGTGGCCGCACGATCAGCCACATCGTGGGCCGCAGGGTGGCAACCGCCCCCCGGATTTCCTGCGCTGGTCAGCACGAGAATCGAGGGGTCGTGGGCGGTCAAGTACTTGAGTGCGCAGGTGCGCTGTTCGGTGGGTCCGGCTGACGAGGGCGGCGTGTGGTCAGAATCTGCTTGGCAGAGGTCCGGATTCCGAAGCCCGGGCAGAGATTCTTCGCCACGTACCTCGGAAAATCTTGAGGCAAGATGGTGCTGAGTCAGATAGCTCGGAGAGTTCAGTTCGCATATCTACCTCGGATTGGATGGTGGTGTAGGGAGGTACCTCGGCGTGACTATGTTGGAGGTCGGTTTAGGAGGTGGTGTAATGCTTGTTTTGAACCTGCTACGGCCCTCCTTCCGAGGTCGTAGGACCGCACCAGCTTCGGGGACTAATGTCGGGGGAGTATCCCGGGTAGGGTCAAGGCTTGGCATAAGGTGGTGTTCGAAGTTGTGCCGAGGTACGGAAAGGGCGACCTGTTTGGGCCTGGGAAGTTCCGAGCTTCATCTTGACCTGGAGAGTACAGGCCGACCTTTTTGGCCAAAGGGATCCGAGGTATACTGTTGGCCAGGGCCGAGGTTCACTGTCCGAGCTATGTTCAGCCGACCTAACTACCTCAGTGCAGTGGTGGTTGTGGTGAGTGCAGGAGAAGCTGTGGGGAGGAAGTAAGATCCGACCTGGTAAAGGAGATAAGCGCAAGACCCGAGGTGGAGCCCGTCACATCCGTGTCGAGCTAACCGAGGTGGTGGGCTGTAGGTCGGGCAGGAGTCAATGCTCCTGTCACTTCCAGCCGGGTACAGAGCGCCTGACACGGGAGCGTCTGTCAAGGAGCATGGCAGAGGCGTGCTCCGGGTTCGGCGGGCCTGCACGTCTCTGACGCTGACCACGCGAGGTCTGGGAAAAGGCTACGAGGTAGCTCTGCCAGGCCACGTCCTGTCTCGGTCAGAGGGGACATGCTAGTTCTGCCGTTAGGCTACAGGAGATGGGCAAGCCACGTCTTGTCCCTGACCGAGGTACGGTGGTACGGTGGTGACCGTTGCAGAGGCATGGCAACAGTGTTCTGCGAGGGGCACAATGGTAACCCGGCTGGCCTATATAGTGGGCTTCACCCCTCCTGTTTGAGCTCTCCCCTGAGACGACGATCAATCAACAGAGAAAGAGGAAGGAACTCGGAAACCCTAGAAACACCTCGGATCTAGCTCGGAGTGCCTTTTCCTCCCGTTTAGCTCCATCTTTTACCTCAAGTTCTCCATTGTATCATCATACAGCTCGAGGAGCAGCTTGTACTTGTCACTTTGAGCTATACACTGACTAGGATAGTGCTGCAGTAGGGGTGTTACCTCCGCAAGAGGGCCCGAAGCAGGTACATCGTGGTGTGCTTTGTGTTCTTGCTTTTTGTTCTTTGTTCGTGTTCTTGCGTGTTCTTGCGTGTGCACTTCTTGAGTGCATAAACCCTCCCCGGATCCCCCAACGACCATTCGGCCCCATCTTAGCCATACCTATGGCATCTGCCGTGATCCCACCACGACAGTATGTGAACAAAGTGTTTGGGACTTTCTTATCAGAGCACGGGATTTTTGCATCAAACCTCATGTCCGGACACTCCTCCTCAAAATGGAGTGGCAGAAAGGAAGAATCGACATATTCTGGAAGTTTGCTCGATCACTGATGTTTACTATGAATGTGCCAAAAATTTTGTGGAGTGAAGCTGTGATGACTGCGACATACTTGATCAATCGCACCTCATCTCAAGAGTATTGGGCATGAAGTCACCTTCTGAGTTACTTCTGGGAAAGAATGATTTCGTGGTTCCTCCCAAGCTGTTTGGTTGTGCTGCTTTGTCAGGGATCACAGGCCATCTGTGGGAAAATTGGATCCACGGGCCGTCAAGTGTATCTTCATTGGGTATTCTTCTGGGCAGCGTGGCTACAAGTGTTGGAGTCCTTCTGAACGAAGGACCTTTGTAAGCATGGATGTTACCTTTAGGGAATCCGAACCTTTTTATGGTGAGAACTGATCTTAGTGGCTTATTTGACTTTCTTGACCATACCCAGTCTCCTGTATAGGTCAAGAGGGGGGAGTGTGGTGGTAGTTGTGGTGGTACCGATTCAATGCTGCATCAACCAATTGTGGGTGATATTCTGGTACAGCGAAGTGAGCAGTAGTCTCTGTCGTGGGTTTGTCACGTCAGGTGTCATAGATGACTTAGTGTGTGGGATTATGCGAGTCAAGCATCTCCGAGCTTGGGATCGCAGGAACAAAGATCAACACAGATTTACCCAGGTTCGGCCCCCTCAATGTGAGGTAAAAGACCTACTTCCTGCCTACCCTAGATTGGTATTGATATGATAATCGAGGTGTTACAATGGAGGCGATCCGATCTGGTACTCGCCGTATGAGCTAGGGTTTGGGCTTGATAGCTTGACCCGCTCTAAGTCCTGCGAGTCCTCTTTATATACACAGAGGCTCGCTAGGTTACAAAAGGAAACTTCCCCATAAGGAATACATCCACAGAGGCCTACTCGGAGACTACTTGGTCTTCACGTCCTCCGGGATATGTCTTCTAGATCTTTCCCCTTATGGCGGTTCAATATTGGGCTTGCTCCCAAGTGGGCCTTCGTCCGTGCGAGTAAGTTAAGTCGCACTGGGCCGCGGGTTAATCCAGAAAGTATTCCCCCGACATTAGCCCCCAAGTTTAGCTTGGATTTCGAGTGAAGGCTCCTTTGTCTTAACAAACCCCTGAGCCGCGCACGTGAATTATCCCAGCTGAACTCCAATTTTCTTATTTCCAATCTGCGGCTTATAACTCTTCTTGGCGGCTCAAGAACGCGACTTATCCTGCCTTGACGGTTGATTTTCAGATCTAAACGTCTTCCGCGTCTGGGTTATTTATCTTGGCTCATCGTTTTCCCCAGCGTTCTGCATCAAGTCCTGCATTACGCATCCGCTACTCCTTTCCGCCGCCTCCAATCTCGCTTCTCGTACTCACAATCCTTCGGTGGATATCTCCATCGATCTGAGAAAAATGTCTCGCCGCAAGTGCAACTGGGAAGGCTCGTGGGTCGACGAAGATTTCCTGGAATCCCTATCTGCACGGGGCCTTCTTCCGCCAAAAGATCAATGCGAATGGCGGGCGGCTGGTGAGGAGGTAATCCCCAATCCTCAACCAGGAGAATAGTGATTTTTGCGGAGCATGTTGAGCGCGGGTTCAAGCCCCCGGGCTCTCTCTTCTTCCGCTCCTTGATGCAGCGGTTAGGTCTCCGCTTCCATGATATTGGCCCTAATTCGATGTTGCAAGTGAGCAACTTCCACGTCCTCTGCGAAGATTATCTGGGTATCCCGCCTTCAATAGATTTCTGGCTTGCTCTTTTCAATTGCAATAGTCAAAGGGAAACCACAGATGGTCCTTTTCTCCAATGCGGCGCCATTTCCTTCCAACGCCGTAGGGGTAGTATCTTCCCAAAACTAACTCTTGCCAAGAAAATCAAGGAGTGGCAAAGGACATTCTTCTATTGTAAAAACACTTCTCCTGAGGGTGAAATTCCTCTCCTCTTTGGTCTCCTCTTCCCTTCGAGGCTACCGATGCTTGTCTTCCAAACCTGATCCTTCTTCGTTACCCTTTGTCGAATCCCTTCTAGACAAGGTGAGAGCGCTGACACTCCATGGTCTCACTGGATTAGATCTCATATCTTGCTGGACTAAATGGCGAGTTCAGCCTGTGAGTCGCCGCTCGCGGCTTATGATGGATTTCACTTGTCATGCAAATGACGTCGATCGCACTTGCCCTGAAGATTGGGACAAAGGGGAGTGGATAAATTTCATTCGCCGAGTGACGGACGAGGATATTGACTCGTATGACAACGTCGGACTTGCTCCCTTCTGGGCTGAGCACAAGCCTTTTGTGGTAATGTTTACTTGTCACTGTTTCCTCGAAAATTCCTTTCCAAAATTGATTATTTCTGACCTGAGCTCCTTTTCAGATCGATCCCTATTTCTGGGTTCTTCCTTCAGAGGACGTCGACTTGAACCAAGGAACCGTGGCTGAGTCGTCAAGGCAAGCCGCAGCCTTTGGCGAAGATACAGTTATGCACGAGGGTAGTGCTTCTGAAGAGGAACAACAAATGGCCGACGCTCTTTTGTCTCGACTCCAAATACACCTTTCCTGGAACTTCCTGAGGTGCCTCGCAGGTCCTCGAAACGTATTTTATGCCAGAGCTCAGAAGACCCCGCAGCCTGAGAAACGTCGCAAAGCCTTGGCATTACTGGCAGAAACAAGAGCTGCCAAATCTTTAAAACTCGCTGATCCCAACAAGGCTACTTTTTCTTCCGAGCTGTTGCAAAGGATTGCTTCTCAATAAGCTCGGGTAATTGTTTGCGACTCTTCTCCTTCTTTTTGTTTTACGTTTTCTGGCAAGGAATTGCTGATCACTACTTCTTTTCATACTCTGTAGGTTCAGATTTGCAAGGTTTATCTTCTCCTTCTCTGGTTGCCTGATGAAGAGTATCCGTGTCGCCTCTGGGTATGGTTCGCCTTCTTTTAATGTTGCGGCTCTGCTAGGTCAGCTTATTAACCCATCAATGTTTTGCAGGGCTATGTCTGAAGAGGCTACCAAGTCTAATTCCCATCCCACTTCTTCTCAGCAAGCTATGAGCGAGGATGATGCTGCTGATGAAAACGTGGGAAACAGTAATGGTGCGACTCAACCAAGGCCCTCCCTGGAGGAAGGTATTGCAGACGCGGCTCCTGCCGCGACTCCAGCCGCAGCTCCATCCACAACTCCTGCTGCTGGTAGGATCTACTGAAAATAGAATTCCAGCTCCAGGAAATAGTTCTAAGTCAATCGCAGATGCCATAATTTCTGCTGGAGACAAGCATGCTGCTCTGCTGCGCGGCTTAGTTGAGCAATTTTCTTCAAGTCGCCAGGTACATATACCGTAGCCCCCAAGGATCAAAACCTTGTGTCATCGCACGGGGTGTTGATTCTTTTCCTGCTTCAAATCTCGAGCCCCCAAATTCCTGGATAATTTACCTATGCTCTGTTTGTTTTCAGCGTGAACTGTCCTTGCTTGATGCTTCTGGCTCAATAAAGGGTAAAGGCATTTCCATAGACCATCCTGAAATGATGCAGTCTCGCCTGGAGCAGCATAATGAGGTCATTAGGGACCAAGATCAGGAAATAAAATCTCTCAAAGGTCAACTCGACTCCTGCGAAGAGCAATTTAAAGAACTTGAAGCTGATATGCAGCAGCGACTCATGGAGAAAGACGAGGTCATTAGATCTTTGCGAGAAGGCTGCTCTTAAATCTGAATTGATTGATCGCCTGAAGGGGACCACGCAAAGGAACTCGCCGCGCGAGATGAAAAATATAACTCGCTGCTCAAAGCCTTTGAGGGTTTTGGCTCCATGGTCAAATCAGCCGTCCTGCAGCTTGCTGGTTGGTCTTTATTCCTTTAATCATACATATTTTGGGTAACCAACTCGTTAGTCTCTGACTTGTTTCTTGCCTTTTCTTTCTTTGACATAGGACCTGAGGCCCCAGTGTCCCGCTCCAATTTGAAGGATCAACTGGTATATCTGTCTGACCTCAGCCAGCGCTTCTTAAAGGTTACCAAGGAAGTTATGACGGTAATCACTCCTGCGACTGATGGCCCAACATCTTGCGAGTATTGGATAAATAAACTGCTCAAGGCTCCACATTATGTCTCTGATTGGAAACGATCCTCTGCTCGCGCCGGAGCCGCGCATGTCTTGACATTGCTTCGAGCATATTATCCAGAGATAGATGTTGGCAAGGTTGCTCGCCACGGCCTGGCGATGAGCGCAGATGATACTGAACTGCCAATAAGCGAGTACTTCGATATCTGGAAAGGGATGCGCGGGTATGCCACAAAATTTGTTGATAACTTAGACTTGGGCACTTATCTTGATAAATTCAATCTTGATGGGAGCAAGGTGTCAAGGAAAAGTCCTCAGGAGCTGAGTCATCTCGGGCTGCCACTCCAGCAACAGTATCTGGTGGCCCTTCTGCTTCGTCTGGCGGCGCCCTGATTATTAGGACACCTGCGACTGCAACTGCGAGACAAGCCGCGCCAATTCCCACTCCTGTTGCTCGGAAGAGGAAAAATAAATAATGTGGGACATGCCCGTTAGTCTGTAAGATATTCATGTATAAACAGTATTTTTGTGACCTATAAGCAGGTTCTTTTCTTGATAATTCCATTAAGTAGACGCTCGCGCGGCTCAGTATTTCCTAGGAACATGTGTGTTCAGGGTCGAGAGCGGCCATGATAGGCAATCAAGCTCGATTGACGCCACACCCCAGTACTTTGGTCGCATAATGCAAGACGCTTCTAGCTTAAGGATTGCCACTAGTTTGGCAAAATTTGAGGTGCGATTGGTACTCGCGATGCTCGTAAGGAGCCCTCAAGGGTCAGTGATATATGAAATTCAAAAGACTCAGCGACTCAATGATAGTTGAGGCGAAACGACAAACCCTTGAATGTCAAGGGTGCCGGCTTTATTTCATAATCACTCGATGTTTTACAGGGTGTTACATGATGATGCAGGCCCTTTAATGCGGGTTTTCTATTCCCCGCAGGCCATGCATACTTGATACTCATCGCACTTAGTTGCGAATTAATACTCCTAACGGAGTGGGTTGAACACCTGATTGGTTCAATTTTGAGTCGCTAAAGCGACTCGGGTCGAGCATGATAGCTCCGATGTATATCTCATGTTGAAGCAGAGAGCAACTTTGTTAGCGATTAGCCGCACTGAGCTGCGACTTATGTTGAGTTGAGTTTGCTTTGTAAGGTCTCACGATAACTGAGCCCCTTTGGCTGGGGTTGTTGATCGAGGCTGGGTTATGCACATGCGCCATTTTTGTCTTCTTTTTGTATCAAGGCGACCTCTGGGGCATTATCTTGCTGATGCGCGACTTCTCGGTGGGTATTTACCATCCGGTGGCTGCATCCTGTTGGCCGCTTCCGCGGTACCTCCAACGCGACTCGTTTTGAGCTGCGATCACCGATCTGCGACTGATACCATGTGAAGAGTTGGCGATACAAGCTTCTTCTGCGAGTACTGAGCCTGCGTTCTCGCATTCTAACGCTCTCTGTCTGTCTCCATATATTGTAATAACACCGTTTGGTCCTGGTATCTTTAACTGTAGGTAGACGTAGCAGGGGCGAGCGGTAAATTTGACATAGGCTTCTCTTCCAAAGATTGCATGATATGAGCTTTTGACTGCTACAACCTCAAAGTCTAGGAGCTCTGTGCGGAAGTTCCGCTCTGTTCCAAAGCTAACTTCAAGTGTTATCTTTCCGATTGGTCGCGTAACAGCTCCTGGGATTATTCCTTGAATTTCTTTCCTGGATGGTCGCAGCCTTGTCTCGGGTATATTCATTCTTCGGAGCGTGTCTTGATATAGGATGTTTACTCTTCCTCCTCCGTCCATTAGGACCTTACTTAACTTGTATCCCGCGACTTCTGGCGTGACCACAGAGCTGGCTGTCCTGGATCTCTTACTTCTGGGGGGTGATCGCCGCGACTCCAAATAACCGATTGCTCTGTCCAGCGACGATACCTTTCTGGCGTTGAAATCTGACCGCTCTTCCGGCTTCCATCCGTTTTGTACTCCACTGTATGAAACTGTCCTATGTTTCTTCTAGGTAAAACGTCAGGCTCTTGACGAGAGCTAGATTTATTCTTGTGCTGCATCGATCTGCTGCGAGCTGTATCTGGCGTGTCGCCTTCTTTCCACCTCCGGTAATAATGACATTGCGCCTTTGTGTGACCCGCTGGCCTGCCATCTCTCCTGCGATGTAAGTCGCAAGGCACGTCGAAGATCCCCTTGCAGTTATTAGGGGTAAGGCCTTATCACTCCCTTGCTCCTGCATCTGGTGTGCGCGACGTTCTGTCTTCGCGACTGGCAGTTTCCCCGTTGGGTTCTGTGATAAGCCGCCTGTCCCTATCTGTCTTTGCGTACTTGTCAGCCGTTGCCAAAAGCTGGTCGAAACTATCAATCTTGTGCTCAGCGCGACTTAATTTGTGCACCAGCGGCTCAAATCTACAGTTCTTTCTCATAGCTTGTATTGCAGCTTGTACTGTTAAGTTTTTGGCGGAGCCAAGGATCTCCGCGATTCTCTTGATCCAGTCGCCGCTTGATTCGTCCTCTTTTTGAATGCATTGTCTAAGGTTTTTCATATCTTCTGTTTGGAATCTGCGATGAACTTGTCCTTCAAGTCTTCCCATGTGCTTATTGATTTTGATGGCAGCCTTAACAGCCAATCCCTAGCTTCTCCCTGTATTGCCAAGTGGAAGTATTTCGCACGTATTTCTTGAGTCACATCAGCCCCTGTCATGCTTGCCTCGTAATCTTCTATCCATAAGGCAGGGTCTTGGTCACTGCGATAGGTGGTGACTCGCTGCGACTCGTCGAAGTTCGGGGGGAAACGAGTGAGCCGTATTTCCTCTCCAAAACATGCTGGTCCTTTCAATAATGAATAGGAGTTTACTGGCGCTGAATCTTCATCTGAATCAGTTTCAATCTGGGATGGCTGAGTCGCTCCGGACGTCCGCGACTCGCCTTCTATCTTCTTTTCTTTTTCCAATGATACCTGCAAACCTGCTAACTGGTTGACCACTTCTTCGACGCTGCTTTCTCCTCCCCATGATACCTCGTTTTGCGGCTCATTGGGCGTGACTCCATACATATTTGCTTGTTGTAAAGCAGCAGTTTGCAGTAGGTCGATCGCATAGCGAGCTTCCTTATCAGCTCGCGTGTCTCCAACCGGTGCTATCTTTGACAATATCCCTATCGCGGCGTGCACGTTGCTCTCTGGGTCGCCGTGGAACTGTGATTTCATCTCTCCTCTGTCCATCTTGATCTGATGTTTTTGCTGCCAACGACGGAGTCGCCACTCTTCTTCTTGGAGTTTCTTGCGCTCAGATGTCGTCTTGGTTCGCACCGCCTGGTGCTTCGGCTGGCAGCGACGGAGTCGTCGACCTTCTTCTTGGAGTTTTTCGCGCTCAGCCGCGAGTCTTTGTGCCTCTTCACAGAGCTCCGTCCTGATAGCTTCAATCTCTTCAATCTTGAGGTCTCCTTCCTGATTTGGTAGAGATCCCCAAACAGGTCTTGATGGGACGGGGATGGGCAATCTTGCCGTAGCTTGTTGTAGCTCCTCCAACACGCGGACCCTGACCGGCCGCAGCTCCTTCACCGATTCGCTTCCTTGAGTCGCGTCCATAGATCTGCGACTGACGGATCCGACGAAAACTTTTACTGATCCGATGGGAACGATGTATCCGAACTCGATGCGATCTGCCTCGGGTCCCCACTCTGAGTCGTCGATGAAGGGGACCCCATTGATGTCTTCAACTTGGCCGATGGCGATGTCCTTGAAGCCTGATTTCGATCCTGCGCGGAACGTGACGCTTTTGACCGCAGGCCCCACGGTGGGCGCCAACTGTCGTGGGTTTGTCACGTCAGGTGTCATAGATGACTTCGTAGGTGTGGGATTATGCGAGTCAAGCATCTCCGAGCTTGGGATCGCAGGAACAAAGATCAACACAGATTTACCCAGGTTCGGCCCCCTCAATGTGAGGTAAAAGACCTACTTCCTGCCTACCCTAGATTGGTATTGATATGATAATCGAGGTGTTACAATGGAGGCGATCCGATCTGGTACTCGCCGTATGAGCTAGGGTTTGGGGCTTGATAGCTTGACCCGCTCTAAGTCCTGCGAGTCCTCTTTATATACACAGAGGCTCGCTAGGTTACAAAAGGAAACTTCCCCATAAGGAATACATCCACAGAGGCCTACTCGGAGACTACTTGGTCTTCACGTCCTCCGGGATATGTCTTCTAGATCTTTCCCCTTATGGCGGTTCAATATTGGGCTTGTTCCCAAGTGGGCCTTCGTCCGTGCGAGTAAGTTAAGTCGCACTGGGCCGCGGGTTAATCCAGAAAGTATTCCCCGACAGTCTCAGCAGCTGATAACACCACCGAGTGAAGGTCCGGTTGTGACTGATGGGGTGCCGAGCCAGGCAGGCGGTGCTCCCACCCGGATCAGTAGTCTGCCAAGATGGACAGCAGAGCAAGAGGAGCAACTAAAGGTGTATTCACGGAAGCGAGGTGATGGTGTTGCACATCAGGGGGAGCAACTAGTGCCAAGGTGGACATCAGAGCAAGAGGAGGAACTAAAGGTGTATTCACGGAAGCGAGGTGATGGTGTTGCACATCAGGGGGGAGCAACTAGATCAGCCACACACGGAACAACAGGGTAGTACTGATGTGATTCCAATATCCTCTGATGGAGATCAGGCTGAAGGGCAAATTGCTTTGAGGAGAACTACTCGAGCAACAGCAGGAATACCAGCGGAACGGTTAGGGTTCAATGTCAATGATATTGGAAACTATGTTTCCTATGAAGCATTATCTCCGGCCTACAAAGCATTTGTTGCTTCTCTTCAGCTGGTGTCTCTTCCAACTGATTGGAAGGCAGCAAAAGCGGATCCAAAGTGGCGAGCAGCTATGATAGAGGAGCTAGAGGCATTAAGTAAGAACAAGACGTGGGTACTAACACCTCTTCCAACAGGAAAGAAGGCAGTCAGCTGCAAGTGGATATACACTGTGAAGCAGAATGCAGAAGGAAAGATTGAAAGGTACAAAGCAAGACTTGTGGCGAGGGGGTACAGCCAGACCTACGGCATGACTACGATGAGACCTTTGCTCCAGTAGCAAAATGAACACTGTGAGGATTCTGATCTCCTGTGCAGCAAATTTTGGATGGTCTTTACATCAACTTGATGTGAAGAATGCTTTCTTGCATGGGGACCTGCAGGAGGAGGTCTACATGGAGATCCCACCTGGATTCTCTACTTCTCAGACTGCTGGCAAGGTATGTAGGTTAAAGAAAGCTCTCTATGGTCTGAAACAGTCTCCGAGAGCATGGTTTGATAGATTCAGACGTGCTGTATGTAATATGGGGTATGGACAGTGTAATGGTGATCATACATTGTTCTACAGACATGCAAAAGGGAAAATCACTCTACTTGCTGTATATGTGGATGATATTATTATCACAGGGGATGACAAAGAAGAAATTGCAAGGCTGGAAGAGTGTTTAGGTAAGGCGTTTGAAGTCAAAGATCTGGGCCGACTCAAATACTTCCTGGGCATAGAAGTGGCGAGGTCTGCCAAGGGGATTGCACTATCTCAGAGGAAGTATACCTTAGATCTCCTAAGTGATGTAGGGATGTTAGGATGTCGGGCAGCTTCAACCCCAATTGATCAAAACCACAAAGTGACAGCTCAGTCAGGACAGCCAGTAGATAAGGAGAGATATCAAAGATTAGTTGGGAGGTTGTTGTACTTATGTCACACACGCCCCGACATTTCTTTTGCGGTAAGTGTGGTAAGCAGGTACATGCATGAACCTAGGAGTGATCATCTTGAAGCAGTGAATAGAATCCTAAGGTACTTGAAGGGGACTCCAGGAAGGGGACTGTTATTTGAGAGTAACAAGCATCTTGTGATAGATGGGTACTGTGATGCAGATTGGGCAAGTTGCCTAGATGATCGTAGGTCAACCTCAGGTTTTTGTGTCTTTGTTGGTGGGAACTTGGTATCGTGGAGAAGTAAGAAGCAGGCTGTTGTATCCAGGTCGACTGCCGAGGCAGAATATAGAGCTATGGCTCAAGGGCTAAGTGAGATGTTGTGGACAAGAAATTTACTTGAAGAATTGAAGATATTGAAGACTAGTTGTGTGAATGTGTGGTGTGATAACAAATCAGCAATCAACATAGCAAACAACCCAGTGCAGCATGATAGAACCAAGCATGTGGAAATAGACAGATTCTTCATCAAAGAAAAGCTAGATGCTGGGATCATCAAGATAGACCATGTGAGTTCAGGGCAACAGATTGCAGACTGTTTGACTAAAGGACTAGGACCAAAAGAATGCAGCCTGGCATGTGACAAGATGGGAATGATAGATATTTATCACCCATCTTGAGGGGGAGTGTTGAAGCAGTTCTGGCCCATATAATGCCGAAGCCCATGTGGGGCTGAAGTGTGACCTAGAAGAGACACAGGAGGAGTGGATCAGAGCTGTACGCAACACTCGGGACTAGATACGAGCCGCCTCAGGTACTCTACAAGAATAACCTTTTGTAAACCAAGGACATTGTTGTACAATGGTTGATAAGCAGTTTCATCTTATACCCGCCACATACTTTATGTATGGCAATAAAATATGATATACGATGAGCTATATTTTAGTCTTATAGTAGTAGTAAGATATCCCTAAATTTGTGATGAAACATATTGTGTTAAGAGATGTAAGAGAAGACAAGCCTCTTATTTTCATTTCATCTCTCCTCCCGCTCAGTAGTTATCCTATGTGACAACACTAAGATATAACTATTGTACAATGCCCTAAGATCGGCCGTTGGCATGTTTAGAGAGACATGCTCGGACAAATGAGCGGGTGTTTCGTCAACGTGCTTCCTTGCTGCTTCGCCCACAAGCTCTCGCGTGGCAATGACATCAAGCTGGCCGCATCAGAAGCAAGGAGCTCATCCAAAGATCACGCGAGCCGGACTGATCTGTTCCTTTTCGATCTTGTTGCCTGTTGGCGCCGCCTTGCAAAGTCCCGCACTGTTTTTTTTTCTCTGTTTGCTTTCTGAAAATCAATGAAAAGCTGCCAGCTGTTGAAATAACAATTGAACTAGAGGCATTTTTATTCTCAATTCAATGTCATAAAAATGTACAGGGAGAACACCGTTATCCAGAAAGAAAAGGTCAGGGCACACCCAGGCACTCTTGCAATGGCAGTCAGTCCACTATCCATGATTAATTGGCACCCACACGAGTTTTACTTCTGAAGAGAGCAACCTCCAGGTGGTGCAGCCAGCCTGTATCGCGTACCCTGAAAAGACTGTTGAAACTAAAATGTGAATATATCATCATAGCAATGTACATCAACAAAGGAAGTAACTAATATCAATGCTTTGTCTCCTATTTTCGTACCAAGAGAATTCAAGAAACTTAACACATCTGAGTTCTGGATTTCAAAATGTGCATGTAACCGAATCATGATGCTCGATCTAAACACACTGTTTGATATTTGCGAAACAACCAATTGCAAAAAAGGACTAAAGCTGAAAACTAAGCAGAGTTCCAGATTAAACATGACTGAGACATAATTTGACCATACGCAAAAAGTTCCCATCTGTATCCAACTATCCATACATACCAGGCTTGCAGCAAATTGATGCAAACATGGAAAGTACTTCATAACCATGCCAAGGGGAAAGTTTTGTTAAGTTCATACGACCTTGAGCTATGTAGCCTACAACATCATCACTAATTCTCGAATAGACAACTAAATAAAGAGATTAGAGAAGGGAGCACCCTCTATGCAGCTCCACAAATGCACTATCCAAGACCCTTTGGGTAGTAAATTAGAGAGAGTCCCAACAGGTCCTGCTTTCGTGAGATGAGAAAGCATGTGCCATTAACACGCAAAAATAATCATATATAGCATTTAAAATGAAAGAATTAGTTTCCTCACAGTTGAAAGCTAGGATAGCCCATGCTTTTATTGTGAATGTAATAATGCAATACCAATTTGTAGTTCCGTACATGTGATGAAAGTAATAGTGATACACACTCAACTCTTACAGCTGGCAATGCGGTAATTAGTTGAGTTATTACAGTTCTATAACACAAGTGAAAATGAGAATAACAACAGTGGGTAATAAAGTTTCTCGCTTAATCTGAGCCGTCAATGTAAGCAGAGAGATATTGGTCAACCTGGACCGTCCATTGTCAGAATGCAGAATGTAAACTAATGACAATCTCACAGGTTAAAGCAATGTATGCAAACCAAATATCAGTAGTATGAAGTATCACAAATACACACTTCGAGCACTAAATCAACAACTAAAATAATATCTAAGAGAAAACCCACTCCTTGTAGTACAACTTACCACTTACAGATACTTACATGAGCATACGCTTTCACTCTACCAGTGGTTCAAGGATGTCTACTTCCCATCTCAGACAAGCTTGAAACCAGCCTTCTGTCAAGCATCACGCCGATGGACTCAGCCTCCCTAATCAATTGCCGGCACTTGGCCATCCTCCCCGCTACGGCATAGCCTTTGATCAAATTACAATATATGTCACTGGTTGGAATGAACCCAGCCTCCTTCAACCTCGACAGGTACCGAAATGCCCTTTCTGGATCCCGCAATGCCACACACAACTTGACAATGACCCGGTATGCCGGCAGGTCAAGAAGGCAGTTTGCCTGCTCCATTTCCCACACCGGGGCCAACGCCTCCCGGTGCCTCCCATCGCGGTAGCGGCTGTGGATCACCGTCGTGTACATCACCACGGTCAGGTTCCCGCCGGACGCCCTGAACCAGCTGAGTAGGCTCTCCACAGCCCCGTACCTCCTGAGCTTTATGCAGACCTTCATGACCGCCGTGCAGTCCTGTGGTCGCAGGTCAAAGTCCGGCCTCTCACCGAGCTCATCGAGCAGCGCAGCAGCGAGCCCGTAGCCTTCAGGTGTCCTGGCAGCTTCCAGAACCAGCTTCGTGTAGATGCTCGGGTGCAGTGTCCTCTTGTTCACCCTGGCAAGCTCGAGGATCTTGCGTGCCAGGCCTACTTTGCCTGCTATGATGAACCCACTCGCCATGGCTTCGAGGACAGCACGGCTCGCCGAGGGCACGCACTCCTCGAGCGCGGACTCCATCCTCAGCTCATCAAAGCGGGCCAAAACCTCGACGGTCGAGGCGAGGATCCGGTCATCGGGGAAAAAGCGGCACAGCCTTCTGCCCAGCACAGCGTCTGGAGCGCCCTCTCAGGGAGCCTCATGTGACCGAGCTCCCGGATGGTCATGGACAGGGACCCTTTCCGGAGGAACGGAGCCCACCTGTCTAGCACTGTGGAGTGTGGACACGCCGGACTCCGGCCGGAGCGCAGCAATTTCCTGGGCAATCCCGACGAGGACGTCCAGATCCTTGCGCACCCGGTCGCTGAATGAGGTGAGCGAGGGGAGCCGGACGTGCTGCTTCGGCGCCGGAGCCGCGGGCAGCCTCGTTTTGTGGGGCTGCGGCAGCGGGAGAGGCCGCCGCGTTGCCGGGCTTCTGCTGCATCGGCTGGGCAAACAGTGCCGAGATTACAGTACACCGATCCCTTGGCAAAGCCTCCACTTGACAACCCCGTGCAAGAGACCTTCCGTCCGCGCCTCTCTGGGATCTGCCGCACCGTGGCCTGCCGAGGCAATCTGACGAATACCTCGAGTGAAGCCGGGCCTCGCTCCCGCCTGGTGGCTCCGCCGGCCCTGTTAGCTCCTCCTGGCGAGCGCGTATTTCCGCACCACACTGCTTGGCACCGCCTCCTCCTTTCCCCTGCTGATAGCCTCCACCCGCCGCCGGCGAGCGGCCCGTGACACCTTGTGTCAGGCCTTGGCGGCGCTGACTGCCGGCAAGTACTTGGGGAAGGAGAGAGCGAGCACGAAGCCCTGATAAGTCGCCGGATAAAAGGAAGAACAGGAAATATAATAAGACTGGTAACAATATATTTAGGGTTTCATAGCGTGCCTCCCAACCTCCCACTCTTGCCCTTTTATAACACAAGGACAAGACCACGCTAATGATTCTTATTACAAAGACAGCATCATTAGGATGCGTATTAAGTGAAGTAAACAGTCCAGGTAATGACAGCTATCCGGAACCGTCGATGATGGCGAAGCGGTAGCGTAGCATCGTAGCCGTTCAGGAGCTTGTCTTCGTCAGGGTCCTGACAGTACTCCCTCCCCGACTCAAGACATCATGGCTTGAACTCTGGAAAAGTCTTGGTCACGAACTCTGCATCTTCCCAGGTGGCCTCCTCCTCCGTCATGGTATCCCAATGGATCAACCATTGTGGAACTGCAACATCGAAGTCACCTGCAGAACGAGGTATCTGGCATCGATTTAGCACAGCAAGAGGAGACATTTTTAGCTTACCAGTTTCAGTCACCAGTGGCAATTTAGGGTTCGGAACGGCATGAACTCCCAGATGTTGCTTCAGCTGGTTCACATGGAATACGTCATGTAGCAGAGTACCAGAAGGGAGTTGCAGTTTGTATGCACGTTTGCCCACTTCCTGCATTATCTTGAAAGGCCCATACCATTTTGAACACAGTTTCAGAGGATTTCCACTGCCAAGGGCATGCTCCCTGTGTGGCTGCATTTTCAAATAGACCATGTCGCCCAACTTGAAAGACCTTGCTGTCCTTTTCTTATCAGCATGAGTTTTCATTGCTTTCTGAGCAACAGCTAGGTTATGTTGCAAGACAGCAGTCATACTGTTGTATTCTGCTAGTGTTTGCTGACCTTCTTGAGTTATATCCGGCTGAGCAATTAGCTGCGACAGCATTGGTGGGGGATACTCATATAGAGCCTGGAAGGGTGACATTTTGATGCTGGAGTGGTATGAACAATTGTACCACCATTCCGCAGCAGGCAACCAATCCACCCATTGTTTGGGAGCTGCAAAAGTCATGCAGCGGAGATACTGCTCGACACATTGGTTTACTCTCTCAGTTTGACCATCTGATTCGGGATGGTAGGCAGTGGAAAAGTGTAAAGACACTTTGAGAGCAGAAAATATTTCATGCCAAAGTTTGCTTGTAAAGATCCTGTCCCTGTCGCTTACAATGACTGCTGGTGGCCCATGTAGCTTGATCACAGTGTCCATGACAAGTTTGGCGACTGACTGGACAGTGTATGGGTGAGAGAGGGGTATAAAGTGTGCATACTTTGTTAACCGATCGACAATTACCAGGATAACATCCTTTCCTCTGGCTTTAGGCAATCCCTCGACGAAATCCATGCTGATTTCAGACCATTTGCTAATAGGAATAGGCAAGGGAGCTAGCAGTCCTGGGTACTTGACCTTTTCAGTCTTGGAAATCTGGCAAACAGGGCACTGAGAAACCTTGTTTTCAGTGTACTTCCTGAGGCCTGGCCAATAAAAGAGTTGTTTGATTCGATGATAAGTCACTCTATTCCCTGAATGACCTCCAAAGATAGAAGAATGGAAGGATTGGAATATCTTCTCTTGTAAATCAGTGGACTTTCCAATATAAATTCGTCCTTTGTAACGCAGAATGCCAGCTTGCAATGTGAAAGGTGGTTGAGCAGAATTCTGTACAGCTAACTTTTGCAGCAACTGAATACAGTGGTCATCCTCGGCATAAGATGCTTTCACATCCAAGGTCCAGGCTGGTATTGCGACTGATACAGACATGCATTCACCATTATCTTCCTTGTCTTGAGCTAGATCAGTATCTCTGCGAGACAGTGCATCTGCCACCTTATTTTCCACTCCCTTCTTATATTCGATCTTGTAGTCGAATTCTAGGAGCTTGAGCATCAGCTTGTGTTGGATACCTTCTATTAGCCTTTGGCTTGCTAGGTACTTTAGGCTGCTTTGGTCTGTTTTGATCAGGAGCATATTGCCTAGGAAATAATGGCGCCATTTCTTTAGGGCTTCCAAGATAGCCATGGCTTCTTTTTCATATATGGAGCGAGCACTGTTATTGGGACCCAAGTTCTTGCTGTAATAAGCAAGTGGTTTGCCTTTCTGCATAAGCACAGCTCCCAATCCAGATGCACAAGCATCAGTCTCAAGTGTGAAGGGAACAGAAAAGTCTGGCAAGCCTAGAAGAGGAGGGTTTGCCATTACATGCTTGAGTTGAGCAAAAGCTGCATCTTGTTCTGGTCCCCAGTGGAAGGAATCCTTTTTGAGCATTGCATACAGAGGTTGACAGATTGTGGCATAGTTCTCGATAAACCTTCTGTAATACCCTGTCATTCCCAAGATTCTTCTGAGCTTTGTGATATTATCAGGTGCCTTCCACTGACTGATTGCTGCAATCTTCTTTGGGTCAGTTCTAACTCCATCACCCGAGATGATATGCCCCAAGTATTCCACATGTTTTTGCTTGAATTGGCACTTAGACATTTTTGCTTTCAAGGAGTTGTTTCTGAATACAGTCATGACCTGTAATAGATGTTGTTTGTGATCAGCCACTGATTTGCTATAAACCAATATGTCGTCGAAGAAGACCAAGACTAACTTGCGCAAGAATGGAGCAAACAGGTTGTTCATCAACTCCTGGAAAGTTGCTGGAGCATTGCAAAGACCAAAAGGCATCACCACGTATTCATAATGCCCTAAATGAGTTGAGAATGCAGTCTTGTGAATGTCTTCTTCTTTCATTCGAATCTGATGATATCCTGATCGTAAATCGAATTTTGAAAAGACAATGGAACCATGTAACTCATCTAGGAGGTCCTCAATGACTGGAATTGGGAATTTATTTTTGATTGTCAACTCATTCAGCCCACGAAATCAACACACAATCTCCATGATTTGTCCTTCTTGCGGACTAATATAACTGGTGATGAAAAAGGACTGTGGCTTGGACGGATTTCACCATTTTTGAGCATTTCCTTTATTAACAGCTCCACTGCATTCTTCTGGCTGTGGGACATTCTATATGGCCTTATGTTTGGAGGCTTTGCATCTGGAATTAAAGGAATGTGGTGATCACAATCCTTAGCAGGTGGCAATCCTGTTGGAGCTTGAAATATGTCTTGAAACTGATGGAGGAGCTCGCTGATCTCATCAGAAAGTTCAGCCTGTAAACCCTTGTCTTGGTCTGTGCTATCCTGAGATGGTTCGTCCTCTGCTGCAAACAACATGTACCCCTGAGCCCCTTGTGAAATTAGCTGACTGCAGTCATCTGAAGATATCAAGAATTTCTCTTTTGGGAACAAATGATCACTGAGAGTTTGCATGCATCCATTGACTGCCAAGGTCATTGTTCTGTTTATGAAATCGAATGTAACTGGATTGTGCTGCTTGAACCAGTTTACTCCCAGGATGATATCAGCGCCTTGTAACTCAAGTATCCGAAAGTCACCTGTGAATTTAAGGCCCTGAATGGAGAAGGAGCAATTGTGTGCAATTGCTGAAGATTTTAGTGTGCCACCACCTGCAACTGTGACTGTCCTTGGAGGAGCACTTGACAGCTCGATATTGTTCTTAACAGCAAATTTATAGTCCATAAAGGTATTGGTACTGCATGTATCTGCCAAAGCCAGGGCTTGTGATTTTTGAAAGTTGAAGAGGAAAGATAGTGTCTCATTTGTTGGACACCCATTATATGCTGCTGCTGATATACTCATCGAGTTGCAATGATCAGGGCCTCAGGTGGAACTGCATCAGGAAGGACAGCTTGTACTGGATTTGGTACTGGAAGCTGTTGGAGATGTACCTCAATGGGAACTTGATGCTGTACTATTTGTTCTTCAGCTTGTTCCTCTTCCATGTAATGGCCTTGCATTTCCATCATGTTCAGGAAGTTTTGGAGTTGTTGACATTTGTGGCCAATTGCCCAATTCTCCGGACAATACCAACACTTTCGAGGTTCTCTGTTTCGAGGTCTGTTATCGCGAGCAGCAGCTGGTCTTGGAGCCATCTGGTTGGTTGCTCTCTGTGGAACCACTGTGGTTGCTGGGCGTTTAGCATTGGCCAAGTAAGCCTTTTCATACTGCCGAGCATACCAATAGGCTGAAGTGAGAGTTGTGGGCTTTTGACAGAGAACTGTGTGGCGAATGCCTTCTTTGAGACCACTGACGAATCTGTCCACAAAGAAATCCTGTAACAAGTACGGCTTTTCCCTCCTCATCAGTGTCATCCAGTTTTCATATGAATCTATATAACTGTTGACAGTTGTGAGTTGCTTCAAGGTTTGTAGCTGTTCCATAGGATCAATAGTGTTGGTATCTGGGAACCTTTCTATCAAAATTCTTGTTAACTCAGGCCAACTGATGTGCTGCAGGTTCATACCAAGGCTGCTTAGCCAAGTTTTGGCCTGTCCACGGATATGAGCAATACCCCACTGTACTCTGTTATCTTCAGGTAAATTGACTAGATTGAACAAGTCCTCGCACTCTAGAGACCAAGCTCTTGGATTGACACCATGGAATAGAGGAATTTCGACATGTGGCACACGGATGTGAGGCTCATAGGATGTATTGTGATGAAAATGGGGAGTGTTATCTGGCTGAAAAGGTTTGGGTGGAGTAGGTTGTTGGGGAGGTGTGGGTGGGGTTTGTTGTGTTTGGTAATATTGTGGCTGGGTTTGTGGGGTTGTAAGCTGAGTCAGATGAGGAATTGCAACACTAGGAGCGGCTATGGTAGTAGTGGGTTGAGGAAGATTTTTTGTACTGGATTCAGGTATGTATGTTGGGGAAGGTGGCATGGGTAGTTGCTCTGGGCGTAAATTGCCGAAATGAGGTGGAAAAGGTGGAGGTGTTTGGCTGGTGTTTCGGGTTGAATTTGGAGTTGGTTGCTCAGAAATTGGGGAAAGGTGAGAGTTTGGCAGCGGCGGAGGAGTGGCAAAGCGAGATACTTTGGGTGGTTCTGGTGGTGGATCGGGTCTCTGCCTGGCTAACGAAGAAGACATATTCGCCATGATAGAAGTGAGTTTGGCTATATCACCTTGGATGCCGTAGAGAGCCGAAGCTGTCTCCGTTTGGTGCAGATCGAGGCGGCGGCCGATGTTCATGATGGTGCGCGGCATGTTCTCCTGGATGCGCGCCTCCAACTCGCGGTCGTCGACGTTGTCCTCACCGCCAGCGCCGAACGGATCGTGGGGCTCTGCAGGTAGCTGGTCGTCTGCAGCGAGTACCTCCACGCCCTTGGCCGCCGTGGCGGCGCGCTCTCGCGACGCGGACCTGGACCTTCGTCCCGCAGCCATGGTGGTGTACAAGGCGCGGCGCAGAGGGATTTTACCACCAGATCTTGCGTGATCCAGCAACCTCGAAGAAGAATTCGATGAAATTGGGTGGGGAAATTTGGTGGAAGAATTCGACGGAATTGGGTGGGTGGGTTTGGGTAAATTGGGAAGATGGGGTTTGGGAAGGGAGGGAACCGCGGCACTCGGGACCGACGGCTCTGATACCACCGTGTCAGGCCTTGGCGGCGCTGACTGCCGGCGAGTACTTGGGGAAGGAGAGAGCGAGCACGAAGCCCTGATAAGTCGCCGGATAAAAGGAAGAACAGGAAATATAATAAGACTGATAACAATATATTTAGGGTTTCATAGCGTGCCTCCCAACCTCCCACTCTTGCCCTTTTATAACACAAGGACAAGACCACGCTAATGATTCTTATTACAAAGACAGCATCATTAGGATGCGGATTAAGTGAAGTAAACAGTCCAGGTAATGACAGCTATCCGGAACCGTCGATGATGGCGAAGCGGTAGCGTAGCATCGTAGCCGTTCAGGAGCTTGTCTTCGTCAGGGTCCTGACACCTTGGTGGCCGCGTGCTGTCAGCTTGGACAGAGAAGCAGCAACCCATCCATTCGCCTTTTGTTGTGTGAAACACTCAAACTGGCTGGCTTTTCCATCCTTTGAACGACCGACAGATCGAGCAGGTAAAGTCCATGGACCAACACTAGCTATGTATAATAATCTGATTGAAGAACTACACAGTCTAACTGAAAAACTTAAAATGTTGGCAACCACAAACATTCATAGACTTCAATTGCAGTGCTAGCTGGTAAACAAACATGGCAGTTGAGCTAGCTAGCGCTGGTTCAATCAATATACTGGACCTCCGACCCAATTAACACTTCTTTCCCAAAAACCACCGCGTCACACTGCGATCAGCCATTGCAAACCAACCACATAGCCTTTGACTAATGCAGCTACCGATATTGGATGGATGAATCTGCTGGATGGATGAACGTACGACAAGTTCAGAACGCGGCAGGCTAACTGAAAACAAGAAGAAGAAAATAAACCAGATTTTCGACCACCTCTTGATATCCTGATGCCACTCATATAGCCATCAAAATACTTATGGTGAAAACTGAAAGCTCGTGCTACGGAGATAGATAAAAACGAGACAAACAGAAAGCTCTGTCGTGGAGTGAAACAAAGGAGGAGAGGAAATGCATTATTTGGGTAAGTTTGTGTCCTACTCCTATGTGACAGCAACATATAAGAGTGAACAGAACATACACAAGCAGCATGTGCTTTTCTTTTATAAGTATGCACCTGTGCTATCACGACATCAGCACTTTGTGCAGTCTCTCAAAAGAGCGCACAAGATGCCACCTTGATGTATAGGACCCTCCTCCTTTTTCCGGGCTTGGGACCGGCTATGTAAATAAGTATTACACTTACTATAACATAGGCGGAGTTACCTACCCTAGCTAGGAAAAAGGAAAAAAAGAAACACGGATACAAGTCCATACATATTTGTACAACAATAACCAAGCATTAGGAACTAAATAAAATATTCGTTCTTTTTTGGATTTTCCTTTTTTTATGTTTTTGGAAAAAAAAAATCCATTTTTTATTTTATTTTTGTTTGCGCCTAGAATTGAAGCAACCATGGGTCAATGACCAATTATAGTTACACAAGCTCTTGGAATGGATAACCTACAAAAGAACAAGCACACAAAATAAGCATAGCCACGTATATAAAGAAATTCAAATCATATATGTAAATAGAAGAACCAGGTTATGGACTACACAATAAAAAGGAAAAAGGCCGAAAGAGAGATGGTACATGTTTGACAACGGATAAAATGTGCATGTTTATAACTAAGATCTATGCATATGTAAAAATAATTGTTGTTGAGGTTAGAAGTATGGTGCCCTTCAACCTAGTAGACGGTGGCCAGTGTTTCCTAGTCAATCCACCTCTATTGTATTAGTTCACAGTTACAATTTGGTTGACCACTGATCAGCATACAAAAACTCAAACAAGGCGCTAGATGTGTCGACACCATGCAGGAGAATAGAGCCACAAACCTTTTATTTTTTCATCAAAATTAGCCTAAGTAATCTATGTTCGTGGAAGCACCCAGTTGAGTGTGTGTATACATGTACAAGCAGACCAGTTTTACGCGCACATGTTATGTCCTCTTGAGAGGATAGTTAGGCGAATTTGAACCACGGTGTGGGGTTTGGCTAGTTCAACAATTTAATTAACTAGTTGAGCAACAATCTGAATCTAGTAAGTTTATATAAAAGTTTATTCGTCCAACCACAACCATCTAAATGGGCAATATGGATGTTTGGATAGTACTAAGCTAGTGACCGAGAAACTGTATAGATATTTTTTTTGGTCAATAGTATAGTATAGTAAAGAACACCCAAAATATAAGTTATACAAGTTGAAGAAGTTGACTGCATTGATTTCCAATTCTCGATTAACTGCACTAATCAGAATATATGAAGCAAATCTTTGTTTAACCTTAAGGGGCATGAAATGCAACTAGTGTAAACAATATGCCATTGAGAAAGAAAATAGTGCACAAAGCACTAGATGTATGATCGACCAAGGCAGGAAGCAAGCTTTAGAGTAGATATCTAAGACCAGATAGGAAAAATAAATTCCTAATCAGTGTCCATACCTTATGTCTCCGTTGTGTAGACATCAATGTCTTCGTCGTAAAGTTTCAGGTGCTGCTGTTGAAGCCTTGGTATCCACAGGGAAGATAACTCTTTTTATATCCTCGTCAAGCCACAGCTGTTGCAAACTACCCAACCCCTCAACACACCTCAAGCCTGGGCAATCATCTATGTGCAGATCCCTCACCTGAGGAAGGTTCGAGACCCTATCCAGGCCATCACAACTCTCGATAGAAAGACTCTCAAGGAACAGGAGGTCCTCCACAACGTTCAAGCAGCTTAATCTTCTTAAGATGAGCTCTTTCAAGCTGGTAACCTCCTGTCCAAGCTGTCGTGGTAGAGCTCTCAGCTTGGGGCAGTCATTAATTCCCAAAAATTTCAAGCGTGGTAGAGCTCTCAGTGCATCCTTGGAGACGGGGCTTCCTCTTTTGGTATCTCAGCAGATCCATCGTCTCTTCCATCCGTAGCTGCTGCTGCCGCTGCATCTTCTTCTTCAGCAAAGGACCACTCCTCCCAGTTGGGCATATTACTGATGACCAACCATTCGAGCTTGGGGAAAGGAACAACCACATCCGTGGATCTGGGATTAGCCCCCCTGCAGCCCACAAATTCGGGTCCAATCTTGGTAACTACTGTTGCTCCTTCAATTCTTAGAAATCTCAGGTTGGGCAGCTGCCCGATTGATGGAAGATTCACACATGAATTGCATTCTGAGAGCGTTAAGTATTTGATTGAAGACAGATGGGTGGTACCAAGCCAGGTGGGAAACCTATGACCAAAGAACCCAATAATTTGTAGATTTTCCAGGTTGTGTGGAGGGATAAGTTGCTCAAAGATCTTCTCAATGTTGCTAACATCGTCTTCTGAATATGGTTCATCAATACGCTTGGTGCAATGTAGGTCAAAACTTTGAGATGCCTTTTGTCTGTTAGCAATGAATCCGTATTGTGAGGAGTTGCACTTTCCAATTTAATCATAATGAGCCGCCTTAGCTGTGAGAGATGTTCCAACTCTTCTAACCTCCATCCATCTTGTGTTTTACCATTATCACCTCTACCACCAACAGGAAATCCTTCCAAATCATTGAGGAATTCTAATTTGCATATATCCTTTGGGACCTGATTTATTGGTGTACCGAGCAGACCAAGGCCTTAAATTGCGCAATTGAGTAAGAGCAGAAGGAAGGCTATGGAGAGATTTGCACCGTTCTAAGTTCAACGTCTGAAGATTTATGAGAGAGCTGATGCACTCTGGGAGACGAGATATTTCTGTACCATCAAGATCAAGCAATCGTAGATGGATCAATTTACTAATGTAACCAGGAATGGTTTGTATGGATGAATCACTCAGATCCAAAACACGAAGATACAAAAACTTCTTGAAAATTGATGTATCAATTTCTTGGGAAACGATTCTAAGAGTTCTCACTCTAAAATGCTCCTTGTCCATGGTAGGGAACACCACAATATCCTTCTTGGTGACAACTGAAATGCGTCGCAACCTAGACATACTGTTTCCTCCTAGTGATTCAGGGTCTCCAATAAAACACTCTTCTTTCGATAAATAACAAGCTAGCTGCCTTAAGAGGTCATGCATTTTGCAAAACCCATGGTCAAATATGAAGTATCTGGTTGGAGTAGATTCCGATGGATTAGCTCGTAGTAGTACTCTTCAGCTGTTTCTTCTAGTAGTTGGCCTGGTTGCTCCTCAACAAACCCTTCAGCAACCCAAAACCTGATAAGATCGCAAAAGTACATGGGCCAATCTTCAGGATACGTAGCACAATAAAGGAAACATTGCTTCAGATGATGTGGTAACTCATCATAGCTTATATATAAAGCTCCTTCTATATCATCAGGAAGTTTCCTCTGTGGGCAAATAATTTTGCTAAAAATCTTGTTCCACTCATTCTCCGTTCGATCTCTGCTGGCCAAAACCCTAGCTGTCACCTTGATTGCAAGAGGGAGGCAACCACACTTACAAACAATCTCAGTCCCTATGTCTTTCAGATTTTGCACTTCTTTCTCTTCATCGATGTTCATGCTCCTCCAAAGTAGCTCCCACGCCACCTCTACAGACATGACATCAACTCGATGAGTATCGTCTGTACCGACTTCCATTGCAACTGTATCATCTCGTGTTGTCATCAAAATTACCACTGTACTTGCTGCATGTATTGCAGTTTTTAGGAGATTAGTCCATACAGTGGACTGCCACACATCATCTAGAACAAGAAAGAAACTCTTATCTTCAATTGCTTCTGACAGTTTGCTTTTGAGCTCTGCTACTGTTTCACCTTGCTCTTGATGCACTCCAATATTTCGGAGAACCTCTTTTAGTAGAGCAACTTCATTGTATGTTTGCGACACATAAATCCATGCATGTTTGTTGAAGTTCCCTTTTATTTTTTGATCATTGTATACTTTCTGAGCTAGTGTTGTCTTACCAACTCCTCCTATTCCAGTAATAGCAAGCTTGTAAGCTTTATTTTCCTTATGTTTAAGCACCAAGTTCACAAGTTTCCTGCTAGAATATTTTATCTCCTTCCCCACAAGATTGGGCTCAATGAGGGCTGAGGTTTTCCTCCAATCTGGCACAGAAGCTTTTGTGGTTGGTGTTGTGTTCTTTAGTGATAAAAATATATCATCCTTCGAAATCTTCTCTATTCTTTTGTTGAGAGTCCTAATCTGGACAGCAATCTCACGACGAGTTTGGATATTAGCAATGCAAGACAAGGGTGAACAGCCACGACATACAGTTGATTTTCTCGACGGTGATGAAGGATGATCTGCGAGTAGCTTGTTTCCTTTAACCCTTGCCAAATCGATAATGTTGTCAGCATCATACATGGCATCTCTCAACTCCCCAAGCCAATTGTTAACTGCTGACTCTTTTATGCTTCTCTGCTCAGCGTCACTAATAAAACATTGTATTTGCTTCATTCTTCGTTGCAGATCTGTTAGCTCTTCCTTGACCCCCAGTATCAATACTGCCTCCTCCGTAGCAATATCTTGAATCTTTTTTATGCATGAGCCAATAAAAGAATACAATATGGTTGCCATTGGATGAAGCTAGCCGAGCTTTTAGGAGGTGTAGCAGCAGTAACAGGAAACTCAACAGAGAGAAAAATCCACCAAATAGGATGTTTTCAATCCATGGTTCTCATGACCCTGAATTAAAAGCAGTGTGACATTAATTTACCACAGTTAATTATACCCACTTCCCTTCTGCAAGATATACACAAGAGACTAAATGCTCCTTCCAATTATTGGGAGCATAAAACAATTGTAAATAAATGAATGATTTATGTAGGCCTAGGAGCAGCACCTCAAGATTGCATGACATTGGTCATACTTGCAAGTGAACTTCCAGGAAAAACATTCATGTAAGTGGAAAACAAATTTGTTCCATTTAAGAGGAATAAGCTCGGAGAAACAAAAGGAATGAGTCATGCAGCACATAAGAAGATAACAAACTGAAGAGACGTGTAAATTAATCTCCAATGGTGATTCAAAATCCCGTGAAGTTTGTTGCGGTCAAGTTCAGGAGTAGGAGTGACCACATTGGACACCATGCAATTCCATTATTTCTGTATTGATTAGTGCCAAAACAGCACATTATAAAAGACTACCTTTTCTAGGTATATTTCTTGCTCCTAGGTCTAGCATAAAGCTTTCCTAAAGTTTTTTCAATAAAACGTGGAAGGAGAAGAAATCCAAATGACCGATGCAGTCATGCAGGCAGACAAACACAAAAGAAGAAAATTACTATTTTCACTCAAGTTTGGTGCATCTTTCCGGGTGTGTTCTTAGTCACAATTAAATCATGAAGAGAGTGTTAAAACTTCTGTTTGGAATTTGAAATACTAGTTCTTGGAGAACATATTATTCACCTAGCTTAGCCTCTATAGCACCCTGACATTTTACTACTGATAACTGGAAAAGATTAAGGGCAGAAAATTATGGGTAATTCACCAAGAGTGAACCTGTCGGTATACTAATAATCCTACAAAAAGAAGAAAAAGAGTCACCGGAAGGTGAAAAGATTACAACTAGGATGGTTCAGCTTTAGCAGAGGAGAACAACAAGAATTACGGCTGAATTGGAGCAAAAAGAAGTCGATATATTACCTGACACGGCTACATTGATGAGCTCCTCGTCAGAGTGCTGCGGATTAGAGCAGTAGCTGTCTTCCTTTTTGTTGTTTCTTTGCAACAGCAGTAGCTGTCTTCTGGAACCAAATGGTACTACCAGGATTCTGCCTTTGGTCGCACCGGCGAAGGAGTCGCGTCTCTCCCACGTCCGTGCGACAGAGAACGTAGCAGCAGGAAGGAGTCCTCGTGCCGGCGAGGCAATTGCACGAACACCTTGAGCGCCGGTTGGGCTTCGGCCTCGCACCAGCCCCGTTAGCTCGTCGTGGGAAGCACCTTGAGTGTACTGCCCCGTGCGTGCTCAGCGCAACCTCCACCCAGCGCCCATGCCGCCGCTCGTCGCCCTCAGTTCGTAGTGGGGAGGCCGCGCCGCCGATAGAGGATTTGGCCTTTGGGAGTTTTGCTTTTCCTTTTTCTTTCGGATTGCAAATTGCAATGCGAGGGTGGGTTTTCCTTTTCTTTGGTTGCATTCAGCAGAAGAAGCACGCAACCGACGATGCGCAAGTTTAGAATTGATGCTAAGAGCTTCGCGGGCACAGATGTGTGCAGAAACGATGCTTAATTCCTTGAGTGGAAACACAGTGTTCTTCATATCAGCAACGGACCAGAATGCCCTCGGCACGGATCAGATTCCTGCCGTTCCAAAGAGACAGAATGCTGGAGGAATTGATTTGTAGAATAACATTTTGTACACCTAAGCTCGACCGACACACCCCCAATTTTTTTAAACAACACTTAACTTTAAACAAGCGACCAGATTCAAATTTAAACCAGTGCCAATACAATACAGTTTAAATAGTAAACTAAATTTAAACTAATCGAAACTACTCGCTGAAGCGGGTGTCAGAGTCGAGGACGATGGCGACGTCAAGAATCGACACGCGCAACGTGGCCATGTAGTCCAGCATGTCCTCTAGGTCACCGGGCTCGCGCTTGATCTCGATCATGGTGGCACCTGGCAGCAGCGGATGCTCGACTTCCTCCTCACTTTCCCGTGCTCCTTCTTGACGGCAGCGGTATGCAAGCATGCGTGTCCGACGACTCGTCCTCGCTCCTTATGCTCCGGCCTGGTCTGGCTCGTGGCCAACACGACCACCTCATATTGGGTTGGCAAAACATATTCGGCTATTCGGCCAAGCATGATCTAAAAAATGTGCCCCTCCATCCGGTTGCTCCACTCTGTCGGCACATGGAGGCCTTTGTAGGTCGAATGCACGACTTCGTGCACGTCCACGAAGAGGCGGTACGTCCCACCAGGTCGATGACATGACGTATAAAGGGTTCCGGCGAAAGCATCTCTTGGTGCAGGACATCTTCGGCGTGCCTGGCGGGGCCGCCCTTGGGTGGCCGAGCCACGGGGACGCTATCACGGCTGCTTAACTAGTTGTTCGAGAGGAGAACGTATCCAGTGCACCCAAGTAATTGGTCCACCCATACTCGGTTGACCACTTAAAGTTTTTTCAAAAACTTTGAACAAAAGTTTGGACATTGCCATAACACAAATGTACATCGTCACAAAATTTTAAGTCTAAATTTGAAACGCAACATCAACAAAGAAAATGACAAATTTGTTATCAATAGTGACAATGGGTCAAATTCAAAGAGCAACTTTAATTTTGCACTATTCATTGTCGGATTTGTCTATTTGTTTCTTGATCTGTGGTATGAATATCGATATGAAATTTTATGACATGTTAGACATGAGCATTATCTATGCCTAAACTTTTTCTTTCAGGTTTTTTGAAAACTTTTTTGGTGGTCAACCGAAGATGGGTGCACCGGGTGCACCAGTTGGTTGGGTGCACTGGATACGTCCTCTAGAGCTGTCCGGTGGCACGAGGATGCGCTCGGTGGTGAACTGCCACGCCTCCATCACGGTCAGGCTATGTTGGCCGCCATCGTGGCTCGAACCGGCCTCCTAGTCGTGGTGCAGCATGGTGTGGTTGTGAGCTAGGTGATGCCGCATAGGGATGAGGGCGCGCGGGTCGGAGACGAGGAGTGTGACAGCGAGGAATGCCACGAGGCTAAATAAAGGCGGTCGCTATGGATAGGTGGGGGTGGCGGATTGCCTACAGTCGATGGGTGGTCCGTGCGATAACATGGCGAGCATCCCAAACATATTCGAACACCCCTTGCCGACACCAAATGTTAGGGGCCGAAGCGGGCCTAGACAAAAAGAATCAGCGTCCCAAGCTGAGAGGCTTTTTTGCGTACTCTTGCGTACCCTCGCATATTTAGTACAACTGATCGGAGGGAGCACCAGTATTAGGCTGATGTGGTATATGGGGGTGGTGGGGGGGGGGGGGGGGTGCATATTCAGGGCCACCACTGTAGATTCTCTAATGAATGGCTCAATTTGGGAGCTCTGTATTTTTAAACTATTTCAGAAATACTGAAGTATTAAATAGTTTGAGGTGTTTACCTTTAGCTAAAACTATAGTTTTATATACTTCAATATTTAGAAAATTGCACTATTATTGAAGTATATGAAAAACAAGGTTGGACCTCTTTTTGCAAAACTGAAGTATTGTTTCCCTAGGCATAGGAATACTAAGCATGAGTCATTAACAAAGCACTGTTTGACACAACCCGAACTGGCCACACCATTTGTAGTATTTAGATATCATCACTGTAGTTCTATATACTTCAACATTTAGAAAATTGCACTATTTTTGAAGTATACGAAAAGGAAGGTTGGACCTCCTTTTGCAAAACTGAAGTATTGTTTCGCTAGGCATAGAAATACTAAGCCTGAGTCCTTCACAAAGCATTGTTTGACACAACCGGCCGAGCTGGCCACACCATTTGTAGTATTTAGAGATCATCAATCCACGTTCACCATGGCAAAACCCACCGAAGGAGAACTCATCGCCGCTTCTGCATTGGGCTTTTCTTTCCTTCTAGTGGTAGTTCCAACTTGAGTAATTAAGTAACCAGGGAAACAATTCAGCTCATCTAAAGAAGAATAGGCATGATGAGACCATGACTCTTTGCCAATTTTTATGCACACCAAACATCACTAAATTTTGAATAGCCTAAGCTATTTGCTCACAGCAGTGCTGATAGCTACAACCAACTAAAGATCAACAACCGAAATATTCATGAATTTGCTAAGAAACTGTTTCGGAATCGGTGGAAGCTCACATATATCCTCCAGTCCCAACGACTTCACCCGGAAGAAATAAAAGATAAGACTATGGAACAATGAACTTGTGTTTCCGAGGCACACGCACACACACTTATAGTTTCTGGGATAGGAGGCAACAGAGAGGAAGATGGAGATGATTCCAGGTTCTGGCCACAATTTAGACTTATCACAGATGATGATTCAAGTGATTTCCTCCTAGCACAACTATTTGGTAACAGAAGGTTCTGAATCACATACATATATTTTCTTCACCTTCAACAGGCCCTTGTGTATCAATAGTTGTAAATAAAATGAGATAAATTTAAGACTGAAATGCATGTGGAGTCCATCAAGTTGCGAAGTTGGAGCGGATTGGTCCCATACTGGGAAAATGCACACTATTGGTCCCTAAGTTGCGGTGATTCGACACGTTAGTCATTCCGTTACTGCTACCGTTAAAATGCTGACGTGGAGGTTTGATTTTTTGCAAAATACACCCCATATTTGGTTTCTTCTCATCCTTTCGTCCCTAGATCAAATTGTGAACTAGACATTTCATCAAACACATCTCATGCATGTCGAAAATTTGTTCCAGAGTCTCAAGACCCGCGCTGGGACGTTGCGGGGATGCGGGTGCGTACGGCCGGTGCATACGAGACTGGACGGGGAACTTGCCCCACGTTCAACGGCGGAGGAGGAGATCGACGCGGCGTCGGCCGGTGCTCGAGTCGGGGAAGACGACCTCCACGCCGCCGATTGGAGAAGATTTGGCTCGATTCCTTCCATGGAGAGTTCTAGGACGGCAAGGCAAAGCTCGTGGACATGGCGGTGGACCTCGGCGATGCCCGTCACAACAGGGAGAACGGAGATGCCGACGACGGCGTGCTCCGAACGCCGCTCGCGTTCTCGACGCAAAAACTTGGCTCGACCGGGAGCTCGAACAGGAGCTCCCCGCCGCCGAGGTGATCCGCGCCCTCGTGGAGCTGCTGCTCCCATCGTGGCGGCGACCGCGCTCAGGATGGCCGGGTTGGCCTCGACGCAGGCGACGGCCCTGTCAAGAACGCGCTGGTCACCGTGGCCTCGGCGGCGTGGGCAGCCTCGCTGTGCAGCTGGCGAGCCTCGTGGGGCAGCACCACGTCACGGCCACCTGCGGCGCGCGCAACCTGGACGGCTGGACCTCGTCCGTGGCCTCGGGACCGACGAGGCGCTGGACTACGGCACGCCGTCTTTGTCTTCTTCACGCCCGGTTGGCCGCCGTCGCGGCGATTCTCCCGCTCGGACAAGGTCCCAGCCTCCCATGGATGTACGTACGTGCTAGCCTCCTCAAGCAGCTGGATCGATTGGCTAGTACCGTACGTGAGCAGCTGCATGAGAAGAAATAGAAAAAACAAACTAAGGACAGGGTAATAAGAAGAAATAGAAGGTTAAGATCTTTTTTGTAAAAGAACATTGTCCACGTCAGCATTTTGACGGCGGCCATGACGGTAAGACGAAGGTGTCGCATCGCCGCAACTTAGGGACCAATAGTGTGCATTTTTCCAGTATGGGACCAATCCGCTCCAACTTCGCAACTTGATGGACTACACAGACGTTTCACTCTAAATTTAATATTGTCAGGAAACAAGCAAAATTTTACATGATACTAAGACCGATAGAAGGAAGGAAACATGGATTGTGGCTTACAGAGTAGTCGAATCTACACGAGACTTCCCCGGCACAATCCACACAGGGCCGTTGGTACATATATCCACAAGGAAGAACCACCACCTCCCTCTTGACATTTTGTTTTGTTTAAAATCAAATGAACAAAAAAAATGTCTAATTTGACTCAAATTCCACACGCACTGAGGGAACATTGAACAACTGAAGCAAACCAGAGGAGCGTGAAAAAAACAAGGCAAACCAGAAAAGCACGAGCTGCAAGTGGCTAAAATAAGAAAATACCTTAGAAAAGACACCAAGAACTTACAGGACCACTCAGTTCAACCATCCGGCAACAGAAACATGCACGTGCGAGGAAAAATAGTGTGGCTATTGCTGGCATATGGAGGCAGAGGTTTATGTCACCTCTATTTGTTTGCCTCATTTGCCGATTATCACGCTACCAACTTTGCAATAATATTGCTACCCTGATTTGGCAGTCACCAAAGCATAGGGTGTTGGCGTGTTGTAATCAAAGCATGAAGATGCTTTTGAGTATGAAAAAACAGGTTATTTTATTTGTTTGTAATGAATAGTATCTCCATGTAAATGGTACAAACTTTTAAAGGATTAATGGGGACAGAAACAATTGTGCAGCCTCGTCTTGTGCGGCTGCAACAGCGGGAGCGGTCGCCGCGTCACCGGGCTCGGCGGCTTCGGTGGCTTCTGGTGCATTGGCCGGGCGAACAGCGCCGAAATGGCCTCAATCTCGTCCATTCCAGACCACCGTCTTCCTTATCCGGAGAGGCATACTGTTCTTGCGCCGATTCTTTGGCATAAGCTCCAATCGATGATCCCGCGCAAGAGACCCGAGCACGAGCTCCGGAACGACGAGAACCACGACCCTCACTGCTGCTGCGGAACCACGTGGCGCCAAATGTCCTCACCGATGCCGATGCCGATGCCGGGGAAACGCCGGCGGGCAGCGCTTGGAGCGGCTGTCGGCTCACCACTGTCATTCCTGGACTCTCTTCTCGTTTCTTCCGTCCGCACCTCGGTGGGCGTGCCCCCACGTCCGTGCCGCGAGCAACGCGTCGTCGCCCCACTGAGGCAATTCCGCGAACACCTTGCGCGCCGCCGGGAGGTTCGGCCTCTGCCCTCTGGCTCTACCTTCCCCACTGCTTCAGCTTTCTCGTTAGCACGTCCTGGCCGCTAGCCCGTGTTCCCGCACTGCACTTCCCGTGGGTGCTCGGCGCCGCCTCCTGCAACTCGCCTCCACCTGCCGCCTGCGGAAGGCCGCGCCGCCCAGAGGATTTGGGTAATTTTGTCAGCTTCGACAAAGAAGCAGCAATCCATTCGCCGCTGTTTTTTTTCTTTTAGTGTTACCGTTCGCCGCTGGCAGGCGCGTGGTTTCTATAAGTGGGCTGTGCGTTCATGAAGCCCGTTAGAAGCCTAGTTTTATTTTGACGACCCATCAAGTACTTTTGATTCTTCACTAAAAAAAAGTATTTGTTATTTTCCCTTGCTGAGGAAGGAAACGACAGACCGATGATCGAGCAACGAGTGGCTATTGTGGTTTTTAAAGTCTTATATGACGAGAGCATTTTCAGGTGTCATTTTCCTTTACTGCATGTTCAATGTACTTTTCAGCTGCTCAATCGGACGACGAACACGTGAAGGAAGAAGACAATCAGTATGATTTTCGATGTAATTCTATTATTTGATAGTTTGTTTTGTGTCTTGTTGTGTGTCGTCCGTACTATCTTATGTTTTCCTTGATAAATGAGATGCTCTTTAGGTTTATTTTTTTCACAAACAAATGTTCATGGCATCCAAGTTGAACCTACATACTGATTTATGGACCAACTTAACCTTTACTCGAAATAGCCTTTCGCCCCGCTTTGTAAATACGACCATACAAGATTCAAGTGCCAAGCACAAAAGAAAAGAGACGTCGGAGTCTGCAAGGGCAACAACACAAACATATCCAACAAGGAAAGTAATAAAGGTAGTGATACAACTCTGTCAGGAGTGCAACTCAACGGCCAGATGGTGCAGAAAATTAGTGTGCTACCATCAGGAGGTTCTCGATCATTCCGTCTAGCCGGTTTCTGTCTCGCTGTCTATATAGTGGTTGCCACTGCTGCAAATAGTCAGAGACACGTCTCAGAAAGACACGCTCGATAACCATCTTATTCCGAATAGTCCACATCGTTCAGGTCATCGCGGCAAACAATAAGAGACGCCTCCCCCTACGGCCCTACCGATATTGTTTGCCTGTACTTACATAAACTCTCCAAGGTCTAGGACCAACTTAGCCTTTGACCAATGCAACTAGCAATATCAAGTGTTCCATCGCCACGCCTGCCCATTTCCGGATGAAACGTCCGGTGATCGAGCATGTAAGGTTCATGGCATCCAAGTTGACCAACTTAACCTTTGACCAATGCTACTGCCTACTAGCATATCCGGATGGATCATTTTGCATATCAGTATATACGTTGTTCATGCTCGTGAATCGTGATGAAGCGAACGAGTATGCTACCTTGCTGTTTGCTCCGTAGTCCGCAGACACGTACCGCCAAGTTCAGAACGCATTGTTGTGTTCACACGACAGAGGATTTTTTTTTTTGTTCACAACACGACAGAGGATTTTGAACAGCGGTCTCACTATTTTCCTGCAATTGAAAATTAATGGTCAGGTCGAAGTGAAAACCTCACTGCTGTGGATGTAACAAGGGAAAAGGGACAGAAAAGGTGAAGTGCAGGCTCGTTACAAACGTTAAAACAAGATGGCTCAATCAATGTCTACGACTAGAGTTAATACAATATACAGGCATGGACATCAAGCATATATACAGGCTAACTGAAGAGAGGAAAATAATCCAGATATTCGACTACATCTTGATCTCATGATGCCAATGTGCCATGGAGGAGGTCAGGTGAGGTCCAGAGCAAAACAACGTCAGGTGCACTGGCGTAAAGCAATATATCTCCAAGAAGATCACATCAGCTAAGGAAAAATAAACCAGATGAGCAAAAATAAATGAATATAGCTGATGCTGAAGAATTGGGCATTGCTCATCTTTTTCCAAGGAAAAGAAATCAGATGATTTCGTTGTGCTGTGAGACTGGCAGTAGAAACACAAAGAGCGGGCATTATTTGTCCTTTTCAACATCACAGGGTGAGGCGAAAAACAATGTTAGCTCCTGAGTCAAGCTCCAGCACATTCAACTGTCATGCATGCAAATGCACGAACAGAGTCTCACCGTAACCAACAGGGAAATATGGTGGCAAACCTTCGACTGCCAAAACAGTAAGCAAAGCAATATTGCCGCAGGATAACACCACTTATCCACAGCACAAAGTCAAGAAAAGTTAGATAAATAACGTAAAGATAAAACAAATTAAAGCGAGAAATGTGTAGTAATTAAACAGAGACGCAAATATCAAGGCTGGGTCACTCATATGGCTCTCAAAATATTTATGGTGAAAACTGAAAACTCATGCTATATAGATAGATAAAAACGAGACTAAATCCGAAAGATCTATTATGGAATGAAACAAAGGAGAGGAAATGGATGGTGACAAGCAAGGCAGCATGATTTCGGTAAGTTTGTGTCCTACTCCTATGTGACAGCATGATATAAGAGTGAGAACATACAGAGGCAGCATGTGGTTTATTCTTTTTCAAATAAGTATGCACGTGTGCTATCATGACAACAACACTTTATGTAGTCTCTCAAAAGAGTGCAAAGTCATGCCGCAACCATTGCCACCTTGATGTATAGGACCCTCCTCCTTTTTCCGGGCTTGGGACCGGCTACGTAAATAATTATTACAATTATTATAACATAGGCGGAGTTACCTACCCTAGCTACCGGGGAAATAAGAAACACATATACAAGTCCATACATATTTTTACAAAAATAACGAAGCATTAGGAACTAAAGAGAGTATTCACTCTTTTTTTTGATTTTTCCTTCTTTTTTTTTGGAAATTTCTTTTTTATTTTTATTTCCTTTTCTTTTTGTTTTTCGTTTGCATCTAGAATAGAAGAACCCATGGGTCACTGATAAAGATATAGTTCCACAAGCTCTTGGGATCGATAACCTACAAAAGAACAAGCAGACATAATAAGCATAGTCACGTGTATAAAGAAATTCAAATTATATATGAAAATAGAAGAACCAGGTTATAAAATGCATAATACAAAGGCAAAAGACCAAAAAGAGAGATGGTACACGTTTTACACAGGATAAAATGTGCATGATGTTTATAACCAAGTCCTATGCATATGTAAAAAAAGATGTTTTGAAAGTTAGAAGTACGTTGCCCTTCTATCTAATAGACAGTGGCCAGTGTTTCCCAACCAATCCACCTCTACTGTATTAGTTCAGAGTTACAATATGGTTGACAACTAATCAGCAACCAAAAGCTCAAAAAAGGGCTACATGTGTTGACAACATGCATGTGTATAGAGCTACAGACTTTGTCTTGGACTTCATCAAAATTAGTCCAAGTAATCTCTGTTTATGGAAGCACCGGTCAGTTGAATGTGTGTATACATACTGGCATACACCAGTTTGTTCCTCCAACCACTACCATCCAAATTAGCAGTATCGGTATTTGGATATGTACTGTTACTGAAGCACATCAGACTCAAACATCGCAATTTGCAGAAAAGTATGGATATTTATTAGGACCTTAATGAGACCAGTATGAGACACTATAATAGCCAGGTTTAAGGGTGTGAACGGGTAAGCTAGTGACCGAGAAACTGCATAGAAATGATATTGGTTAATACGATAGTATATAAAAGAAGACCCAAAATATATATAAGTTATACAAGTAGAAGAAGTTCTCTGCATTCATTTCAAATTCTTGATTAACTGCACTAATAAGAATATGTGAAGCAAACCTATGGAAATCCACTTTGGCTCCCGGGTGCATACGCTCCTGTTATTGTTTTCAAAATTAAAAAAATATGAAAACACTTCGAAAAAATCTGAAGAAATTTGGGCACAAACATATGCAAGTTTTCAACATTCGTGCAAAATTTCGGAAGGAAATGGCACTTTCCGTGGTCTGTGCAAAAATGACAAAATCTGTGGCCAAAACGCCTCTCTCGCAAATCTATGTTTAACCAGTATGCACTTGGGAAAGAAAATAGTGCACAGAGCACTAGATGCACGATCGACCAAGGAAGGACGCAAACTTTAGAGCAGGTAACTAAGACCAAATAAGAAAATTAGATTCCGAACCAGTGTCCATACCTTGTGTCTCCGTTACCATCCAAGCAGTTGTTTTCTCATGCTTTCGGCCGCGTGTAGACATCCATGTCTTCGCCGTAAAGTTTCAGGTGCTGCTGTAGAAGCTCTAGTATCCACATGGAAGATAACTCTTTCATATCCTCATCAAGCCACAACTGTTGCAAACTATCCAACCCCTCAACACACCTCAAGCCTGGGCAATTATTTATACGCAGCTCCCTCACATGAGGAAGGTTTGAGACCCTCTCCAGGCCACCACAACTCTCGATTACAAGCCTCTCAGAGAGGAACGGAAGTTCCTCCACAACGTTCAAGCATCTTACTCTTCTTATATCGAGCACTTCCAGGCTGGTAGCCTCCTGCCCAAGCTGTCGCGGGAGAGCTCTCAGCTTGGGGCAGCCAACAATTTGTAACGTCTTCAAGCGTGGTAGCAGCTGCATCCTTGGAGACAGGGATTTATGTTTTTGTATCTCAGCAGATCCATGGTCTCTTGCATCCATAGCTTCTGCTAGCCCTGCATCTTCTTCTTCTTCAGCAAAGGACCACTCTTCCAAGTTGGGCATATCCCAGATGACCAACACTTCGAGCTTGGGGAAAGCAAGAACTACATCCGTGGATCTGTGATTAGCCCCCCAGCAGCACACAAATTCGTGTCCAATCTTGGTAACTGCTGCTGCTCCATGAATTCTCAGAAATCTCAGGTTGGGCAGCTGCCCGATTGATGGAAGATGCACACATGAATTGCATTCTGAGAGTATCAAGTGTTTCACTGAAGACAGATGGGTGGTAGCAAGCCAGGTGGGAAAACTACGACCAAAGAACCCATTAATTTCTAGATCTTCCAGGTTTTGTGGAGGGATTAGCTGCTCAAAGGTATTCTCAATGTTGCTAACATCTTCTTCTGAATATGGTTCATCCGTACGTATGGTGCAACGTAGGTTCAAAACTTTGAGATGCCTTTTGTCTGTTAGTAATGAATCCGTATTGTGAGGAGTTGCACTTTCCAATTTAATCATAACGAGCCGCCTTAGCTGTGAGAGATGTTCCAACTCTTCCAACCTCCATCCATCTTGTGTTTTACCATTATCACCTCCACCACCAACAGGAAATCCTTCCAAATCATTGAGGAATTCTAATCTGCCGATATCCTTTGGGACCTGATTTATTGGTGTATCAAGCAGACCAAGGCGCCTTAAATTGCACAATTGGGTAAGAGCAGAAGGAAGGCTATGCAAAGCTTTGCACCGTTGTAAGTTCAACATCTGAAGATTTATGAGAGAGCTAATGCACTCTGGAAGACAAGATATTTCTGTACCATCAAGAGCAAGCAATCGTAGATGGATCAAATTTCCAATGTAACCAGGAACGGTTCGTATGGATGAACCAGTCAAATCCAAAACACGAAGATACAAAAACTTCTTGAAAATTGAAGTATCAATTCCTTGGGAGAAGTTTCTAAAAGTTCTCACTTTAAAATGCTCCTTGTCCATGGTAGGGAACACCACAATATCCTTCTTGGTGACAACTGAAATGCGTCGCAGCTTAGACATACCGTTACCTCCTAATGATTCAGGGTCTCCAATAAAACACTCTTCTTTTGATAAATAACAAGCTAGCTGCCTTAAGAGGTCATGCATTTTGCAAACCCTATGGTCAAAATATGAAGTATCTGGTTGGAGTAGATTCCGATGGATTAGCTCATAGTAGTACTCTTCAGCTGTTTCTTCTAGTAGTTGGCCTGGTTGCTCCTCTACAAACCCTTCAGCAACCCATAACCTAATAAGATCACGAAGGTACAAGAAAGAATCTTCAGGATACGTAGCACAATAAAGGAAACATTGCTTCTGATGATGTGGTAAGTCATCATAGCTTATATATAAAGCTCCTTCTATATCATCAGGAAGTTTCCTCTGTGGGCAAATAATTTTGCTAAAAATCTTGTTCCACTCATTCTCCGTTCGATCTCTGCTGGCCAAAACCCTAGCTGTCACCTTGATTGCAAGAGGGAGGCAACCACACTTACAAACAATCTCAGTCCCTATGTCTTTCAGATTTTGCACTTCTTTCTCTTCATCGATGTTCATGCTCCTCCAAAGTAGCTCCCACGCCACCTCTACAGACATGACATCAACTTGATGGGTATAGTCTGTACCGACTTCCATTGCAACTGTATCATCTCGTGTTGTCATCAAAATTACCACTGTACTTGCCGCATGTACTGCAGTTTTGAGGAGATTAGTCCATACAGTGGACTGCCACACATCATCTAGAACAAGAAAGAAACTCTTATCTTCAATTGCTTCAGACAGTTTGCTTTTGAGCTCTGCTACTGTTTCACCTTGCTCTTGATGCACTCCAATATTTCGGAGAACCTCTTTTAGTAGAGCAACTTCATTGTATGTTTGCGACACACAAATCCATGCATGTTTGTTGAAGTTCCCTTTTATTTTTTGATCATTGTATACTTTCTGAGCTAGTGTTGTCTTACCAACTCCTCCTATTCCTGTAATAGCAAGCTTGTAAGCTTTATTTTCCTTATGTTTAAGCACCAAGTTCACCAGTTTCCTGCTAGAATATTTTATCTGCTTCCCCACAAGATTGGGCTCAATGAGGGCTGAGGTTTTCCTCCAATCTGGCACAGAAGCTTTTGTGGTTGGTGTTGTGTTGTTTAGTGTTAAAAATATATCGTCCTTCGAAATCTTCTCTATTCTTTTGTTGAGAGTCCTAATCTGGACAGCAATCTCACGACGAGTTTGGATATTAGCAATGCAAGACAAGGGTGAACAGCCACTACATACAGTTGATTTTCTCGACGGTGATGAAGGATGATCTGCGAGTAGCTTGTTTCCTTTAACTCTTGCCAAATCGATAATGTTGTCAGCATCATACATGGCATCTCTCAACTCACCAAGCCAATTGTTAACTGCTGACTCTTTTATGCTTCTCTGCTCAGCATCACTAATAAAACATTGTATTTGCTTCATTCTTCGTTGCAGATCTGTAAGCTCTTCCTTGACCCCCAGTATCAATACTGCCTCCTGCGTTGCAATATCTTGAATCTTTTTGATGCATGTGCCAATAAAAGAATACAATATGGTTGCCATTGGATGAAGCTAGCCGAGCTTTTAGGAGGTGTAGCAGCAGTACCAGGAAACTCAACAGAGAGAAAAATCCACCAAATAGGATGTTGTCAATCCATGGTGCTCATGACCCTGAATTAAAAGCAGCGTGACATTAATTTACAACAGTTAATTATACCCTCTTCCCTTCTGCAAGATACTCCCTCCGTGCTTGAAAGAGTGGACGTTTGGGGTCTACTATTTTTCCACAAAATAGTGTACGTCTACACTCCCAATGCACACTACTAATTCATTAGTTTTTAATTGACTCATGGTGCAACTTGTGATCTAGCTATTGGCTGCATATTCTTGGGTTACTCACTTAATTACTGCATGCGGGAAACATTCATTTAATGGCCTTCTCTCAATGGTTGCATGCACGCATGGGGTTGCTACTTTTCTGTATTAATTAGACCATGGAGCAAAGTACGGTGTCTTCTTGATCTATGTGTAGATCTCCAAAAGCACACTCTTTCGCAGACGGAGGGAGTATACACAAGAGACTAAATGCTCCTTACAATTATTGGGAGCATAAAACAATTGTAAATAAATGAATGATTTATGTAGGCCTAGGAGCAGCACTTCAAGATTGCATGACATTGGTCATACTTGCAAGTGAACTTCCAGGAAAAAAAAATCCATGTAAGAGGAAAACAAATTTGTTCCATTTAAGAGGAATAAGCTCGGAGAAACAAAAGGAATGAGTCATGCAGCACATAAGATGATAACAAACTGAAGAGACGTGTAAATTAATCTCCAATGGTGATTCAAAATCCCGTTAAGTTTGTTGCTGGTCAAGTTCAGGAGTAGGAGTGACCACATAGGACACCATGCAATTCCATTATTTCTGTATTGATTAGTGCCAAAACAGCACATTATAAAAGACTACCTTTTCTAGGTATATTTCTTGCTCCTAGGTCTAGCATAAAGCTTTTCTGAAGTTTTTACAATACAACGTGGAAGGAGAATAAATCCAAATGACCGATGCAGACAGACAAACACAAAAGAAGAAAAATACTATTTTCACTCAAGTTTGGTGCATCTTTCCGGGTGTGTTCTTAGTCACAATTAAATCATGAAGAGAGTGTTAAAACTTCTGTTTGGAATTTGAAATACTAGTTCTTGGAGAACATATTATTCACCTAGCTTAGCCTCTATAGCACCCTGACATTTTACTACTGATAACTGGAAAAGATTGAGGGCAGAAAATTCTGGGTAATTCACCAAGAGTGAACCTGTCGGTATACTACTAATAATCCTACAAAAAGAAGAAAAAGAGTCACCGGAAGGTGAAAAGATTACAACTAGGATGGTTCACCTTTAGCAGAGGAGAACAACAAGAATTACGGCTGAATTGGAGCAAAAAGAAGTCGATATATTACCTGACACGGCTACATTGATGAGCTCCTCGTCAGAGTGCTGCGGATTAGAGCAGTAGTTGTCTTCTTTTTTTTGTTTCTTTGCAGCAGCAGTAGCTGTCTTCTGGAACCAAATAGTACTATCAGGATTCTGCCTTTGGCCGCACCGGCGAAGGAGTCCGTGCGGAAGAGACCGTAGCAGCAGGAAGGAGTCGTCGTGCCGGCGAGGCAATTGCACGAACACCTTGAGCGCGGTCTGGGCTTCGGCCTCGTTAGCTCGCCGTGAGTAGCACCTTGAGTGCACTGCCCCGTGCGTGCTCAGCGCAACCTGCACCCGGCGCCCATGCCGCCGCTCGTCGCCCGCAGTTCGTAGAGGGGAGGCCGCGCCGCCGCTAGAGGATTTGGGGAGTTTTGCTTTTCCTTTTTCTTTTGGATTGCAAGAGGTGATGGCTTTTCCTTTTCCTTTTCCTTTGTTGCATTCAGCAGAAGAAGCACGCAACCGACGATGCGCAAGTTTAGAATTGATGCTAACTACTAGCAAAAAAAAGAATTGATGCTAAGAGCTTTAATTCAGCAACGGACCAGAATGCCCTCCACACGGAGCAGATTCATGTTGTTCCAAAGAGACATTGTTGGAGAAATCGATCTGTAGAATAACCTTTTGTAAACCAAGGACATTGTTATACAACCTCCGATCCATATTAATGGCCTCAACTTTATCTAGATACGGATGTATCTAGTTAAGTGTTTAGACTAGATGCATCCGTATCTAGACAATGTTGAGACCATTAATATGGGTCGGAGGGAGTACAACGGTTGATAAGCAGTTTCATCTTATACCCGCCACGTACTTTATGTATGGCAATAAAATATGATATACGATGAGCTATTTTTTAGTCTTATAGTAGTAATCAGATATCCCTAAATTTGTGATGAAACATATTGTGTTAAGAGATGTAAGAGAAGACAAGCCTCTTATTTTCATTTCATCTCTCCTCCCGCTCAGTAGTTATCCTATGTGACAACACTAAGATATAACTATTGTACAATGCCCTAAGATCGGCCGTTGGCATGTTTAGAGAGACATGCTCGGACAAATGAGCGGGTGTTTCGTCAACGTGCTTCCTTGCTGCTTCGCCCACAAGCTCTCGCGGTGGCAATGGCATCAAGCTGGCCGCATCAGAAGCAAGGAGCTCATCCAAAGATCCCGCGAGCCGGACTGATCTGTTCCTTTTCGATCTTGTTGCCTGTTGGCGCCGCCTTGCAAAGTCCCGCACTGTTTTTTTTTTCTCTGTTTGCTTTCTGAAAATCAATGAAAAGCTGCCAGCTGTTGAAATAACAATTGAACTAGAGGCATTTTCATTCTCAATTCAATGTCATAAAAATGTACAGGGAGAACACCGTTATCCAGAAAGAAAAGGTCAGGGCACACCCAGGCACTCTTGCAATGGCAGTCAGTCCACTATCCATGATTAATTGGCACCCACACGAGTTTTACTTCTGAAGAGAGCAACCTCCAGGTGGTGCAGCCAGCCTGTATCGCGTACCCTGAAAAGACTGTTGAAACTAAAATGTGAATATATCATCATAGCAATGTACATCAACAAAGGAAGTACTAACTAATATCAATGCTTTGTCTCCTATTTTCGTACCAAGAGAATTCAAGAAACTTAACACATCTGAGTTCTGGATTTCAAAATGTGCATGTAACCGAATCATGATGCTCGATCTAAACACACTGTTTGATATTTGCGAAACAACCAATTGCAAAAAAGGACTAAAGCTGAAAACTAAGCAGAGTTCCAGATTAAACATGACTGAGACATAATTTGACCATACGCAAAAAGTTCCCATCTGTATCCAACTATCCATACATACCAGGCTTGCAGCAAATTGATGCAAACATGGAAAGTACTTCATAACCATGCCAAGGGGAAAGTTTTGTTAAGTTCATACGACCTTGAGCTATGTAGCCTACAACATCATCACTAATTCTCGAATAGACAACTTAATAAAGAGATTAGAGAAGGGAGCACCCTCTATGCAGCTCCACAAATGCACTATCCAAGACCCTTTGGGTAGTAAATTAGAGAGAGTCCCAACAGGTCCTGCTTTCGTGAGATGAGAAAGCATGTGCCATTAACACGCAAAAATAATCATATATAGCATTTAAAATGAAAGAATTAGTTTCCTCACAGTTGAAAGCTAGGATAGCCCATGCTTTTATTGTGAATGTAATAATGCAATACCAATTTGTAGTTCCGTACATGTGATGAAAGTAATAGTGATACACACTCAACTCTTACAGCTGGCAATGCGGTAATTAGTTGAGTTATTACAGTTCTATAACACAAGTGAAAATGAGAATAACAACAACAGTGGGTAATAAAGTTTCTCGCTTAATCTGAGCCGTCAATGTAAGCAGAGAGATATTGGTCAACCTGGACCGTCCATTGTCAGAATGCAGAATGTAAACTAATGACAATCTCACAGGTTAAAGCAATGTATGCAAACCAAATATCAGTAGTATGAAGCATCACAAATACACACTTCGAGCACTAAATCAACAACTAAAATAATATCTAAGAGAAAACCCACTCCTTGTAGTACAACTTACCACTTACAGATACCTACATGAGCATACGCTTTCACTCTACCAGTGGTTCAAGGATGTCCACTTCCCATCTCAGACAAGCTTGAAACCAGCCTTCTGTCAAGCATCACGCCGATGGACTCAGCCTCCCTAATCAATTGCCGGCACTTGGCCATCCTCCCCGCTACGGCATAGCCTTTGATCAAATTACAATATATGTCACTGGTTGGAATGAACCCAGCCTCCTTCAACCTCGACAGGTACCGAAATGCCCTTTCTGGATCCCGCAATGCCACACACAGCTTGACAATGACCCGGTATGCCGGCAGGTCAAGAAGGCAGTTTGCCTGCTCCATTTCCCACACCAGGGCCAACGCCTCCCGGTGCCTCCCATCGCGGGAGCGGCTGTGGATCACCGTTGTGTACATCACCACGGTCAGGTTCCCGCCGGAAGCCCTGAACCAGCTGAGCAGGCTCTCCACAGTGGCATACCGCCTGAGCTTTATGCAGACTTTCATGACAGCCGTGCAGTCCTGCGGTCGCAGGTCAAAGTCCGGCCTCTCACCGAGCTCGTCGAGCAGCGCAGCAGCGAGCCCGTAGCCTTCAGGTGTCTTGGCAGCTTCGAGAATCAGCTTCGCATAGATGCTCGGGTGCAGAGTTCTCTTGTTTATCCTGGCAAGCTCGAGGAGCTTGCGTGCCAGGCCTACTTTGCCTGCCCTGATGAACCCACTTGCCATGGCTTCAAGGACGGCGCGGCTCGCCGAGGGCACGCACTCCTCGAGCGCGGTCTCCATCCTCAGCTCGTCGAAGCGGGCCAGAACCTCGACGGTCGAGGCGAGGATCCGGTCATCGGGGAACAGCGGCACGGCCTTCTGCCCCTGCGCCCAGCACAGCGTCTGGAGCGCCCTCTCGGGGAGCCCCATGTGCCCGAGCTCCCGGATGGTCATTGACAGGGATCCTTTCCGGAGGAACGGAGCCCGGTGGTCGAGCACCTTGGACACGTCGGACTCCGGCGGGAGTGCTGCGATCTCCCGAGCGATCCCGATTAGTACCTCCGGGTCCTTGCGCACCCTGTCGCTGAACGAGGTGCGCGAGGGGAGCCGGACGTGCTGCTTCGGCGTCGGGGCGGCCGGTAGCCTCGTCTTGTGCGGCTGCGGCAGCGGGAGCGCCCGCCGTGTCACAGGGCTCGGCGGCTTCAGTGGCCTCTGGGGCATCGGCCGTGCGAACAGCGCCGAGATGGCATCAATCTCGTCCTTGCTCCATTCGAGACCCTCCTCTTCCTTATCCGCACCGGCGTCCTGTTCGTGTGCCAGGTGCTCACCATACGGCGATTCCTTGACGTAAGCTCCATTCAACGAGCCCGCGCAGGAGACCCGTGCTCCAGAACGACGAGAACCACGACCCTCGCCGCTGCTGCGGAACCACGTGGCGCGAAATGCCTGGGAGACGCCGGCGGGCAGCGCTGGGAGCGGCTGCCGGCTCACTAGAGACATGGCTGGACTCCCTTCTCGTCTCTTCCGCCCGTGCCACAATCAACGTAGCAGAAATACGGAGCTTCCCGCGTCGCCGCGCCTGCCGATGAGGCAATTCGACGAACACCTTGCGCGCCGCCGGGAGGTTCGGCCTGTCGACCTCCCTTCCCCGCTGGCTTCAGCTTCCTCGTAAGCACGTCCTGGCCGCTAGCCCGTGTTCCCGCACTGCACTTCCCCGTGCGTGCTCGGCGCCGCCTCCCTCTACCCTCCTGCAACTCGCCTGCACCTGCCGACTCCGGAAGGCCGCGCCGCCCTGAGGATTTGGGGAATTTTGTCAGCTTCGACAAAGAAGCAGCAATCCGTTCACCGCTGTTTTTTTTTTCTTCCATTCGCTGCTGGCAGACGTGTGGTTTCTGTAAGTGGGCTGGATGTGAGACCCGTTAGAAGCCCTGGCCTCTCCGAAGTCTGCTCCTCACGGCCCATCAAATATACTTCATTTGTTATTTTTCCTACACGATGCTGTGTTTTTTGTTTTGAAAAAAGGTTTAAAAAACTTTTGCCTCTAATATTGATAAAGAAGGAGAAAAACATAGATCGGCCTAGGAAGCCGAAAGAAAAACAGGGTGGGGAAGATTAGGCTGTACGCCACATAAACGAGTAAGCCACGTTGTACGTCCACGCACAAGTCAAGTTCAGGACGCCGGACCTAGCTTTCCCGGCCAGTCTGGATCAATCGATGGTGCAAGTCAACGACGACACCAAACCGTGTGTTGCAGAATTCAATTTTAATACACTTCAACATCACTCACGCTATCACGCGCGCACGTGATTTTGACACTCATAGCAAATAAGCATCCATACTCAATTGCCCATATTCTGTCAATAAAAAATAACGGGTGCCCATGCTCTCTGTCAATGGCCTTGTGTCGACCTTTACTTTATGTATTATTTACTTCTACCGATCTAATCCGTTTTAATTGTCGTGAACTATATACGTACGATTTTTACTGCCCCTGGTTGTTTCTCCGTGATCGACAACCAAAACGGATCGCAGGGAGTATTACTTTTTTTTCCAAGAGGTTTACTCCACACTTTACCAAATCGTCGGATTACGTTAAACTATCACATAATCCACATATTGATCGAATTATCTTCAGTTACCACCTTGGAGTGTCGGAATTCGACGGTGTTGAGTATTTAAGCAATTGTTCGATTAAATTAATCCAAGAATAAATCATAAACATGACGTGGGCAGTGCTAATGACATACTGAAATTTGATGATAAAACCATGTACTAGACAGATAGTAGAAACATCTACACAAATCACTAGTACGGCGGACAAGGAAATAATCAAGAGAGGGATAAGCATGTTATACCCTCCAGTAGGCCAGTTGGCCGTAGCAGCAGCGGCGGCGGCGTTGGCAGCCTCTTGAGAGGCAGCGGCAGCAGCAGTGGCGTCCTCGGTGCTCATGATGATGACGAAGTGATGCAGACGAACAGAAACACACGCAACTAAGGGAGAATTAAGAGACTGGAAATGGACGTACTTAAGAGCACTTAAGACAAAACGTTTCAACTCACATTCATTCTCCATTAACGCCATTAAGGCAAAACGTTTCTGTTGCCGCTCACATTTTTCCTGCGTGATAAAACGATAAGATCGACTCGGCGAGATTCCTGCAACTCGCGGCGCGACGCGACGCCCCGTGTCGTGTCGTGACGAGGCGATGTGAGGCGTGGCGAGGCGAGGCGGGCGGCGGAGGAGGAGGAGCGCGCGTGTGGAGCACCTTCCTTCTCTTCACAACCAACACCTCATACCTGTGGGAGAAGAGTTCACCTTATAAGTTGGTGTACATCTCTCCCAACTAGCCATGTGGGACTAAACATTCACCACTTGTCATGACAGCATGGGACTTTAGAGATTTTTCTGAAATTGTTAGATGGGCCTAAAGCCCACCCTATATTTTCAACAATCCCCCACCGGATCCCAAAGACCCATGACGTTGTCCTCTGTTCCAAACATTGTTTTGATATACCAGTATTTTCAGTGGAGACCCGTTAAGGTTGAACATCCACCTAGAACAAATAGCTACACTCGTTCACAACTGACAATGGACTATGCCTTGAATTGTCAATTTGGCGTAAACTAGTTCACCAAATGTCTTACTAGTACTAGGCTGCTGAAGGCTGACCCCTCGGGTGGAGCATATTAGTCACACTCCTGGCCAATTCATGAACTTACTAGAGATCAACCCAATCTCATAGACTGTGACCAGCAGTCAGGCTCATATAGGTGTGTTCCTCCAAAGATTGCTCTCTAGGATAGCATCTTGCTTATACAAAGCCTTGGAACACATTAAGACAAATGTCAACCTGCCATACAGTTACCGAGAGTAGTGCATCTCCAACGGAGTGGGTTAGTAAAGTTACTCTCCTTAGTTAACCACTAGCTTGTTTTCCTAGGTTGGGTTACTACCATGGCAACTCATGTGGGTTTCATACCCATCTCCCTCGATGCATTTTCTATCACAACACGTGATAGCCCTTTAGTAAAGGGATCTGCCAGATTCTTAGCCGACTGGATATAATCCAACGCTATTACTCCGGAGTTTCTCAAATGTCTGACAGCTTTTAATCTCATTCTTATATGTTTGTTGGACTGCATGTTGTCCTTTGAACTCTTGACCTTGGTAATCACTGTCTGATTGTCACAGTTCATAAGGATAGCCGGTACTGGCTTTTCAACCACTGGCAAGTCCATCAAAAGATCTCGAAGCCATCCTGCTTCGACACCAGATGTGTCCAATGCTGTTAATTCTGCTTCCATTGTCGATCTCGTCAGGATCGTTTGCTTGCAAGACTTCAGGAAACAGCACCACCTCCAAGGGTAAACACATAACCCGTTGTGGCTTTCATCTCATCAGCATCAGAGATCCAATTCGCATCACAATACCCTTCAAGCACTGATGGGCTTCCAGTATAGTGAAGTCCATAGTTCACAGTACCTTTTAGATAACGCATAATTCTTTCGACAGCATGCCAATGCACATCACCCGGATTGGAAACAAACCGGCTCAGTTTGCACACAGCAAACATGATGTCAGGCCTTGTAGCGCTGCTAGGTACATGAGTGAACCAATTACTTGAGAGTATCTCAGTTGGTCCTTAGCTGTGCCTTTGAATTTTCGAATCTGCACACTAGGATCATATGGTGTTGGAGAAATTTTGCAGTCGAATATCCAAAACGACTCAAAATCTTCTCAACATAATGGGATTGCAAAGAGTGATCCCACCCTCATTATCTCTCAATAGCTTGATGTTCAAAATAACATCAGCCACACCAAGGTCCTTCATCTCAAAGTTCTGAGATAAAAATGACTTAACCTCCTCAATACTTTGAGGTTGGTCCCAAATATCAGTATGTCATCAACATACAAGCACAGTATAACTCCTTCGCCCCCACCATGGCGATAGTATACGCATTTGTCAGCTTCATTAACAACAAAACCAGCAGAGGTTAAAGTTGTATTGAACTTCTCATGCCATTGCTTAGGTGCTTGTTTCAGGCCATATAAAGATTTCAGTAACTTACACACCTTTCCTTCCTGACCATCTAATACAAAGCCATCTGGCTGTTGCATGTAGATTTCCTCGTCTAGCTCTCCGTTCAGGAAAGCCGTCTTAACATCCATTTGGTGGACGAGAAGACCATGCGAGGCCGCCAAAGAGAGTAATACTCGTATGGTGGTCAGTCTGGCCACAGGTGAATAAGTATCGAAGAAATCTTCCTCTTCTTTCTGGGAATAACCCTTGGCCACAAGCCTAGCCTTGTACTTTTCAATCGTACCATCGGGCCTAAGCTTCTTTTTGAACACCCACTTACATCCCAATGGTTTACAGCCATAGGGACGTTCAGTAATTTCCCATGTTCCGTTAGCCATGATGGAGTCCATCTCGCTACGGACTGCTTCTTTCCAGTAATCAGCATCCGGAGACGCATAAGCCTCTGAAATAGAAGTGGGAGTGTCATCCACAAGGTACACAAGGAAATCATCACCAAAGGACTTTGCAGTCCTCTGTCTCTTGCCCCTACCAAGGGTTTCCTTGTCATCCTCCTCAGGATTTTCATCATGTGTTTGTTCATAATATTCCATAGGAATGGCAGGTTCAGGAGTCTCATCAGATTCCTGTCTAGAAGTGCTTTGCATATCTCTCATAGGAAAAATATCCTCAAAGAATGTAGCATCTTTAGACTCCAGAATTGTACCGACCTTCACGTCAGGTACCTCAGATTTCACTACTAGAAATCTATAACCGACGCTATTCTTAGCATAGCCCAAATTAACAGTCCACGGTCTTTGGTCCAAGCTTACGCTTTTTGGGGATCGGCACGTTGACTTTCGCCAAACAGCCCCAAGTACGTAAGTATGAGAGTGTCGTTCTTCTCTTCTCCCATTGCTCATAGGGAGTAATCTCATTGTCTTTTGTCGGAACTTTATTCAGGACATGACATGATGTCAATATAGCCTCCCCCCACCATGCCTTGGATAAACCCGATGTATCTAACATGGCGTTAACCAAATCTGTTAGAGTACGGTTTTTCCGTTCGGCAACCCCATTTGACTGGGGCGAATAGGGAGGCGTCCTCTCATGAATAATACCATGTTCCGCACAGAAAGAATCAAACTCATTAGAGAAGTACTCTCCACCACGATCTGACCGGAATCGCTTAATTTTCTTTTCAAGTTGATTCTCAACTTCTGCCTTATAGATTTTAAAGTAGTGTAGAGCCTCATCTTTGGTGCTTAACAAATATACATAGCAATATCTAGTGGAATCATCTATCAGTGTCATGAAATATCTCTTTCCACCTTTAGTCAACACACCATTCATCTCACAAAGATCAGAATGTATGAGTTCTAACGGTGCCAAGTGTCTCTCCTCCGCAGCTTTATGGGGCTTGCGAGGTTGCTTTGCTTGCACACACGAATGAACTTAGAACCTTTGGCTAAAGTGAAACTCGGGATTAAATTCATTTTGCTAACCGTCATACAACCGAAACCAATGTGACAAAGACGTGAATGCCAAACTTCTGTTTCATTAACATTCGAATGAATATTGTTCACGACTTTATTACAAAAATCAGCGAGGGAAAAGCGGAACAAGCCTCCGCATTCATAACCTTTTCCAACAAATAGTCCATATTTCGTAACAACTACTTTATTAGACTCAAATACCAACTTAAACCCTTCTCTACATAGAAGGGAGCCACTAACGAGATTCTTCTTGATGGCGGGGACATGCTGCACGTTCTTGAGCTGCACGATCCTTCCCGAAGTAAACTTCAGATCGACCGTGCCAACACCAAGAACAGAAGCACTTGCGCCATTCCCCATCAGTACGGATCCGTTCCCTGTGACCTGATAAGAAGAAAACAATGAGATGTCAGAACATACATGAATATTTGCACCTGTGTCAATCCACCAATCGTTAGACTGACAAACAGAAAATACAGTAAACAAATTACCGTACCCAGATGCACCATTCTCATTGTTGCTCACAATCATGTTGACGGACTTGGAGTCCTGTCCTGGTTTCTTGAACTTCTTTGGGCACTTGGGAGCCCAATGTTCCTCTGAACCACATGTGAAGCAGGCTCCTTTCTTCTTATCCTTGTTGAAGGGCTTCTTACCCTTCTTCTTGAAGTCGGTATTCTGTTGGACACCAGGTTTCCCCTTGGGCTTGTGGAAGTTGGAGTTCTTCTGTACAAAATTGGCGACAGAAGTTCCCTCGTTCCCTTTTCCGTGCGAGTCCTTTGCTCTCGAATTCTGCTCGACACTCAGATGGCCGATGACATCCTCAACTGAGAATTCACGCCTCTGGTGTTTCAGAGTAGTAGCAAAGTTCCTCCAGGAATTAGGCAGCTTAGCGATTATGCATCCCGCGACAAATTTGCCCGGTAGCACACACTTGAGAAGCTCAAGCTCCTTAGCGATGCACTGTATCTCATGAGCTTGTTCCAATACAGAACGGTTTTCAACCATCTTGTAATCGTGGAACTGCTCTATAGTGTACATCTCGCTTCCAGCATCGGTTGCGCCGAATTTAGATTCGAGCGCCTCCCACAAGTCCTTGGCAACCCGCACATGTAAATATGCATCAACCAACTTATCTCCGATCACGCTCAGAACGGCTCCAACAAAGACGACGGTGGCATCCCTGAACGCCTTCTCCTGTTCAGGAGCAATCGTTCCAGTGGGAGTTACACCGGCGACCCAGAACACGTTCATCGCCGTGAGCCATAAGGTGGTTTTGGTTTGCCAACGCTTAAAGTACGTCCCGTAAACGGGACAGGTTTCAGTGCAGCAGCAAAACCTTGGATCGAAAATTGCCTACACAATTAGGTTTTTGGATTGTTGAGTATTTAAGCAATTGTTCGATAAATTAATTCAAGAATAAATCATAAACATGACATGGGCAGTGCTAATGACATACTGAAATTTGATGATAAAACCATGTACTAGACAGATAGTAGAAACATCTACACAAATCACTAGTATGGCGAACAAGGAAATAATCAATAGAGGGATAAGCATATTATACCCTCCAGTAGGCCAGTTGGCCGTCGCAGCAACGGAGGCAGCAGCAGTGGCGTTGGCAGCCTCTTGAGAGGCAGCGGCAGCAGCAGCAGCAGTGGTATCCTCGGTGCTCATGATGATGATGATGACGAAGTTGATGCAGACGAACGTAGGCGAGCAGTCACGTAGGAGACGCTCCCCAAAAAGCTAATCGCCCCTCTTCCGTACAGGATGTGGAGAGGCGGAGTTTCGGAGGCCTGCTCTCCCGGCAACCGTGTACGCGGTACGGGATGGGATCACCTGTGGCAGCAACAGAGAGAGAAACGATGGTGGCAGCGCGAGCATATCTGATCTGTTATGTCTACTGGGGAGGAGCGACCTCTCATATAGGCACACACGCAGGCGGAAGGCCAACGAAAACACACGCAATTAAGAGAGAATTAAGAGACTGGAAACGGACGTACTTAAGAGTAATTAAGACAAAACATTTCAGCTCACCTTATAAGTTGGTGTACATCTCTCCCAGCTAGCCATGTGGACTAAACATTCACCACTTGCCATGACAGTATGGGTCTTTACGAATTTTTCTGAAATCGTTAGATGGGCCTAAATCCCACCCTATATTTTCAACAGACGGAACATGGCGGATCTAATCTCCGTGAGGATCAGGGGGATATGTCACGGCAGGTGACATCTCTGTTCAAGCAGGCTCTCAGCTGAGGGCCCTTAAGAAGAAGCTCGGTCCTCTCGAGCAGTCTTCTTTGGACGGCCCATCAAGTTCAAACTGTGCGTGACAATTTCCTAGTGCATGTTTGCACTCTCTTTCAAGAAAAAAACAGTGCATCTTTAGAATTAATCATCTCTTTTGACTCGAGTGAGCTGAACAGCTCGTACCGTACGTTGGTGCAAGTAATTAGCCAGCTGAACCCCACCAGCTTCGCTGTGTTTTGGATAATTTTCGCCCGTGTCACTGGGCAGATGATACGGGACGAAGCGCGTACAGTACGGTCAAACTTGTTTTGTGTACGCAATCACCACACGTTTGACTTCCAAGTCGAAAGTATGGCCTGGCCGTACGTACGTACTGATCGATCCATGGACCACCTTAGCCTTTGACGACGGATGCAACACTCTGCTAGCATAGCAGGAATGGACCAAGATGGATGAGTTAAACCCCTCTTCTCTCCTCCCTCGTCGCCCCCGCGCGGCGACAGGGGAGGAACCCTAAATCCGCCCGCCGCCGGCCCCTCCCACCTCCCTCCTCCTCCCTCGCCGCTGCCAGAGGGCGCGGCCGGGCAAAGCCCGGTCGGCGCCGGCGGCGGCGAGGTCTCCACGTCCTCTCGCGCGGCGGGGTGGCTGCGGGGCCTCTCCCACAGGCTGGAGCCTGCTTCTCCCGACGGGAAGCAGGGTGGCGGCGCTCGGCTCTGTCCTGGCGGCGGTGTGACGGGCGTCGGCGTGGTGGAGCGTGCCGTGGCTCTGGGTGGCGCTGGCCACGATCTGGTCCTCCAGATCTGGCGGCTGCAGGCTGCGGGCGGCGCGGGCCGCGGGCCTTGGGCGGCGCGGGCTGTCCTCCTCGTCCGACAACCCTGCAGGCGGTGGAGTGGCGGCGTTGGGCGAGGTTCGCCGGCAAGCGTGGTGCTGGTCGCCATCTTTGCAGGTTGAGCAGCGGAACAAACAGTGGGGTGGCGGCAGCGCGCAGCGGCGTGTCCGGTGGTGGTTGCGGTGGATGGTGAGGATGCCGTGCTCGGTTGGAGAGTGGCGGCGGCGGCGCTCGTGCTGCAACGGGCGGCGGGGGCCGGCTGTGCCCCTACTGCTTGTCCGGCCGGCACCCGTCTATGAGACGGTGGAGGATGGACTCCTCCGTGTGGCTGCGGTGTGGCCGGTGATCGGATCTGGGCCAGGTGGGTCTAGAACGGGTTGCCGGCCTCGGGGTGCGACCGGCGGGTGGTACGGAGGCGCCGTCCACTTGCCTATTGCACTTCTGCCGCTCTTTGAAACTCGCCTTTCGCCTCACGTCGCCGGCTCCGTGGTGTGGTGCCCTGCGTCCTACGGGTTTGTGTTCGCGGTCTCCGGGGCGGCGGCCCTGGTGGTGGGAGCCATGGGGCGTGTGGGCGACCCCCTTGGCTTGGGTGCGGGCTGGCTATCGTGGTCGTGTGGACGGCACGGCAGCTGGTGTTCGCCGTTTGATGGAGGTGTTGCGGCTTGCCCACACCACGCATCGAAGGTGGAGGATGCTCGCCAGGGTGAAGACCTTGTCTGGTTGTCAGACCGACGATGGCGGCGCCTGTGGGCGTCGTCTCCTTCTTGAAGGCATCGTCGTGGTTACCCTCCATCCGTCGTGCTACTCCGGGTGAAAACTTCGATCTTTGGATCTGACGGTGGCGGCACTACGGTGGCGTTCCCTTCTTGAAGGCGCCGTCTTGGAGCTATCTTTCGGCTTACGCGGCTTATTCTTCCTGTTTGGGTTGGTGAAGCTGTTCTTAGCACCTTTGTATCTCGCCTTGGGTGGGTGTGTTGTGGTGTTGTGTCTTGGGTGCGTGTGTTGTGGTGTGGTGTTGTACGCTGGATTATTTGTTGGTTGCTTTATTTATAAAGCGGGGCGAAAGCCTGTTTCGAGGAGCATAGCAGGAATAAAATTTTCCATTCGATCGCCGGCCGCGAATATTCCGCAACTAGTTGTAACCGAACCTCATTATCAGATGTCCTAAAAAATTCGAAATAAATCACCGATATTGGTTATGTTGTTTCTCGGGCATCCACAAATTTTCATTCCAAAATATGAACATATGTGTCCTCTGCAAAAAAAGAGAAGACACAAGTGAATAATACCATGTACTATTCACACATCACTTGTCTTTTTTTTTTGTGTGCAGGCCACATATTGCCAAACTTTTGGATGAAATTTTGTGGATGCAAGATAAACAACATAACCAATAACCAATGTACATGATTTATTTTACATTTTGTTAAAATTTGAAGGAGTGCGACATGCGAAATGGAGTGCGGACACAACTAGTTGCAAACTTTAGTTTAGCGAACGAGTAAGGACCTCTTCTCTCCCAAAAAATAAAATGAAAGAGTAAGCACTTTCTAGAAACCACTACGTGTACCACGCATGCCCATGAGTGATGAGTCCATGCATGCATTTAGTCTGATCGAGCAAGCTTGACCGTGACCATTTGCTTCTCCCGACACCTATAGCTTTCTCAGCCAGGCTTGGAGGTGGACAACGCAGAGATCCCGACCGATGGTGCAAGTCAACGACGAGACCAAAGCGTGTTGCAGAATTTAATATGAGCTCACCATCACTCACGCTGTCACGCGCGCGCGTGCTTTTGACACTCGATCGCAGCAAATACACGTACGCGAAATAGTTATTTTCCTGGCCCCGGCTGGCGGTTGTTGTCGCTCTGACCAATGGCGCTGACGTCACACACGTCACATCATACCATTTCTCAAAATCTAATATTTAAAGTTTCAAAAAAATCTGAAACAATTTGTGGATGTTTACAAGTTGTGTGTTTATTATGACTCCTAACATTTGCTGAACCAAATTCGAAATATTTTTAAAACATACAAATTTAAATTAAACCGATACAAGTTGCAAACTTAGGCTAAGACGTTTGCAAAGTAAAAGAAAACGATAACTAAAGACTAATCTAAACGGCCACAGCGGCGGCGGGAGCGGCTGCTGCGGCGCCTGCTGCGGCGGCGGCGGTGCCTCGTAGAGCTCCGGCGGCGGCTCCTGGCCGGAGTACGGGTCCTGCACCGGCTCCTGCTCCTCTTGCTCGTCGACGTCGTCCACATCCGCCCAGTCGAACGGCTGTTCGTCGGCGGCGGCGGCGTCCTCCTGCGCCGTGCCGTGAGCGCGGCGCGCTGCCTGGGTGAGCGTGGCCCATGAGGTGGCGAGGCGGCGAGCCATGGCTATGTGCTCAACTGGCTACGGCTGGACTATGTGCTCAAATGGCTACCGGCGAGCGTCGGTGCTGGTGTGGCGAAATGGCTGCACGGCGGGGCCTCTTTATAGCCAGCCCAATGTCTCGGCGGGAAGCGGTGGCTCAGGGCGGGAAGCGCCGGGTGGGTGAGCACGCGTCGCGTCGGAGTTAATGGCGGCGACACGTCTCCGCCACTGCGCCGCTTGGGAAGCCGGGAAAGGCTGGACGCTCAGCAGGCGCCGCCGTAAATGCGAGGCGTGCGGGAGACGCATCGCCGTCCCGTCCCTTCGTCGCCTGCGGAAACACCTCGCCATTAAACGCGGCGCAACGGCGTCCTGCCAAGCCCAAGTTAACACTGGGCGCGCCGCGCTGTCTCTATGACGGGCGGGCCAGCCCTGTCAGGCGCATGTCCGCCCCCATGTCCAGCAATTTGGAGGCCTCTTCGGGGGTGCCAGACATGTTTTTGCTCGGGGTGACCATTTGGGGGTGCCGTTGGTGTCGTTTTTGGCCGTCCAAACCTCCAATGGGCTTTTGGGGGTCAGTTGGAGTCCCCGGTGAAAATGCTCTTATGCCCTGTTTGGTTGCGCAGAATTGGGCATGGAATTAAGGAATCTAGAATTGGGGCCCTAATTCTTTAGTTTGGTTGTAGCAGGAATTTGCATATGGAATCGGAGGCCCAATTCCGAGCGGACCCGCGTCGCGTGCAAACCGAGCAGGTATACTTTCGAGGGTTGGAGCTGCGAAATCGCTCGGAATCTCCCGTTCGCGAAGGGGTACCGTCCTCGACTCACCTCCCGCGACCTCCGTGCTCGCGCGACCAAGGAGCAGGACGGGAGCTCCTCGCCGGCGGCCCGCGCAGGTACGCCTCCAGCCCTTCCTCCTCTTCCCCGCCCACCTTCTCCTCCCCGCCTCCCCATCCCCATCTCGCCCCTACCCCTGGCCGCCCCTCCCCGCGGAGCCCCTAACCTGGAAACCTAACCCTAGGCGGCGGCGGGAGGAGGGTCGAACGGCGGCGAGTGCTGGGTCGAACGGCGGCGGCGGTAGGAGGAAGAACATGGCGCCCTCCCTCTCCTCTGATTCCTAAGACAGGGGTAACGAATTTGGGTGTTCTTGCTATGAACTAGTCATATTTATGTGTGTTCTTGCTATGAACTTGCAGATTTGCTATGAGATATGAATTAGTTCCATATGCAAATGTTGTTCATCATGTGAATGATTAAATGTTAAAATGCAAATTAGTTCCATATGGTTATATGTGAATGATTATATGCAAATTTGTTGTTCATCATGTAGCATCATCATGTCTAATCAACAGTTGGTTCAATATGTTACCGAAGAGAACAATAGAAGAAAAAGAAGAAGGCTAGTGTTGACAAAGATGTTTTTTGAGGTGTCTATGCTTGCTTTAGCTTATGTTAGTACTCAAAGGGCACCCAGGGATCTAGGAGCCTTCACTGAGTTTGAGGAGAAAGTTGCATATAGGAAGTATGTATTGAATAAAACATACAATGGGTCGGAGACAAGATGCTATGATGAGCTACGGTTAACCAAAAGAAATTTTCATAATCTTTGTGCTATGTTGCGTGAGAAGTGTGGTCTCAAAGATACCAAGTTTGTCACAGTAGAAGAAAATGTTGCTATGTTCTTACAAATTGTTGGGCATGGAACTAAAATGAGAATGATTAGGTACGAGCGGTCTTTAGAGACCACTAGTAGGCACTTCAAAAATGTGTTATCTGCCATCCTATCTCTAAGTGGAGAGTTCATCAAGCTCCCTGAGCCTGCTGCCACTCCTCCCAATGATTACAAATGAAAGTGATGAAGTGTGGCAAAGTTATGTGGAGGTAGGGAACACTTCAATTTTATGATATTGTTTTCTTTTGCAACTTGAACATCGTCTCTAATATATGTGTGTCTTATGTAGGCAAACAAGGATGCAACTTCCTACAGGAACAAGGAAGTGAAGAATTGGCAAGCTATATCTACTATATTCAAAAGACCATGCGACCGGTGCAGGTGCAAAGACAGGAGGCGAGTGTGCTCTACCACAATCCTCATCAGTTGCTCAGGTTGGGGATGATGATGAAGAAACTCCTGAGCCGCCCAAGAAGAGGCCACGCGCTGCGGATGCTATCCTTAGCATGGTGGGAGAGCTAAGATGCACCTTTGACGAGGCTTTGAAGACAACAAGTGCACCAAAGGTGACTGATCCATCTGAAATCCTTGCTAAACTAAAGGAGATACCTGATTTGGTGGGTGATGATCTGCTGAGAGCTTATGGGAAGCTCACGGCCAATGAGCGTACCTTTCAGTCATTCATGGCACTACCCCAAGAGTTGAGGAAGCCATGGCTGCTGACCTTGCCTTGATGACATAATGTATCCACTTTGTGCTATTTGTGAGACATAATGTATCCACTTTCTACTATTTGTAAGACATAATTATCCACTTTGTGCTATTTGTGAGACATTATGTATCCATTTTGTGCTATTTTTGTCATGTGTCTTATATTTTCTGGATTATTAACATATTATTGTGTGAAAAATAATATTGAGAAACATCTGAAATATACTGGTATATTTTCATTCATATTACAGAGGTTATATTGTTCAAAGTCAAAAATACTCTCATTTCCACACATGTGACTTCCAAACAGGATTTGGTATTCCATTGAAACCTGAATTCTATAGCTGAATACCACGCGCATCCAAACACTCTTTGTGGTATTCCATTGAATTGGTTGATTTGGTTTTCCATTGCCAATTCAATTCGGAGCCCAATTCTGCGCAACCAAACAGGGCATTAGGCCTTAGCCTTTTGACGACAGATGCAAGACTAAATTTTTTCGTTCATCGCCGGCCGGCCCATCCATTCAGTGGCCACCTACCTGGAGCTCAGAGTGCCATGCATTGCATGAGACGCATGCCCTTCCGAATCTGAATCCAGATCGATAAGTTTGTTTATGTTGGATGTGAATTGTGGCTGTTCCAGGCATGTATGGAGCGAACGAGTTAGGACCTCCTCTCTACCAAAAAAATAAAATGAAAGAGTAAGCACGTTCTAGAAGCCACCACGTGTACCACGCATGCCCACAAGTGATGTGTCCATGCATGCATTTAGTCTGATCGATCGATCGAGCAAGCTTGACCGTGACCATTTAGCCTATCTATAGCTTTCTCAGCCAGGCAACGACGCAGAGATCCCGACCGATGGCGCAAGTCAACGACGAGACCAAAGCGTGTCGCAATGAGAACTTTATTATAACAAGATGGTTAGTAGGGTGGTTGTACCTTAGCCCACCAGAGTTCAAACCCTAGTTTTGACGCTGGTGTTTCTCATTTAGACGGAATATTCTTCAGTGTGAGGCGACGTTTCCGTCGACAGCGAGGCGTCCGTGGTGACTTTATCAATCTCAAGACTCGACCTGCCGACTCGATCTGTCGGAGGTGTTCATAGGGATAGGGTGTGTGCGCGTGTATATAAACGCATGCGTTGTACTGTGTTTAGCAAAAAAATACACGCGCAATCGAACGTTTTCTTTTTGCCCCCGGCTGGTGTTGTCGCTCTCACCAATATGGATTGGCCTTCCGCTCCCCGCAAAAGAAAAAAAGGATTGGCCGTCCGCTGACGTAATAATGAATTTACGGTGACGGCATACATGTGTGCAGCTTAAAATGCACGGTATCCACTATCCAGCTTGAAACATCTCCAGTTACACCCTCGAGCCACAAGAAAAAAAATGCAATTAAAGGCTAAATAGGGGGGTCACCCTCGAAAATCCATTTTGCTCGTACCTAGGAGCAGACTAGTTGAATTTAGCGTGGCGTCACGCCACGCGCTTGGTGATTTTGTTTGTACAATATATATTCTTTGTTCACCAAAATGTTGGCTAAATTTGAATGTTCGAACATGTTTTTATTTTGTTATGAATAGGTAGCATTTTTTTGTGTGCATTTTTTATATATTGTGTATAATATTCAAATATTGAGTGGTTTGAAATGTTCAAACATGTTTGTATTTGGACGTCAATATTTAATTGAAATCAGGAAAATCCATTTGAATTTGATTCCACATTTGCGGAAAGTTTGTTCGTATGGTGTCGAAATATTGGCCAAATTGAAATGTTAAAATATATTTGTAATTTGCTATGAGTATATTGGGTTTTTTTTGTGAGCATTTTCGTTATATTTTATGGAACATCGGAATATTCGCTCAAATGTTGGCCAAATCGCAATTTGCAAACATGTTTTTTATTTTGTTATGAATAGGTAGTAATATTTTTGAGCTTTTTTGATATATTTTTTAGAATATTCAAATATTTAGTAGTTCGAAATGTTCGAACATGTTTGTATTTCGTTGTCAATATTTAATTGAAATTAGAGAAAAATGCATATGAATTACTTCCAAATGGTGGCAAAATTTGAATATTCCAATCTTTTGTTTTTTAGCATAAGTAGTTTGTATGTATGATTCTGATTGTTTTGATATTTTACTCGTATTTTTCCAGTGGATATATTCAGAGATATTGATTTATAATTTGTTTGAATTTCTAAAATTGGTGAAAGTGGGAAGCTATTCGTATGTTTTTTTCCGTTTTTCAAATGCTCAGATTTAGAAGACATTGAAAATTTTGAAGGTTTCAATTTTGAAATTTGGTCATACGGTATAAATAGTACACGTTTATTACATTTACAAATTGTTTAAATTAAAGAATTGTTAAAAGCTGTTCGTATGTAATAATTTTTTTTGTGGTTTTTGAATGCTCAGATTCGAAAGGCATTGGAAACTTTAAAAATTAAACTTGAAATTTGATCAAATGCAAAATAGTCTGTGTTTTTTTTTCTTTGTGTTAGTGTTCATATATTTGTCATATTTGTGAATACTTGGGGAAGAAACTTTAATTTTGGAAATGTGCATGTTCAAAAGTTGTTTATATTTAAATGTTTTGATATTTGGAAGAAGAAGTTTACGTTTACATTTTTTGTTTCTAATCTGCTTAAATAGGGTAGGCCCACATGTCGGAAGTTTAACAGTTTCTTAAATTGTTTCTGAAAAGAAAAAAATCTGATATATTTTAGAGTATGTCCAATCTTTAAGCAAGTTGGAAGGTTTAAAATGTTTATGTTTGTTTATCAATTTGTAATTTAAGTCCATAATGAGTGCGAAAGATCATTTGTCGAACTGAATTTCATAATTAGGGAGTTTGTTTTGTGAAATTCAACTCCATCTAATTGTCCATATAATTGGAGCAAGTGTTTTTTTTCGTATTTTTAAATTTTGGCCAAATTAAATTGTTTTCGTTCATATAGTGTAGAATTTTGTCGCGTCGGCACGGCGCGCCCTTGCTGAATTTTGTAGGCATCTGTTAGTTTGTATTTTTTCATAAATTTGTAAAATGACTCCATAGTTAGAGAATATGTATTTTGTTGTAGTTCGAAATGCCGAAATCCGTTGAAATTTGATATGTAGAGTATCTCCAAATACGCAGTGATTTAAATTGTTTGAATATTTTTGTATTTTGCCATAAATTTTCATTTTAACTCCGTAGTTAGAGAATGCATGGTATGAGCATTTATTAAATTGAACTCCATGTAATTTGAAGAAGTGCATTTGGATGTTTTTTCAAATATTAAGCAATTTGGAATATTGAAATCTGTTTGTATTTTGGCAAAAATAGTTGGCATTTAATTTTGTGAGCATGTTCATATATTTTAGAGTGCCTCAAATTCTTAAGCAAATTGGAATGTGCAAAAAATGTTTTTATTTTTAATCAATATTTAATTTAAGTCTACAATGGGTGTGAACGCACATTTTTTCAATTGAGTACCATAATTAGTGGAAGGTCATGTCGATTACTTGCAAATATCTACCAATTTGAAATGTTCAATTTAAGTCCATAATTACAGGGAATGCATCGTATGAGCATTTATTAAATTCAACTTCATGTAATTTGAGGAAGTGCATTTGGATGTTTTCCAAATATTCAGCAATTTGAACTATAATGGGTGTAAACACACATTTTTTTCAATTGAATTACATAATTACTGAAAGGTCATGTCGATTGCTTGCAAATATGTACCAAACTGAAATGTGTAATTTAGGTCCGTAATTAGAGGAAATGCATTGTATGAGCATTTATTAAATTCAATAACCCTATGTAATTTGAGGAAGTGCATTTGGATGTTTTCCAAATATTAAGCAATTTGAAATGTCTGAATATGTTTGTATGTTGACTTAAATAGTTCACATTTATTTTTTTGTGAGCATGTTGGTACATTTGAAATAGAAATGGTTGGAAAATGTTTCTATTTTTTATCAATAGTTAATTGAAGTCCATCTGTGGGAGTGCACATTTATTCAATTGAATTTCATAATTAGAGAAGTTTTTAAAATTGAACTACATATAATTAGAGGGAGTGCATATTACTTGCAAATATTTACCAAATTGAAATGTTCAATTTGAGTTCACAATTAGAGGAAGTGCATTGTGTGAGCATTTAATATGTTTAACTCCATGTAATTAGAGGGAGTGCAATTAGATTTATCCGAATATTCGCCAGTTGAAAATATTAAAACATGTTTGTTTTCTCCATACATTTTTAGCATTTTTTTTTTGAGCATGTCGATATATTCTAGAGTAGTAAGCACTTTTTTATGGGCATCTTGATGTATTTTAGGGTAGTTCCGAATATTTAGCTAATTGATTTGGTGGAATATGTATTTATTTTGCCATAAGTATTTAATTGAACTACATAAGTAGAGGAAATGCATTGTGTGAGTATATATTAATTTTAACTTCACATAATTAGAGGAAATGTATCTAGTTTGTCTTTGAATGTTTACCAAATTGAAATGTTCAAATATGTTTGCATTCTGCTACAAAAAGTTGGCTGGTATTTTTTTGATCGTTCTGAAATGTTGTTGATATTTTTGTGATGGATAGATATAAAGATATTGATTTTGTAACATTTGTCATTTCTTTGAATTTGTTTACATAAGATGGTCTGTATTATTTGGAATTTCGAAGGTTTGAAATAATTTGGAAAAGGTTCCAAAGTATTTGTAATGAGTATTTTGTTTTTTTAAATTTGTTAGAAATTGGACTGAATTGAGTATTTTGAAAGGGAACTTTGAAATTTATATTTTCCCGAATGACGCGAAGGTGTCAAATGAAGATTTATGTATGATTTGAACTTTGCAAGATTTGAAATAACTTGGAAAAGGTCACAAAGTATTTAGAATGAGTACTTTGTTTTTTTGCAAATATTTGGAAATTTGTTTGAATTGTTTTGGACCTATATCTCACATGTTTCAAAAGTGTTGGAAAATAAAAAAACAGGATGAAAAAAAAAGGCCGAGGCAGGCGCCCAGCAAGCAGGCCGGCCCAGCGGACGGCCCACTGCCCAGCCCAGGTTCGTGGTGACGTCAGGATGACGTCGCCCACGGGCGGAGCTGCCGCGGCGGCGGCGTGGACGCCGGCGTCGAACCACGGCGTGCTGGGACGCGCAGGTGGGCGCAGTGGACGCGCCTCGACGCGGGGAACCCGGGGGAGGCGGCGCCGCCATTTCTGGGTCGCCGGAGCGGCGACTGCAGCGTGCGGACGCGGCGGCGGAAGCAGTGCGACGGCGGCGTCGATTCCGGCGAGGTCGCGCCGTTTCGGGACACGAAACTCGGCAGGAGGTGGAGGCGAGGACGACGGAGGCCGCCGTGTCCATCGATCTGGACGGGGAGGGCCGGAGCGGCCGCGAGGCGCGTCGGCGGCGCCGGCGATTTCAGGCCGCGCGCGCGAGGGGGAGGGGAGGGGGGATTTGGTGATGGTTTTCCAGGAAGATCCTCCATTTTTGCCCAAATTGCAGGTGCGTCCCTCGTAGCGTGAAGTTGCGGACTGCGGGTTTGATTTGTCGATCAGCGAGGGTTTTTTTGCAAAAGTGTCACGGGCATGTCTGGTGGACCGTTGGATCGCAGGGCGACGGCTCGGATCGAAACACTGTTCAACACTGTTCCTAGGAACAGTGATGAACAGTACCACGATCGCTCTCAGCTCGCTAAATCGCTCAGCTTTCATATAGTTAGTTATATAGCCACTGTCGAAAAAGCATTTCAAAATGTCAAAACATCTCAAATCGTGTTTGGTGTTCAATTACGCATTCTATAGACATTTGCGGAAACCTAATTTTTTGTCAGAATTTTTTGACCTTTTTTGTATGTTTTCCTCAATAGAAGCATCTGCTCCTACGAGGCAAAACGGTGTGTCTATCTGCCGACCCCTACTATTTTAGCCCATAAAAGCCGCCAAATTCAACAATAGCCCCCATTTTATTATGTTTTACGAGACCCACTCAAACCCTCTATCCTCGATCGGTGCAATGTGGTGGCAGGCTAGGTGCGGTGCTCGGTGGCTGTCGGGCTCCGGAGGCAGCGGTGATCGCCATTTTCAGAGTGTCGTTGAGTTGGACGGAGGCAACGGGGAGCCTGGTTTACTGAAAAAGGTCAGATGGATCGACACGATAGCGAGGCACATTCTGCTAGTGTCGAGCGCGAGGTCGCAATGACTATGGTCGATCAGCGCGAGAGATGTGAGAGGAGGGTCACATAAGCAAGTTTCCTTCACGCCTCCTCGGATCGTGGAATATGGCCCAAAGTCATTTTGGGGGTTTGTTCATGGTGCATACTTAAGATGCTGTTACAACCACGGTTTGGGTTACCGAGCGAGAAATCCGGTTACCGCGCGGTAACCGGGAATCTCGAGCACCCACGGTAAAAGGGCTTACCGAGCAAAAAAATTCGGGCTTTTTTGAATTTAGCCCGTCCCAAATAAGGATTTGGGCAGTCCGTAGAGAGCAAAACCTAGCTGCGACCTGGGCGTCACCATCCTCTCCTCTGTTTCGCGATTCTATCCACTCGAGTAAAGCTGGCGACCTTGGCGGCGGCGGACTGCGGCGGTGGTGTGGTGGGATCTCCGGCCTCGTCTCTCAGGTTGGATCTCCGGCCTCGTGTCTCAGGTGAGTGCCACGACCTCTTCTTGCATCGGCCGCCGGCCTCTTTTTTCATCAAGTCCACGAATCCGTCTCATTCTCTCGAATCCCCTCTCTGTCAGGTGGGAGCTCCGGCCGTCGGCATGTCCGGTAGTGGAAGTGGGTGGGCCTCGGGAGGAGTTGATGGCCACGAGGACCCGTGTGCGAGCTTGGCCGACATCATCCACGGCAGGGCAGGGGGCGAGGGAGAGAAGGGCCAGGAGAGGAGGCAGCTGCTGTTGAAGGTAATGGCAGGGGCCACGGTCGTGGCGGTGTGACGCACTCCTACTATTGCTGCCATACTATTGCTTGCTGCCATGTTCTTGCGCCATACTATGTATATACTTTTGACTTGCTGCCATACTATTGCTTGCTGCCATGTTCTTGCGCCATACTTTGTGTTGTCTTTTCTTATTGTTATACTTGGCTGCCAGAGGAAGAAGCTAGGAAGAAGGTTTGAAGATGGGAGGAGAGTTGCACTCTTGTTGCTCGAGGCCTTGGACTGTAATATGTAACATGTGGAGTTGTTTTCTGGACTAGCAACAAACCATTTGATGTTACATGTTGTTCGATGCATCCTTATGGTGCTCTTTTGTTGGACTGTAATATGGACTGTAATATGAACCGTAATGTAGATTTTATGACGTTCTTTATGTATTTGTTATGCCATATGTGATATATGAACTGCTACTGTGCTATACAAACTGCCTAGAAGCTACATAAACAGGGAAAATGCTGTCGAAATTTTCATTTTCTTGACAAAACGACTTGTTTTCTGCTTATGTCTGCTTTTCTCGGTATTTCTCCGGTTACCGAGCGGTTACCCAATTTATGAAAAATCCCAGAAATTTGAATTCAAAATTCAGAATTTGAATTCGTCCGGTAACCCGTCGAGATTTCTCGGTTACCGCGGTAACCGCAAATCTCGAGCACCCACGAGATTTTTTCCCAGTTTGGTAACCAAAACCTTGGTTACAACGAGCTAGAACTCCATCGATAGTTTCATTTCGATTACGATTTTTTTCCAAGAGCTTACTTCACATTTAGCCTCTTCGTACGTCGTAGTCTTGTGACAACTTCTACTTCTTCTACGAACCAAATGGCCGAATTATGTTAACTTCCACTTTTATCCGCTAAATACTCTTGTAGCACGTTGCGTGATCCATATAATCAGATAGATACTCGTGCCTTTTTCTAGATACCAGCCGGCGATCCGCCGATGAGTAGTATATATATGCGCATGTGTGTACTACTCCGGTTAATCCCCTTGTGTGTACTACTCCGTATTTATCCGTCGGATTTCAAGGAAACACGTTACGTAGTTTGACCCATTTCATCAAATATAAATCGGTGCAATATTGTACGACTGATTCGGCCGGCCATGGACATACAATGATGGTCAACAAAACACATTGAATTATTAATTGTTTGTTCGTATGTCGCTCTCGGCTCTCCTTCCCTAGCTAAGTTTCCTGCAGTTTCGTCTTCTGTTCTCTGAGAGTTACAAGATTCCTTCCGTGTATACATTCTTCAGGTATGGCCAGTCTTACAAGTTTGCTGCATGGAAAGTATGCTTCCGAGTTCCAATGCTCCCTCCGTTATAGTTGTGAGTTTCGAAAAATTCTGAAAACAAATCTAGATGTAGTCAGTGGTCTATCCCCCAACATGCAAAATTTCAATTTGGGATAATTTATATCATGGGCTACACAAAAATAACAAAATCTTGTAAAACTTAGAGATTTATAAATATGCATACCCAGATCCTTATTTTTATCATTTTTGTGTATCTTAAAATATAAATTATTTGAATTTAATATTTTGCATATTCGTGGGATACACCATTGGCTACACCCAGACATTTTTTTAGAATTTTTTAAAACTCAGAAATATTATTTTCGATTTTTTAGTTGATGAAAGCACACATGTGCTCAGGAGCCAAAAATCTCCACTCGTTTGGCGCCTGCCTAGTTTATTAGTCTATATGCTCAGTTAATTTGGTCTCTTATATTACATCCAGAAAACGGACCTTGGACCGGCCTCTCCCGTCTACAGTAACCAGAGAGGGGATTTGTGAGCGACCCAGGCGTACCACCTCGCCGGCGCTGAATCGGCGGCTTCCTCGCCCTCCGGCGGCCGCTCCGGCGGCGGGAGGACGGGGGAACGCCGATTCGCGTCGTGTACATAGCGTAGGTATGTTTAGGGTTTCCGGCCGGCGGCGTCGTGGTGGAGAAGGCGCTGTTGGATCGGTTTTGCAGGTGGTGGATCTCCTCCTCGATGGCGGCGCTCTGCGGGGCTCCGGCGTCGATCTACCTCCTTCGTCGGGCTGGCGGTTCTTCGGAGCGGCTTCGCTCGACTTCCCCGCGCCGGATTCCGTGGGTCGACGGCGGATCTGGCACCTTTTGTACTCCAGGAAGAAGCTGAGGCGATTCGGTTCTTCATCGACGGCGGCCGCTGGCGTAGGCCCTCCGGGGTCGGCGATCGCCGACTTCCCGGTCGCTCGGGGACTACTCCCGATCCAAGGCATCAAGGGGCGTAGGAGCGACGGCGCGCCACCGACGGCGCCATGGTCGACGACGATGTTGTGTTGCAGGAGGGAGTGCGTTGTAATTTTCATCTTTGTGTGGACCTCTCTGTAACTTTGCCAGATTGTCTTCGGCTGCTTTCTCCGCAAAAAAAAAAAAATTTGGTCTCTTATATATTGACTAATGCAGCAGGTCGCCGCATGCAGCAGCATCTCTCTCGGCCGATTTCGTGACGTCGATCGATCCATCATTTGCCGGCCGGCTCTTAGCTTAATTTCCAACGTTGCATATTTCCTAGAAGCTTCAGCTTAATTTCTTCATAAGGAAACAAAAGTCCAGCGAGAGAGAGAGTGAGAGTAGTAAACTCTGATCTCAGTGGGTGGTGAAGCAACTAAGCAAGTTCAGTAAAAGGGCACAACCATAGTTTTCCTTTAGCATACATGGTCGCTTTTCTGACTTTCTTTCTTCAGGAACAATCATTTCCTGGCACACATTGACACATCGTATCTTCCGACGCGTGATATTATCAATAATTTCCTGGTTGGTCGAAATAGCAAAAAGTGCCAAACGAATGGAGAAAAAGGAAGCAAGAGAAAAAAGGTGAAAGTTGGCATTTTCTTAATTATTGGTACCGCACTATATATTAATTTATCTCTGTAATGCGTCGTGAATCAGTAGATTGTAGTTGGACCTGCCAGCAGATGCATATATATGGTTTATTTTCCGGTATTGTCAACTCATACACTGCATATAAATTGCCCACTTAATAACAATGTGCTCAGTAATGTAATGCATGCTTGCTAGTGGTCATTTCATATCATATCTTAGTTGTTAGAGTATGGCATATATGTTTGTTATGGTAGTATAGGATAGAGATAGGATCTGTTTCCGTATAATTCTAACTTGACTTGTACTTAAGATGATCCCCTATATGGCTATATATATATACTCGCCTATGAGGCTCAATAATACATCCAACATATTACGTCAACCTCAAAATTTTACATTAGTCAGAAAAAACAGAAAGTGCAGCCAATGACCAGATTTGCTTTGCGAAATTGTTCCTACAAGCTGGCCATGGTCACACTGAGTCACTGAAGGCGCACCTTGACCTTGATGATAGCAAATGTCTAAGATCTTCATACACTTACAAATTAATCAAGCTAGAGGGCTCAAATTCAAATGTACGAAACATCTGAATTTTTTAACACATGTCCCATATTCACAAATTAATTTTCAGGCTAAAAGGCATTTTTGCGACCCGTGTAAAAGAATGGTGCTTCAAAAATCGATTTTACCACTCTTTTTATGTATTTTTGCGTAGTGCACAAAACATGTCTTTTGTTTGTAAAACTTTGTAGCCATGTAAAAGACACATAAATCTATGATGCAAAAAAGATTCAGATTTTTTAAAAGAAATAAATTTGTTGTTTATCCGGGAGCATAGTCTCTCGAGAGCCTGAACTAGAGGAGCACTTCTGAGGCAGAGTGCTGGCAAGCGGCAGTTTGTCCGCCGTGACACACGTTGTCGGTGAAGTCCGACCAGCAGAGTGTATTTTCCAATGTGAGACACCCTCCGGTTTCATGACCTCCATGGAAGGAAGTGTGTCGTTCGGCTTAACTCAAACCCTACAAATTTCTCAACAGCTTATTTTTATTTTCCCTACAAGGAAATAAAAAAGTAGGGAGAGAGAGAGTCTCCAAAACTGATTTCCATTGGGAGATGAAGCAACCAATAACTTTAGAAAAGGACATCATTTTACCTTTAGCAAAGAACGCTTTCCTGACTTTGTTTAGAAGAATATTGGAGTAGTACTTTTCTTATACTAAACTAAAAAACTCTACTCTCCTTTCACAGCCAACCCACCCATTTGCTCTTTCGAGTCCCCATGCACTATCTCAATGTATTTCCTGGTCAATCAAAATAGTGAAAGCGCGAAAAGAGAAAAAGCGAAAAATTGGCACTTTCTTAGAACTACCATCGGCATATTTTTTTTTTCGTAATGTTTTACTCCCTCCGTTCGGAAAAGGATGACTTCCATTTGTCCAAATATGGTCCATATTTGGACAAATGGAAGTCATCCTTTTCCGAACGGAGGGAGTATGAGCCAGCAGACTGTTAGTTTGATAAAAAGCTGCTAGCAGATGGATGGCTCGTTGTGTTTTCAGTTTTAGTCAACTACTCCCTCCGTTCCAAATTAGATGTCTTCCATTTGTGCACATACGGATGTATCTATACTTGTAACATGTCTAGATACATCCGCATGTAGACAAATGGAAGACATCTAATTTGGAACGGAGGGAGTAGCTCCTACACGGATATGTATATGTATAGCAGTAGCTAGCATAGCATGCTACCACACACTTAACACGTGCTCAATATATGTAATGCGTGCTCGCTGTATACTTTGCTAGGCCTCATGCATCATATCAAATCATAGTCATATCCATTGAGCACTTTGCAGATTAATTGTCCACTTGTAGTTGTAGACATTGCGTATGGTCATGTGCTAGGTACACGGATATATAGATAGGCTTGCTGCCACTAATTATCAAGGACTGTTGAGCCAAGACAGAAACGATCTACTTGATCATAGCAAATAGCCCGGTTTCAAAAATCATAGCGAATAAAGTATTGCGAAAAACTTGTATTAGCAAATAAATTTTCCGCAAATAATGCTAGCTAGCTAGAGGAGCACTTGTGTAGATGAAGATGACGTGCATGGCGAAGGTGGACTGCATCCCCGTCAGGTTTTCGAACAGCGCGCAGCCGCACGTACCCGGTTGGTCAAACACCGTTGACGGAGCCGTTGAACTTGACGATAACCAAAGGATTAATGCTTGTTTTTTGCAAAATATCTTCAAATTCAATTTCAATATTTCCCGGCGTCGTCGCGTTGAAATCTGTTCCAAATGACATGAAGAAACGGCTGCTAGCTACTTGGTGCTGGAGCCAACATTATTCGAACGGACGTACACGTGCCACACTTGTGTAAAACTGTACTCCATTGTACTATACTATTGACCAAACGAATTAGCTGAAAAACAATAAGTTAACATGGTCTTCCACGGAGGCTATAGCTTTGACTTTGTATGTGTGTGTACGTCTGAGTTTTGAATGCGTGTGCCCGCACCACGCATTCATATTCTAGCCCTCCGGGCTTTGTCTTCCGTTCAACCGATGACGATTTCTACAAAGTCACAAGGTGATGGAGCTAGCTATCTGACCATAGTGCGTGTTCAGTTGAAATGGTTAATGCAATAGAACTTGATGTGATGATGTGTGTATCAATCAATTGCGGTAGAGGCCGGGGGTATTCATTACCTGTTTTTGACAAGAGTATAACTTGATGAATTCTATGTATAAATTCAAGTGTTTGAGGCGAGATATATGGTAGTGTAACGCTCTCTTGTAGGTCTTTTATGCATGTCAGTATGCTGTTGAATTCTCTTAAGTTTGTTCAAAAAAAAAATTCTCTTAAGTTACATACCTCAAAATGATTCTCTACGGCTACTGGATATATACAACCCAACACACAGGCTAAGTCACCACGGACAAAAATATGTTTTTTTTTCTAGAATACACCCTGCAACAATGTATTAGCTTTTTATAGAAGGTGGGCCAAGAGGCGAGAGGATTACAACGCCATCATGGCTAAAACCACGCTGCAACAAGGGTGACATCTCCCCGGGCTAGCTAAAACCTTCGCCATCATGGCTAAAATATTGGTTTTTATTACTTAAATGTCGTGTCTCACCCACCACTTTCCTTTTTAAAGAAAGATGCATAGTTAGTCATTCAAAACTTACCCTTCATGGAAGCACAAGTTCACAACTACACCTTCATCCCGAAGAAACGAGTCATGGTTCTCTGGTTAAGACTTAAACATGGTTTTAGATTGGTTTAAACTAGATCGAAGATACCAAACAACAGAAACGTAGCCGCCACTAGAGAACTCAACTTTTTCCATGGTCTTTGCCGTCGGGGTTCCCCGTCTTCGAGGAGTCGATCATGTCTTTTGGCGTTTTGGGGTTTGTGTTGTACAACTCTTGTATTAAACACATGACAATGCATAAAAAGTCACAAGGTAGAGGAGATAGCTATATGACCAAATCACCAAATTCAGTTGAACCGATTAATGAAGACAATTAGAAATCAAAGAATTTTATTTATAAAATCCAGGTGCTTGAGGTGAGAGATATGTGCCGATGTCATCTCATACCCTCATATATCCTAGAAAACAAGGACACTTAATTAGTCAAGTCAAACGTTACCACTCATGGAAGCACAAGTTCACAACTACACCCAGCTTCTTTTATAGCATATATATCCATGTGAACACATGGATACATAATTCATGGTTACCTAACTTACCTGGTTAAGATGTAAACATGGTTTTAGATTGGTCCTGAAACTAGACCAAAGACCAAATGAAAAGCACAGTGGCAAAGTTTGACACTTGAGCGTTGAGAGAGATCAACAAGATAGTTAAACACGAATCCTTTGACGCATTCTATCTAGCACCATCAACAATAACAGTTGTGCTACTATTGTCAACACTCCCAAGATCGCATGCATGGCTCTAGTCCTATATTCTCTGCGTGCCACTTCCCTTTCTGCTTTTAGAACAACAAGGTGGAAAAGGACATGCAAGGACGGCAAACTAGCCATTCATCTCTCTTGTTTGGTAATTAGTTAGGAGGAAACCTTAGCTAGGTAGCTTTGCCCGGTCAAACAAACTAATAAGCACCGGCAGATGTGTTGCGATTCTTGGACCAATTCTGGCCACACCAACAAAACCAAGGACAATTAAAACTTTTTAATAGTGCTTTTGTACAAGCTCTTTTTTAACAAGAAATTTTATTCCGTTTCTTCTTTTATGAAATGTTACGCTATTTATATTCCTATACCCATTATTCTCTATTTGAACTAGGTTAATAATTCATGTGTAAGTGACTTTACCAACCTTCATCTTTCTAAGCTAGCTTTATGGTCTTTGCTATCTCAAGCATCCGGTCCTATATTCATATGTTTAGCTATAAAGGTAAGCGCAAAGTTTAATTGATCATCATTTTTACAATAGACAATTCCAACACATCTAAGAAAATACACATATAAATTTTCCAAAAGGAAAATCCTACTTAAGATCAATAATACATAATTCTATATTTCTGAACTATTGTTCATAAAAAACTAACCGTACCATTTCTTTCTAACAAATCTAGGTTTCCTTTGTTTCAAAATAATTGCCTATGGATCATGTTTTCTAATGATTTGTTTGCACTCTGTCTTGTATGAAAATTCTCATCCACTCAAATCACTTGCTGATATTTGTGTTCTTTTCTTTCCTATCGTGTCAAACGCTCTTTGATATTTTCTTCTGCGAATAAAACACACTCTTTGATCTAAACTTGTATATATGCTCTCGTAGGTCTTATAGAATCATGCCACTTTAATTTAGTTTTTATATTATATTCCCGCGTTTTGAGAATTGTGCAAATAAAAAAAGAGATCCATTGGCCTAGCACCCATGTCTTTTTTTATACTCCCTCCATCCGATCCGGAAAAAGTGATGCCGAAAATAAACTGGCCACGTACAAATTTTGTGTACAAGCAACGACACTTTTTTGGGATAAGAGGGAGTAGAACCAGCGGTGGAGCAAGGATGATAATCCTGTGGGGTCAAAGCTACAATTTTCATTGATTTTACATAGTTTTTGTTATATTTTTTATATAAGAACACACAAATATATGAAGGATTTACTAAATAGCTGTGGGGTTGGCTGCCCCATAGCTATAATGTGGCTCCGCCACTGAGTAGAACTGTAGAAGAGACCACCCGAGTGAGGCACCAAAAATACGCTCCTGACGGGAGTCGAACCTGGGCGCAGGGTGCGCCACTGCGACGCTTGGCACTAGGCTACTGCCTTTTTCTCCGTGCAAATCAAGAAGACCCTAAAAGCATCACATCAACCGGTGACAGAACTAGGTTTTGATCTCTGGGGGTGCCAACCTTAAAAATATTTCCTGTTGTGCTTCTTCGGTCACTAGTTTGGAGTATTAACTAGGATTAGTCCAAAAATCAGTATGTGGAAAAGTATGTATTTTTTAGGGGGTGCCATGGCACCCCACAGCCAAAGACAGGCAAAAATGGCAACACATTTTTTAGCACGCCATAAAATCTGTGTCAGACACAGAGGCAGCATACATCATCTGCAAGGAGATGTACTCAACTGAACTAAACAACAAGCTTTTTCTGGTAATATTGATTGGAAAGTAGCGCCGGCAGTTTGAGTTTCAAGGAAAAGGAAAGGTTGAAGTGCAGTGCAGCCCGGGGCAGGCATATGGAGAAGGAAGCCAAAACCGGAGACTTTCTTCAGTTGGCACTTTCTCTCGTCTTCTTCCCTCCCCCACCCTGCACTCCCTCCAGTCTCTGCTTACTTATCGAGCCTCCCCCTTGACTTGCCCCCTCCCCTACTCGTCTTCTTCCTCCTCCTCTTCCCCTTGTCTCCTCCACAAGCATCCTTGGTTTCTTGGTTCCTACTTGACTCCAGAGGGAGAGAACAGAGAGGGGGAGGGGGAGATGGGGAACATCTGCGGCGGCTCGGGGCGGGCGGACGTGGTGGCGGATTATAGGCCGTCCAGCCCAGGTGAGGAATCTGATCTTCAAGAAAGATTCTTGGTTCATTTCTTTGTCCCCTAGTTTTTCCATGTGTTCTTTCCGATCCCTGGATCCCGTGAGCTGTTTGTGGGTTGTCCTAGGCGGAGGATTCCTGCTCGCATGTTTGTTCTGTCCTTGACGACACAGTGGTTCCCTCGGCGAAGAATCTGTTCTAGTTTAGTCGATTTTGGTCCTGAGTTAGTTCTCCCCTGCTGAAGATTATGTTGTTTATTTGGTGTGTGTGTCAATCATCGTCTGTCGAATTTTTTAGGGGTGGTGGCAAGGAATCAGGCCAGGTTTTCTGATTTCTTAGTTTCAGATTTCTTTCTTCTTCGTGGTGACAGTGGATAGAGGTCAGGGAAGGGAATTAACTGAATTAGTATCATCCCACAAAGGCATAGCTTTCCATTTCTCCAAGTTCAATGCTTCCTTTGGTAATATCTCGGAAACTTTAGCTTATAACTACTCTGTCAGGAAAAAAAAAGAGCACTTTTCCCCATTTCATGAATCATACAGGCTGCAGCAAACCACATGTTACTTTTTGAAGAACTATTACTCATGCAGTCCTAACTCTTTCCTCAAAGGGAAAAACGACAGACCCTCAATTCAGTTGAACTCTCCATGTTCTTCGTAAAATTCTCCAAGGATCAAGTTCGGTATGTTAACGTGTGCTCATCGTACAACAGGCACGACGAACGGCGCGACAAGCGGCAGCATCACGACCAGCAATAGCACCACAGGGAAGCTCTCCTCTGGGAGCAGCGCCTTCATGTCCTCCTCTGCCGGCAGCGGTGGCACGAACGGTGGATTCGACGAGGGTGGTTTCCTCCAAGGTCAGATCCTGGAGGCGCCGAACCTCCGGACCTTCACGTTCCTCGAGCTCCGGACGGCTACCAAGAACTTCAGGCCAGACAGCGTCCTCGGGGAGGGAGGGTTTGGGAGGGTGTACAAAGGGTGGGTGGACGAGAAGACGATGAACCCGGCCAAGAGTGGCACCGGCATGGTCGTTGCTGTCAAGAAGCTCAACTCGGAGAGCTTGCAGGGGTACGAGGAATGGCAGGTAAAGCCTGGTCCTTTTAATTTTGCTCAGTCTTTTCATTTTAGGATTCCAACTTGATGAGTAGTCTGTTTTCTGTCATAATTTTGATCACTGGTCAGGTTTAAAAAAAACACAATTTTTTTTGAAGATTTCCGTGGTCATCACCTGCTTATGGAGTTATGTTCTCTATGCTTTGTTTAACTTCTGGTGACCTGTCTGTCAGTTTTATTTAATAGTAATGGTCTGTGTTATCCGGGAAGTGCTATGATGGGCCGCTCACAACTGCTGACCAGAAATATCCGATAATCCACATGTTTATCACAATGCAGTTGCGCTTCTCTTTGTTTGATCAGCTCTGGTACATACAAGATTTTAGTATTAGGCTAGCAAACGTGACTCAATGCTCCTAGTGCAGTCTAACAGAATCATCACTTCTAAAGGTTGCTCCAACTGCCGTATCTAATGATCATTTCTGATTGTCAACTTGCAGTCAGAGATAAACTTCTTGGGAAGGCTCTCGCACCCAAACCTTGTCAAGCTATTGGGCTACTGCTGGGAAGACAAGGAACTATTGCTTGTGTACGAGTTCATGGCCAAAGGGAGCTTGGAAAACCATCTTTTCAGAAGTGAGTTATTACTGCCGTTAATTTTTATCATCCTTTCCTCTATGTATTTTACTTGCAAAATAGATCCACGACCTTGCTCACACTCACTATATTGTTTCCTTCTCTGCAATTATTGGAAGCAACTACAATTCTGGAGCAAACCAGTGGACTTAAAAATACTGATATAGGAACCTGTTTCATTTATGTAGGAGGATGTGCTCCGCTGACATGGGAACTGAGGCTGAAGATAGCCATTGGCGCAGCTCGAGGACTTGCATTCTTGCATGCATCAGAGAAGCAAATTATCTACCGTGATTTTAAGGCCTCCAATATTCTTCTAGACGCAGTAAGCTTTTTACCCAACAATGTATCACTTATCTATTTGTCAAGGGCAAACACTAAATGCATTCTTTTGGCAGAATTATAATGCCAAGCTCTCTGATTTTGGGCTTGCCAAGCTTGGACCAACTGGTAGCAACTCGCATATCACGACAAGGGTCATGGGCACCTATGGATACGCAGCTCCCGAATATGTAGCCACAGGTATGTGTCCTTTGGACATCACTGCCAGAATTTAAAAGTTTTGCTATTTGTAGTTGCCTTTTCTTAGCTGTTTCATGGCTGTTCTAACCACATGCTCTGAACAATGTCCAGGTCATCTATATGTCAAGAGCGATGTCTACGGTTTCGGAGTTGTGATGCTGGAGATGCTGTCCGGTCAGCGAGCGTTGGACCCCAACCGTCCCAACGGACAGCTCAGCCTCGTCGACTGGGCGAAGCCCTACTTGGCTGACCGGAGAAAGCTCGCGCGTCTCATGGACCCCCGGTTCGAGGGCCAGTACAACTCCAAGCAAGCCCACCAGTCGGCGCAGCTGACGCTGAACTGCCTGGCCGGCGAGCCCAGGAGCAGACCCTCCATGAAGGAGGTCCTGGAGACGCTGGAGCAGATCGAGGCGATGAAGAGCCGGACGAGGGAGGCGAGAGGAGGGAGCACGCCGTCGTCACGGGACCGTGCTCATGGACGCTCTGCGGTGCACCAGCGGTCGTCGCCGCGCGGTGGCAGCGACGGGCGCCGTGGTCCGAGGGCCACCAACGGCCATGCCACAAAGGCGCGGTGACCCGAGTTGACGATGACATTCATTCTTGTACATGGCCTAATTACATTATTTTTTGTCTGATGCTGATTATGAGCTTGTCGGACCACGTTGTGTTGTGTGTAAGATGTACTTCTTTCGTTCCATTTTAATTGATTTCCTATTCATCACATATGAATGTATCTATACATGTAACATGTCTAAATATATCCACATTTGGTGAATAGCAAGTCAATTAAATTGGAACGGAGGGAGTAGCAGAAAGGGAAAAGAACCCAGAGATATCCTGTAGTTGTATAGGGTGAACATCTAGAAATAGGAGAGGCAATAATTCCTCGGGTGTTCCTATGCCACTTGTTGATTTGTTTTACGTTCTGTTGGATAATACTCCCTCTGTCACATACTCCCTCTGTATCTCTACTATCTAAAAGAAAATTTTGGTTCCTCTCATACGTCAAAACCCTTCGTCCAATGCTCGCCCGCGCCGACAGGGCGAACAAAATTCACGCGACCACCCCAAAGCGGCCAAGCCCCCAAGCCCCACGCTCACGCCCTTTTCCCCGTACACACCGGACACAGCCACCTCCCCAAAATTCGCCATCGCGACATCGCCGCTCCACCCCGCCGGAAAACACGGCCTCCATCGCCGACCGCCACAGCTCAGTCCTCCCCTCTCGACGCCCTCCCTTTCTCCCCGCAGCAGCGGTGGTCGCGGAGGACGTGGGCTGGGTCGGGTAAAGACGGCGGCTCCCTGGGTCTACGATCAGGAGGAGGACCGCTCCACGCCTCCCGATTTCTCTCCATCTGCATCCTGCGTGCGTGCTGACTATCCAGCCCGAGCAGATGCCATGCGCAAGAGCTAGCGGAGGAGATCGGCAGCGGGTGCAGCCGACCTTGGTTAGCCTCTATCTCAGATTCGTTTTCTTTTTTGCACATGCGGTAGTTAAGCTGAATGCTAGCAGGAGACGACGACTGTGAGCACCATGATCATGCACGGCACGCCGAAGCCAAGGCCACAGCTGACGTTGTCCTCGACGTAAATCATGACCGCGATGGTGATGTTCGCGCTCGCGACAACGACTCGCTCAGGTCCGTCGAGTCGAACCCGAAGGCCTGCACGCTAACCTGTTTAGCTAAATGTTTGACGCTCCTGGTACTCTTAATCTTTTTGACGAGTAAGGAAAATACTACTCCTCACATTTATTAGTCTTTTTCAGTCTAACTTTAAACATGGTGGTTTTGTGAGATGATTGATAGTAAGGCTGTATCAAAGTTACTGAGACATAGCTTCTGAATCTGGAAGTCACCGGTCCATCTGTACAATACTGCACATGTAAGCACAATATAACCTCTAGATTATCTTTTGTCTATGTTTTGAGCAATTAAACTTCATAGAGTCTATGTGAAATATAACCCGGCTTCATATTTATATGTCCAACTGATATTAGTGTTCTCAATGTATTTTGTGTTTGTAAAGAACTCCACTCTAACCCATCTGATTCTGATGATTTGCTTTCTAGTGACAACCGAAGAAACTTATGTGCACTAAGTTTACTAACAATACTAGTTTCTCCACTGTGAACTGCTAGTGCCTCATCTCTAGCCACAAATTGAGCAAACGAGCGAACAACGTCGTGCATGTTGCAAACTAACTGATCAATGTACTCTGAATCGGGCTCTATAAGGTTTCTCTGTATCAACTCCTTATAATACTTGTTTCCAACTTCTTCCAAGTCGTCCGAGGGTCCGTGAAGAAATCCTTCACTAATCCACATGCCAATTATGTCATCTCTTAGAAACGTTGCATTTTTAGGGAGAAGGGAGTAGCATAGAAAGCATGGTTTGATGTAAGAAGGCAAATCATCATAGCTTAAATATACCGCATGGTTGAGCTCCTCTGGCATTTCAGATATTGACCATATAGAATCTTCTAGAACCATCTCCCACTCATGGCGTCTTATGTCTTTCTTACACAGGAGTCCTCCCATTACTTTGACAGCAAGAGGCAAACCATCACATTTTGCTACAATTTGCAATCCAATATCCTTGAGCATATCAATTTCACGTCCATCTATCTCACTTGAGACTATCTGCAAATAGTTTAAAGCAATGGCCCATAAGGAGCGGTTTTGCGTTAACAGAAAAATAATTGTTTGATTGAATCTAGTGTCAGTTCAGTTTTAGTCAATAATAAGCATGTGAAGAAAAGAAACTAACAAAATACTAGTAAATGTACTATCCGAACAGGGTTGTCAGGTGAATGAACTGGTAACCCCGGGAATATTGCTGTCAGCCTGGATTTATGAATCTAACACCTGAGCGATCTATCATCAATCTTAAAGCTCGTGAACTCCAATCTTCAGGACACACTGTGTGAGTGTGTTTGTGGTCGTTGTACTTGGTGTTTCTTGAATGTTGTTATACAAAAACATGACAGTATGAGGTTTCATGTATGATTGAATATTGTTATATAACTATTTCATATGTGCTTGAATGTACGTTATAAATGCCTATTACAATCTGCAGAAGCCAATAAGAGGAAGATATTTTAGTTTTAATTTCTTAAATTACTGTGGAATTTTTCAATCTCTCTAAAGAAACTTGAAAGCTCCTTTATACAAAAAAACCCATTAGCTTGAACACGACCATCTTAGTTCATCTCATTTAAGCTAAAGGGCACGGATTTGAAATTGTACCCCCTGCCAAAGTATTCTTTTCTCTCTGTCTCGCTTCCATCATGCGGTCTTTCTTTTGTTTAATATTTTTCGGCTCTAAGTTTCGGTTAAGATTTCCATTCTTCACAGAAAATATTTTTTTCACCTTTATAGTTTCCCCCACCATACACTGAAAAATGTTATGTACGTATTGTGCAAAATTTTATTCCATCAACATAACATTTTTCAATGTTCAGTTGTAAGTAATATTTAGTTTCTATTAATGCAATTTTTTGTTTCGGGTTAGAGGACCTCATGTTCTAGCTGACTGACTATTCTGAGGAAAAATTGTGGTTGACAAAATTTATCATTCCGAACTAACACCAAAACAAATGTTTCGTCGCAAGTGCATTTTTATCCATACTAATTTTTTTCTGTCCCGGGCGACTAATTCTTTCGTTCTAACTTACATAAAAATATTTTCTACAGTGAGTGACATTTTGTTCTGTACTATAGGAAGTTTTGTTCTAGATGACTAATGTGTTTTTCCACAATACATTTAAAAAGTTCTTCGTACATTGGAAATTATTGTAATTCATTATCTTTGTGTTTCGTTATACCATCTTATTCAATCCTACTGTTTATGGTCTTTTTGTATTGCGGTATTAGTACCGTACAGGTTCATATGGGTTTATTCTCACATCGAGCCAAATAGAATTGACTTTTGGTCCAAGAATTGACTGTGTATTTTTGCGCATGTGATGAAAGAAGAATACCACATGGTCAGTTTCTTGCATTAATATCATCTCCCTAATTAACAATTTTACTTTGACTTACATTTCGACATTTATATATATTTTAAATTTTTAGCTTTCTAAAAGGAAAAAATATTTCTTTGAGAGAAACTAGCCCTGATTTATTAATTACTCATGGATACCCCCCTTCATTACAAACCAGATGTCCTTTTATACTGTTCGTTTTCTTCTCAAAATACTTGTCCTTCTACACTTCTAAAGCAATTTTAGTCATTGTATTCCTATTTTCTCTTTACCAATACCATCGACAAAAAGGGATAGCTAGTTAACTCCTCATGTGTTGTGTGCGTTGTTTTTAGAAGAAAACTAGATAATTTAAAGCTTCTGTGGAACATATGGGAATTGTACCCACGCTCTCTTGTATCCAACTAAACAGGGAGTACAACTATATTCAATTTAGCACAGAAAACAATAAATGTGAAAAATATGATCATGAGATCTAGCGTTGTGGTAGGGAGGTTATCCATTTTCATCAACCCAAAATTCATGTCAAGGCTTAAAATAGTCCGGGAGTACACATGTAGTGTGGGCAATGTCAGCATGTGTATATTGTCCATACACATGGATTCATCTTGTAATCTCAAAGATAAACACACAAAAGAGTTTGCTCAATTATTTTTATCTCCACACTTAATCAGAGGAAGCTAGCAATTATTGAAGAAGCATGGGGTTTAGTTATGTACCTGTTTCTTGAGCAATGACCAGGCATCCTCCTCCTTTAATTTGTCGACGTGGTGGTAGGGAAGCACAGCTTTCATCCCTCGGGCAATTCTTTCATCTCTAGTAGTGACGAGGACTCTGCTACCTCGAGCCACAACATTAGCCAAGGGTATTTCAAGCACATCGCTCCATGCTCCCTGGCTCCATACATCATCTAGCACCAACAGTATCTTCTTCCCTCTCAAGGCAGTACTAAGGATTGGCTGAAGCACAGCCAATGCCTTTTCACCACCATGGTCTGCTCCCGCGAGCTTGATGATTGTCCTGAGAATATCAACCTTGTCGAAATCCTTGTTAATGCTCAACCATATCGTCTTGTCAAACTTGGCCTTCATGGTTTCGTCATTGAAGATCTTCTGTGCAAGAGTGGTTTTCCCGATCCCGCCGACGCCAACAACGGCGACCACCATGATGTTGTTGTTGCCTTGTTTTTCAGTCAAGATGATCTCAACCAACACTCTTGTGTCTTCTATAATCTTATCCCCAACTACACCCGACCGGTCGAACTCCCCTGATGTCTCACGACTGGGATTACCAGAGCGAGAGGCATGCACTGTGCTGCTACGGTCCTCGTAGGAACCAAGATTGATAAAGCTGAAAGGAGCGCTCCGCTCCTTGATGATGTCAAGCTTCTGGTTGAGTGCCTTGATGCGGCTACCGATTACATGGGCATGAAGGGGATTCCTCATGCAAAAGAGCAAGGGGTTGAAGCATCCCAAATCCACATTCGATGGACCTCGCTCCATGGCCTTGAGCTGGCAGAGGTCAAGGATGTCGGCAGCTTCGTACATGGCGCGCTTCAGCTGCCCCACCCACTCTTGTACGCTCTTGTCAGTGATGTTTCTCCTATCAGCGTCGGCAAGGAAGTTCTTGAGGTCCCCAAGCTTGACGTCCATCTTGTCGATCTCGTCTTTGACCCCAAGCAGCATGTGCAGCTCTTCGCTTGCCATCTCCGTCACCATGCTTTGCACGTAGGATGCAAAAGCATCCAGGACCATCGCCATTTTTGCTGTGTTTTTCTGTACCAAAATATAAAAATCAAAATATCATCTCCAGCACATTATAGCGGAAGGTTGAACACCAGACAAAAGGAAAAAGGAAGCACTAGAATGCTCGCATGATAACATGAGGAGCGATTTATAAGCATGAGAAACAACAAAAAGTAGGCAAAGCTTAAGCGACCTAATCAATAGAATGCAAGCTAAACAGAGGGGCCAAAATTACCTCCAAGATTGATGGATGCTGGGTTCTCCTCTGGTGCGACCTCTACTGGTGAAGGGCTTCAACGGACATGGCACTGTATATATAAGCCAAACGGAAACAATCACTATAATAAATATGGTGGGTACTCTGGCTTAGTCTCTGTAATTATACTAACTTGCACATCGTGAACTGATCCATCCACATGATATTTCCACAGATATGCTATTCTAATCTTAACTGATTAAATAGTAACTAGCACATCTTGTGCTCAGAACGCGTGGATGCAGGATGTGTTAATTCAGATGTGATCGACAGCGACGTAACAACAGAAATAAGTTGTGTTAGCTTAATCAAGTATAACTCACAGGACATGCATCACACGGGCATGGATTATTCATCAGATTGATCTGCTAGCTGGGAGTTTATGATGCCACCTCTAATATTAATTAAGAATCAGCAGTCACCAGCCAGTCGGTATATATGTAGTTTACTACTTGATGAAGTCTTCAGGGTTCACTCGAATCAAGTCTAGACTTTGTGTTAGTTCAGATGTAGCCTTATCATCTGCAGATTTAGCATGATAAATAACAGCAGGAGATAAGATGCTCAAGCTTTAGTCAAGTATAAATCATCAGGGCATGCACCACGCGGGCGTCAATTAAATTATTTATCAGATCAACCTAGCTGGTCAACTGATGCCACCCCTAATATTTAGAAGCCAGCAGCCACCATCCAGATCCTAGATCTAATCTAAACTTGCCAGTAGCGTCAGATCGATCATAAAGTCAAATGTGCTCACGACATGGGCATGCATGTGACCGACACCAGAAGATGAGCTGCACCATGCAGGACATGAATTGTTCATCAGATCGATCTGTTAGTTGGCCAGTGCTAGAACGGGTGCCACCTCTGCATAGAGACATACAATACTTGACATATGGATATGCTGAACCCTTCTGCAGAAAAACAGGGAAGTAGAGTTTATTACTACTCTTATCTGTGAAGTGGCAATCCACCTATCTAATTTGTAAGTCATGCAATGGTGAATTCTGTTATCTGAATTTTAGTGAATAGTGATTGATTACCACCTATTGAACATGTCGAGAAAATTTGGGAGTCCCGTTTTTAGAGTGGCACAATACGTCCACCACGGCTGAGCAATGGAAAGTGGATACAGAGTAAAATTGAGAAGCAAGAATACATATTGTCGTACATATAGACCTTCACATTCCTTGCCGTAATTCTTCATGCGCTAATCTTGGTCTGACGGAAGGTTTTGCAAGCCGCTGTAACTTTGACTGCTGAACTGAAACATCAAACATGAATCGAGATGAAATTTAACCGTGGAAGAAAGAGGAATTTCGGTGTAGAAGACGGGAATTAGTTTACCTGCTAATTTGTAAGGGATTTGGGTTGCCAAGAGTGGAGCGGAGGAGGCCGCAGCGCGTGGGGGCGGTGCTGGCCTGCGGCGGCGGTGGCGACGGCCGGCGGCAAGGGGACCGATGAACGCCCACCGCCTCTTCAATGTCCGCCTACTCCTTGCCCGTGATGAAGGAGGTCCTGGAGACGGTCAAGCAGATCGAGCCGGACAAGGGAGGCGGGAGGAGCGCGCCGTTCTCACCAGCGGATGCAACTACGTGCGCCGCCGCCAGAGGTAGAGGCTACCGGCGGCGGCCACGCCAGTGAGGCGGGGTGGCCGTGGGCCCCCCGACAGGCCATGAAAGCTGACGATGATGTCATCATTGTCTACATGGCGGCATGGCCTCATCGAATTAAGTTGATTTTGTCTGAGTGTAAAATGTAGAAAAAGAAATCCAGAGATAAAGTTGTAAGCATGTAGAAATACTGGAGGCAGTAATCCACATTTTTCCTGCATGCATGGGTGTGATTGGGTTTGGACTTTCTCGGTTAATTCTATCTCTGCCCTGAAATATAAGATGTTTTAGACTTTTCCAAATTTAGATATATGTAGACTCATTTCATTATGTGGATTTACTCATTTCATTATGTGGATTTACTCATTTCATTTCAGTTTATATCTAGTTTATATTAAAATGTCTAAAACATTTTATAATTTGGGACGGAGGGAGTAGACACCATGTAGTTTCTCTTTGGGGGACCGAGATGTTTTGATTCATAATCCTTGATGCACCTATGAAAATGCATTTTAAATATATTTTAAATTTTCAAAATATCAGGTGTATATCGGGACATTCTATGTTAGCACAGAAATTATCATTAAATAAAGTATATTTTGTGGGCTGTGTAAAAAACGAAAAACAATGTCTCGTAAATATTTATATTCGAGCATCAAAATTTGTCTTTTATTTATGCAGACCACAAGTGTCATTTTTTCACCAAACTGTGTGTGGACATAAATTGTCCGCTGTATATCTGAAATTTTGTTTAGATTCTTATACATTTTGAAATGCGAGTTCTTACTAGATCGGGTGATCTACACTTGTGAGTCCAAATTGATTTTCCCATTTTAGCATATTAATTAGATCAATTCCCCCGCAAAAAATTAGAACAAAATTCTCAAATTTTTTAAACAGAGGGACGGCCCGTCCCGAAGGACCCAGAAAGTGCTCATATATAGACGGTGGCCATATAAATTACATGGAGGTTTAAAAAGTACAAACAGGCTCTGCTTTCTTGCATCAAGGATCCCAAAAAAACTGGGAAACGCAAAGCCCTTGAGTTCTCTCCACCGCAGCAACCTGACAAGCTCGACCGCCGGGCCAGTTTTGCTGCCGCTGGGGAAAAAATCAATTGGGGCGGGTCCCTTCCCCTCAAACTCTTACAACATCGAACCGCTAGGCCACGCCTGCAGATCATTACACAAATCTACCCGAAATGTTGAGGTATAGTAGATTCACCGGTCATGTAGAACAGTAGAAGTCTGAGGCCCTCTCCTCTGTAGAAATTGGCTGTTAACATTCAAATAGTTCTTGGATACTGTATTTCAGCTGTTCGGCAGTATACAACTGTTTCTCAGATCTTTTTCCCGCCATCCCCTTTAACCAAGACTTCGAGAAGACAGTGTGATTCGTCTGCAGTGCCTCTAAGAATTTTCCATATTTTGGAAGGATTAATTCAATTATCTTGTTTCGCAGAATATACTTAAGCTCAACATGAACTTTCCATGTTATCTGGCGATTACAGATACTAAAGAATTCTTCAATAAATTTATCAAGCGATGAACGACATGGCTTCTTCAGAGAATCACCGTCCAAATATAACACCATAGGTGGAAACCAGTATTCATCAAGGTATCTCACAGTGTTTTGGTCAATCAGAGAACGTAGATTACTCACGATATTGGGAAGGAGTAATCCTGGATGGCATATCATTTGCAAAACATAATATGCGTTATTCGACATAAATATGTTCCTTTGTCCTTTTTCCTGGAACACTATTTCTGCACTTTCTTTCAGCTTGCATACCCAAATATTAAGCATGTCTGAGCAAAGATCAGTGTTGCAGTTTCCAGATTCAAGTATTGATTGAACCATCTCTCTTTTAAGACCGAAAAAATACAGAACTTGTACGAGAACATCAGTTGCTGGATCCATGGTAAATTCTCTTCTATCGATGTCATATGAAGTCCCCTGCATTACTCCTTGGAACGCTTTCACCATCTTATTGAGAATATTAATAGCAGCAGCCTCAAAAGATTTCTTTTTTTGCTTTAAGAAAACATCAAAAGATTTCTTGAAACTTATATTGAATAGGACATCAACAAGTGCATCAAAAATCGTCAGCTGATGGGAAATCATGTCAACAGACCATCTTGCTTCACTGAATGAATACGCAACTTCAAGGAGCTGTTCTAAACATTTTTCTCTTACTTCTTCACATAATTCCCAATTCTGCTCATGTAATTCTTGCTCACTTAAACCAAAAAGTTCGGCAGTAATTTTGAGCTTCATGACCCAAATTCTGGTTGATTCATTGGTTAACTCACATGGATCTGCAAATGTTTCTGCCCCTGCCTTGAGGATCCATGGGTTCTCAGGTACATAAGACAATCTGCAACATGTACAAGATTCAAACTTCGGAATGTACCACAAAATGGATAACATATTCTCAAATTTTCATACAAATCATAAAGCATCGAAGACAACTATTATATTCTTTTTTTTTTGCAACGGAAAGACACTGTTACCTTTTCCAGAACAACAAGTCAACTACACATCGCAAGATGCATCCCAAGAAACAACATAATGTAAATAAAATGGAACACAATAAATTAGCAGATCTTCACACACTTTGGAGTTACAAAAAACTTGTTTGTTCATGATTACGTATGCAGCCGAAAGTGGTAAAACAATCTTCCAATAGAAAACATGCGCAGGCCTGGGCCATGTCAGAATTAATCATTGTAATAAGTAGATGTTTGCTAAGTGTCCTACAAAGACACTCAACTTAGACTTATTTGCGGTGCCATATTTTGCCGAGTGTCGTGGGTACTCGGCAATCTCGGCGAGTCTGGTAGTGGAGGTGGAGAGAGTTATTTTACGAACATAAAGCAATAAAGTGCAGAAGCGTTACCTCTGGCCGGTGGAGTTGAATAAGGAAACAATGTGGTCTCGTGAAACTGCAGTGGCATATAGAGGGACAAGAAGGAGCCTATTCACGTGCGGAACATATGTAGTTGACTCCGAGTCGCAGGTCTGATGAACATAAAAGAATAGATCGAGGCATTAGAGTACGTAGTTAGCAATGCACATGCTGAATTTCTGGCAAAACTAAGTCATTGCCAAAATCTCATACACTGTAATGGAAGCAACTAAAGCAGATACACATAAAATTTACAGCATACACAAATATAATTGTCAAGTAAAGTTTTGCAGCTTTCTTTTCGGAAAGTCTTCTTTCCAAAAAGGGAGCATACCAAGGCCTCTGCATCAATCATTTCACACAACCAGTTTTTATTATAAATATATGAATAAAATTCTTTTTAAAATCTGTCAATGAAACCTGGTCAGAATCGAAATGGATTGCCATCTGAAAGTTAAAGGTGAATCCGTTTACGGATACTATTTGAGAATTTGTACAAGCTTTTCCAACGAAATGCATATGAGAAGCTCTCTCTAGTATTAAGGAGTAGCCACCTCGATTAGAATCTAAGGACTACTTTTAGTTGACGGATAAGAAGCTAACCCCATTAATAAAATGTTGAGACATGAACAACATCACATATGTAGATTTAGTATTTTAATATTAATGTAGTGAGACGAAAGAAAATGCTTCCCTTAGTCCTAGGTACCTAATTAAAATTCGAAGTGGCGACTCTTCATTGGCCATAGTAGGTTGAGAGACCCCACGAATAGGCCTTAGAGCATGTACAATGGTGGTATATTACGATTGACACATAAGCTAAATGCTGAGGTGGAGCAAAGAGAAAGTTGAAAAAATGTATTGTATTCTCTTAACTGAGAGATGATCTCTTAGCAACAATCTCTCTCACCACATATTTAGCATATCTATTTACTACATATAAGACTAAGAAGTAACACATTTTACATCATGTTTTATTTCCATATGTAAATTACTTGTCATGTTTAAAACAAGATAGACTTATCGACCATTGTGCATGCCCTTAGTGATACCTACACGGTGCCAGGAAGTGGAAGGAACATAAGAGTTGAGGCAACCGATCTATTCATTTCAAATAGGGGGATAAAACGGTTCCTCATAATAAGAAAGCATGTGGTATGCCATAACCCTAAAGGGATACCGACCTAGTCTCTCACAAAAATAAACCAATTATGCATGAGGCCTCTCACGGCGGCTAGTCTTATAGTCTAGTATCATAGTGCATGCTACTAATGTAGTTACTGCCTTTTTATTGAATATTATCATAATATGGTGCCTAGTGTCACCTTATGATCATTTATAAAATCTCAGTGTGAAGTTGTGTAGAAGATTTATTTTTTCCATTAAGTTTCTCCCTTCATGATACCACTATTTACTCTTTCTTCTTTATCTACAGTACAACCTCATCCATTTTCTTATTTGACAGTGCATAATATTTGCTACCATGCTTGAATTTGGAGAGGACTAAGTAATCATACCTGGTACATTGGCGATCCTCCTGTGTCTTTTCTTGATTCGCCAGGAATCCGAATCATGTCCTCTGTCTCAATTAGCTTATTAAGGAGTTCCCCCATACGGGGCCTTTTTTGTCTGTTCGCATCCACACAGCTTAAAGCTAGTTCAATGCATCTCTTTACCTGTTGGGAAAATAACTCTAGCATGTCTATTGATGTTGTGCGTAGCCTACTCCTCCAGTTGGCATGTACCTACGAATTTTGGATATAACCCATGTTAGTGCTTGCCATCAAAATGAGGATTTATCTGCGAACACATATATGGTTGGACTCAATTTTCGGCAACAATGTACATTACTTACAAGCTCAATAAAGTCTTTGGAAGACATCTCAGCCGTTCTATAGTAGCCGGTTGGTCCTGTCAGTATCTTTATGATCACAACACCCAAGCTGAATATGTCAAACTTAATCGATATTAGACCTGCATCGATGTATTCCGGTGGTTGGTACCCCCTGAAGGACACATGAAATATTTTTCAGAAACCAGGCGTCAAATGCAAATAGAACTTTCTGATTGAGATGATGAAATAAGCTTACATTGTCCCAATGCCATTTTTTGTCTGCTGCGTATTTGCTTCTCCAACAAGCCTTGACATGCCAAAATCTGCTATCTTGGGCACGAAATTCTGATCCAACAATATGTTTTCTGGCTTTAAATCCAGATGATACATAGCAGGACCTGAATCCTCATGAAGGTATTTCATTCCCTCGCAGATCCCCTTTATTATTATTATTATTTTTTTTAACGTGTTTGTCAATCATGCCCACTACATTCATCTGCAGAGATAAAGAATGTCCATCATCGAATTGCGCTTAGTTCTGAATGATTGTTAAGCTATGTACCTCTCGACAAAAAGAGCATATCCATCATTACCAGAAAGATGTTTGCCAAGGCATCCATTATCAATATACTCAAAGCATACTGCTCTCTTCGTACAGGCTGCAAGAACTGTTTTTCCATTGTATTGAACACATTCACGTCGGGTTTCATGGCTATAAGCAACTACCCGCACAATATTTTTGTGTTGGAGGCTTGTAAGGTTGAGATACTCCTTGTCAAATTGGTCATCATCAATTGTTAAGGTTTCATGGAACACCTTCACAGCCATCGTTTCCTCGTCTTTACACTCTCCCTAGTCAAGGTCACACGGGCATGTTAAATTTTGTAACATTTGTAAACAGAAAAATCCATAATCACTACTATAGTAACAGATACCTAACACCCCCTCATAGCTTTGTTGTGTGGGCCACAAACAGAGCTGGCTTGTTTTTTCAAAAAAGGGAAACATTCGCGGCCTCTGGATCAATCGATGCATACGACCCAATTTTATTCAATTACTGAAGTGTTTCCGTCAACATGATGAGGGCTTTTTCAGGCATAGTTGCAGGATTTGATGAATTCTTTGTTAGTTTGTGGGATTTTTTTTGTTGCATGTGCAGTTTGTTGTATTTGCCGCATCATTGGCAAGTAGAGTTTTTGCGCCTAGCTTAGCTATGGCGTAAGGTCATTATATGTGTTTTCCGGCAGTTTCCTTGTTAACTTAACTAGCATATGTTTTCTTTTTTCTAGGTTGTGGCTTCAGCTAGAATAGAAATTTAAGTCGTACTGTATTGACTATAAGTCTTCTGTTGTTTAGAGTATCTTCAACAGCTGCCCCAAACTTTTAGTGGTGATTCAAAAAAACCGTTTTTCATCACGGAGAGCCAAAACACAGCTCCAACAGCTGGTCTATACGCAAACAGTGATGCAAAAAAGTTGGGGTTGCACCAAATTGTTGCCCCATATGATACTGTACATATTTATCATCGTGCCCAGCCGTGCCACATCGCATCGCGCACCACCAACTGCTGCTCCAGGTGGGCGCAAAGCTGCTGGGAACGGAGGACGCAAAGTTGGAGCTACAGGTGGGCGCAAAGCTGCTGGTTCGAGTCGCGGATGAAGCTTTCAGGAGCTCGCGGGATGGGCGACGTGGAGGCCAAGACTGGGAGGTTGAAGTTCTTTGTTGCTGGAGCTTTGAGGGTGGCGCAAAAGGAGTTTTGTTGGTTTTGAGTCAAGGGTGGAAACATTCAGAAAGCTCGCGTGGACGGCGATATGGAGATCAAAAGACTGGAGGGAGGAGGTTCAACTGCTGCTGGAGCCTAGCTTGTAGTGTTGGTTGTTCGTCCTCTCTACTGCCTTTGGTTTCCTGTACCGCCTGTTGTAGGATCTGTTTTGTTTCCTGGTGATACTCTTTCTTACTGCTTGATGGAGAGGGGTTGTGCTACTTTTGGTGGTGGCCGTGTTGTGGCGGACAAAATGTAAAATGGTTTCTTTATATGAAATCGGGAGGGCCTTTGTTTCAAAAAAAAAAAAACCAACTGCTGCTCGAAACATTCACGTACGCGCCTAGCTCATCTCGACCCCCTTTCGATCGCCACCGCCGCCGGCCAAATTCCGGCCAGGTCCGACGCCGCCCCGTACCGCAGCTCACCTTCCCGGGTCCGCCTCCGCCTCCCCTACTAATTCCGTTCGCCGCCGGCCATCTCTGCCGCCCGTGGGGCTCGATTTACTTAGTTGCGGCCGCTGCACGATCCCGACTAGGAGCGGCCAATTCCAGCTAGGGAGGCGTCCAGGACCAGGAGCGGCCAATTCCGGCCAGGGAGGCGTCCTCGACCTGGCACAGCGCCTCCAGCACAGCCAGGGAGTCGCCAGCCTCGGCCTCGCAATTTAGGGCAGCTGGTATGGCAGCCGTTTTTGCCGTGCCCCAAAATAGGACAGCTGAGACGGCAGATTTTTTGTTCTTGCCCGAAAACTTGAAAACAGAGAAAATTGGTGATGCAAAACCATTTTTTGGTGCCTCAAACTGTGGCAGCTGTTGGAGATGCTCTTAGTGGCGTTTTATCTAAAAAATGCTCTTAGTGGCATTCTGTGTTGGATCCATTGCCTGTTATGTGGTTGTATTTGATGTTCTCTTTATCATTTTCAACAGAGGAGGCTTCTTTCTGCGAGTTCCTGCAAAAAATAACTCTAGCATGCATTTGAATGTGATGATGCAACTTTCTGCTAGTAAAACCGAGTTGCTTGCTCTAAAATGTGTGTTGTGCGTTTCAGTTTGCAAGTGCCGCACCACCTTGTCTGGCTATCACATACTAGTTGAGAATCGTGCATGTATACGTCTTAAATCATAATCCCTTTATCCAAATTATAAGATGTTAATGGATATTTTTTTAAGTGGGCTACATACGGAATGAAATGAGTAAACATACACATTGAAATATGTTTAGATACATCATGAGCTCTGTTACGGTGCTTGTAAAACTACCACAGGTAGTTTTGGGTAGTTCCCCACGTAAAATATTTGAGGCGTTGGATTTGACTCGATCGGCTCTAAATAATGTTAGCCATCCAAGCACCGTAACATTTTTCTTTTTTTACAACTTAATTAGTAGGGGTAAGACGGTAATTTGTCCAGGAACCGTCCACTCCCTTCGATCCGCTCGTCGCCTCCCCTCTGCCGCGTCTCCGCCGCCACCGTGTGTGGCTTCCTCTCCCCCCAGTCGATTCGCAGATCGCCGTCGCACCTCATATTCTCCACGCCGCCACAACTCCGATCATCCTCGGCAGCCGCGGATCCTGCAGTCCGCCGGGCTTATCGCCAGATCACCGTGGCTCCCGCAAGATATGCCGCCACCGCCAGGCCATAGAGCAGTAGAAGACTGCAGGATCGGAGCCGCCTTCAGGCCTTCGAGGACAGCTGGTTTCGTGGCAGCCACATCTCTCCTCTCCTGCGGGAACGGAGGCCACCGTTCGCGGGCGAGTGAGGTGCCCTATCGCCGGCCGGAGGATCGTGCACCCCATCTCGACGCCTTCCGCTTCCTCCCCTCCGGTCACTCGTCCGTTGCCCGACATTCTTCCACTGTGTAAGTACTTTCGAACTGTAGTTGGGAGTGCAGTTCATGGCGTTTTGGTGTTCATCAAAGTAATTGTGTGTGTAATACTGATCCTTATAATTATTAGATGGTCAGCATTATGTAAGAACCCAATGGTTCGTATTATCAGAAATAAGTTCAGTGGTTTGATATTTGCACCTGCAGTGGCTACAATCATTCATAATTAGTGTCTATGGAAATTCCCGTAAGGCTGGAACAAACCAACTTGCATATGTTTATAAGTTCGATGCAATGCTTGATCTTTGGTAGTTTAAAACTTAGAAGGAAATTTGTTCGTTACTGCTTACTGAACATTGATAATCATCATGGCATTTCCAGTAGGACTGTAATTTTAGCTATACGGCTTTCCACGGTCCACATGTTAGCTTCTTTCTCCATGAATCTAACCAAGCTATAATGTTGGTAGAAAAATAAGAAAACTAACTCTATATGTTTATTTGATCCTCCATTGAGGTCTATTTTGGCACAGATTATGGTACATAATATGCTGATTGTATTTGCTTAATTAATTGATTTAATGACTACCTTTACTTTTGAACATTTATATTGGGACGGAACATCCACATACATGTATATATCTTCACACAAGCAGATTGCTAAATCTGTTTGTATATTTGCACATATTATGCTTTGATTTCGTGGTTTCTATGCTTCTGAATTCACGTGCTTTGCAAAATCCAGTGTTTTCATATATGGTTGTTGATTGATCCACCATAATGCTTGAGAGCTTTAGATAGGAAGAGATATGTTGTAAGCATAGCTGAATTTTCTTTCTGTAAGAGTATTTATCCATGTTCGTATTTGGAATTGACCCACTGTCCATGTTGATGATTTTTTCTCTCCAGATCGATGTAGAGAGGATACAGAACCGTGTGAAGGACATGCTGATGAGCAAGCTCCTGTCGACAAGGAACCCCGCGGATGAGCAGCGAGCTCAAGCAGAGTCAAGAAGGACAGCAGAGCAGGCATAGCACATCAGGAGAACCAGTCAGATGCTCGTAGGCGGAGCAGGCAGCGAGCTCAAGCGAATGCGGCGCTTGCTCAGCTGCTGGAACAGGTGCTCGTAGCTTCAGCAAGCTCCTCCCAGCCCTGAAGAACCAGCATGTGTTACTCCTCTCAGTTAGTGAGTTGGAATGAATCTGGCACCGTAGAATCGTCCTTTCTTTTGATCCGTTCAGTAGATATGTGACAGAAGAACAAATTACCTGTAAGTTGTATCTATGTATATGTAAGATGTGAGCTTTCTTGCTTTATCTTTCTGCTTATCTTCCAGTGCACCTTAGGATTCTGTGTAGATTCAAAAATGAGGGCTTCCAGCTTTCATTCGTTCAGTTTCATCAAGAGGGCAAAAGCTCTAAAGAGTTTAAGATCCATCGAATAATACAGACATGCACTAATATAAGGGAAAGTGTTTTCTCCTGGAGATTGTAATCAACACGTGCCAACAAGGTAGTCATTAAATCAATTAATTCACACAAAATAACTCGTGGAGCAAGTGTTTGCTCTGGGATTGTAAACAATATGTAACCATTCCTTCCAGATAATGAATTAAGTATCTCCAACCAATCCTTCCAAATGATCAAAATAACAAGATGGCAGCAACAAGGTTCAACTCCATACATATGAGATTGACATCAAGGCCTCCCATGACATACACCATAGGAGGAGATACTGTGAAGATTAAACAGCATAAGAACAAGCTACTAGAGTAGCTAATAACAATTCTTTGTTGTCCATGGTTGATACTAGTTTAATACATCTTTGTAGTCCATGGTTGATACTAGTACATGGAGGAAGAGAACATGAGGCACTGTAGGGCTACTCGAACTTCTTGATGAGCGAGAGGTCGTTGAGCATCTTGTCGATCTTCTCGACGCGGTCAAACCTTCGCCCCGTAATCAGCGATGGCACGAGCGCCTTGGCCTCGTCGGCGCTGTCGAGGCAGAGGTTCCCAACGTGCAGAGCTCGAACTCATGGAGGCCGTAGCGGCTGAGCGTCTCGCAGTCCTGGCGCACGGCGTCGAGGTTCTTGTAGCGGCTGAATCGCTTGACGTAGCCCTGCGACTTCTAAAAGACCCGTGAGACCTGGTCGGCGCCGCCCTCGGAGACGTGCTGCAAGTGCTCGTACTTGTGCTCCAGGATGATCGCCACCTCGACGTTCATCAGGCACTTAATTACAGGAACCAGTCCATAATGGTGTACTGCAATATCACCATTAGCTACTTAATTAGACGCTACCAATATTCATATGACAATGTTCTACCCTTAAGATGTCAGCTAGCAGTAACTTACTTCACAATTGCAAAGGCTTTTTGGAACATGCCACCAATCTTCTGAAGAAGAATTTTGAATGGCATTAATTCAGAAGAGGTTCATACTCCTGCCAACGCTCTGATGGCCACTACATCAAGTACAGCTTTATGTACATGTCGAGGTTGCAAAATATTCTTGCAATAAGGGAGAGCAGCGTACCTTAGGTTCATGAACTGGTCGAGCTGCAGCTGGATGTCACAGGGGAACGCCTCGAGCGCGAGGGGCCGAGGGCCAAGCCCCTCTAGGCCTCCTTCAAGCGGCCCGCGAGCTTCCTGAAGATCTCGAGCTCGAGCACGCGGTCGTCGGGGTCGGACACGACTTACACGACCCTCGTCACTCATCGGGCTCCTTCTGCTCCATCGGGGGAGGCGGCGGGGAGGGGATCGGAGGAACGGCCAAAGGAGGTGCTGGGCCTCGTCATCGACTGCCGCGGCGGCGGAGGCGAGCGGACAGAGGACAGCGGAGGTGGCGGCCAGCGAGGGGACGAGAAGGATTAGAAGAGAAGGGATAAATTACCTCAATACCCTTTTAATATCAGATTTAAAATAATACAATTTTGGTAGTTTTAGGTAGTTTTATTCCGGTAGTTTCAGGTAGCTACAATTTTTCCACTGTCAGATCTAAGAGGATGGACGGTTCTTAAAATTACCAAGTATTGTAAAACTTGTAATACATCATACATGTGATTCTGAGAAAAGATTTAAGGAACAGAGTGAGTACCTTGTAGATAATTCCATATGCACCTTGACCAAGTTTACGCTTAGAAGAAAAATAATTTGTAATTTTTGCTAGATGGTCAAACGGTAGATGCCTATGCACCACTTCCACTCTCCCCTGTTCCATCTCAATTATTGCAAATCCTGATTTGAAAACAAAGAAAGCCGATGCAACTTCATATAACCCGTGTGATAAGCAGTGCAAACCGATTCATGTATAGGAAAACCACTTCAAAAGGTCAACATACCAACCTAAGATTTGTACGAACTGGACCCATGTATAGAAACATCACACATGGATTTGCATGAGGCCGACTCTTCGATACACATAAATATTACGGAAACTTCACTGGAACAACAGCAGTAATCAAGAGAAATCTCCAAGTTCCAAACGGAGCCTAGAGAGGAATACTTTCTGTTGAACCATTTCTAGGTAGATATGTGCTGTTCCGCCATACAGAAACATAAAGCGTTTTGCTTGAAAATTTAGAGATCCATGAAAGATCAAAGAAAATTTTGAGATCAATGAAGAATCTAAGAAGCACGGGTCTTACTCACCTGCTACGTACCAGGTTCCTCAACGCTTGAAAGGGTAGAGATCTATCCCTCCAGTGGACTTAAAAGAAGCATCAACAGGAGGAGAAAGGAGGGTGAGGACGAACCTGCAGGAAGAAGGTTGCAGCGAGGATCAATAGATGGAGCTCGTCAATGCCGCGTAGTTTTTTTTGTCGAACTGAACGCAGCGTAGTTGTTGGAGCAGAAGAGTGGATGAGGACTGAGGAGCTGTCTCGCTCGGTCTTGAGCTAATAATTAAGGGACTCTTATGGCAGGGGTCGACAAGTATGAGTCGTTCATGCGGTAATAAGGACTGACTACTAGGCCCCACCCTAAACTCAAAAGGGCAATTATGTCTGATTAGTTAATTATCTGATTTAATTAGCCATGCACCCTCAGATCTAGATCTAATTCCGTGTATACCCACATATCGTACACGACGATGGTGTCTCCTCTCGCGTATGTCATAATCAATCGGACAGTGCCCGTCACCGCCGCTCGCCAGAGGAGCAGATGCAACCACGGACCGTGGACCATGAGCACGAAGACAGGGATGCGAAAACAGGATCCATGCACAAAATAGATTATAATGATAGAATACGTATTAGACTTGTATTGTACATATATGTAAACTCATTGTAACTCTGTCTTTGTATGTCAATATATAACCGGACGCCACCCCACGTTGGGTTGTGTGCGTTTCACCCTAAAACCCTAAAGTCTTATATGGTATCAGTCTGATTACGATCCAATGACTTCCGCCGCCGCCGTCTCCGACGTCTCGTCGTCTCTCTCGACGGCGCCCTCCGCTGCTGACTTCGCCGCCCTGCAGCCGCTCTCCTCCACTGCGGCTCCCGGCTCTGCCTCCTCTGGTCCGATCCACTTCGGCCAGCACATCACCACCAAGCTCGCCGCCGAGACTCATCTCCTATGGCGCGCACAGGTTGTCTCCCAACTCCGGAGCAACCTCCTCCACGGGTACGTTGAGGGCACTTTTCTGTGTCCCTCCGCCACCATCTCCATCACCAAGGAAGGTGCTGCCCCAGAGGTTAAGCCCAATCCCGCCTTTGCGGCTTGGGTACAGCAGGATCAGGCCATCTTGTCGGCCTTCCACTCTTCATCGACGCCGTCTGTTGGCGGCATGATCATGTTCGCCGAGACCTCGGCTCAGGCGTGGACCACAATCAACCGCACTTTTGCGGCGCGATCTTCGGCCCGCTCGTCCCACATCCGCTCCGAGCTCGGACGGATCCAGAAGCTCGACACCTCCATTGCGGTCTACTTCGGCAAGATCCAAACCCTAGCGGATACACTTGCCTCAATTGGGCAGCCGCTACGCCCGTACGAGCTCAACAACTTTGTGCTTGATGGCCTTGATGAGGAGTATGATTCCCTTGTCGAGCTTGTTCGTGACCGTGAGGTGCCGATGCCGTCCCATGACATGTACGCTCGCCTCCTCTCGACGGAGCAGCGAGTTGACAGCCGCCGCGCCGCGGTCCACCAGGCCAACGCGGCTCGCTTTGGCAAGCAGTCCAAGCCGCCGTCTTCAGGGTGGTCCAAGCCGGCGTCTCCGGGGTGGTCTGCCTCCTCGTCCAAGGGAGGCGGGGGAGGCGGGTTTGTGTCACGGCCCGCTCCTTCTGGTGGCGCGCCTCCGGCTGCTCGTCCCGACATTCGTCCACGCGATGATGCGCGTCCTGGCGGGACACGTACCATCTGTCAGTTATGTGATGAACCGGGGCACGTTTCGTCCCGCTGTTTCAAACGCTTCAACAAGAGCTTCCTGGGTATGCATAATGATGGCCGTTTTCTGGACCGTCAGCTGGCGATGGCAAATCATGTCTATGCCCCGCCGCCGCCGCCACAGCCTCAGGGACAGACGTCCACTTTTCCTGTTGATCCTACATGGTATGCTGATTCCGGAGCCACTGATCACTTTGCTGCGGAGATGGAGAAGCTTCATATGAGGGAGGCCTATCAGGGCAAGGACCAGGTTCATACAGCCGATGGTTCAGGTATGCGTATACTTCATGTTGGTCAAGCAATTATTCCTACTTCTTCCTCTAGAAATCTCTATCTTCGTAATGTCCTCCATGTTCCTACCATTGCTAGAAACCTGTTGTCAGTTCATAAGCTTGCCCATGATAATAATGTTCTTGTTGAGTTCCATCCTAACAGTGTTTTTGTTAAGGACCTGGACACGCGGGCAACCATACTTAGAGGTCGGTGGCGTGGTGGTCTGTATGCGCTTGATGCTCCTGTGGTTAAACAAGTTCTCAGTGCCGTTAAGGCTTCATCTACACAGTGGCATGCTCGCTTAGGCCTTCCGTCATCCCAGATTGTCCAGCATGTTTTAAGTCGTAATGACCTTACCACCGTGTCCAATAAAAATAAGTTAGTATGTGATGCCTGTCAGCAAGGCAAGAGTCATCAGCTTCCTTTTTCGCTTTCTCAGCATGTAACAACTGCTCCTTTAGAGCTTATTTATTCCGATGTGTGGGGCCCTGCCCAAACTTCAGTCAGTGGTCATAATTATTATGTAAGTTTTGTGGATGCTTATAGTCGTTTCACCTGGTTATATCTCATTAAACGCAAGAGTGATGTCTTTGCTGTTTTCTTACAGTTTCAGTCTCATGTTGAACGACTTCTTAACCACAAAATTGTACATGTTCAGTCTAACTGGGGTGGCGAGTACATCAAACTTGATACTTTTTTTCATAAGATAGGCATTACTCATCGTGTCTCCTGCCCACACACACATCAACAAAATGGTAGTGCTGAACGAAAACACCGTCACATAGTTGAGACTGGTCTCGCCTTGCTTGCTCATGCCTCTGTTCCGTTTCGGTTCTGGAGTGATGCTTTTGTTACTGATTGTTTTCTCATAAATCGCATGCCCACTCGTGTCATTAATATGCAGACTCCTCTTGAGCGTCTTTTGGGTGAGACTCCGGATTATACTTTCTTTAAAGTTTTTGGGTGTGCATGTTGGCCCAATCTTCGCCCCTATAACAAGCATAAACTTGAGTTTCGCTCCAAGAAATGTGTTTTCCTAGGGTATAGTCCTCTACATAAAGGCTACAAGTGCCTCCATGTTCCCTCCAACCGTGTCTATATCAGTCGTGATGTCGTCTTTGATGAACTCGTTTTTCCTTTTTCTAATTTACCATCCACCGAGTCTCCAGCTCCTTCTTCCAGTTTACCTGTTTCGCTTGACCAATTTGAATATTATGCGCATGCACCGTCGTTGCTTCCTAACCATGGTGCAGGTACTGGTCGAGGTGCGCGGCTGGAGCTTCTTGACGAACATTCGTCGCCGGCCTCCGATTCTGCTCCCGATGAGCCGATCCAGGCCGACGTCGATCGCATGCAGCAGACTGGGCCCTTGACCCCTCTGCGTGGACGCGGTTCATCGCCGGTCCATCATGCGGCGCCTCCTGATTGGCGCGCTCCTGTGCATGCGGACGCTGCCTCGCTGAAAGTGCATGTGTTTCCCCATGCGTGGTTTTGGTAATTAATGACAATCCTTATGGACTAATGTTTGCATTGAGATATACTTGTAGATCTTGTCCATAGGAAAAGATTGGAGTTCATGTGTTGGACTCTAGAAGATCACATGATGACCAAGGTTTTATCCAAGGGATTATATGAAGAATGGTCATGTGAAGAGTTGAGCTTATTGCAAGCATGGCTTGGAAAAGAAGATTGAGTGAACTTCATGTTTATCTCCAAGCCATCATCTATATCAAGAGAAGAATATGAAGCGCAAGTGGATACATGAAGACGGAGCTTAGCGAGGCTCTCCCATAATGGAGTATGGGGGATCATTTGGAGAAGTCTTCATCAAGCATGTGCTAGCAAGCACAATCAAGAAAGGTGTTCCAACTTGAGAGAGTCAAGATCGTCATCATCGAGCTCAAGTGGAATGCGCAAGGCAAAGGTATGATCTTGATAGGCTTTCTATTTTACCGGTCTCATGGTGTTAGTGGGAGACCGGGTTATAGGATAGACGGCGTACTATCAAGAGGGGCTCTCAAGTTAGTAACTTGATCGCATCTTTGTGGAGAGCTCAAACCTTTGCATATTTGGCATATCATCTTTCTTGGTTCTTATTTGGGTTTTATCCATGTGAGAATTTAGAGCTTGTGTTCATCTCCTTACCAAGCTCTAATGCATCAAAAACGGATTTCATATGTATATCGTATTGCGTTTTTGATGTTCGAGGTTTTACCGGTTTGTCTTTTCTATGAGAGGTCAAACTCTCTACTTGTGGTTTCTTCCTCACATGATGGACTATGATGTGTATATGCATAATCTTGAGTTTGTGAGTATCTTCTAACAAGCCCAAGATCATAGAAAACGGAGTCCGGCTGAGAAACATATTGCGGTTTTGGTTTGGAGGTTTTATCGGTTGTTCTTTTATCGAGAGGTCCAACCTTTCACATTTGGTTTTATCCTCCATTGTTGGACTATGATGTTTCTCTGCATGATCTTGTAAAGCTCTTCGTTACGATTCCAACGAGCCCAAGATCATCGAAATCGGAGTCCGAATAAAAAAGATATTGCAGTTTTATCGGTCCTGTCTGTCTGGCCAGCTCCCAGGCGGCCAGACCGGCTCCCAGACCGGCCGGGTCGGATGGATGGCCGGCCAAACCGGCTCCCAGGCCGGGCTCGCAGTTTCTGGGCATAACGGTTGGTTTCGGGTGACCTATTTAAAGGGGCTTCTTCCCCAACGGTTACAACACGTTTTGAGCAAGTTTTTCCCCTCTCTCTCCTCCATTGTTGACCTTTTGTAAGCTTGCCTTCCTCTCAATCCCTCCCATGATTCTTGCACATCTTTGAGGGAAATTGAGAGGAGATCTAGATCTACATATTCATCCAATCCATTCCTCCTCTAAGTGAGGGGAACCTAGTAGATCTTGATCTTGAAGTTCCATTTGTTGTGTTCTTCATTGTTCTTCCTCTCTTCTCCCCCATAAGCATTAGTTGCTTGTGGTGGGATTCGAGAGTGAAGGATTTGAGCCTTGTGCTCTTGCCATTGCTTCGTTGCATCGGTTTGTGCTGTCCACGAGGATTCGTGGAAGTTGAAAGCTTGTGAACTTGTTACTCTTGGGTCTTTGGACCCTAGACGCCCGTGTGGTGGTTGAGACCCTTGTGTGGTCACTTGTAGCTGTCCGGGAGCCCCCAATCCCATTGTGGGTTGTGCCCCGGATCGTTGTTGAAAGGCTCCGGATTTCCGCCTCGAAGGATTCCGATAGTGGAAGGTGAACCAAACCTTTGTGGTGCGGTTCATCGGAGAAGAAGGTGAAACCTTTGTGGTTGTTGAACCATTGTGTTGGTTCACACCTCTCCAACGAGACGTACTCCCTTAACAAGGAGGAACTCGGGAATACATCCTTGTCTCCGCGTGCCTCGGTTATTTCTATACCCGAGCCTTTTACTTATGCACTTTACATTGTGATAGCCTTCGTGCTTGAAGTATTCTATTGCTATCACCGTGTTGCTTGTCTTGCTTAGCATAAGTTGTTGGTGCACATAGGTGAGCCTAGTTTATTTAGGTTGTTCGCTTGTTAATTTAAACACCTAGTTTTATTCCGCAATTAGCAAGCCTAAACCGGAAAAGTTTTAATCGCCTATTCACCCCCCCTCTAGGCTTCATCCTTATCCTTTCAATTGGTATCAAAGCCTGGGCTCTCTTTATTGGGCTTTACCGCCTAGAGAGTAAAGATGTCGTTTAGAGAATTAGTGCACAATCCCAATTTTAAATTCGATGGCACAAATTATGATGTTTGGAAAATTCGCGTGCTTAACCTTCTTCGGGACATAGACCCACATGTTAAGAGAATTGTAGATATGGGTTTTTCTTCTCCAAAGGAGGATGAGGATGATTGTTCTCCCTCCACCTCCGGCCGTGATGAGTTCACAACTTCTTCCACTTCACCAACATGTGATTTGTCACAAGGTAATGATATGGTGAGTGGTGATAGAAATTGCTTTGTTGATGATGAATATTCTATTGACCATACTTCATCCATATCTCATTGCAATATTTTATCTTTGGACTTTAACACTTCTAACACTCCAAATGTCTTACATGCTAGTGTTGATAGTCCTTGCATATCATGTAATAGTTGTTTAACTAAATCTCATGATGATATGCTTCATTTGTCTTGTTGCCATGAAAACAATACTTCCATATCCTCTATTCCTTGTGTGGCTAACAATGTAGAGGAATCCCAACATTTGTTGGAACTAGACATGGGCCTCAATGGTGCTTCAAGTATCTCTTCACCATCTTTGCCCACTACTCATTTTTGCCTTATGGCTTTGGATTCCAAGGTTTCTCCACCTTTGGAACCCTCTACATCTTGTGATGATGTGGATGAGGATTCTCATGGAGCGCTTATGGATGTTGAATCCATAACAAAGAAGGGTGAGATGGTATTTCGTGCTCTCCCCAAAGGTAGCAAAGCTATCCCTCCTCTAAGTGAAATCATTGTTTATTCTATTAAGAGTAGGGAAATCATTGAGGACTTGGAAACTCAAATTCTCGAGAAATGTCAAATTGAGAGAGAGGATGCCGATGAAAAGGCATCTTTAATGAATGCCCTTGAGGAAGAGCAAGAGCTTCGAGTGTCTCTTGAGGTGAAACTTGAATCTCTTGATGAATCAAATGATCTTATTATTGCTAAAATCATTAAGGAAAGAGATCATGCTATTGCTAAATACAAAGTGCTTAAAAAGGAAAAAGTTGAATTTGGTGTTGGCAATGCTAGACTAATTGAGGATATAGAGAAACTTGACAAAGCCCACAAGGTTTAGAAAGTGAGCACTCTCTCCTTATCAAGTCTCATGATCAACTCCAAACTCAACTATCTAAAAATGATGAGCTTGCCAAGTTGTCTTCTTCCATTTCTAAAATTGATGATGCTTGTGCTACTAACTCCACTTTTCGTGAAGCACTAGTAGGAAAACCCAATTCTATGGAAGCTTATTCTGTGGCGCACCGTATAGCCGTGCGCCACAGAATAAGCTTCTGTGGCGCACCAGCCATGGTGCGCCACAGAATAGCCTTATTCTGTGGCGCACGGCTATAAGGATGCGCCACAGAATAAGCGCGGGCCCCACACCAACGCACGGGTCTGCCACTTTTGACCTTATTCTGTGGCGCACTGGGTCAGGTGCGCCACAGAATAGGTTTATTCTGTGGCGCATCCATGCAGGTGCGCCACAGAATAAGGTGCTCTGGCCCCACAAATAATTGGGGGAACTATTCTGTGGCGCACCTGACCCAGTGCGCCACAGAATAAGCTTATTCTGTGGCGCACCAGTTAGGGGTGCGCCACAGAATAACTGTACCAGATATTTTATAAGGCCATCTCCACCCACTTTCCCCTACCCATTTCTCATTTCCTCTTCTTCCTCCTCTCTTCCTCCTCTCCTCCCAACTCGTGGTGCTCCTCCTTCCCATCCATTTTTGACCATATATTTCTCCTTTTTTTTTAGTTAAACTTATTTTGGTTGATAGACTCCTCCATACATAGTCTCCTTTCTCCCATCTTCTATTTTGGATCAAATCTACAAGGTGAGAAAGGTTATTGTGCTTTGACCATCTTGTTGGAAATGTTTGGAGGTACCTTGAGAGACCCTTGAGATTGCCGGAACGTCGATTAACTTCCGTTCCGGCAACTTCGGGTACTCCATATGTCCCTTTTTTAGCAAAGGTCATGCCGGATTTTTTCGTGAAATTTGGCATGACTTTGCTAAAAATAGGACATGTGGGGTATTAATTGTGCTTGTGCTTCCGACCATCGTGTCGTTGAGATGCCGGACTGAGATGTGTTGTGTGTGTTTGTGTGTGCATGCATGTTGCGGCTCTAATTAAGTTATGTACTCTCGTTTCTTCTCTATGTATAGCGCGTAGTCAACCATGGTCATAATGATGAGCTCCAGTCAAATCAGAACATACAAGGACCAAGCGAAGGCGGACATGATTCGGTCCAACGGGAGGCAGATAAGATGTCCGTGTCGAAAATGCAAACATGAGAGGTGGATACACCCTGATTCTGGATTATTGGAGGAGCACCTGCTCAGGCACGGTTTCATGCCGGAACAAGCCAAACAAGATCATCGTCATGACGAAGGAGATGCCCGCGGCGGACAAGATGATCATGACGAAGGAGATGCCCGCGGCGGACAAGATGATGACGAAGGAGATGCCGGTGACGGACAAGATCATCATGATGACGAAGGAGATGCCGGCGGACATGATCATCATGACGAAGGAGACGAGCAGACCCCGCTAAGTTTGGGCTTGCAGGATGCTCATTTTCAAGAACTGCTTCTCAGTCAGACGAGCAACGACAGAGAGAAAGCCAAGCTAGCGCAAATGGGGATAGACGGGATCACTCCGTTGTATCCTGGGTGCCGGCCTCAGGATACGCGCTTGCAAGTAACGCTTAATGCTATGGAGATGAAGTCGGGAAACAGTTGGACCGACAAGAGCTTCAACCAGAACCTGAAATTCTGGCACGATATTCTCCCCGAGGGTAACACATTACCAACTACTATCGAGGAGGCCAAGAAAGTCCTGTGCCCTCTTGACCTACCGCACGAGAGATACCACGCCTGCATCAATGATTGCGTAATTTATCGGGGCGATTACGAGGACTTGACCAAATGTCCGGTGTGCGGTCACGGACGGTACAAGAGTGGAAAGAAGAAAAATCTTTGAAAAGTGGTATGGTACTTTCCTATCACTCCCCGTCTTCAGCGGTGGTTCGTGGATCCTAAGGAAGCAAAGCTCATGCAATGGCACGCGGAAAGGGAGAAGCCCGCAGAAGATCCGGAGAAGGGCACCATCCTGACACACCCTGCAGACGCTAGCAATTGGCAAGCATTGGACATCGCCTTCGAAGATTTTGGGCGCGACGCAAGGAACGTCAGGCTGGGTATGTGCACAGATGGAATGAATCCGTTCTTCAATGGCACACATAGCACCTGGCCCGTATTTGATCTTTTTGTGGTAAGTTGATATGCACGAGAAGACACATCTCGTGCATCCTACTTGGCTCACTCACCCCGTCCCTGTAACCTATGTGTGCCACTTCTAAGTATGAGGCATTAATTTTTTTCAATCTTGTTTTGTCTTTGACTAAATCTAGTCTTTTGAATCTTATTTTAATTATGTTCCAATTCATTCTTGTTTATAGTTTTGTATCCTCTAGAATGCCGATGATTAAAACGTTGTGACACTATATATGTGATTCAGGGGCGACGTGAGTGAGACCTGTGTGCCTTCTACTTGGTTCCACAAGGTTATCAGGATTCCTTGTGTGTTCTCGATAATATTCTACGTATATATGAGGCATTAACTTTTTTGAATCTTGTTTTGTCTTTGGCTACCTCTAGTTTTTCAGACGATGCGATATACTTTTAGTTATGTTACTTTAATTACCTAGCTCTAGTCTTATTTATAGTTTTGTATTCTCTTTAATCAGAATTCTTGCTTTTATTTGACTAACACTTTCATCTTTGTCTTGTGTACAGATAGATGACGAAGTGGTACGCGGAGACAAACTCAAGGGCCTCTCGGCAAACCGTTCCCGGCGCCGCTCCGCTCGTAGCGCTCGCGAAGAAGGCTACATGAGATCGTCGTGTTCCCGCTATTGCTCACCGTCAACGCCGAGATGTAATCTATTCGATCCTAGTGTAGGCGGTGAACACTTCATTTTGTAACGTGGGCAACGATTCGATGAACTTTTGTATATCTCAACAATTGTGTAAAACTTCCGCACTTTTGTATCAACTTGTGATGACATATATTAGTAATGTGTTTGTTTTGATATATCTGTGAAAATATATCTCTGTTTCTGTTATATCTGTGTAAATATGAAATATACATGTATTCTGGTATTATACTGGTATTTGTATGAATATACGGGTACAGTACTGCGCAGTAATTCTGTGGCGCACCCAGGACTATTCTGTGGCGCATGGTTACACGGGTGCGCCACAGAATAGTTATTCTGTGGCGCACCAGGCTCGGTGCGCCACAGAATAGCCACTATTCTGTGGCGCATGGGTGGTGCGCCACAGAATAGCTTATTTAGTGGCGACTATTCTGTGGCGCACCACCCATGCGCCACAGAATAGCAAAATTGTGCGCCACAGAATAGCTTTTCTGTACTAGTGAAGCATCTATTTTGAAGGAGAATGTTGAGCTAAGGGCTCAACTTGAGTTGCTAACTAGCAAGTATGGGAAATTGGAAGAAATTCATGAAAAGCTCTCTAGCTCTAATGAGGATCTTCTAGCATCCCATGCTAGGCTAAAGTTAGCTCATGAGGCTATTATGTCAAAGGTAACATCTTGTGAGCCTCATGTGGACAATGGCACAACTTCTACTAATGCTATATTGCTGTGCTAGTCCTAGTAATTCATCCACTCACAATGTTGCTACATCTTGTGATGAATTACTTTCCTTGCCTTGTTGCTCTAACAATGAAGCTTCTACTTCCTCTAGTGTTTTTGTTGATACTAACCATGTAGAGGAATTAAATGAGCTCAAGGCCCAAGTCACTTCTTTGAAGAAAGACTTGGAAAAGCGTCATGTTGGGGATTCTACACTTGACAATATGTTGAGTGTTCAAAGACGCCCCAATGACAAGAGTGGACTTGGATTCAACTCCAATATTAAGAACAAGTCCAAGTATAACAAGAAGAACAAGGGCCAAGAACAAGTCAAGATTCGGCCAAGATTGTTTGCTTCAAGTGCAAAGTTGAAGGGCACCATGTTAGATCTTGCCCTTTGAAGAAGAAGGCTCTTAGTGAGAAGCAACAAGGGAAGAAGCCTCAAGTTCAAACTCAAGTTCCTCAAGTTGAAGAACGGCCTCTTCCCAAGAAGAATCAAGCTACCCCTCCTCAAGTCAAGACTCCAACTAAGAAGAGAGGAGGAAGTAGATGTTGCTACCTATGCCGTGAGAAGGGTCACGTTGCTTCTTCATGCACAAATGGTACCTTATCCAACCCCATTATTATTGATGATGATTATTCTCTTCGGAAGGATAAGGTTGGCAATGTGTTTGCCAAATATGTTGGTACTCAAAGTGGTGTCAAGAAAAGAACCATTTGGGTTGCCAAGCCTATTGTGACTAACCTCTTAGGACCCAACTTGGTTGGGGACCAACAAGCTAAAACTTGATCAATAGGTGTTGTTGGAGGGCATTGGAGACTTGGCTACATTATGAAGAATTAAGGGATCTTCATCAATTATATTCTCAAGTCAAGTCATTTGGATTATATTGTTCTATCTCATATCCAATGTTCCTCCTTGCGGTAACTTTTATTTAAATCATATATACATTGAAAGTTGCTTGCACCCTTGCATGTGTTAGGTTTTGTACCTTGCTAGTGTTGTATGTGTTGTGCTCTCTACTTACTTATCTTGAGTAATCAAGATGTGTATGTTGGTTTGCACACCATTATTTGTGTTGAGCCTTATTGCTTTATTTGATATCTTATCTTGTTGGCTCTCTTTTTGAGAGATTAATGGACTATCCTATTTTGGGGGAGTGATATGCTTCGTGCACTTCACAATCCTAAAATTGTGTATACATGAGGAATACCACTTAGTGTTGATATATTAATATTATCTATTCTCTATGTGGTATGTCATCTCATGAGAAATTCAAATTCTATAATGTCCATTAATTTCTCGAGTTGGTTTTGTTTGCCTCTTGTTTTAAAATAAATGGATTATCACATTATGGGGGAGTAATAAGCTTGTGCATATTACAAACCTAGAAAATGTGAACATGTGAGGTATTGCACCTAGAATTGATATTCTTCATTATCTTATTCCTATGTGGCATGTTGCTCAAACAAGTTCCATTTTTGGTAAAATGATTTTGTTTAATCAATCTTTTGGATCTTGTTTGTGATGGACATTCTTGGTACGGTTTTCCCCAAATATGTTCGCATATCCTTTTGGGAAATCGATTGCTTCAAGCTACTCTTTGTAGTGGCTTTGCATGATCGCGTGAATACTTGAAGCTATCAAGAATATCTATCTTTTAAGCTTTGGCCTTTAAATCTTATCTTTTGCCATATGCTTATTTGTTGTGAAATTGGTCTTCAATATCATTTCTATATACCACCGAGAAATATCTCTATATACTCCTTGTCCTTGACAAGTGATACTCATATGTGTGGTGAAATTTGTGGACCATCTTCACTTTGTCTCTTGCTTTGAATTGCCTTATTTTATTGCCAAGATTTATTTTGATCTAACTCTCTTTTGTCTTCCTTGTATCTTTTGGATCCTTGTTGCTCTACTCAAAATTTGTTTTATGCTTCTTGTGTTAGGAAAAGCAATGATCCAATTCTTGTGCATTGACATTCAAAATCATACTTCTTGATAATGCACTATCCTTGGGAAGCTATCCTACTTTGAGTAGAACACCGTTCTTTAAATTGGTATTGCAATCTATTGCTTTCCTTGAACATGACTAGTGTTTGAATAATATGTATGGAGAGTGATGATCCCATTTGTGTGCATTTGTATTCAAATGCAAGATCATAAATAATGCACAAATCTTGGGGGAGCAATCCTATATGCTTTTGAACATTAGTTGTCTTCAATTGCTTTTGATCCCGATGACGTGTCTCTTTGGAAGACAAACATTTTTCGTCTTGGTACTTTGTGCCATCATGAAAAGTGTAGAGGGTTTGGTTTATTCCTTGATGGTATTTTCATCAATTGGTATCTTATTTCATTTGGTATCTTTTCAAAGTGGTATCTTCAATCATGTGTTGATTTGGTCTTGATATAATTTGGACAATTTTTTTCTTGTCACACTTGTGTGTGCTTTTTGGTTTAATTGGTGTTTTGTCCAAATTGTATCTCGTTTGGTTCTTGAAAGTCTTGTGCATGCATATTTATTATATGTATATCTTATGGCATGCTTACTTTCGTTGATCCAATATATAGGATAAACTCCATCAAATCCTAAATGGCTAAGATGTGCATGAAATTCAATTTCATATCAATATGCACATATTTATGTGGAGTTTGTCCTATGTATTGTAGTTGCTCTAACTACTTTGGACCCAATAGTTTGGGTACCATTTTGTACTTGAATTTGTTTTAGGTACATTGGATGCATTGGAAGCTTGTCTCATTTACAAGGAAGGTGTTATCACCATGTGCTTATTGGAGCCAAGCTCGGATGATCGTGAACTCTTATCTTCTACATCACCAATGCTATCTCGGTAACAAGTATCTACCTCATGCATACTTCTAGCTTTCAACCTTGTGTAGGTTGTTCTTGGCATGAATTTCTCTTTTGCAATTCATTTGGTTCTTGCAAAACAACTTTATTGCAAATGTGCAAGCCGGGATGATTACATATCAAGGGGAATATAATAATCATTTTATGATTCACCAATCCCAAATATGTTAATCTAGCACTTTCTACTCTATGTCTCGCATATGCAATATTGATGTTTCTTCAAAATCATTTGCCTTTTGCGATACTTGTTATCTCTCGGAGCATCCCTTTATCTTTATCCCTTGTGGATATTTTTGATGCTATGATGAGTATGTGTTGGAAGTTCATCTATATCCTTTAAGATAAAATTGAGCTTTGTGCTATGCTTTTAAGCAAAGATCTTATTGGTATATATGACTTCCTCTTGGATATCATGTTCTTCACCGTTGTACTATTTTGTGTGTGCATGTTTCTTTTGGACTTATATCTCATGATTATGTCTAATTAGAAACTTATACACATGAGAGTAGCTACTCTTTAATTGGTATTCCAATTCTAGTGACCACCCTTTTATTACTTTTTTTCTTTGGTGGTTTCTAAAAGGCACAAGCTTTGTTTTTATTTGGTATGCTTTTGCTTCTTAATAAGCTTGTGGACCTATTTGCTACTCTTTGTTTGTGTTCAAAATTATCTAGGAGGGAGTGAGGATTCCATGTTGTGCACACCATATTGAAATGCAAATCCTACTTTGTGCACGTACCTTGGGGAGTTCCCTCTTGATTTTTAGAACACTTGGTTGATCTTATCATAATATCTTCTTATGTTCTATTGGTTTTTGGATCCTTTGATTGGTTACTTCTTTTGTCGAAGTATCTTTCAATTTGTTTCTCTTTTGCAATCTTTGGATCCTCAATATAGTTTGATCTCCTTCATCTATTCGTCATTGGATATGTGCATTTGATTCACTCATATTATGAGAAATGCACACATTATGGGGGAGCTCTTCTATATTGGCCTTCTAAATTTTTCCTCCCATTTCGGCAATCGATGCCAATGGGGGAGAAGTTTAGAGGGTTTAAGGGAATTTGGTTTTGCTTTAGTTTCGTTCTTAAGCATTTGCCTTTCATGCTCTTGCATCCTTGCTCTTTGTGTTGCATGGTTGCTTAATTCATTATATAAACCCTCGTAAAAGGGATTGTCATCAATTACCAAAATGGGGGAGATTGAAAGTGCATGTGTTGCCCCATGCGTGGTTTTGGTAATTAATGACAATCCTTATGGACTAATGTTTGCATTGAGATATACTTGTAGATCTTGTCCATAGGAAAAGATTGGAGTTCATGTGTTGGACTCTAGAAGATTACATGATGACCAAGGTTATCCAAGGGTTTATATGAAGAATGGTCATGTGAAGAGTTGAGCTTATTGCAAGCATGGCTTGGAAAAGAAGATTGAGTGAACTTCATGTTTATCTCCAAGCCATCATCTATATCAAGAGAAGAATATGAAGCGCAAGTGGATACATGAAGACGGAGCTTAGCGAGGCTCTCCCATAATGGTGTATGGGGGATATTTGGAGAAGTCTTCATCAAGCATGTGCTAGCAAGCACAATCAAGAAAGGTGTTCCAACTTGAGAGAGTCAAGATCGTCATCATCGAGCTCAAGTGGAATGCGCAAGGCAAAGGTATGATCTTGATAGGTTTCTATTTTACCGGTCTCATGGTGTTAGTGGGAGACCGGGTTATAGGATAGACGGCGTACTATCAAGAGGGGCTCTCAAGTGAGTAACTTGATCGCATCTTTGTGGAGAGCTCAAACCTTTGCATATTTGGCATATCATCTTTCTTGGTTCTTATTTGGCTTTTATCCATGTGAGAATTTAGAGCTTGTGTTCATCTCCATACCAAGCTCTAGTTCATCAAAAACGGATTTCATTTGTATATCTATTGCGTTTTTGATGTTCGAGGTTTTACCGGTTTGTCTTTTCTAAGAGAGGTCAAACTCTCTACTTGTGGTTTCCTCCTCACATGATGGACTATGATGTGTATATGCATAATCTTGAGCTTGTGAGTATCTAACAAGCCCAAGATCATAGAAAACGGAGTCCGGATGAGAAACATATTGCGGTTTTGGTTTGGAGGTTTTATCGGTTGTTCTTTTATCGAGAGGTCCAACCTTTCCCATTTGGTTTTATCCTCCATTGTTGGACTATGATGTTTCTCTGCATGATCTTGTAAAGCTCTTCGTTACGATTCCAACGAGCCCAAGATCATCGAAATCGGAGTCCGGATAAAAAGATATTGCAGTTTTATCGGTCTGTCTGTCTGGCCAGCTCCCAGGCCGGCCAGACCGGCTCCCAGACCGGCCGGGTCGGTGGATGGCCGGTTTCTAGGCCGGCCAAACCGGCTCCCAGGCCGGGCTCGCAGTTTCTGGGCATAACGGTTGGTTTCGGGTGACCTATTTAAAGGGGCTTCTTCCCCAACGGTTACAACACGTTTTGAGCAAGTTTTTCCCTCTCTCTCCTCCATTGTTGACCTTTTGAAAGCTTGCCTTCCTCTCAATCCCTCCCATGATTCTTGCATCTTTGAGGGAAATTGAGAGGAGATCTAGATCTACATATTCATCCAATCCATTCCTCCTCTAAGTGAGGGGAACCTAGTAGATCTTGATCTTGAAGTTCCATTTGTTGTGTTCTTCGTTGTTCTTCCTCTCTTCTCCCCCCATAAGCATTAGTTGCTTGTGGTGGGATTCGAGAGTGAAGGATTTGAGCCTTGTGCTCTTGCCATTGCTTCGTTGCATCGGTTTGTGCTCTCCACGAGGATTCGTGGAAGTTGAAAGCTTGTGAACTTGTTACTCTTGGGTCTTTGGACCCTAGACGCCCGTGTGGTGGTTGAGACCCTTGTGTGGTCACTTGTAGCTGTTCGGGAGCCCCAATCCCATTGTGGGTTGTGCCCCGGATCGTTGTTGAAAGGCTCCGGATTTCCGCCTCGAAGGATTCCGATAGTGGAAGGTGAACCAAACCTTTGTGGTGCGGTTCATCGGAGAAGAAGGTGAAACCTTTGTGGTTGTTGAACCATTGTGTTGGTTCACACCTCTCCAACGAGACGTACTCCCTAACAAGGAGGAACTCGGGAATACATCCTCGTCTCCGCGTGCCTCGGTTATTTCTATACCCGAGCTCTTACTTATGCACTTTACATTGTGATAGCCTTCGTGCTTGAAGTATTCTATTGCTATCACCGTGTTGCTTGTCTTGCTTAGCATAAGTTGTTGGTGCACATAGGTGAGCCTAGTTTATTTAGGTTGTTCGCTTGTTAATTTAAACACCTAGTTTTATTCCGCAATTAGCAAGCCTAAACCGGAAAAGTTTTAATCGCCTATTCACCCCCCCTCTTGGCGACATCCTTGTCCTTTCACTCGCCCCTGGACTCGCGCGCTCACGTGCGAGCTGCTGCTTCGCCTTCGACACTGCCTTCTACGTCCTCTGCCGGATCGTCTACGACTCCTGCTGCTGTGACCCCGGGTGAGCTGTTTTCATCCCAGCCAGATGATGTGTCGTCCCCTGCATCCTTGCCTAGTCCTTCGTCACCTGATTTGGTACTTGCACCTATTGTGCCTCTTCCACCTGGCTCGCTTCATCCTGTTACGCGCAGCCTTCGTGGTGTTCATCAGCCTCGGAAGGTGACCGATGGTACTGTTGCCTGGTTGGCTATGTGTATGGCTCAGGCTATTGCTGATCCACATTCTGAGCCTCGTCATTTTCGTGCTGCTATGGGTATTCCTCACTGGCGTGCAGCCATGGAGTCAGAGTTTGATGCATTGATAAAAAATGGTACATGGCAGCTTACTCCTCCTCGTACTGGTCTGAATATTATTGATTCGAAGTGGGTCTTCAAAGTTAAGCGACATGCTAATGGTACTATTGAGAGGTACAAAGCTCGGTTGGTTGCAAAAGGTTTCAAACAACGCTATGGATTGGACTATGAGGACACTTTCAATCCTGTGGTCAAGCCTACAACCATTCGTTTGCTTCTTTCTCTTGCTGTGACACGAGGCTGGTTTATGAGGCAGCTTGACATCCAGAATGCATTTCTGAATGGTGTTCTTGAGGAGGAAGTATTCATGCGTCAACCTCCTGGTTTTGAGGATCCTGATCGTCCTCACCATCTCTGTCGGTTGACTAAGGCAATTTATGGTCTGAAACAGGCTCCCCGTGCTTGGCATGCACGTCTTGCTACAGTATTGCGACAACATGGTTTTATGGAGTCTACTGCTGACACATCCTTGGGCGTTGAAAGACTCATCCTCCATGGATCTTACCCTCCGCCGCAAACGTGCGCGCGAGAACCGGGCGGCCGCCCACGGGGCTGGCTCCTCCCGCCGTTCCCCCTAATCCTACGGCCTTCGAGCCAGCAAGTCCGTTTATGTAGAATAATGTTGGTGATGTTGGATCAGGGGTGTGTTTCTTTCAAGCGCTTGTGAGACGTTGGATCATGTGTAATAATGTACTAGAGGTTAATTTTTTTTAATTTTCTGGTTTCTTACTTTTTTATATCTTTTGATTTACTTGTCTAAATTAAGTAAAAATTGCTTTCATTTTCCTGTTTTCTGTTTTGGTTTAAAATGAAGTATCACATGCGCTTGGTTTTAAATTAAGTACTACATACGCTTAATTTAAAATCAATTCAAAAATTTATAAATCAAGTACTACATGCGCAGTGGATCATTTCACATCACAAAGTTTTATGCTACATCAAAAATTTATAAATTAAGTACTACATTCCGCCACCGCCATACACTTGATTTCATTGACATGTCTGTCTTGTCCTCCATACTATAAATTATATAAAAGTTTAATAAATTATTACACATCATGAACAACATCCCTATTTAGTCTTCGCTTTTTCTTTTGTGAGACCCTTTCTTCTGATCGCTCCGTAACCATGGACAAGGGTCTGCATATAACTTGAGACTTGGGTCAGTGGTCACTTTGAAGGGCGGAATTTCATGAAACTTGTCGTAATCTTTTGACATGTCTGTCTTGTCCTCCACTCCCACGATGGTTCTTTTCCCTGAAAGAACTATGTGGCGCTTTGGCTCATCGGCTGATGTATTCACTTCCTTATCTTTTCTTTTTTTTTGGCTTGGTAGACATGTCCTTCACATAGAAAACCTGAGCCACATCCTTGGCTAGAACGAATGGTTCGTTGTCGTACGCAACATTCGTGAGATCCACTGTAGTCATTCCGTACAATGGGTCTTCCTTTACCCCGCCGCCTCTCAAGTTGAACCATTTGCACCAGAACAAAGGGACCTTCAAAGAAGGTCCATAGTCAAGTTCCCATATCTGCTCTATGCAACCATAATATGTGACCGTGTGGCCTCATTCGTGCTCTTATCATCAAAGCGGACACCACTATTTTGGTTGGTGATCTTTTTATCTTGGGCGTTCGTGTAAAATGTATTCTCGTTTATCTCATACCCTTGGAAAGTCCAAATAGTCGAAGATGGCCCCTTAGACAACAAGAACAGCTCATCTGAGACTGTGTTGTTGTTGTTCAGATGCGTTTCCAACCAACCGCCAAAATTCTCCATGTGTTCCTTTGCAATGGCGGAGTCATCCATCCCCGGGTTGTTAGAGCGTACAATATCCTTGTGCATCTGGATATACGGAGCCACCAAAGTGGAATTATGAAGAACTGTGTAGTGTGCTTTTGTGAAAGAATACCCGTCCCTGCATATGTATGATTTCTTTCCTAGAGTGCCTTCTCCACTTAGTCTCCCCTCATGTCGCGATTCAGGAAGACCAATCGACTTAATGCCGGGAATAAAGTCAACACAAAACTCAATGACCTCCTCTGTTCCATACCCTTTGGAGATGCTTCCTTCTGGCCTAGCACGGTTATGAACATACTTCTTCAACACTCCCATGAACCTCTCAAAGGGGAACATATTGTGTAGAAATACAGGACCCAGAATGTGAATCTCGTCGACCAGGTGTACTAGGAGATGTGTCATAATAGTGAAGAAGGATGGTGGGAACACCAACTCAAAACTAACGAGACATTGAGCCACATCCTTCTGTAACCTTAATAGAGTGGTTGGGCTGATTGACTTATGCGAAATTGCATTGAGGAACGCACATAGCTGAACAATGGATACTCGAACATTTTCCGGTAGAAGCCCCCGCAATGCAACCGAAGCAGTTGAGTCATCAGCACGTGGCAGTCATGAGACTTTAGGTTCTGGAACTTTTTCTCTGCCATATTTATTATTCCCTTTATATTCGACGAGAAGCCAGACGGGACCTTCATACTGCTCAGGACTTCAAAAAATATCTCCTTCTCTTCTTTGGTAAGAACGTAGCTAGCAGGACGTAGATGTCCTTTATCCGTCCTCATTGGATGCAGGTTCTTTGGGTCTTTCAAAAGTTGCTGGTCCTCTCGTGCTTCCGGAGTATCTTTTGCCTTCCCATACACGCCCAAGAAGCCTAGCAGGTTCACGCAAACATTCTTCGTCACGTGCATCACGTCGATTGCAGAGCGGACCTTTAGGATTTTCCAATAGGGTAGTTCCCAAAATATAGACTTCTTCTTCCACAGGGGAACGTGGTTGTTAGCGTCATTCGGAACAGACTGTCCGCCAGGACCCTTTCCAAAGATTACATCTAAATCCTTGACCGCATCATATATATCTTCACCACTTTGGAGGGGTGGCTTCGGCCGGCGATCTTCCTCACCTTTGAAATACTGCTGCTTGCTTTTCTTTCTTAGGGGATGCTGAGTTGTAAGAAATCGACGATGACCCGGGTACACATTCTTGTTACCTACATATATACTTTCAGTGCTATCTAAACAGTGTGTGCATGCATTGTATCACTTGTTCGACTGTCCTGAAATGTTACTAAGAGCAGGCCAATCATTGATGGTTACAAACAGCAACCCTCGTAGGTTAAATTCCGCTTGTTTGTACTCATCCCACACAGGTACCCCTTCATCACGCCACAACTGTAAAAGTTCATCAACTAATGGCCTCAGGTAGACATCAATGTTGTTACCGGGTTGATTCGGGCCTTGGATGAGCACTGACATCATAATGAACTTCCGCTTCATGCACAACCAAGGAGGAAGGTTATAGATACATAGAGTCACAGGCCAGGTGCTATGACTGCTGCTCTGCTCCCCAAAAGGATTAAAGCCATCCGTGCTAAGACGAAACCTTAAGTTCCTTGGGTCACGTGCAAATTCCTTGTACTCTGTATCGATTTTTCTCCACTGCGACCCATCAGCCGGGTGTCTCAACATCTCGTCGCTCTTGCGGTCTTCTTTGTGCCATCGCAACAACTTGGCATTGTGGGGACCCCGGACTAGCCGTCCGAAATACCCGATTATGCTTACGCAACGATCCCGTGATCAGTCTGTCGTTGCACATAATCCGAACTGAATACCAAAGTTTACATCCATACAATACCGAGTTTTCAAGTCTTACAAACCTGGCCATACTGGCCTAATTATACATAGGTGCCTTCAAGGGCCAAATCATCTTTATTCAGCGGAAACTACGATAGTAGGGCTAATCCATCCTAACAGCACCCGACAGGCAGCTGACTTATGAAGATCTCAGTTCGCATAGACGTCGCCAAACTCCTCTTCAACGTAGGGCTCCTGGAAGTCTGGCTAAGACAATAGCCAGGGACGAAACCAATATGAGTACATTTGATTGTACTCGCAAACTACCCCAACTTGAGTAAGCACTATTTCTAGTTTTTATTTTGACAACTTTTATTTGAAAACCCTCAAATCTTTGCTGGAAAGGGGTGAGAAGATGTTTATAACTACCCTTTAAGAAAACACCACTTTAGCTATTTTCCCGAAAACTCCTTCTCTATCCGACCAAATTCCATTCAGGGTTCCAAACCCATCACCACCTTGCACCAACTCATTGGTACAGGTAAGCAACCTCTTTTCACTTCATTTTCCTTTCAAAACTCAACATTTTATAAAACTTGCACATGGTCTTAGGACAGCTTCCCAACTGTCCATATCCGAGGACTCGGCTATTCGAATAGTTTTACCCTCTGCAGAGGTAGCACGCTTTTCCCACACCCATCCGGTCACTCATCGTGTCGGCCACGTCCCGCCATACCCGGGGGTATGCGAAGTTGAGTTCCCGGCCATAGCCTGTCCTTTGCTCATGCTAGTATAGGATCCTACCGCTACGAAACCGTTTCCATCGACACTTAAATCCTCAGAAACTAAGTGTGAGGACTTCGTAGTTCTGCCCGGCGAATTTTAATGGCCCTACAAATCCTCTTCTCTTTAGAGGACCCGGGTCAGGGGCAGGTCCTCAGACCATCCCCTCATGGAACGAGGTCATCCTCGTTGTTGAGGCATCCAGTACTAACACGAGCAAATTATATGACTATGCCCTTTCCCATATGTGGGTAAATGTGGTCGCACAGGTTATTGGTTGGTCACCATAGTACTAGGACATAATGTGCACTTTTCCAAAACAACACCACCATTCTTCAGCTTAATACCGACCTTTCGGCATTTCACCTTCATCCAAGTACTTTCAAGGAGTTTTGAGAAACATTGTTTTTCCCATCCTATAGTTTTAATAACTACCTGATATTTTTACATAGGGTGGCAAAAATAGTTTTCATATTTTTGAAAAAGGGGTTTTTCCAAACCATTGGTACTTTTGAACAACTCCTGAGATTAGAAATAGATGTGTATAAATGCAAGCTCGGTGAAGTGGCTTGCCTTGCTCCGCAAAGTGGTACTGGCCCTGATCTTCGGGTTCAACAAAACCTTCGTCCTCGATAAATCCGTCAACGGTATCGTCTAAACGTTAAACAGCCAAACACACAATCACTACACTAGCTCAAGCATCATCACATCATTACAATCACAAATGCTACAATTAGCTACTGCATACATCAAGCAACACAAGGTGGTTTCAATTTAATTGAATTAAACTTTGTTTAATTAATTTCAAACTACGGCAGAAACTAGTTGTACACCAATTCATTCACCATTTAATCTAGGTTGATCACAAAAATTCAAACTGAAATTCTGTGGGTAGCTACTGATGTGTAGAAGACAACCCAATTGGATTGAGGTCATTTGGAGTTACCAAACTCCCTACACATTTGTTTTGGTTCAGGAGGTTTTTAATCAAGTTTTAGCTACCAAACAAATTAGGTTGCTCCAAAATTTAAATCCTTTTAGGGGTGGCTAACCTTGGTTTAATGTGACCTAACAAAATTGTTTTGAGTTTAATTGGACCTACTATTAAATCACACTAATTGGTTTAGTGCAGAAGGGTGTACTAAAGTTCAACCAAAGGCTAAAGATTTTACACTGCTCAATTAATTCTACCAAAATTTGGGGAGCTAAAGGATCCTAATACAAAGCTACCAAAATTGGTTTCAAGTCATTTGGATTTATATAACTCCAGAAACAAATGGTTTGATGTTTCAAACCTTCTGGAGCATTTTTATTAATACATTTTTATTGTTTATTTAAATGAGATGAGACCACTTTGGTGAGTTAAAGATTTTCATAAGCTTTCCAGAACAGTTGAGTTTGATTTATTTGGATTCCTATAACTCGAGTTATTGAATTTCAAAACTAGATCCAGTACTGAATTCAGAAAAGATTTAAATTCGAAAATACTGGATAAAGGTGAGATTCCTGACGGGTGGGGTCCACTCGTCAGTGACTCAGTGGAAAACGTCTCGCGCGCGCGTTTAAGTTTAAAACGCTGACAAGTGGGGTCCACCAGTCAGCGACTGATTACACGAACCGGTAAGCTACCGTTGATTTCCAATCGAACGGCGCCTGGAGCTCGCGGTCGTCGACGACCTCAGACGGGCGGCGCCGCGGCTCCGGCGACGGCGAGATGCACGGGGAACTCACCTAGGGGCTCGGGAGGCTGCGGAAAAGAGGTAGATCGACGGCGGAGATCGTGGGGAAGCCCCTGGGACGAGGTGTGCTTGCTGGGGATGCTTCTGGCGTTGGCGACGATCAACTCCTCCTCCGCGGCCGTGCGGCAACTCCGGTGAGCTCTCTGCGTCGCGCCTGTGCAGGAAACACGGGGAAATGGCGGCGGGTGAGTGCGGTGGTAATGGTGATGCTAGGATAGGCCAGAGAGGGAGAGGGGAAACGGGTGACGACCTGGCCGTGCTCGACCTCAACCTCGGCTCTGGCGAGAAATCGAGGATGCTCGAGGCGGCTGGGGCTTGCGAGACAGCGTCACCGCTCTCCTAGCGGTGCACTGAGGGGTGGAGAGTGAGTGGGGGAATGCTGGAGTGAGCGATGGCGGGGTGTGGAGGCACGGGCGGGGCGGCTTTTTATTGCCGAACTCCGGCGTGTCGTGGACCGGGTGCAGGAGTGGTTTGGGGAGTGGGAGAGCACGCCATTGGTGGCGGTGCTGCACGGCGATGACAGTGGGGTGTCCTGCTAGGGCTTAGAGGGAGAGGGGTGCACGCGCGGCGTCGGGTTCGAGCTCGACACGGCACGGCGTCCAGAGCGCGTGCCGCGGAGTAGATGGATCAGTGGCGTTGCTGCGGGCCACTAGGGCTGACGGGGACGTGTCCCTGAGGTCGCTGGGTGGCAGGGGAGCGTCTGCGACGAGCCACGCGAGCTGGGGTGCCGTGGTGGAGAAGAACGGCGTCGGCGTCCACGCGCGGCCAGAGCTCGGTGGGCTTCGACATGGCTGCTGGCGCACGGCGCCTGAGAGCGTCAGGGCGCGGTCTCCTCCGTTCTGATGAGTGCGGTGAGGGGTGAGGTGATACATGGTGCAGGGCTGGGCCAGCTGGGCGTCTCCTCCGCACGTTTCCATTGTCGGCACGGGTGCACAGCACGGTGGCGTGCGGCCAGCGGCGGCCACGAGCCAAAGGACCAAGTGGCACGCCTCCTCCTTGCTCTGGCGACTGAGGGGAGTGAAGGGGAGGGTGTGGAGCAAGCAATGGATGCAGGGATCCATCAAATCGATCGATTTGATTTCGGTTTCAACGGGTTGGAGATGAATTCGAGTTCTGTCTCCAACGTGCTCGATGAAATGCTCCACTGAAACTTTAATTCTATTTTCTAGGATTTCTTTTCATGGTTTGATCCTTGTATGTTTGGCAAGATTTATGGTATGGTGGTGGAATTTAGTTGGTATGTGCAACCTAGCACATTTTGTGGTTTGGGAAAGTTCAAGAAAGAAATGAAATTCAAATTTAAGATTTTTAGAAATATTTTTGGAGAGGGAAAAGAATATGAGAACAAAGAGAGAGTGATCACATGTCACCCCACTGAATTTTGTTTTGAAAATAAATTTTGATTTTTTTAATAAGATGAATTTTGTGTGACTTTTGTCACATGATCTTATGTGGGAACTTTTTATTATGTTTCTTTTCTTTTTATTTTTGTTTTAGCAAACAATCCAACACAAGCAAGCAAAAACAACAAACACACAGAAAGTAACAAAAAAATTTGTTGGCCCACAAATTTGACTAATAAAACTGGGTTACAAATTTGGGATGTTACAGGCATGCTCTTTGTTTCTGAACAGACGTTTCAACCGTGGTATTATAGGAGCGTACCACATAACCTTGGCAGGAACCTTCTTCCTGGCGGGCAGGCCCTCAACATCGCCAGGGTCATCTGCTCTGATCTTATACCGCAATGCACCGCATACCGGGCATTCATTCAAATTCTCATACTTCTCACCGCGGTAGAGGATGCAGTCATTAATGCATGCATGTATCTTCTGCACATCTAATCCTAGAGGGCAGATAATCTTCTTTGCTTCATACGCACTCTCGGGCAATTCGTTACCAGCCGACAGCTTGTCCTTCACTATTTTCAGTAAACTCCCAAATCCCTTGTCAGATAAACCATTCGCTGCTTTCCATTGCAATAATTCCAGTGTGGTACCGAGCTTTGTGTTGCCATCTTCGCAAGTTGGGTACAACTTTGTTTTGTGATCCTCTAACATGCGCTCCAACTTCAACTTCTCAAGTGTAGTTTCTGCTAGGGTATGTGCATCAACGATGACCCCACGTAAATCATCATGTATGATGGGATCATCTGGTACCTCTTCATCATCAGCTTCCCCTGTTGGGTTACCAACATATTCAGGGTACATGTAGTTGTCATCGTTCTCTTCTTCTTCGTTATCTTACATCATAACCCATTTTTCTCCGTGCTTGGTCCAACAATTATAGCCGGGCATGAAACCAGAAGTTATCAGGTGGAGGTGAATTCTGTCTGTGTTAGGGTAATCCTTCTCATTCCGACATTTCTTGCATGGAAAACACATAAAACCATTCGGCCCCTTGTTATCCTTAGCCACATTGAGAAAAGATTGCACGCCATCCATGTACTCTTTAGAGCGTCGGTCAGCGTACATCCACGGATGACTCATCTGCAAATCACCGCTAAAACCCATTACGATAAACCAACATAATAGGAAACATATCATATTCATTAATACAAGTTCATCACATTAAAACCAAAGTATAGTAGTGACCAAATGTAATACATAGTTCTCATAAAACATAAATTAATTGAAACTAGAATACAACTATCTAAAGAATTTAAATCCAACAACAAATGCGATCAGAATCGCAACTAAGGTAACTATTGAACCAAAAGCATAATGATACCAAGCCTCTTGACTAATGACATATTTTCTAATCTTTCTAAGCTTCAAGCGCATTGCATCCATCTTCATCTCGTGAACAGCGACGACGTCGGTAAGCTCGACCCCGTGAGCATCAACGATGTCGGCAATCTTCAAGTCCAATACCATCTTCTCTTCTAGGCATTGGAGACGAAGATCTTCACTTATCTTCAATTTTGCTTTCAAATCGTTGTTTTCTTTATTTAAAAACTCTACAATAGGGTCGGCTGGAATTTCCGGTTCAACTACCTCCTAAATAAAAATATATCTATGTCAATTTGGTCGGCATGATTGTTATAAACACGAAACAAAATAAATAGTGATAAAAATATACCACATCCGAATCATAGACCGGACGAGGGCCGACGGGGACGGATATCAAAACCATGACACTATACATAAAAAACATAAGAAAATTATACAAGAAAAATAATTATGCATTCAAATCATACAAGTAATTTTGTAAAATAACAGATAAAAGAAGAGGCTCACCGAGGTGGTGCCGGTCACGGGATGGCGGGGCTATCGACGGCGGTGAGGACCGAGACGACACTAAAATCCACAAATAATAAATTAATTTGAGCTCAAAATACATAAAAAAAATGAACTACCTAGTTTAGCCATTTCATCAAACACCTAGGTAGCACTATAAAATGAAATGAGCTAAACTTGTATGGAAATGGCTAAAATTCGGCCGCCGGGTGAAAGGATCAAGTGTTGCTAACCCTTGGAGAGATGGGTGCCGTCTATCTTGACAAATCTTGGAAAAAAATGGGGCTACACTTGAGCTTGAGAGAAGAAACAATGGAGATGATCTTGAGAGTTCAAAAATGGTGGCTGGCCCGGGGTGGGAGATGATATAGCGGGACCTCTAGTCCCGGGCTGTACCACGGCCCGGGACGAAAGGTCCACCCTCCTGTCTCCACCCTGCCGCTGACTGCCTCGGTCCCGGGTGGTATCACGGCCCGGAACTAGAGGTGCCCTACAACCCGGGACCCGACCTGCGCAGCGTCGGCGTAGCCGGCCCGGTACTAATTCCCTCCTCTAGTCCGGGATCGAACCACGCCCGGGACTAGAGCCCAACACCCCTCTCCACCAAAACCCCTGTTTCCACTAGTGCTTGAGAACCAAAAGCCAATATACATCAGTGCAACCGAAATATGCAGCTTTTTGAGCAGGGATCCTTTATGGGGCATCGGCGAGTTTGTGAGAAGAGATGTCCTTGAACAATCAGCTAATCTGAATGAGGATTGTTTCACCATCCGGTGCGACATCATGGTTCGCAACACCCAGGATGTGTCTGACATAGGTCAACAATTTTACAATCTTCTTCAAGATATGGTTGGTGCTGATGTGACATTCGAGGTCAGCGGTGAGAAGTTCGTCGCACACCGGTGTGTTCTTGCAGCCCGATCCACGGTCTTCATGGCACAGCTCTTTGGCCCGATGAAGGAAGGAACTACGTCAAGTGTCATAGAGATCAAAGACATGGAGGCAAAAGTTTTTTCGGCTTTGCTTAGATTCATCTACACAGATTCATTCCCTAAGATGGACAAGGAAAACAAAACGCAGGAGGAAGAAGGACAAGATGAGGAGGAAGAAGTAGAGCATGTAATGTGGTTGCAAGACTTGTTTGTAGCGGCGGATAGATATGACATCCAACATCTCAAGTTCTTATGTGAAAAGCAATTGTCTAAGGATATAGGTGTGAGCTCTGTGGCATCTACTCTATTTCTAGCCGAGCAGCATCACTGCCATAGATTGAAGGAGGCATGCATAAAGTTTATTCAACTCCAATCTTCCGAGAGTTTGGAAAAAATAATGGAGAATCGGGGTTGGTAACATATAACTATGACATACCCCTCTGTTTTGAGAAAGATCTTTGCCAAGCGTGATTTATTTTCTCAAATTTTATCCCAATTTTGTTGTTGGTCGCAAGACTTCAGGTTTACTTGTTTGTGTTCATCTTTTGTGACACTGCCATAGGGGGGCAGAATTCTAGTGTTGTCTTCCATTTGATCCGCTGTTGCATTCCCTGGAGCCAAATTTCAAATTACTTCCCTGTTAGCTTTCAAGCATACGTGGTCTAAATATATTTTGTACACTTCAGGGGCCCATCAGGGACTCGTGTCCTGTGTGTGTGTGGTAGTGGTACCATAGGGTCATTTTGTACCAATGATCGATCAGAGTATGTAACGAATATCGTGGGGCCTGGTCGAGTCCGACTCTGACTTGGCGCCCCATGGCACGTCGATTATAAGTTCCAAAGCACGTGACGGCCAATCCTATAGCGGTACAGACGATCGATCGTCCACGTACGAAAGAGAAGATCATCATCGAAAGATTGGAGCTGGCCAACATTATGTCGGCGGCGGCGTTGCGTAGGTTGTTGCTCCAGACAATCAGACGGCCCCTCGCTCCCCGGCAGCCCCTCCCCTCCTTCACGGGCGCCGGTGCCACCAAGGCTTTCCAGGTTCGCATCGCATTCCATCTCTTCACACACCAATTAATCCAGAAGGATTTTCGCATACTTTAATTCCAGGGGTCAATCGTCGTGGTTTAATTTTGATCTCAACTGCAAATTTTGCACATGCGCGTTGTGGTCATCGCCTATATTATCTCGATCGATCCAATGAACTTCTGATTTAATTCTGCTCAGGGCTACCGTCGGGCGGCGGACAGGTGTATGATCCGATCCTACAGTTCAGAACCTGCCGGGAGTCGAGAACAAGGAAAGTATGTCATCAAACAACCCGAGCTACTATACTTGATATAGTACTAGTGTTTTTTATGGGATATTGATTGGCCACTCAAAGTAACTCGTGTGTTTCGGTGCAGGAAATTGACACTGAAGCAACAAGTATTGATCCAACTAGGCCTAAATCTACCTTTGTGGTCGATCTACTGGGCGAGCATCGCGATACCGTACTATTGGGACCCCGTCCAATATGAACACGACTTTCCGGAAGATGATTAACTAGGTTGCTGAAAATCTAGATCACGACGACCTAGCGGAGCTCGTGTACCTTACTAAATCTAATTATGTTGTGTACCTACTTACATTCATGTAATCTGTTTCTTTATGCGAGAAACCAAACATCTCTGCTCTCTCATCCAGTTGTCCTTTCAAGTACATGAGTGATTTTTTAAAATAAAAGTGACAGTCTGATAGACAGCCGTTATATGCTTGGATGAACACTGAAATTTTGGAACTTGTTTTGAATCTTTAGAATTCCAGCAAAGTTATATGTCAAACTTAAGATTGAGCGCCCAATCAAACTTGCCACGTTAACATCCCATAGCTGGCCAACTTAAGATTGAGCTTCTACTAGGCTCGCTCAAGCTCTTCTGGCTGACATCCCTAAGGCCCTATTTGTTTGGGCTAAAACTGCATGAGAAGCACATGGAGCTGGTAGATTCTGAGAAGCAGCTGGAGCTGAACAACTGGTGAAATGTAAAACTGTTTTTCGCCAACCTGCATTTAAAACGGCTGGTGAACACATAGCTGGTGTTGAATGTCTAAAATACCCTGTATATGCTGACATGTTGTATAAGTACTGATTTGAAATGATTAAACTCACGATGCGTTTGTATTAGCTCAAATAGTATGCTTAACACATTTTTAAGATAAAAGTATTTTAATGTTTATTAATAAATGATTATAAGAAATAAAATCAGCTTTCCAAATGTATTAGCTCAAATGTATTAATCGTGAGCGAGACGATGGGATGGTACATCAACTCTGTGTGGTGGCATGTAATCGATCGTAAATAAAGTGAGTTAGAGGGGTAGGAGTAGGGACGATGTACCGACTGTACCTGTAGTCGATTCCGACTCTGACTTGGTGACCCGGCGCCCCATGGCACGTCGATTATAAGTTCCAAAGCACATGACGCCAATTAGCGGTACAGACGATCGATCTTCCACGCAAGAGAAGAGAAGTTCATCATCGAAAGATTGGAGTTGGCCAACATATGGCGGCGGCGGCGGCATTGCGTCGGATGCTGCTCCCGACGATCAGCCGGCCATTCGCTTCCAGGCAGACCCTCTCCTCCTTAACCGGCGCCGGCGCCACCAAGGCTTTCCAGGTTCGCATCACCTTCCATCTCTTCACACACCAATTAATCCAGAAGGATTTTCGCATACCTTAATTCCAGACCAAACAGGGGTCAAACGATTTTAATCTTAACTACAAATTTTGCACATGCGCGATTCAACCATACGCCTATATTCGTATCGATCGATCCAATGAACTCCGAATCAATTCTGCTCAGGGCTACCGTCGGGCGGCGGACAGGCGTATGATCCGATCGTACAGGACAGAGGCTGCCGGGCATCGAGAACAAGAACAGTATGCCATCGACGGTTCTTTTTAGTATATATTGAGATATAGTGTTTTTTGGGGATATTGATTGACACCGTCTCCAAAACATTGGCCACTATTAAGAATCAGACTCACTCCATCGTGTGTTTGGGTGCAGGAAAGTGACACTGAAGCATGAAGTAGGGGTCCAAGTAGCCCTAATTCTCACTATGTGGTCGATCTACGGGGTGAGCCTCGCGATTCCGTACTATTGGTCCCCCGTCCAATATGAACACGACTTTCCTGAAGATGATGACTAGGTTACCCAAAAAAACATGATCCCGATCTGCTAGCAGGGCCCGTGTAGCCCAATATCTTATGTACATACATCCATGCAATCTGTTTCTTTAGGCCAGATCGAAACTAATGTACTGTCTTTTCGAGTACATGGGCGATTTATTTTAATTGTGTGACAGACAACCGTTGGTTGAAATATGCTTTGAGTTTTTCATTTTTCTTGTGCTGATGAACACTTTTTTTTTTGGAATTTGTTCGAGGTAAGTTAGATGAAAACTTAAGATTGACCGCTCACTCAAACTTGGCTCTTCCCAAATTAAGTTTAAGCTTCTAGCGGGCTCGTGCAAGCTCTTCTCACTGACATTACTAATTAAGTACTATTCAAAGAGTAGTAGCTTATACACAATTATGAGTGTGGGGATATGGCCCACCTACACATAGCTCTTTATTTTGAAGAAAAAAAAAATCATATTTTGGAGATTAAAAAAGGGAGTGCCTAGCGCTCGGTTGTCTGAGCGTTAATCAAACGCTCGGTCGATCAAAACGTCATCAGATGACGCATCGGGGTGGTCCGAGTCCGTTTCCCCTCCAACCAGCTGTGGGCTTTTTGTGGGCTTCGACGCTCCTTTTGTGGGCTTTTTTGTGGCCTTTTTTGGTGTTGTCATCTGTACAGCATCGAATTGTTGTTTGTGCTAACCGTGTGAAGCTTGAGATCGACATTGTACTGTGCCCGGGAAACACTCTACGCGGAGGCGTCCGAGGCGCCGCGGCGACGGTACCGCGGCGTGCGGCAGCGGCCGTGGGGCAAGTGGGCGGCGGGATCCGGGACCCGCACAAGGCGGCGCGCGTCTGGCTCGCCCACCTTCGAGACGGTCGATATCGTGGACACTGCTAACCCTACTGGATCTTCTTCTTCTTCGTCGAGACATTCTCCACCCCCACGCCTCCATTGCTCAAGAAGAAAAAAGCTCCCGGCAACCCTTCTGGGCAAGGAGATAAAGAAGAGATGGATTTAACAGCGGGTACTAACCAAGGTAAGCAGATCTGGGCAACTCTTCTGAAGGAAGAACCTTGTTTTCAATTCAGTTGTGGATATTCCTCTCCCATAACTCTTCTCCTCTATCATTCTGTCCCAAACTTGCCGTGTGATGCTTGCAATGCGCAAATATTCTCCACCCCCACACATAGATGTCGTAGGAAAAATTGAAAAGAGACAGAGATTTTGTTTGTTAGAAAAAATTCAACAGAATAACAAGAACAAACACTGACAGACGATATGCTTATGATTTCAGGCATCTGGTGTGATGGGGATAACTCAATAATTGGGACTCAGGTAAAAAAAATGAGGGAGTACAGTGACAAATTCGTTTTGCATTTGCTGATTTGGAAAATCAAAAAATAGGGTTAAATCACCTTTTTCATTTGTGCAGATCCCCCCTGTATCAAGCAATGACAATGTGCTGCCAATTCAGCAACCGTGGCCTGACATACAACAGGCAACAGCAATCAATCAGGTAACCAAAAAAATGCAAAACCATCTAAATTCGAATTCATTATTACTGACCTCTATGGAAAATTGTATCTTCACTCTTCATATAAATCAAATGAGGAATATATAACCTGCATACATGATGAACTAAAATTCAGATACAAAAATGCAGGTTAATGAAGGTGCATTGCAGGATGATATGATTGGTCCCTGGAATATGTCATTTACACAAATGCTGCTTGCTGTTGAGGAGCCTAGTCTAAGTCAGGTTAGTCCATATCATCAAAAAAAGAGGAATCAACCATTTTATATGAACAAAAAAATACATGTATTGTACAAAATGCCTTCAAAAGTAACATAATACATGAACATACTGTTGTGTTTGCAGGAATTTTTTGAGAGTTTTCATAATGGTACTCCTGAGCCTATGGGACTAGAGGTAAGAACTCATGCTTCTTTAAAAAAAATAGATTACGACTAACCAGAACAAAAAAGCAAGCACTATTATAATGTTATCTCTGGTTTTTGTATAATTTGCAGAACGAGATGTTCATGATTACTGGTCGAAACGGAAACTCAACTCTGAACACTGATCACGATCACCTCGGGATGGATGCTGTTGATGATCACATTGGGTTTGTTGATGGTGCTGGTCATAATACAAATGGAGATGACCCAGGTCTGTACGATGACGTGTCGAGTGAAGAAGATTGTATTAGACACAACCTATTTGAAGGTGTTGACAAAGACAGTACAAGTAAAATAGATGATGCAGAAACATCAGATGAGGACAAAACAGCACCAGAACAAGTTTCCATTCTTGAAGATCCAAATTCAGAGGAAGAAGCAATTGAAGGTGACGCAGAGGACATTGAGCAACTGACACCAGAAGATATCAGAATATTCCTTGAGAATGAAAGCGTAGCCGCAGCAGCAAGTGCAGCCAAGAAGGTCAGAGCCATCATGTTCCTTACATGAACCAGATATTTGATACAGATGAGGATGCTTATAAGTTCTACAATGAGTATGGTTTTATTTGTGGTTTCTCAATCAAGAAAGCCTCGAACTACAACAGCAGGAAAACTGAAGACAAGCTGACACTAAGGAGAATTTACCAATGCAACAGGGCTGGCAAGGTGTTACCACCAGAAGTATTGGAACAGAAGAAGAAGGATAAGATGAAGAAGGACAAGGCAAGGAGAAAAAAGAAAAAAGCAGGGGGCATAGTTACAGTTGAGCCTGATGAGGTTGAAGAGGAGACAAGTACTAGAAGAAGGCGAAGGAGCACAATTCAAATAACAGACTGCAAAGCAGCGATGACAGTTACTCTGAAAGATGGGAAGTGGTATGTAACAAAACTTGAGCTGCAGCACAACCACGAACTTAGCCCCGATGATGAATCAAAATTCCTGAGATCACATAAGCACATGACTGACGATGAGAAGCTTTTCATCCGGACATTCACCTCTGTTAAGTTGCCTACCAGAAGATAATGGCTATACTGACATACTTGCGAGGAGGCAAAGCAAAAATGTGCCTTATGACAAAAAATATGTGAGCAATGTAAGGACAGCAATAAGACAGGAAAACAAGACAAATGACATGATGCAAGTGTTGGATTACTTTAGGAAGAGGCAAGCTGAGGATCCAATGTTTTACTATGCCTTCAAAGTTACTCCAAAGAATAAGGTTCTTTGCATATTTTGGGCTGACAGTTTCTCAAGGAAAATGTATGACTTGTATGGTGACTGCCTTAGTTTTGATACTACATACAAGACAAATAGGTATAACCTTCCCTTTGCACCATTTGTGGGAGTGACTGGTCATGCTCAGAATTGCCTGTTTGCTTGTTCTATCCTGCAAGATGAAACAATCCCTACATTTGTCTGGCTCTTTGAAACTTTCTTGCATTGCATGGGAGGGAAAAGCCCAAAGACAGTAGTAACAGATCAATGTGTGTCAATGAAAAATGCAGTTCCAGAAGTGTTCAAAAACTGTTGCCATATGAATTGTTTTTGGCATGTGAAATCAAAAGCTCAAGAGAAATGTGGCAGAAGCTTTGCGAGGATACCTTTCTTCCATGCAGAATTCAACGACATCCTGCATTTCTCTTTGACAATTGAAGAATTTGAAGCTCTCTGGTTACAAATGATTCAAAAATACAATGTTGGGCATCTCAAGTACCTGAAAATCATGTGGGAGAACAGGATGAAATTTGTGCCTGTCTACTTCAAAACACAATTCTTCCCCTTCATTCGGACAACAGCAAGGAGTGAGGGCACAAATGCAATTTTCAAGGATAACGTTTGTTCGACATATAGTGTCATAAGTTTCTTGGGTGAGTACCAAACAATTTCTGAATCGATGGAACAAAAAGAAAGGCATCAGGACAGTGTTACAAGAACAACCGATCCCCGGTACAATCTGTACACTGAGCTGGAGTTTCAGGCTGGGGCAATGTACAACCGGAAAATCTTCTACAAATTTCAAAAACAGATAATGTTTGCAACAAAACTGCATGTGGATGAGGTTGACAGACATGTCCGGTATGAAGTATACAAATCAAACATGCTTGCTATCAAGGACTTTAGGCCTCGTAGGTATGTGGTCCTTGTTAATATCCCAGATCAGAACTACATGTGTATATGTGGTAAGTTCCAGAAAGATGGAATTCTTTGCGCCCATGTCCTTCGAGTCCTGACCCACCTCAACATATCAGAACTAGCAGATAAGTACTACATAGACAGGTGGAAGCCTAAAGACAGAAAAACCATAAGGAACCCTGTTACCAATGTTCCCGTTGATCTCACAACAAGCAACAGACAACTAAGACACAGTGTGCTCTCAAGAAACATGTCAGACATAGCTTCTGAAGCTTCTACTTCAAATCGGAAGTACATGTTTCTTCTTGAGGAGAGTAAACGTATACAGCAAAGGTTGCACGAGATAACTATTGAGGAAGAGCAGGAGGAGCTACAAAAACAGAGAGATGGAGGGGCAACAGAAAACCAAACTGGTTCTTTCGCACACGATGATGGTTATGGAAATTTCCTGGATAACCCAGATGTTGCTGCTTCGAGAGGTCGCCCAAAAGGGGATAAACGGCAAATGTCTTTCTTTGAAGAACTAATGAGAAAGAATGAAGTTGAGTGCAGCCATTGCAAATCAATAACACACAACATTGCTACTTGCACAAATTTACATCTCCCTGCTGAGATGTTTGAGAAGAAGAAGAACAAGAAGAAACACCCAGCAACAAAACAGTCGGGTTAGTTTGAAAGGAGGAAAATTATTTCAAGAAAAATAAATATCTAATCTACAATTTAGTATATGTTTCACAGCAAGAAATAACTTTTTGTTGTCTCTGGAGTTTCAGGTGCTGTTGGGTCAAGAAATAAAGCAAAAGATACAACTACATCATCTAGCAAGAAGGCCTCATCAGGAAAGAAAACAGGGGACAATGATCAACAGACAGAACAATCGGTGGCGACCAAGAAAAGAAGAGCTTCTGTCAAAAAGACAACCTCAGCCAAAGAACCAGAGAATAATGTGCCAGAGACCGAACAGTCATCAAATCCAGCTGTTGGGAAGAGTAAAAGAGCAAGAAAGCAATAGAAAGTTGTATTAGAAAAATTCCGAGGACAAATGTAGTTGTAGCAGCAACCCAGTTGGTGGGCTAAATTTCTTGTCTATTACAGAAATAGCTCTAAGTTTTGTGAGGTGTCGAATATGTACCTTTATTATTGCAGCTCCATGTAGGTTCTGTATCCATTTGCTTTTACTTTGATCTTTGATGTTGTTGCTTAATCTGTGGTGTTAGACCAAAAAAATAAGGAGAGTGCATACTGATCAATGAATTTTTGAAATTTTTCTAAAAAACTTACTGAGGATAACATTAATAAACATGTATTAGTTGGGCATAAAAAAAGAAGCAACAATTAACTAATTAATCATCATATCAGATGGAACAATTATGTCGCAAACATTTTCTCATTTTACCATAACACTTTTTGTACAAACGAAAAGAAAATGGTAACAGCAAAACAACTTGCTGTGTGAAGAGAGTAGTTTCTGTAAGATTACAACTGCGACAAGACATCCTTGCAAACCAAGATTACAACTGCGACAAGACATCCTTGCAAACCAAGATTACAACTGCGACAAAAGACATCCTTGCAAAAGCAGAAGAAAAATCTTGCGAATTACTAATTCTCATCTATTAGTCTATCTTTCTATGCCAAATCTATTGTTGAGCCTCCTCCCTTGCCTTCAGTTTCCATTTCCCAAAATGTTTGTCTGTGGTAAAAAAAGAGATGCTTTTGTTAGTACAAAAACCATCAGTTATATAAAATTTGCAAGCAATTGGTCAGTAGAAATGGAAATTACAGTTGCACATTATAAAAATGGGGGGTAAATTCGTCCTTGCAGTTCATACATGATGAATTGTGCACCAAAAAACAAAACAAGAAGAGGAAAAAACAAATCACCTTCGGGTCGTAGTTCCTGACAATGTTTTTTATGTACTCTTCAGTGTTGTATTTGCAGAACAGATTGTCGATAGCATATCTCACACGGAAGTATGGCATGTCCTTTGATGAGAACGAGAAGTGCGCGGGGTTTCTCGGGCAATACAACTCCAACATTTTCATTGTGTGTATTCCACAATCGTTACTGCATCAGAAGAAACAAAAACGGGCACTACACCATCAACTTAGTCGCCTAAGAGAAAAACTTGGGAGAAACAAGTACATTTTATAAAAAAAACGGTTTCAGATGTAGTATAGAATTTTAGGTGAGTGTATTACCCTCCAACTTGTCTAGGCACAGTCGGGTATGCTTCGCCAAAGCTTTCAAAATTGATGCTCTTCTGTCCAGATTCGTACCATGTGAGTTTGAAATTTTTAATCTGTTACAAACATGAAAGAAGGAAAAAACAAAGTCAACTGAAAAAATGTTCATTAACTTAAGAACAGATTCAGTCAAACAAGTAGAAAATAATCATAAAGACGAAGATATATGTCCCGCATAGATTACCAGTAAAGCAGAAGCTGCCTTGTGGTAATTGCTATCTTTGCCAAATATTGAATCCAAAAATATGAAGCTCCGAGCTTTCATGTCAACCGCAAAGGCAAACCAATGCGCGTTGAATATTGAAGGAAAGTATAACTATTTAGAAATGATAAACAGACCAGAAAACACAGCATGAGATGAATTATTTTCATGAAACCAGAAAAGTAGCATTTTATGTTGACAAACTAAAGCACTCACTCTTTCTGCCTTGTGTAGTGGACTAGCTGAACTAGCACGTTTAAATGCATTTATTGCCTTTTCTTTCATTTCAATTCTTCCCTCTTCGTTTTCCCATTTTTCAAGGAAATAATCCTGCAAAAAAAGGCAACTTGTGCTTAGAAAAAACAAATTACACAAGTAAAGATTGCACCAAAAAAATCTCTGGTAGTTGGATAAAAAAATTCACTGTTGGTGTATGTATGAATAACAAACTTACAGATGAAGTGTTGAAAAAGTAGTGTTTATTTGATTGCTTTGGGTGTTTTTCCATGAATAATTTACGGCAGAATGCATTGATAACATATGCTTCAACCCAACCATCTTGTTTGAATGATTTGCCCAGCTGTTCAAAGTAGACTTTGCAATTGCCAATGTTTATAGCCGTTTTGCTGTTTGAAAAGAGAGGAAAATATTTGTTAAAATGATAAAACACAATGAGATTTCATAAAAATACAGAGTACCATTAAAAAACAAAGTACAAAGTGGCAAAAAAAAGAATAGGATGATGTTGTGATGTTTTTTGATATACAATACATAAGACCACAGAGTCAAACACATTTTGTTTTGAGAATAAAATAAAACTTACTATTTGTACTCCTTTGCATTGCATAAAGTTGTTACAGCTTCATACATCTTGTGTTCATGTTGCTGGATAGGTCTTCTTGAAGAATTGTCATATGGTGAACCCACATACTTGCTTGGATTCAAAATCCTTTTTGGAGGCACATTTTCTTTGAAAGATTGGGAACTTGAGTTCCCAAGTGTGAGAGATGTGTTATAAAAAGCTTCAGTCTCGTTGCACATGTTTCTGCAAGTATCTTGGAACACTGTAACCCCAAGAATTTGGACTTCCTTTGATGGCTGATAAGTTTATTAGCCACATGCAATGAAGCCCAACAAAAAAAGTTTCAGTATCATTATTGTTCTTAATTTTGCAGCAAATCAAACTCTGATACGTATAAAAAATGGTTGTTAAAAAAACATAAGAACTGTGCTTACAGTTTTGAACATTCCAGAGTGATTCCCTTGTGAAATTTTGGTATCTTCATCTCATTTTCAAACAACCTTCTTCCAGTTATTTGTTCCTTGTTCTTGAAAGACAAATTCTATAGAGATTTCAGGATTGAGACATGCAAAAATAAGAACACACCAATAAATACATGAACTCTTAATCATACACAGGAAAAAGACCATGAACAGAAAAACATCGCTAACAAAAAGGACAAATAAAGAACTCACAGTTGGCTTATGCATATTGTTGGTTGTCCTAGTAAAAATACTCTCAACAGGTGATCTGATTGTATCTCCTTGGGAATCCTGTTAACAGTTATGGGACAAATGATATAAGTAAAACATTTGATGTGCATAAAAAACAGGCTGGTCCCCAAAAAGAAAATATGATATGTAACAAAAGGACTAACCAAATCGACAACTTCATTCTTGTCAAATTTTGAGCATGAAGCATAGTCTTCTGGGGAATCAGAGATATCATAGAATGGAATTTGTTTCTGTGCACACTGTATACTTGACTCGCGCTGTTCACTATATTCATTTCCCTTTAAAAAATGATAAAAAAGGAGAAAATGATTTGAAAGGAGACAAAACTTCAAAGAATAGACATTGTGAAAAGAAACAAAAGACATATACAATTATAAGTTGCAAACCTTGGTAAGTAAACTTTCTGGTTTCTTCTTGTGGCTGGATTTATTCATTGTGTCATAGTTCCTTTTTGCATTCTGTTTCATACATGCAGAACAGTAGGAAAAAAATAAGTGAAAATTGCAATTTTGTATGTACAAAAAAGTCTAGAAGAAAAACACACAAGGATTGCCTTCACCTCAATTTTCCTATTGTAGTCGTAATCAGTCATCCCAATTGGTCTCCATAGAACAGGCTCGTCAATATATGTACCTCTATCATCATGATATTCCATCAACCTGAAAGATGGCATCGTGTCGTCTTCGAAATGATACTTTTTCCTAACTTCATCAATGTAACTACACCAGTCTTTATCCTTCAGAATGTTTATATGATCTTGTATATTTTGCTTCACTGTTCAAAGTGTGAAAAAAAAAGACAAGCATGACAGTTTAAAAAAAAGTGCTAGAACTTGAATTCAATGAAAAGGGACTGTGCAAGAATGTGCAGAATACCATCAGGAGGGACATCATGGGTATCCTTGTTTAAATCCACTTCTTCTTTTGCTTGTATGGATTGGAATTTACCCACAATATCCATATTTACTATTTTCAGTTCAGAAACCCCTTCCAACCTGACAACTCCATCAGAACCATCAATTCCTACTAGCTTCCCTATTGCCCCACCCATAGTTCCAGATAGTATCTTGACCACTTCATTTTTCTTTGGTTTAATCAGCTCAACCTGATCTTTGGAAACTGTTACTTCAGATTTCAACCTTCCAGACTCAGTAACAACATACCACAAGCCATCCTGCAACAGAAGTTTTATTATAATATCAAAAAAACTTTATAAAAAGCTCAGAATGTGAAAATGAAAAAACAGAGGATATTTCTCAGTAACAAATCTGAGAAAATGTATGAAAATGGTAAAGTATGCATACCTGTAGAATTTCCTTGACAATACCATCGCTGCGTCCATCACTTGTCTTCACCATAACCATAACATCTTGCAACTGTAACACAGTGTTTGTGTCGTTGCCTGAAGTGACACAAAACAGAGGATAAAAAAGGATCAATACACAAATATTATCCTACTGTATTTAGTTTCAATATACAAATTGAATTGTGTCACAAAAAGATACCTGAAATTTTGGTTGTGCATTTGGAAATGTTTTCTTCATCATTTTCTGAATCAACATTGCGGGACACATTGCTGAGCTGAAAAACAGGAGAACAAATACCATTAGGTCTATGTTTTAGAGCAGACAATTTTACATGGCACATCACATTTTTATTTGAATGCTCTGATAACACAAAATTCAAATAAAAAGAAGCTAGAAAATTCAAAACTGTTTTTACCTCTAAACCATTGTTTTTGAATCCAGAAAATTCATGTGCGGATTTGGTATCAAATTCATCATTGCGCTGCAATGATGTGCTTGGCGTAGAGCATGTTTTTTTTCATTAACATCAGCTGTAAAAAAAAAAGAAAAAGGATTTAGAATTTGATGAAAATCAACACAAAAAACATTTGATGAAAGACACGAATACTATTGGTGTTGACTAACCTGGGGATACATCGTATTTACACTGTTCGAATGCTTCTTGTTGAGGTCTGCTTGTACTGTCTCCTTGGTATTGAAGCATATGTTCAAAGCTAGCAGTACTACCGACAGTGTCATTGGCTGTAAAAACAAATGAATAATTTAAGATAAAAAATGACATGCAATATAGATCATACAACAGACTTGGTACAAAAAAGAAAAAATACCATCACAGCCATGAGAACAAAGTAGCATACACATATGCCGTATGAAAACAAGCTTGTACCTTGATAGGTTCATCTGTTGATTTGACCTTGATTATGTTTTCGATCAAATAGTCTTTTCTGCCGGTATCTGTTTCTCGCATAGGCTGAAAAACACACATACACATGCAGAACCCATTTAGAAAAAACTATAACAACTTACTGAAAAGAGAAGCTAAAATTATAAAATATCATAATATGAAAAGTTATAGGGGTACTAACTGTAAGGTCAAACTTAGGTTTTTTAGTTAGGTCCAAAGACTGATCATGTGCTGGTACTTCTCTTTGCGACAGATCATTGGCTTCAAGTGGAATTACAGGGTTCTCTGACTGAACTGACTGCTGGCTACATATGTCAATATCATCTATTTTCCTCTTTTTGGTAGTTGAAACAGGTGCTGCAAACCAAAAAACACACACACAAAAATTGTGAATAAAGAACTAACTAAATAGAAAGGTTGACGATATAAAAGGTATTTAGCGAAAAGAGTTGGAACTAGAGCGTGGGATTATTACCTCCTCTAGTTGATGGCTGAGAGACTCGGATTGACGAAATCTTTTCAGTGTTCTGGGAGCAATTATTTATTGCATTTGAATTTTGTTGTTCATCTGAGCAATCTATCTTTTCCGTGTCACCTGATACGTCGTTCTTGACAAGCAACAACTTTACAACATCAGCAATTATGCTCATTCCTTTCAACCTAATATTGGCTTCTTCATCTTTCATTACTCTTTCAAACACAGCTACGATATCTTCTTTAATCTGTAGAATAAGTTGGTAAAAAAACTCAGTAAATTAGATGAACAAAAAGACGCAATGAAGCACGTATCAAATACAGTACGAAAAAGAGACATTTCAAAAAAACCAATCAAAAAAGCACAAAGATCATAAACAAAAAAAAGAGTAGTATGATGGACCTTGTTTGTTAAGTTTTCTCCTGACAACATGTCAGTCAGAGATATCGCTTCCCCTTTATCAGAGTTAGATGTTTCTGTGTTATTGACTTCCTTCACTTTATTGCACTCAAGCACACCTTCTAGTGAAATGTGACTCATCTTTTCTAGTACTGATTCATCCAAACCAAATTGACAGTCAGCATAACACGTGTCAGCCTCTGCAAGTACCTGTAACAACGCAATCATGGAAGCAGAAATAGCATAAGGAACAAAAGGGATAAAACTCTCGTTTCAAAATACAAAGACATTTAAAAGAACAGTACACCAAAGTGGAACTTACAGCACGTGATCCATATTCACCATCCATCCCTATTGTCATATCACTGAAATGTTTTATCATATCACCCTTCCACACGAAACTCTTGGGATATTGGATGGAATTTTTATGTTACCAAAATCTAGAAAATCCAAACATCGAACCTGTAGCATTAACAATAACAAGTTAAGCTCTGCTCAAAAAAATAACAGAAAATAGCTCACATTGAAGCAAACAAAATAAATTTATGCAAAATGAACAAATTAAAAAAGAAAATGTCGTGTGGATTTCAAAAATACATAGGGAAAACTATCATACCCCCAAATGATAGATACAGCCTCCAAGAGTTAGAGATACTTTGGTCTTCTTCTTCTTTTCCTTCAGGTATCTTGCAATGGACAACATTAACCAATCGTGTACAAATTTAGCCCAATTCCGCTTGTGTATGTTGCAAACTTGTACCAAAGCTCCCATGTATTTTGTACTTGGTCTTGTGCATGAGTTAGGACAAAGAAGTGTCCCTAGTAATATGCTCATAAAACTTCTGCAGAACACATCATCTGGCAAATCCTTCTCTAGCAATATTTTGTTTCCAAAATATTTGAAGTTTGGCACATCGTTAAGTCCAAATGTAGCTAGAAAGGCTCTCTTTCCACTCTCATCATCACCTTCAACCACTGGTAGCTCCCTCCTGGAATTCCCATTGTGTAAACAACTGCTTTATCTGACAGTGGAATAGTTTTCTCACCAATTTTTATGATGTCTTCTTCTGGAATTGTATGATCTGCAATCCACTGGGCAAAAGCTCTTGGGACATAGCAGTTGTCAAGCTCGAGCATGCTCTTAAAACCCATTGAAGTAACAAGCTCTGCATATCGATTATTCTTCAGCACGAACTCTACAATCTGGAAGTAATAGGGCACACTACATCTGCTAGTTGCTCTGGGAACAAATGCAGGATCGCTTTCGTTGCAGCTTTGGTATTCACCCCTCCGAGACTGCAGAAAAAAGAACAGACACAACAAAAATTATAAACATGAAGAACCAAAGTTGGACTGAGTGTTTCTCCCTATCAGTACTACTTGCATAGAACAAAAACTGAATGACAAATCAGAATATATACAGAGAACATACCTTTTTCGTCTGTACTCTAGCTGTCCTTCTCCTCTTCTTTCTCACACCGCTATTCCTAACCTGATATTAAAAAGGCAGCAAAATACACATTACAAAAACAAAAAAGAAAGCGGTCCTGTGATTCTTCAAATGCAAAAACTGTGTCACGTCACATAAAATGCAAGAAATGAAAAAATGTATTGAAACACATACTAGTCTCTTGACTTTAGCAAAGAAGCGGTCCTGTGATTCATCAGTATCAACTGCATCTGGAATAATTTCTTGACCATCGGAATCATTATCATCAGAGTATTGCAAGGGCCGTTTTCCACGTCGTGTAGAATTAGCACTGCCACTACTGTGTCCATCGTCAGTCATCATTTGACTGCTGGAGAAAAAAGGAAAAGAAGAAGGAAGTGGTGTTTAATGAAAAATAGTATTGAACAAGAAAAAAAAACAAGCACAGATGCTGACAATGGTCTTTCAGACATATAGTACAAAAACACAGTAGAAAAGCTGTGCTCCAGACAGTCAATAATACTGTCTGATAGTTCTCATTAATTGGCAGCTAGAATCATATACATCAGAATGATCAACATCGGCGGGCTTCATCGAGATATAAGGGAGCTTCTCATGTACATAATTTTCAGTTGTACTTAATTCTACAAAAAAAATTCTAGTCCCCAATTGCATATAACGAACTAACAAAACAGCACACAAATTACATGTATTTCTGCATCACATGAAAACAAACACAGCACACAAATGAATCACGAGCTTTATCCATCCAGCCAGGACACATATACTAACCAAAAACGATAAGAATCTAGTTATTCTCTATGAACCTCTTGACTTGCCGTGTCCAAATTTCTGAAATCTACATGTCAAATACACTGGATCGCTTGCTACCCCGTGCACGCCCAAGGACTTATGCGTGTGCAAAATAATCAACCCTAGGGAAAAATAGAAGGGGCGAAACATTTGTGCACAGGATCGTACGGAACCGCAAGTACGAACAAATCAACAACCCTCTAATGTCGTCGGGTGTTGGGGATTTCAGTACATGATACTACATAGCCGCAAGTACAGACAAATCAACCACGCATGAACACAAAATCAGGGGTAGTTTCTCCGAATCTTACTTGAGAACGTGAGCGCGGCCTCGGCGGGACGGACTGAGAGGCGCGCGGTGGTCGCCTGGAGCGGCGCCGGTGAGGGGCCCGTCGACTGGCAGAGGCGGCGCCGGGAGCGGCGCCGGTGAGGGGCCCGTCGCCAGTGAGAGGCGGCTCACCGTGGACCACCTCCTCCCCGCCTCGTGCAGGTCGCCGCTCGCGCCTCCCTTCCCCTCTGCCGCTCTGCCCGTTTCTGTTTGAACTGGAAGCAACTCGAAGGGAGGAGGGGAATTTGCAATGTACTACCGCGCGATGCAACGGAAACAGAGAAAAACAACACGGCAAATTGTTACGTGCACCCCACACCATGTACCTCTAAAAATGTGCTGATGTGTAAAAAAAGGTGGGCTCCACTTCACATAACCAAATGCAGGAAAATGTTGCATGCTCCTCATGAAATTTGACCATGAATAAAAACAAAAAAATCCTAAAACAAAATAAATTCAAAAAATAAATTTTGTGTATCATTAAAAATATTTGAAAATTATAAAGAATAAAAAACCTAACAATTAAATTCTCCCAGTTGCAACTATCATGCAAGTGGTGAAAAAGATAAATAAACCGATCAACTAAACTCCCCCAGTTGCACCTGCCCCGCCACATGTGGATCGGCATCGGCTTCCGCCTCCCCTAACGTGAAATCATATTTGTATCAAGCATGCAACTGGCGTGAAAAGAAAAAAATTGATCAAATAAAATCCTAGTTGCAAGTAGCATGCAACTGGTGTAAAAAAACAATCAAATAAAATCCCAGTTGTCACTAGCATGCAACCGTGCAATTGCACACTAGTTTTAAAATCATGTGCGATTACACGGGGATTAAACTTGTGTGCAATTGCACACAGGAATGGCAAGAACGTGTGCGATTGCACGGTGATGATACTCATGTGCAATTGCATACATTGCGAAAATGTGTGCGATTGCACACTAATGTGAATCGTCTGCAATTGCACGCTAATGATGCTCATGTGCAATTGCACACTATTTTCAAATCATGTGGGAATGAAACTTGTGTGCAATTGCACATTAAGAAGAATATTGTGAGATAAAAAAATGAATAAAAAGGGAGAATATATACGCGATTGCGCGCTTACTGGGAAACTAAGGTGTAAAAACATGAAAAAAGCAATCTAAAAAAAAAACTCCCCCTTTTGATACTTCGAGCCTTATGCGGGAGCAAAATCCGTTCAAAAACTTACGGTTCAAGAAAAAATGAAGAAAAGAAAAACTAACAGAAGGCTCACTAACAAAATGGAAACAAAAAAGATACGATACTCACAGGAATGGCAAGAACGTGTGCGATTGCACGGTGATGATGCTCATGTGCAATTGCATACATTGCGAAAATGCGTGCGATTGCACACTAATGTGAATCATATGCAATTGCACGCTAATGATGCTCATGTGCAATTGCATACATTGCGAAAATGTGTGCGATTGCACACTAATGTGAATCATATGCAATTGCACGCTAATGATGCTCATGTGCAATTGCACACTATTTTCAAATCATGTGGGAATGAAACTTGTGTGCAATTGCACAGTAATAAGAATATTGTGCGAAAAAAAATGAATAAAAAGGGAGAATAGATAGGCGATTGCGCGCTTACTGGGAAACTAAGGTGTAAAACACATGAAAAAAACAATCTAAAAAAAAACTCCCCCTTTTGATACTTCGAGCCTTATGCGGGAGCAAAATCCGTTCAAAAACTTACTGTTCAAGAAAAAATGAAGAAAAGAAAAACTAACAGAAGGCTCACTAACGAAATGGAAACAAAAAAGATACGATACTCACAATAAGGCAAGAACGTGTGCGATTGCATGTTGATGATACTCATGTGCAATTGCATACATTGCGAAAATGTGTGCGATTGCACACTAATGTGAATCGTATGCAATTGCACGCTAATGATGCTCATGTGCAATTGCACACTATTTTCAAATCATGTGGGAATGAAACTTGTGTGCAATTGCACAGTAATAAGAATATTGTGCGATAAAAAAAATGAAGAATAGATATGCGATTGCGCGCTTACTGGAAAACTAAGGTGTAAATACATGAAAAAAACAATCTCAAAGAAAAACTCCCCCTTTTTATACTTCGAGCCTTCTGCGGGAGCAAAATCCGTTCAAAAACTTACGGTTCAAGAAAAAATGAAGAAAAGAAAAACTAACAGAAGGCTCACTAACGAAACCCTAAAAAAACGACCACCCCCCAAAAACCCCCCTTGAATCATGTGCAGTTACATGTTTGACGTTGAGCATGTGTAACTGCATGTTTAGCGTTGTTAATGTGTAATTGCACGCAAAACGATGTTCATGTGCAATCGCGTGTTTAGTGATGTTCATGTGTAATTGCACACAAAACGAGAATCATGATCGCAAAGATAAAACCCTAAAACCATGAAAGCCCTTAAAACACAAAAACCCTGAAAAAATCCACTTAATACACTAAAACCCTAAAATAGCCCAAAAAACTCTGAAAAAAAAACCATTGAGACATACAATGTTCATGTGCAATTACAGGTTTGACGTTGTTCATGTGTAACTGCACGTTTAACTGTGTTCATGTGTGACTGCGCACAAAAACAATGTTAATGTGTAATTGCGCGCAAAACGATGTTCAGGTGCAATCGCGCGTTTAGTGATGTTCATGTGTAATTGCACACAAAACGAGAATCATGATCGCAAAGATAAAACCCTAAAACCATGAAAGCCCTTAAAACACAAAAACCCTGAAAAAATCCCCTTAATACACTAAAACCCTAAAAAAGCCCAAAAAACTCTGGAAAAAAAAACCATTGAGACATACAATGTTCATGTGCAATTACAGGTTTGACGTTGTTCATGTGTAACTGCACGTTTAACAGTGTTCATGTGTGACTGCGCACAAAAACAATGTTAATGTGTAATTGCGCGCAAAACGATGTTCATGTGCAATCGCGCGTTTAGTGATGTTCATGTGTAATTGCACACAAAACGAGAATCATGATCGCAAAGATAAAAACTTGTGTGCAATTGCACATTAAGAAGAATATTGTGAGATAAAAAAAATGAATAAAAAGGGAGAAAATATACGCGATTGCGCGCTTACTGGGAAACTAAGGTGTAAAAACATGAAAAAAGCAATCTCAAAAAAAAACTCCCCCTTTTGATACTTCGAGCCTTATGCGGGAGCAAAATCCGTTCAAAAACTTACGGTTCAAGAAAAAATGAAAAAAGAAAAACTAACAGAAGGCTCACTAACAAAAATGGAAACAAAAAAGATACGATACTCACAGGAATGGCAAGAACGTGTGCGATTGCACGGTGATGATACTCATGTGCAATTGCATACATTGCGAAAATGTGTGCGATTGCACACTAATGTGAATCATATGCAATTGCACGCTAATGATGCTCATGTGCAATTGCATACATTGCGAAAATGTGTGCGATTGCACACTAATGTGAATCGTCTGCAATTGCACGCTAATGATGCTCATGTGCAATTGCACACTATTTTCAAATCATGTGGGAATGAAACTTGTGTGCAATTGCACATTAAGAAGAATATTGTGAGATTAAAAAATGAACAAAAAGGGAGAATATATACGCGATTGCGCACTTACTGGGAAACTAAGGTGTAAAAACATGAAAAAAGCAATCTCAAAAAAAAACTCCCCCTTTTGATACTTCGAGCCTTATGCGGGAGCAAAATCCGTTCAAAACCTTACGGTTCAAGAAAAAATGAAGAAAAGAAAAACTAACAGAAGGCTCACTAACAAAATGGAAACAAAAAAGATACGATACTCACAGGAATGGCAAGAACGTGTGCGATTGCACGGTGATGATGCTCATGTGCAATTGCATACATTGCGAAAATGTGTGCGATTGCACACTAATGTGAATCATATGCAATTGCACGCTAATGATCCTCATGTGCAATTGCATACATTGCGAAAATGTGTGCGATTGCACACTAATGTGAATCATATGCAATTGTACGCTAATGATGCTCATGTGCAATTGCACACTATTTTCAAATCATGTGGGAATGAAACTTGTGTGCAATTGCACAGTAATAAGAATATTGTGCGAAAAAAATGAATAAAAAGGGAGAATAGATAGGCGATTGCGCGCTTACTGGGAAACTAAGGTGTAAAACACATGAAAAAAACAATCTAAAAAAAACTCCCCCTTTTGATACTTCGAGCCTTGTGCGGGAGCAAAATCCGTTGAAAAACTTACTGTTCAAGAAAAAATGAAGAAAAGAAAAACTAACAGAAGGCTCACTAACGAAATGGAAACAAAAAAGATACGATACTCACAATAAGGCAAGAACGTGTGCGATTGCATGGTGATGATACTCATGTGCAATTGCATACATTGCGAAAATGTGTGCGATTGCACACTAATGTGAATCGTATGCAATTACACGCTAATGATGCTCATGTGCAATTGCACACTATTTTCAAATCATGTGGGAATGAAACTTGTGTGCAATTGCACAGTAATAAAGAATATTGTGCGATAAAAAAATGAAGAATAGATATGCGATTGCGCGCTTACTGGAAAACTAAGGTGTAAAAACATAAAAAAAGCAATCTCAAATAAAAACTCCCCCTTTTTATACTTCGAGCCTTCTGCGGGAGCAAAATCCGTTCAAAAACTTACGGTTCAAGAAAAAATGAAGAAAAAGAAAAACTAACAGAAGGCTCACTAACGAAACCCTAAAAAAACGACCACCCCCCAAAAACCCCCCCTTGAATCATGTGCAGTTACATGTTTGACGTTGAGCATGTGTAACTGCAAGTTTAGCGTTGTTAATGTGTAATTGCACGCAAAACGATGTTCATGTGCAATCGCGCGTTTAGTGATGTTCATGTGTAATTGCACACAAAACGAGAATCATGATCGCAAAGATAAAACCCTAAAACCATGAAATCCCTTAAAACACAAAAACCCTGAAAAAATCCCCTTAATACACTAAAACCCTAAAAAAGCCCAAAAAAACTCTGAAAAAAAAAACCATTGAGACATACAATGTTCATGTGCAATTACAGGTTTGACGTTGTTCATGTGTAACTGCACGTTTAACAGTGTTCATGTGTGACTGCGCACAAAAACAATGTTAATGTGTAATTGCGCGCAAAACGATGTTCATGTGCAATCGCGCGTTTCGTGATGTTCATGTGTAATTGCACACAAAACGAGAATCATGATCGCAAAGATAAAACCCTGAAAGCCCTTAAAACACAAAAACCCTGAAAAGCCAAAAACAAAACCTGAAAAACCTTGAGTCATGCGTAATTACACATTTGACGATGTTCATGTGCAATTACACATTTGACGTTGTTCATGTGTGACTGCGCGCAAAAAAATTGTTAATGTGTAATTGCGCGCAAAACAATGTTCATGTGCAATCGCACGTTTAGTGATATTCATGTTTAATTGCGCACAAACCGAGAATGGTGATCGCAAGATAAAACCCTAAAACCATGAAAGCCCTTAAAACACTAAAAACCCTGAATAATGAACCAAAAAAAAAACCTAAGAACCCTAAAAGCACTTAAAACCCTTAAAAAACGCAGTCCCTAAAAAAAACCTAAGAATCCTGAAAGCCCTTAAAACCCTAAAAACGACCACCCCCCCAAAAACCCTCCCTTGAATCACGTGCAGTTACATGTTTGACGTTGAGCATGTGTAACTGCATGTTTAGCGTTGTTAATGTGTAACTGCGTGCAAAAACGATGTTCATGTACGTAACTGCGCACAAAACGATGTTCATGTGCGATTGCGCGTTTAGCGACATTCATGTGTGATTGCACGCAAAAAAGACGAGAAATCGTGATTGCAAAAAGCACAAAACCCGAAACCCATAGAACCAAAAAAACCTAAGAACCCTGAAAGCCCTTAAAAGCCTAAAAAGACGCTACCCCCCCCCCCCCCCCAAAAAACCCCTTGAATCATGTGATTGCACGTTTATCGATGTTCATGTGTGATTGCACGTTTAACGATGTTCATGTGTGATTGCATGCAAAAAACGAGAATCGTGATCGCAAAACATAAACCCCGAAAACATAGAACCAAAAAAAACTTTAAAAAAATGAAGGCCCTTAAAACCCTAAAAAATGCTAAACCCCCCGAAAACACGATGTTCATGTGTAACTGCACGTTTAACAGTGTTCATGTGTGACTGCGCACACAACAATGATAATGTGTGATTGCGCGCAAAACGATGTTCATGTGTAACTGCGTGCAAAAACGATGTTCATGAACGTAACTGCGCGCAAAACGATGTTCATGTGCGATTGCGCGTTTAGCGACATTCATGTGTGATTGCACGCAAAAAAGACAAGAAATCGTGATCGCAAAAAGGGCAAACCCCGAAAACCATAGAACCAAAAAAAATTAGAAGCCTGAAAGCCCTTAAAAGCCTAAAAAAGACGCTAAGCCCCCCAAAATCCCTTGAATCATGTGATTGCACATTTATCGATGTTCAGGTGTGATTGCACGTTTACCAATGTGCGATTACACGAGAGTGAAACTTGTGTGCAATTGCACACTAACATGAAAAAAAAGTTGAGCGATAAAAACAAAATTTGAATAAAAAAGGGAGAATAGATCTGCGATTACGTGCTTACTAGAAAAATAAGGTGCAAAAAACATTAAAAAAGCAATCTCAAAACTACCAAAAAAAAAACCCAGCAAAAAAGAATGGTTATTAAATCATTCCCCACAAATAAACTCGAAGTTCATCAACTTGTTCCATCAAACTAGCCACTTACCCCCATGCCCCCACATACCCCCGCTATCAACTAAACAACGTCGACAGCACTAGCCACTTACCCCCATACCCCCACATACCCCCATACACCCACATACCCCCATGTACAATGTGGTGATTGCAAGATAAAACCCTGAAAACCCTTAAAACAATAAAAGCCCTAAAAAGCCCAAAAACGCTGAAAAAGTGTGAAATTGTACGTTTAGCGATGTTAATGTGCAATCGCACGTTTAACGATGTTCATTTGTAATTGCACACAAAAAGAGAATCATGATCGCAAAAATAAAACCCTACTCCCCTAAAACGAGAATCATCACCATGCAATCGCACACTAGTGTGCAATTACAAACGAGAATCATGATCGCAATCATGGGAATGAAACTTGTGTGCAATTGCACAGTAACAAGAATATTGTGCGATAAAAAAATGAATAAGAAGTGAGAATAGATACGCGATTGCGCGCTTACTAGAAAAATAAGGTGTAAAACTACTGTGAGCGGTCTAAACTTCGACCCTTCTTTCTTTCTTCATTTTGAAGAGGGGGAGCAAAGCCTGTTTTTTGCTCCCTCAATTTATAGATCAGGGCCCCCTCCTGTCGGCCCGAAAGAAAGGCTCCTTAAACCTTAAAATTAAAACCCAGAACCCTAAAAACCATTGAATCATGTGCGATTTCGTGCTACCAGAAGAAAAACATGTGCAATTGAGCACTGCTAGAAATAAAAAACATGTGCGACTGCACACTGCAACCCTTAAAAAACATGTGCAACTATGCGCTAGCCATACTTAAACATCATTATTTAGAGGTACAATAAAAAAATGATGGAAAAACACATCTTCCATGAACCAAATAGAGGTGGACATGGGCAAAAAACTAACCAACAAAATGCAACTCATCCCAAACTTAAAAAACATCACTGACATTATATATAGAGAATGATCCCATAATATAGAGGATCTTACAACACTTCAAAAGCCAACTACATACATGCATCTTAGAGGTTCTTTCTACACTTCAGGCTAGTACCTCACAAAAACATAGACAGTAAATGTGAGATACGTACTGGCAACAGCCTGCCACATGATCATTCCCCAAAATATACTCGAAGTTCATCAACTTGTTCCATCAACTAGACACTTACCCCCATGCCCCACATACCCCCCCCCCCCCCCCCCGCTATCAACTAAACAACGTCGACAGAAAACACAACAACCTTGCCCTTTATACGGAACATCATGAGAACAACCATTCCGATACCCATGCCGTTTGCCTCCAGAAAATCTATCCATCCAGAACTGAAGCGGATTCTTCCATCATAAGAAGTGTAGTACTCTGCAACTTGGTCCACATCATGCTCGCCGCCGACAATCAGTGCATGCCCAGACCGCTTGATGGGCAGAACTGAGGCAATGGCCTTGGGGATGTGCTGTAGAAGGACATGAAAACAAAAATAAGAGAGGGAGATAAACAAAGGATGAACACATAAACTGGAATTACTTACTTAAACTAGATACTTAGGAAGAAAAAGAATCAGAAAGCATAACAAAAAAAAAGAAAAGTACCAGGCTATTTTGGAGGACATCTGTCCTAGTGAGCTTATGAACAAAAACTGCACCAAGCCCTATCCCGCGTTCATTGACACAGCTGTTGATTCTGCCAACCTGGGAAGCTGTTGGTTCTAGATTGTTTGAAATCACAACAGCTCGAGCATATTCTTCAAATACATAAGGTTCTGCATTTTCACAAAACAAACACAAAAGAAAACATAAACACTCAGAAAAGCTATGAATAACAAATGTTCACAGACTACTCGAGAAAAACTAAACAGATTACCTAACACCCTTTCCTTAAGAAATCCATACTTGTCAAGAGGTGTGATGGACAAGTACGGATTGTCACCAATAATCTCGCAAAGCACTTTGTCATATGGCTTCATATCATACTCCTGGAGAAACTTCTCATACTCATCCCCATAGATGACTGTCTTCTCAGATGTCTTATTCAGATCAAAAAAGATACAATTCCCTCCCAGCAGTCTGTGCTGGCAGAACTGCACCTGTTTTGTCATTGATAGTTTTTCCTGCAAAACAGGGAACATTCTGCATCGCACGGGAAAAAACATAAAGAAAAAGAACATGTGAAAACTCATAAAAACATCTGATAAAAGACAAAGCAGTATAAAAAACATCAAACTACCGATGAGATGGAACACAAAAAGAGTGAAAACATAAACCTTACCATGCAAGCTCCACAGTTGCTGCGCAGTTGGATGTTAAACTCCTTCACATTCTTCTTTTTCTTCTCACAACAACCCCCCCCCCCCCCCCCCCCCCCCCCCCCCCCCCCCCCCCCCCCGTTGTTGCACACCTGGCACTTCATCTACAAAAAAAATCAGGAGTATGATATGAAGAAAAGAAAAACCAAGGTTAGTTTTGTACTGTCATTTATAGTAAATTTTCAGAATACGAAATTAAAACTGGTTTTCAAAAGTGTTATTTATACTATAAAAGCTCTGAAAAAATGTTGAACACTAAAAACTGCTGACCACAAATAATAAAAAGAATAATAAATCTAAAGAATGATAAATACTTGATTCAGTAAGTATTGAAGCAAAACTCTATAGCAGGGATCTAACCCCGTTCAATAAGCTCAGCAACTGGGACTGCTACCATTGTAGCATGAATTAACAAACTGAACAGTCAAAGAACAACAAATGTTATGTGGTTTTTCCAATTTTGGTTTGGTTTATAACTACTGAACAGTCAGGTAATTTTCATCAATAACACAAGGCATAATAGATATGAACAACAGACAAAAGTAACAAACAAAGAACATCTACATCTGCATGCGCACTGATGGAAGGTATCCATCAACAACAGACAAATTAGATTCATTACACCACATCATGGCAAAAAAGCATTCATTTCTGGTGAATTTTTTTCTGGGTTCGACTACACATCACCATAAAAAACAACTACATCTATGAGCAAAAAACACATAAAAGATGAACCCAAAAGCGCAGGGAGCTGAGTGAATGGATGGCCACATGCATCCGACAAACAAAAACAAAACAAAACTACCAAAACACAGATCCATTCAAGTGCTGTCGAAACCCTAGATTGCAACTCCCAAAAATTGAAAGGAAATAGACAAGACTAAGCGGCGAAACCCTAGATTGCATAACTCGTACCTTCCCACACCGACAGATCCTTGGATCTCTGCAACGAGCTCCTTGGGGCTTCGACCAGAATGCCGCACGCTTCTCTCTCTGATTCGGCGGTGAAGAAGAGCGACTAGCAAGGGCAGGGGAATGAATGGGGCTAGGTGGAACGAGTGACTAGCAAGGGCAGGGGAATAAGTGCGACCACTCGTTTCACTCGACCACCCCGACAAGAAACAAAGCCCACAAAAAAGCCCACAACAGAACGCGAAAACGGGCCAAACTCGCTCGCGCTCGCGCCAACAATCGTGCAAACAAGATGAAAGCATCACGCGGTCGTGATCGTCGACCGAGCGTTAGGAAAGATCTCAGATAACCGAGCGTTAGGAAAAGCGATTAAAAAATTGGAACAGAATCATGGATGTAGATAATGTTGTCTTCTACCACGTTTAAAATGTCAAATAGAGCATGCACATGCTCGGAACTCATCATCGAAAGCATTGAAACATAAAATATACATTTAACCATGAACACACCCGACGAATTTTTGACACATTGAACCACCTAAGCGAATGAATTGGCAAAAAGGACCACGTGTGAGTGAAAATGCCAAAAATACGGTGGCGGCGTCTGCGCCCACGGCTGCCAACGGCGACGGCGGCATCTCCCTCTACATGCATCTCTGATCAATGAACAGTGTCCTGATCAATGAACAATGCCTTGTTTTGAACTGCATAGAGTTAGCTATGAAATATTGTTAAATTTGTCTTTTTTGCTAAGCCTAAAATATGAAGTTTTTTGAAGTGAACTTTTGCACCATCGTAGTGCATAAGGCTAGCAACATCCAGATATTTTTTTTCGAATTTTTTTAGATGTTTTTTAGATAATAAAACAAGCTAGAACAACGCCTGGAAGCTGACGCCTGCCGTCACACACGAGCACGATCAGCACGGGTAACTGCGACGTGCCGCCGCCGCCGGTGGCGGCCTTGGTGTAGTTTTGGCATTTGCACTCACGGGTAGTTCTTTTTGCCAATTCATTCGCGCAAGTGGTCCGATGTGTCAAAAAATCCACACCCGACCACAATAATAATGTCTACTTGGTTTATATTTTACAAGTATCTGTAAATTTGTATTTGACCATACACTAGGTGTTACACTATTTTATTGGAGATATCCGTCTAGATATTTATGATATCCAAATATAAATAAAGGCACATACATATACAAAAATAGAATATGCACATATACATGCACAATTTTTAATAAATTCAAGGAATACTATTAACATTTTTTTAACTTATTTGTAATTTAAGAGTACTAAAATGAATATCTTAATAATTCGAGGCAATGTCTCAAAAGGAGACAAATGTAATTTTCATTTACATGAAATTTAAATTTCAACGCATGCAAGTTTGGCTTTTCAATATACATTTTAATCATAATAAAGAACAAAATAATTAGCATATATTTATCGGCAACATTATGTCGTTAATTTGTTGCCTAACTAATAGAATTATATTAAGACCTTCATACGATAAAAATAAGTTATTAAGTAATATAAAAGTTGTATTTTAATAATCTCAAGTAACGAGAATTGTGCTGACAAGGACGTCGCAAAAGGCGAGAAAATCTTCGTCACAAGGAGTCATATCGGTCATACTATAGTCATCTCACCATCCACCACAATAGACCGAGAGAAGAGACACTATTGCATTGATTGAACACCCCGATCGAAATTAGGTTTTGTGTATGGGAAAAGAGAGAGAACTAGATGCCCGCTATATAGAGGCTCGGTTGTTTTCCGGTTTCATTCCAACTGGTTCTGAAATTGTAAATTTTCTCTAATAAAAAATTATTCATATCTATGTGCACATTGTAAATATTGACTACAATGTAGTAAGGGATTTTTTGTATTGTTTGTTTTTTAAAATTTATTACATACAGTTGGTACGCCGAGTGTCAATCCTAGAAATTAAGACTACCACAATATGAAATAAGTTATAAGAAGTAAAAAAACTATGTTTTGGATATATTGATTTCGCAACGGTCTAGTTGAGACATGATAGACGAGCAAGACTTCGTCACGAAGAGGCATTGTCTTCTTCAATAGCTGTGTGTTTTTGTTCTACATTGCAATTTTTATTAGGAACTAATTAGGCGATGGATCCGGCGGCAACAATCTCCCCCACATAACCCCCTGAAACCTTAATGCGCCCTTTGAGTGCTAATACCGTTTCTTGCTTCTCTCACACAAAGAAATTACAAACTCTCAAAGAATTAGACAAGCACTGTGCGACGAGCGCACGCTTTGCCGGTTGTTTGTAGGATCTTGTAGAGAGATACATTGCACACTAAACATGAAAACTTTAGGTAAGACTCTTCCTCACGAATTTGTTTAATTTATGTGATGAAAATAAAAAAAAATGCATTCACAATCGACCCTGCTTGTAAAAATACATACGGCTATCTCGTATAGAATACCAATCTCGTACCTAATGATGAAAAGAAAAATACCCTGCCAAATATCTAAAAGAATAATTATATTATACTACCAATCGAGTCTAACACCGAAAATAATTTGGTAGCAACCAATACTCGCCCTTTGACTCCCACTTGCAATATCAAAGAAGTTTGTTGGCGGGCTGAACATTCACTTTGGCTCCCCTTGTCGCAACACCACGAACCCCGCCTCCTCCCTTTGTCGCTCTACCGTCTCGGTGCCTACTCAATGGCTCAAAGGCGTGAACCCACCACCGATAGGAATGGAGAAACCAACCCCTACTTTCGGCAAGGTCAGATTGGATGGTGAGTAGATTCATTATGCTAACATATATTACATAATCTTAGAGACGGTTTCATCATCTATTCTCGTTAGTTGTGTGTCACTTAAACAAAAAATTGAAGTGAAATATTACAAATGGTACCAACTTGTTGCATTCGGAGAGCTCTAAGAAGCATACCCTGCGCATAGTGGTAAGTAATTTTCAGAAATAGTGATTTGTTTTATAATAGTTGCAATTATGAATGGGCACATGTTCCAAATTTGTTATTATTGTTAAAATGTAACTTATTTTCTAACATATCATTTAATAAAGATGATAGCTCTTTGATTTTTCAAGATGCATTGCAATGATACCATGTTTCTCTACCAGAGAAGCATAAGTTTTCTAAGGAAACTGCAAATGTAGTCAGAGCTACATGCATGGATCCTTGTTTTCCCAATCATAACCGATATTTTAAGTTTTAAAAAATTCGAAACAAAAATCCTATGTGTATGTAATGTTAAACTCCGTTAATTAAGTGTGCAAAATATTTATGCAAAATTCTTCGTATTCTAGGTTATACAAAAATGATAAATTTGACAAAGTTTCATATTCTCGAAAATGTGCACCGTTCACGGGTCAATACATTTGTCTTTTTTCTCAGCCTAAAATATAATAAATTTTGCATCAAGATTCCGCATGTCGGTACAGTTCAACATTATATGACTTTGGATTATTTTAATATTTGAAACTTTCATTAATTTTTCAAAAAACGAGCTCCAAAACGCCGTACCCCATCCATAATTCCACACAAATTCTGATGCCAAGCAAATGTTTCCATCAGCTTGGAAGTGTGTTCTCAAGGGGGGGGGGGGGGGATATTAGCATTGGCTATACTATATTTTCTGTCGTTGACAAAACTATTCCAATAAATTATACATGAATAATATGAAAACTGTTCAATCTGAAAACAATTTACACATCTTTTTGAATAAAGTCGCACTATATACAAGAAACAAAACTGTTTCTATTTTTTCCTAGTTGACATCGTCATTAGGCAGAAACTGAGAAGCAAAATTACACACATGGTAGCTTTTTGTAGCGAAAGCAAAATGGTAACTAATCCTTGTGTATGGAAACTACAGACCGCCGTTTCCATCGAGAGTCGCTAATTCCATGGCAAAAGACCCTTTAAAAACAAGACGAGTTTGGGGCTTCAGAGTTCAGTCTGACTCGTACCCCAAAAAAAGCTGCGATTTTTTCCCACCGCCGGCGCCGCCGCCCCCATGAGCGCTCAGGCCGCCGGCGAGATGACGGCGCCGGGACCCCGCCGCGCCCCTCCCGTCCTCGGCTACTTCCGCGAAACCATCCGCGGCATCCGCTTCCAGCCCACCACGGAGCCCGGCCCCAACCGCGTCCCGGACGGCCGCTTCGCCTCCCCGACCGACGGCACGCTCCTCGGGTGCCGCCACGGCCTGGTGCTCACCTTCCACTCGTCCAAGGACCAGCTCCTCGCGTGGGACCCCGTCACCGGCGACCAGCGCCGCGTCGCCGCTCCCCCGGGGCTCGACGTCCACGAGACCCCGTTCGACGGGGCGGTGCTCCGCGCCGCTGCCGGAGACCGCTTCCAGGTAGTGCTGGTGGGCTACAGACAAGAGAGGAAGAATCCTCGGGCGGACGTCTGCTTCTACTCGTCGGAGACCGGCGCGTGGAGCAGTGTCATCTCGGCACCTGTTCCGCGCGACGCCATGGATCATCAGGGCATGCCCGCCGTGCTGGTCGGGGGTTCCCTGTACTGGCTGCTCTCTGGGGACGGGAAGTCACGTCTGATTCTCGAGGCCGATTTGGCTACACAGAGCCTAGCTGTGACTTCAGTGCCAAAGGATATGTTTGCCAAGGGTCAAGACTTGATGCTCATGCGTGCAGAGGGTGGTGGGTTGGGTTTGCTCTCCTTGTCAGATTGCACCGTCCAGTTGTGGAAGAGGATTATTGCAGATTCTAATTGTGTTGTTTCGTGGGTGTCGGGAAGAACTATTGAGCTGGGCAGTCTGCTTTCTCTCGGATTCACAGAAACAGAGCTACACATCAATATTAGGATATGCTGAGGAAAACAATGTGGCTTTCTTCCAGACATTTGATGGTATCTTCATGGTCCAGCTTCACTCATCGCAGTTCAGTAAACTTGCCGAGAACAACAATGCTGCTATCCTTCATCCATTGGAAAGTGTCTATGCTGCAGGTAATTCTCTTCAAAATGTGGTTATAACAAAACCACTTTGATTTTTGATAACTGGTTGATGGAATGATGTTCTCGTCATTTCGTGTTCCCAAGCTAGCAATTTTGAGTAGCCACGTATCACATGTTTCTTTTGTTCCTTGATGAACTCTTTTACACATACCAAATCTGTTATGTTGATTTTCAGTTCTGATGCTTGTGTGGTAGCATTTTATTTGATCATTATTGATCTTGCTTCAGATCTGAAACTGGTAGCTAGTTTGCTAGTGTCCTTTATGCTTTTTTATGTCACCAGTTCATCATTGTATTGTATCTGTTGTTTCAACAAATGCAGCAATTCTTTTTATACATTATGACATATTAAATTATTAATACTATCTTTGAACCACGTGCTTCAAAGCCAGAGCTAACAAACTGTCTTTATCAGTTTATTCTATGAATATATAATCAATAAAATCATGAAGACCAGGAATAATGACTAAATTTCACTTGGTGCCTACCTGTTGAAATATACAAAAATTGTACTACTAGTAGTCTAGTACTGTTAGTGTATAGCTGCAGTGCAGTTTATTCTCATCTTAAACCAACCGAAATGACAATTATGTAGCTATAATAGGTATACTTTAATCTAGTTATGTTTCCTTATTTGATATTGCTATCGAGCTATCGTGCTAATAATCTCAAATCCGTAATGATAAATTCGTTTGGAATTTATGAATAATTGTTCATTTTACCACTAATAGGAGAGTCCTGCTGCAAGTGGTAAGTCCATTTGTACCAGGGAAAACTAATATATCGTGTTCATTTCATCTCTCGAGCTAAATGTATTTATAAATAATCTAATTTCTTGTAGTCAGGACCACGTTGGTTTCTAGGACTTGTTATTATGAGTACATTTTATTGTTTTCGATATATCTGTGGAACAAGCTTATTAATTCTAGATAACTTGTCTACTCTGCTCAGCTAATAGTCCGAGTTTGCAACTGTGCATGTCTTCATTTTTATGATATTGATCAGTCTATACTGTTTTGGGCCTACTTTTCAATTTATAGATTTTTGGGGTTTGGTTTATCAATTCCCAATATTGTATGAAAAATGAGTTATTTTTTCCAAAGTATCGAAATATCTTGTTGATGTGTATTTAGCATTCCATTCTAATACTATTGGTGGTTTGGCTTCTTATGATTGCAGAAACAAGCATTGGTGGTGGACATGATGGAGCTGATCAACATATGCTAGTATGATGCAATGGTTCAGCAGGCAAGCTCATCTTATGACTGTCCGTTGAGGTATCTGAACTGTTCTTTGTACTAAACTGCGAGAGAGGCCTCTAAGATTTTTTTCTGGAACTTTGCTTAGATATTGCCCACCTATTGACTGGCAACTTTACTAAGTTGTGTTATTAAGCTAGCAACTATATCTGACAATGCTATGTGACTGACCGCATAAATGTTTAACACTTCATTTTGAATACATGATCCAAATGGCATGACTACATTCAAAATAAATACCGTTACCATCATGAACTGTACTTCTTACTACCATATTATCGTTAAAAGTAGTGGTCAATGTACTGTAATTGATGTTGCAGAGTAAAAAACAATGGCATCTATTATGGACGGAAGGAAGCATATCTGTTAATAAGATGATCCATGCCTGCTTTCTTCACACTTCTACTGCATGAATTTGATTAAATTCATATATTGGTAACTAGGTAGGAATTCTGAGATGATTTAGCTTACAGAGATCTCCGCAGTGGGGAAGCTAAATGTTCACTGTTTGAGTCATACAGAAGCGTCTGATGTAATTTAAATGGCTTTTCCTTGAATGATAATTGATCAACTGATGCCATGATTTCGCTGCAGGTATCTAAAGTTACGTTTGAGTGGCTGAGAAGCAGTGGCGCGTTTACTGCAAACCAGACGGAAATTTACCCTCTATGTAGGATGCACCGAGACAGCTGTGGTGTGAACCTTTAGGAATTATTGGCTTATATTTTGCTCAATACCACCTTGTTATCTGAATTCTGTAATGAATTGGACAACTGGTTCGATTAGTCTGTACCTTTCAGTTGATCCTGCCTGCATTTTGTGTGTGTTTCTGGTGGGAAGAATTTGGCGTGAGATTTCTTCTTAAGTCGCATTTTGTGTGTTCGTTCGGACCTAGTTTTGCCGAGAGAATGTTGTATTATATTGCTTTCACTGAGATTCCAGCAAGGTTCGTATGAGTTTGCTAATTTCTGAATTCTCTTAAGAAAAAAATAGCCTTGTCACTTATTCCTCACAAAAAAAATTGAACATGGATTCGCAAACTGACACAGAGCGGAACACACTTTTATTAACTTTGCAGCCTTCACAGCAGTTGAACGTCATAGTATGATCGATCATGATCGACTCCTTAATTTCCAGTATCACTTGGCCTTAATTATGACCCCCACCTCTTGTTGCACTCACCTACACAAGCCTCAACACCATCTGCAGCTGCAAATGATTCTTCTTCATTAAACGGAGCTAATATATCTCAAAAAAGGAAAAAAAAACAGAGCAAAATTATGCAACGCATGTAAGGAGGATATGCAACGGAATTAAGGCGGTCCGTCGCCTTACCTGCCAATGCCGACGCCACCTCTCCGGCGTCTCCGCAGACAAGGTCCATGCTGCCGACCATGGTGCAGGCGGCGAGGGTGTCGTCCCTGTCGCCGCCGCCGCATTGGCCGGCGTATCCGACGTTGCAGAGCCACCAGGGGGTGGTGTGCCTGCACCAGGGGTGGCACTGCTGGTAGCAGTCGCAGAAGGACATGGCGGCCACCTGCTGCTGCTGCCCGGACAGGGTGAGGAGGAAAGCATGCACACGGTGGCGATGGCGATCACCCTCTTCTTCGTCTCCATCTCCGGCGATGGCCTCGGTCTTCTTCAGAATCAATGGAAGAGGACTGCTTTGGTGGGAGTGTGGGACTCTCCTTTAGTGTTTCTGGGCTCTATTATACTACAGCAACATTGGAGCTCCGAGGACCATATTGTCATTTGACCTGGACAATTTGTAACGGAGCTGGGAATAGTATGTCACTATTGTTTCCAGCACATAATTTCAGGCTGAGTGTCATGTAGACAATTTTGCCATGGTATTTCCTGAACAAAATGAAGCTTTGTGTATTGCTGTCACTGCACCTGAAAATAACCTTAATTCTTTAGGCTGATTAGACACGCATCTCTGTTTTCGTGGACGAGATTTTGTGAAGCTGCCTGTGATGATGTAGAAAGAAAACTGAATGCAGCTCTGATACTGTGCTCATCCACTGGGTGCCCTACTTATCTGTTGCCCAGTGCGATGCTCACACACATTTGGATTATGGTTTCGACGTGGAACACATGGGCATGTTCATTTCTATATCATGCATAGCAAGTCAGTGGTGTTGGTTGATTAGGTCAGGTGTTTTAATAGTTGAGCCAATGCCTGGTTTTTATTGGTCGAACCATTTTTATTAGCCTATTTTAGTTCAGGCTTAACCCAATCGGTGCAGTGGGGTGAATGTGGTCTCACTCGAGATGGTCAACTGGTCTCGGCTGCATGAAAAAAATGTCCTGGCCCATTGGTCAGAACGCTCCTAACATCCGGTAAGAGGCATAAACTGCCAAAAAGTTTCCTTTCTATAATAGAGATGTGTGGAGGCTTCGCCCCACGTAACCCTAAAACCAAACTATGTGCACCTTGTTCCAGGAACAGTACAAATCCTTCAGCTGGGCAGGCAGGGCGAGCACATGAGCAGGCTCTCGATGAACAAGTTAAAGTTAAAGAGTTCAAGAGTTGAAAATGAACATGCACATCCATCGCCGTGCCGGATCGGGATCAGGTGACACGCTGTAACATGCGCCACATCTCTGCCATCCATTCATCATCTATTGTAAGGGCCAGCAACGACCAAAATTTGAAGTGAAAAATAAAACATTTTAGAAAAATGAAAAAAATCCAGTAAATTGTATATGGTCCGTTATTTGTTCTGTGAAAAGTCCGTGGCATTTGGATCACTCGTTCATGAGTTGATAGCATTTTAAGATCAAAACATGAAAATCTATTTAATGATAAACTAATTATCCAAATGATGCGAAAAATACATAATGGATCATATACAATTTACTGGATTTTTTCTATTTTTTTCTAAAATGTTGATTTTCGAGTTCAAATTTTGGGTTATTACTATCCGTTGGATAATAATTGGATGGCTATGATGGGGCATGTTACAGCGTGACATGCCATGTCACTTGATCTCAGTCCCGCCGTGCCTGTACCTCTCAACGCAAGCAGCACCCTTTGAAAAACAAGAAGCAGCCATCTAAATAAAACAAGCCACACACACCACCCCTCAAAAAAAAAAAAAACAAGCCACACACACCGGACGAAAAATGACAATGCAAAATTTCTCCAACCCCAAGAGCATCTTCAACAATCGAGAAAATGACTGAAAACTACGACATTTGGGGCTGACTTGTCACTTAACTACAACAATTGGAGTAAATGACACATGACTACCATCTCAGGCAAGGCTGGACACGAGCCAGCTCGGTCCAGGCTCGGTGCGAGCCTGCATTTAACTCGCCATTTTTGAGCTCGGCTCGGGCTGGCTCGTTTGGCACACGAGCTGGGAAAACAGGCTCGGCTCGGGGAATGCAGAAACTCGGTCCAGCTCGGGCTGGCTCGCGAGCTCGGTGCCTCTGGTCACTGCCATGTGGGGCCATGAGGTGGAGCAGCAGAGGCGACGACGCCGGTGAGACCATGGCCATGAGGTGGACCAACAACTTTGACGAGAAGATGAAGCTGGGGCAGGGAGGCTATGGCGTGGTGTACCGCGCCACCGTGGTCGGCGAGCATGGCCAGAGCGTGGAGGTGGCCGTCAAGCAGTTCCCTCGCACGTGATCTCCTCCATGATCTCCTCCAGCTGCTTGCTCCTTGCCGCCGGTGCTTGCGGGGAAGAGGAGCTCGAGGGGACGGGGCCAAGCAAGGAGCTTGCGGCCTTGCGGGGAAGGGGCCGAGCAAGGGACAGCGCGACGGCAAGGGGCGGCGTCGTCGGCGCTCACGGGAAAGAGGATTTCATGGGGAAAGAGGAGCTCACGGGCGAGGGAACGGGGCAGAGAGAGGAGCTTGCGGCGGCGGCGCGGAAGACCTAGCATCCCAGCAACGCCCAGCAGCGTGTCTTCGTTAGTGATGGGCCGCCCAGCAGCGCCAAGCCCATCGAATTTTAGGTAAAATCATAAAAAGGCCGAGCTAGCGGGCCAGACCGAGCCGAGCCTGGCGAGCCAGAAGCTCGCCGCGGTCCAGGAAATTGGGCTTGGCTCGGTGAATATCGATCGCGGGCCGAGCTGGGCTCGGTGCGAGCCTGGAAAAGCTCGGTGCGAGCCAAAAAACTCGCCCCGAACGTCCAGCCTGAATCTCAGGGGTATGGTCGTGACACAAAACACTAATTTCTTGATTTGCTGGGCTTAACCCGTTTTCTGACGTGTCTGGCCCATCTGTCGGGTCCGACGTGGCGTACTAACAGGTTTTCTGACATGCCTGGCCCACTGTCAGAGGCAAAAATAGGATAAAAAATAAGAAAAAAAACAAGAGGAAAGTCAATCCCCTCTCTCACGAGGGTGAGGAACGCCGGGAGCGCCATCCATGGCGCATTGGGAGGCTAAGGATGCGGGGGAGCGGAGCCGGGCGTCGCCGACGCCGTGCTAGCCGCGCCGCGCGAGCTCCTTGGCGCTTCCCAGCCAGGAGATTGAGGCAAGGTCGCCGGCCGCGTTCTCGAGCGCCTGCTCCGCGAGCTAGAGGATGGCCCACACGTCCCCGGCCGCGCTCGACCTCCGCTGCCTCGGGGCATGCTCGGGCGAATGGGCTGGATGTGCGCTTGTCGCCAACGCCGTGGCGGCCGGACCTGGCGCATGCCTCCGGAGCCGACAGGCGAGCTCCTCCTCTGCCTTGGCTCCCCCGGACCGCGCCGGTGACGCCTTCGCCGGCGCGAGGTCCGCACGCGTCGCCGACGCCGTGCTAGCCGCGCCTCCGTCCCACGGCGGCTACGCTCCCAGCCGGAGCCTTGCTGGCCGCCCGTTTTCCCGCCCCACTCCCTGCCCACCACCCACGACGCTCACCGGCTGTCCAGCAAGCTCGCCGCCATGCCAGCAGGTCGTGGTGCGCCGTGACGCGCTGAGACAGAGGACCCATACCCGTGGCGGCCCGAGAACGACGCGGCACTGCTAGTGCGCACTGCCATCCTAGTTGCGCTGCTGCTTGTTGCTTGTGCGTGCGTGATGGTTGCGTGTCTGTGCGTGTTAGCTGCACAGCTGCTTGCGTTTGCGTGTGCTGCTGCTTGTGCACGCCGTGGCGCGCAGCACGCACAATGGACGGCGAGGTCGGGGCGGGCGCCGGCGAGCTCGGGCGCTGGCGCCAGTGAGGTCGGGGCGGGCGCCGACGAGTTCGGGGCGGCCAGTGCGGTGTACGGCGAGGTCGGGGCGCGCATGTCTGCCGGCGCGAGCGAACCGTCCCAGCTGCCCCTGCTCGCGTCGCGCAGGCCAGGGCTGAGCAAGAGGACCGTTTACGTGCGTTGACTAGTTGTTTTTGCCAACTAGACTGCCGGGTGGGCCCAAGCTGTCAGCAAACGGGTTAAACTTGCTAAACGGCCGAATCAGTGTTTTGTGTCACAACCATATCCCTGAGATAGTAGTCAAGTGTCATTTACTCCAATTGTCGTAGTTAAGTGACAACTGAGCCCCAAATGTCGTAGTTTTCAGTCATTTTCTCTCAACAATCCCTTGGATTGGAGGGAGAAATTTTGAAGATTTAAAATCATGAACCCGCTAAAACACGTGCAAAAACGTAACGTTTTATATCATCATGTACATCTTGATTTTTTCTCACAAACTTATTTCTTTTACATGTTTTTGCTCACAAATTTTCGGTAGAAGGGGAGCGCTGCATGAAGACAAGAGAAACGGAACCGATTTGGTTTCGCGGGCCTCGCTGGGCCTTATCTAGACTAATATTAAAAGATCCAGAGTGCGGAGATTCAGACGATCTGTACCGTACAACACGAGTATCCTACAGCCCACGACGCTTCAATGTTTAACGCAAACGCAACAATTCAACAGGGAAAAAGAACTCCCGTAAAAAAAAAAAAAAAATAGGGAAAAAGAACTGACGCTATCCACGAACCACGACCTCCACTCCACGGCTCCACGCAACGGCAGCCCTCCACGACCTCCTGCACGATTCCCCGCCTCGCCCTCTGGTCCGAGCTCGCAGCCGCCGTCTATCAGGTCCCCGCCGTCTATCAGGTCGCCGCCGCCTCTCAGTTCGCCAACGCGTCCGCCGCCTCTCAGGTCGCCAACGCAGCCGCCGCCTCTCAGTTCGCCGATTCCGCCTCTCAGTTCGCCGCCTCCGCCTCTCAGTTCGCCACCCCCGCCTCCGCCTCTCACTTCGCCGCCACCGGCCCTTACTTCGCCTCCGCCTCTCACTTCGCCGCCACCGGCCCTTACTTCGCCGCCGCCTCTCAGTTCGTCGCCGCTGACCTTGAGTTCGCAGCTCTCGCCTACGACCTCGACTGCAGCCTACGACCTTGCCGCCGACCGCTCAGTTCGCCACCCTCACCGCCGCCCTCGCCTCCGACCTCGACCTTCGCGCCGTCGCGACTTCAGCTGCCTCCGGCCGCAAACAGGGAAACTGCTCCACGAAGGTACCAACCATTACTAAATAACACAGAGAAGTGTTTTGAATTACTTACAAAGACCAAATTCCTATGTGATTTCAATACTTGACCAATTCCTATTATTCTAAGTAATTGTGATAGATAGATAAAATAAATCACTAGAACAATTGTTGAATTACTTAGAAAGACCAAATTTAATTCACAATGCAATTATGCTACTTCACCTATCAAGTTATTGCTACGATGGATAATGATGTATCATAGATTTATTAAACACTAATACATTTATTTGGAAATGGGAACTGAAATTGAATCGATGTATCATAAGGGATGTTCAATTCACCAATGGTATCAACAGAATGATGTTTGCAATGCTGTTTCTCCGGTATAATAAGGGTTAATGCCTCCTGTTGTTTATGTTTATTATATTTAGCCATGTGGATCGCTCCCCGTTTGTGGTATATAGAGCATCGGCATCTGCCCGAGAATGAAGTGAAGAGCGACTTCCTCACGTAAGTTTTTTGGTATATAGAGCATTAGTCCGGTCATTGCGTTATGCCGTTATTTGATTTATGAACCTTTAAGGTTTATTTTCTGATTGTCAATCCATATGAAGGATCTAAGAGAATGCACGTAAGAACACTCTTGCAGACCACATGGGACATGTGGTAGGATTTCTCGAAAAAAGAACACTCATGTAGCACACAAGTCAGCACAGAATGCACGTAAGAACACTCTTGCAGACCACATGGGACATGTGGTAGAATTTTTTTGTGCTGACAGATAAACATTATGATATATGAAGTTTGCTGTATCATCATTTTTTTTCTTCAGAGTTTAGTACATGGCATGCTAATCTGGCTTGTGACCTCTGGCTTTTTACCTTTTCTTTGCATTTTATAAGCGAGAACTTCATATATCATAATGTTTTGTTCAAAGGTTAGCAATGTGGATCTGCACATTAAACATGGATGCTAGAGTATTCATGTTGAATATATGAAGGGTACATGGTACTAGAAACTGATTCAAAGTCTCGGGTTTCTACAGATAATTGTTCTTATAAAGCAGATTTCAACGAGGACGCCGTCGACGACCTCCGACATGCCGCCATCATCGCACGCCCCCGTCCGTGTACCATCTACAGCTGAACAAGTCGCCGCCGCTGAAAATCCTCTTGCAATTGCGCCGTGCTTCTCCGCTGGGTACAATCGTACGGATATCTTGTAATTGAGCTGCTTTCATAATTGCAAATTTCCATGAACGTGGATTCATCACAATGACCAGCAAACTCTTTCGTGGTTGTATTTGATGCTTCAGTTATGATTTTGTTCCGATAAAGCGTTACAGTTTAATTTCTGCATATGTATATTATGCTACTGCAATGCGGTTCAGTTAGGATCAGATGAGATGGACAACCTCACTTTGGAAAACTACTGATTTCAATTTTGTACGATATGTAAGATGCAATTTTCTGTTGGCAGATTACATGCATAGTATTCGATCGGTACTTAGGTAATTGCAATTTTCCTTCAACTAATTGGTAAGGTTTTTATAAGTACAGTTTGCCTTGAATCCAAAACTTAAGGAATATGCCATGGTATTTTCAGAAAGCTCTCACTTGTTTCGGTTTGCTCATGTCCCTGCAACATGGCGTAGTGCTGGTAGTGATTTAAGAAATGTGCCATGTACTTACTTTTCAGCTTGCGGTTTGAGGTATATTTACTTTATTTTGTCCCATTTGTGAATAGATGGATTTTATGTTCTTTATGTTAAGTTGATGTTACCATTCTGTTACTTCTACCAGATCGTGGCATTTAATATGCAGGAGGCTCTGATTTGGAAGGAGAAAATTGAGATGGTCATCGATCAGGTTTAACATTTCCAAATCCCGAATCTCACATATATAGGGTACCAACAATTGCCAAGAGATTCTTTGTTTTGTTATATAAGGATCCCCAAGTAAGAATATTCATACAAAACATTTATATGTGTTTTCTGAATACACAATAGTACTTACCGATTGACTTAATATTTGCTTGGAAACTCAAACCGATGGGGGAAGTTTTAATCCGCCCATCTCATTTGTTCAGATCATCTTACATTCTGCAATATTTTTATGATAGCTATGTTTTCCTCGCTGAGTTGCCTGAATTCCTTGGTGATTCATACACAAATTGGAGGCTGGTTTCGTGAAGGATATCAGGCCAGTTTCCAATGGAGAAGAAAGAAGCAGTTCTTTTCTTCGGTTAGAGCAGCTGAAGGCAAGTTTCAGGAATAATATTTTTACATTCAAGCTGTACACATCTAGCTGATTACTGCTTCTAATTTCTGTGTTACTTCTGGTGGCATCTGTTTATTTTAATGGAACATCCGCAGATGACCCAAATTATCTAGAAGGATATGTGTTCCATGTCATTTGCTCCCATGATTGGAAGCATTGAATCGTCAAAAATGCAACTTTGAGAAAGGTGGCGAGTACATAATCAAGATATTAAATTGAACTTGGATGGAGGAAAGGGCCATTTGTTCTTTTTTCATGTACATGATGGGTTCGGCTGATGGCCTATTTGGAAATAGAGGTAAAATGCAGACTGTTTTCTTATATAAATCTAGATGATGTTATTCTTGTTTAACCACTTTTTTTTAGAGTTTTATGATAATTCGATGCTTCATGGTGGTGGGGAAGATAGGAGTTGCAGACTTGCAGTTCATGACCATGGCCGGAGTTGCCGACATCAGAGGCCGTCGTCATCTTCATGGCTGCAGGTGAGTGTGGCTCGACCTGGGATGAAGCATGCATCAGTTGTTATCGCACAGACATCAAGCCATCGAGGTCATCGTCAAGTTTGAAGGTGCACGGTTTTTTAGAGCTTCTTGGACACATTTATTATATTTATCTCACCACATACTTTTTGTAAGACTCTAGAGCTATTTGATTTCAATTGCCGAGATTGGCTAAAGTATATTCTTTAGTGTTTTTTGTACTGTATTTACTCCCGGGACGATAAATGATACAGTACAATTTTGTTCTTTTGCGCTGCAGTTTTTGGTAGAACATGGAATTTTGAATGAGTTAACATTTATCGTCATTAATATTATTTTGCAAAGTGAATAAAAATCTTTTCATTTTATGTGTACAATATTTTTTTGAGCATTAGTCGAAACGTGCATATGGTTTATTGTTGATTATTACATGAAGCAGTTGTGTTGTGATACGATTTATCAGTGCATTATTTTAGACATTTAATTGTTTTTTTAAAGAGTCTCCCCTCCGATTTCTATTAATAGAAACCAAGGTTCTGGTTGTTCATTTAATTGTTTTTGATAATCTAACAATCTGGCGCTGGAACTTTTGCTCTCAGCAATTGAAATAAAGTATCTAACAGGCAAGTCATATGTGTATATTGTAGATATAAGTCACTATATAATGGTGCAAATCAGGTAACAGTTTAACATGTTATATGTATTTCCGAGAAAAATACTGTATACATTAGTTGACTAAAACAACCTTTTTTGTTTTTGAAAAAATGGAATTAAGAAAAGACACATAATTAGTCGATTGGTATTGACAACAAAGAAACTGGACCGCTGTGTCAAAACTAATCAAATTGTTTGTTTTACCCTTCTATTTTAACCATCAGAAAAGTATATCATATCTTTGCATGGCTTAAATCTGCTTTTATAAATGATTTAAACTGGGTTCAAGAAAACATTGCGTACACACATATATTTTTCTGCATTTTATGAAGACGTGCATTGCACGTGCCCTATTACTAGTCCAGGAAGAGTCGGAGATGAAACGATCCTGCAAAACAAAGCAGGTAAACAAGGAAGCGTAAGACGTCGCGGAAGACCCACCGCAAACCCTAGATTGTGCCGCCGGCCGCTCCAGCAGCATCATGGCGCTGCGCTCTCTGTCGAGAAAGTTTCCGGCTAGCCTGCTACGGCAGGCATCGGGACCCCGCATGGGGCCCTACGCGAGGTATCGCCGGCCTCCGGCGGCCGGTTCATGGGCACCGGTGTCAGGTTCGTCCTACTCACATCCCTTCTTCAGCGTCCTATGAATTAATATCATGTCCTAAACGTCTTCTTCTCTTTTAGCGTCCAATTATACGTTATGGACGGTAGATCTGCTGTCGGCGAAACCTCGTCACGGATGGGGCTAGGATAGTGTTTGTTTGCACTGAAGATCTGTTTCGGCACGATTGTTTTTTTGGTTGTTAGGTGGAACTGAATTTTTTGAGGGGGCAGGATTATTCATATTTCAAATTAGTTCTACAGAATCGATTAAAGAAATCCTAAACGCTACCATCACCTCTTTCACAACAAATTTTGTTCTTTGGTACTAATTCGATGTTTAGGCACTGTTTTGATTGTTAAGTGTAAATAAGTTTTTTTAGGGTGGGGGGAGAGGATTGTTCATACTTCAAATTAGTTTTACGGAATCGATAAAATAAATCCTAAACCCTACCATCACCTCTTTTACAACAAAAACTTTTCTTTGGTACTAATTCGATGTTTTGCCACTGTTTTGGTTGTTAAGTGGAAGCAAGCTTTTTAGGGTGGGGAAAGGATTATTCATACTTCAAATTAGTTTTACGGAATCGATTAAAGAAATCCTAAACCCTACCATCACCTCTTTTACAACAAAAGTTTGTTCTTTGGTACTAATTCGATGTTTTGGCACTGTTTTGGTTGTCAAGTGGAAGTAAAGCTTTTTAGGGTGGGGAGAGGATTATTCATACTTCAATATAGTTTTACGGAATCGATTAAAGAAATCCTAAACCCTACCTTCACCTCTTTTACAACAAAAAATTTTCACCGGGAGAGGATAGTGTTCTTTGGTACTAATTCGATGTTTCCTCTTTGTAGGAGAAAGAAATACATGAAATAATAGCCAGTACGCAGAAGGTAATGAAGGAGACGCAAGCTGCAGCCTACGATGGCCACCTCTTGTTACGCCAAGAGTTCACTGAATTTCAGGAAAAAACGAGGTACATATTTGAATCACGCTTTATTTACATAGAAGTTTCAAGACTTGCTCATCGTAAACACTCCCCCATTTGCTTTGTCGATAGCCGTGATTTGGATAAGTTGATGAAGTATGCCAGCATCTTGGGTAAAGCTGCAAACGTATCTGTTGGTGTGGCGATTATTGGTTTTCCGTGTTTTCTCATTATGGGAAGCAAGGATCAAGCTTGATAACCTCTTCAAAGGTGGCATTCAGTCTTCTGATGATCATGGCAAGAGTCTGGCTCAATAATGTAAGGAAAGCTTCCACTGTTGTGAAACTAGTCCAGGGTTTGTATATTGCCCTGCAACTAGTCCAGGGTTACCTTGGTATGTAAGTCTATCTATTGTACTCTGTCGTGGAACTGGTTGGAGTTATATTACCTTCTGTATGTTAGTCATCATTTCGCAGTTACTTTGTAATTGCCTTGTTAAGCGAGACTATTTGTTCTATGAAAAGGAGTCTATTTTGTAAACCTTCAATTCTTTCTGAAGTTCACATCGCAACCTTCCAACTCTGAAATCGTTTATTCTTAACCCTAGGCTAGAAATCTGTTCATTTTACAACCTTGGCCATCACTAGTAGAAAAACCATCTTTGGTCTAGGGCCGCTCCAGCCATTGGTCCCGGTTCAGTGAAAAACCGGGACCAGTGCCAGGCACTGGTCCCGGTTCGAGCTGCCAGGGGCCCGTGGACCATTGGTCCCGGTTCGGTTGGGTGCATTGGTCCCGGTTCTTGGCACGAACCGGGACCAAAGCTCCAGAGCCGGACACGTGGCTGCCGCGGAGCTTTGGTCCCGGTTCGTGCCAAGAACCGGGACCAATACCCCTCCCTGCCTATAAATAACCCCCACCCCCTCTCTCTCTCCTCTGTTTTTTTTCTGGTTGGATTGGTGGGAAGTGGGTGCTAGTTTTTTTTTCCTTTGCCACGCACAAGATGTGTTCGATGAAATGCCCGACCACACTTAAGTTCACACAAGATGATATCCTCGGCCGAGGTTAGCAACTTTATCCTTTTCATCTGTAATTGATACAGAAATATTGCACGTGTCGATGTACGGTGGTCATTTCACTATTCAAGATGTTATTGTAATGGTATTTGATAAACTTAATTATATATATGATGCAGATGGATGCACGGATGCGATGGATGTACGGCGAACGACGCAGTTCCGAGTTTATTGCAGGCCTGCATAAATTTCTCGATGTGGCTGAGGCAAACAAAGTGAATAATTTTATGCCTTGTCCATGTGAGAAGTGTCGGAACGTCAGGGAGTACTCTGACCCGAGAACCATTCAAGACCACGTGATTCGGAAAGGTTTCATGCCCAGCTATAATTGTTGGACCAAGCACGGAGAAAGAGGGGTTACGATGGAAGACAATGAAGAAGAGGAGGATGATGACAACTATCCTATGTTCCCTGAGGAATGCGGTGATACTGTAATGGAAGACGTTGAAGAAGAAAGAGGTGAACATCGGGCATCAGATGAGCCCGCTGATGGTCTTGGTGGGGTCATTTCTGATGCAAAGCGAGAATGCGATACAGAAAAGGAGAAGCTAAAGTTGGAGGCCATGCTTGAGGATCACAAAAAGTTGCTGTACCCAAACTGCGAAGATGGCAGCACAAAGCTCGGTACCACACTGGAACTGCTGAAATGGAAGGCAGAGACTGGTTGTTCTGACAAGGGATTTGAGAAGTTACTGAAAATAATGAAGCCGAAGCTTCCAAAGGATAACGAATTGCCCGAGACTACATACGAAGCAAAGAAGGCTATCTGCCCTCTAGGATTAGATGTGCAGAAGATACATGCATGCATTAATGACTGCATCCTGTACCGCGGTGAGTACGAGAATATGGATAAATGCCCGGTATGCAATGCACTGCGGTACAAGATAAGACAAGATGACCCTGGTGATGTTGAGGCGATGACGAGCCCCCCCGGAAGAGGGTTCCTGCTAAGGTGATGTGGTATGCTCCTATAATACCACGGTTGAAACGTCTGTTCAGAAACAAAGAGCATGCCAGGTTGTTGCGATGGCACAAAGAAGAGCGTAAGAAAGACGGGAAGTTGAGACACCCCGCCGATGGGTCCCAGTGGAGAAAAATCGACAGAGAGTTCCCGACATTTTCAGATGACGCAAGGAACTTAAGATTTGGTCTAAGTACAGATGGCTTTAATCCTTTTGGGGAGCAGAGCTCCAGTCATAGCACTTGGCCCGTGACTCTATGTATCTACAACCTTCCTCCTTGGTTGTGCATGAAGCGGAAGTTCATTATGATGCCAGTGCTCATCCAAGGCCCGAAGCAACCCGGCAACGACATTGATGTGTACCTAAGGCCATTAGTTGATGAACTTTTGCAGTTGTGGTCCGAACCAGGTGTACGTGTGTGGGATGAGCACAAACAACAGGAATTTGACCTACGAGCGTTGCTGTTCGTAACCATCAATGATTGGCCTGCTCTTAGTAACATTTCAGGACAGTCAAACAAGGGATACAATGCATGCACGCACTGTTTAGATAAGACTGAAAGTATACATTTGGGAAACAAGAATGTGTACCTGGGGCATCGTCGATTTCTTCCGAACAGTCATGCCGTAAGAAAGCCCGGCAAGCATTTCAACGGTGAGGCAGATCGCCGGAAGAAGCCTAACCTCCCTGATGGTGATGTTATATATGACATGGTCAAGGATTTAGAAGTAATCTTTGGAAAGGGTCCTGGCAGTCTATCTGTTCCGAATGACGCTGACAACCACGTACCCATATGGAAGAAGTGCTCTATATTCTGGGAGCTACCCTATTGGAAAGTCCTAGAGGTCCGGTCTTCAATCGACGTGATGCACGTGACGAAGAATCTTTGCGTGAACCTGCTAGGCTTCCTGGGCGTGTATGGGAAGACAAAAGATACACCGGAAGCACGGGCAGACCAGCAACGTATGAAAGACCCATACAACAAGCAGACGGATAAAGGGCGTCAATACTTAAGCAGCTACGCTCTTACCAAAGCAGAGAAGGAAATCTTTTTTGAATGCCTGAGCAGTATCAAGGTCCCGGCTGGCTTCTCGTCAAATATAAAGGGAATAATAAATATGGCAGAGAAAAAATTCCAGAACCTGAAGTCTCATGATTGCCACGTGATTATGACGCAGTTGCTTCCGGTTGCATTGAGGGGGCTTCTACCGGAAAATGTTCGAGTACCCATTGTGAAGCTATGTGCATTCCTCAATGCAATATCTCAGAAGGTCATCGATCCAGTAACTCTACCAAGTTTACAGAAGGCTGTGGTCCAATGTCTTGTCAGCTTCGAGTTGGTGTTCCCCCCATCATTCTTCAATATTATGACGCATCTCCTGGTTCACCTAGTCGACGAGATTGCCATTCTCGGTCCTGTATTTCTACACAATATGTTCCCCTTCGAGAGGTTCATGGGAGTCTTGAAGAAATATGTTCATAACCGTGCTAGGCCAGAAGGAAGCATCTCAAGGGGCTATGGAACAGAAGAGGTCATTGAGTTCTGTGTTGACTTTATTCCTGACCTTAAGCCGATTGGTGTTCCTGAATCGCGGCATGAGGGGAGACTGAGTGGAAAAGGCACGCTAGGAAAGAAAGCACTGATATGTAGGGACGGGCATTCTTTAACTCAAGCACACTACACAGTTCTACAAAGTTCCACCTTCGTGGCTCCGTATATCGAGGAACACAAGAATTATGTACGCTCCAAGAACCCGGGGAAGGATGACTCCTGGATTAAAGAAAAACACATGGAGACCTTCGGCAGTTGGTTGCGATTACAGCTCATGAATGACACCACTGTCGGAGATCAGCTCTACTTGTTGGCCGCGTCACCATCTTCGACTGTATTGAATTTCCAAGGGTACGAGATAAATGGGAATACATTTTACACGATCGCCCAAGATAAAAAGAGCACCAACCAGAACAGTGGTGTCCGCTTTGATGCAACAAACGACGATGGGCAAAAGGACACATACTATGGTCGCATAGAGGAGATATGGGAACTTGACTATGGACCTACTTTTAAGGTCCCTTTGTTTCGGTGCAGTTGGGTCAACATGAATGGAGAAGGGATAAAGGTAGACCAGCTGTACGGGATGACAACAGTGGATCTCAAGAATCTTGGTTGTTACAAGAACGAACCATTCGTCCTAGCCAATGATGTGGCTCAGGTTTTCTATGTGAAGGACATGTCCTCCAGACCGAAAAAAAGAAAAAACAAGCAAACGAATACATCAGACGATGAGCCAAAGCGTCACGTAGTTCTTTCAGGGAAAAGAAACATCGTGGGAGTCGAGGACAAGACAGACATGTCAGCAGATTATGATAAGTTTGATGAAATTCCGCCCTTCACAGTGAGAACTGACCCAAGCATCCCGTTAAATAATGAAGATGCTCCATGGTTACGGCTGAAGCGATCATAGGCCAGGGACATACGCGAAGAAGGGTTCATGGCTTTTATGTAAATCAATGTAATGTATTAAACCTTTATGTGATGTGTAGTAATGTATTAGCACCGTAGGCTGTATGACGGGAATCCGAATGCTTTGTATACTGCAAATCATCGCGTGGTCGTGAGCAACAAATCGACCTTCGATCCACAGCGGCAAGACGTCTCTGATGATCTACGACCGTCCCAAAAAGTGTTGGGAATGTCGCAGATCATCAGAGAGCCTTGCCGCTGCTTGGATCGGACCGAGGGGCATGGCTACCACTTCCACCACCACCACCACTCCCACCTCCTCGGCAAATCATCATTGCGTCACCCTAATCCAGTGGCTGGATTCAACCTACCTGAGGGCTTGTGTTTCCAACAGCGTCGTTGTGTTGTCATTGTTCACCGTCCTACAGGAGGTGGCTCCAATGGCTGGCCGGTGAACAAGGACGAACACAATAATGCCAGGGAACATGCCAGCAGGTAGGCTAAATCCAGCCATTGGATTCGGTGGCGAAGGTAGACGCTCGTTGTGTGCCGTTCGCTGCAGGGACGCCGCTATTTATAGGCGATTAGAAAGTGTACCTGTGGATGAGGTGGGAGTGGTGGTGGTGGTGGGAGTGCTGATCCAACAGCTCACAAGCCCTCAAAAGAAACACACCCTGATCCAACGGCTCACAAGCCTCAAAAGAAACACACCCCTGATCTAACGTCTCACAAGCGCATGAAAGAAACACACGATCCGTGTGCTTCTTTAGTCCCGGTTGGTAACACCAACCGGGTCATGTGGCTCACGAAGTGGTCGTGATACTGCTGATCCAACAGCTCACAATCCCTCAAAAGAAACACACCCCTGATCCAACGGCTCACAAGCGCTTGAAAGAAACACACGATCCGTGTGCTTCTTTAGTCCCGGTTGGTAACACCAACCGGGACTAAAGACGGGCTTTGCGGTCACGACACGTGTCCTCCCCCAGCGCTTCCCTGGGCACGTGTCCTCCCCCAGCGCTGCCTTGGAGGTCTTTATATATTGTCGCCGACGGGGTAAACCCTAATCCACCATTCCTAGCCACGAACGCATCGTCTCCACGAGATGGATCCGCCACGCCCGCCGCAGCGCCTTCTGGACGAGGTCGAGCGTGCTCGGCAGAGCGCGCTTGGGCGCAACCGCGGGAGTCTATCCCGCCGTATGCCCACGAGCCCGGCGTGGAGAGGAATGCCCAGCTACCGGCCTCCTGCTCCACCAGGTGCCGCCGCACCTCCACCTGGCGCCGCTGCACCTCCACCAGGCGCCGCCGCTCCTCCCGCGGAGGAGGAGGAGGACGACGACTTCGACTGGAGCGACGACGGGGAAGAAGGTTGTGGGTTGCTGATACAGGAGGCCATGGAAGCCTCCTTCCAGTCTGTCCGCGACTACCCTGTCCAGCGAGCCAAGACTTCCTACCAGCTCAAGGCGAAGGAGGCTTCCGATCTGGATTGGGCGCTGAAAGACTCGTCCTCCATGGATCTTGCCCTCCGCCGCAAACGTGCGCGCGAGAACCGGGCGGCCGCCCACGGGGCTGGCTCCTCCCGCCGTTCCCCCTAATCCTACGGCATTCGAGCCAGCAAGTCCGTTTATGTAGAATAATGTTGGTGATGTTGGATCAGGGGTGTGTTTCTTTCAAGCGCTTGTGAGACGTTGTATCATGTGTAATAATGTATTAAACCTTTTATGTAATGCATTAAGATAAATGAATTAATAATTTTTATCTGCTTTCTTCTGCATTTTACAACACCAAACATTCATCTTACAAATATAGGTTTACTGAAATTGTTCTGCATTTACTTCTGCTTACGGATTATTTGTCGAATTTCGACTTACGGATTTAAAGATATGAATTTGTCCATATTAAATTGAAAATGACAATAATAATGTAAAATTGATTTTGGATTATTTATACAAATTCAAACACTTTTCACGTTGAAAGTTTTGTCAATTCAAAATATGCAATAAAGTTAATATATTTTTAATTGAAAATGGCAAAATGGTTAATAGTTTGTATAGTTAGAATAATTATTTCAGAAAACAGAAAATGGTTTTGGATTATTTATTCAAATTTAAACACTTTTCATGTTGAAAGTCTTTTCAGATTCAAAACCATTTGAAATTCATATTCAAACACCTAAATAAGAAAAAAAAAGGCGGGAACAACATTTCAGAACTGAAAAGTTCGAAATAATTTTGAAAAAGGACTCTTTGGTCCCGGTTTCTGGCAAGAACCGGGACCAAAGAGTCCATGGGCGCGCCACTGGATCTGGCATTAAATGACCCACTCTTTGGTCCCGGTTGCTGGCAAGAACCGGGACCAAAGAGGCATTGGTCCCGGTTCTTTCCAGCAACCGGGACCAAAGACCCCTGCTACTTAACTGCTCGCGCTCTTTCTTCTTCCCCATTCACGCAAATCGACTAAGGACCGGAGGCGCGACGCAGAGCGAAACGACGCCGGCAGGCTGCCCGACGCCCGCGCCGCCCCACGCCGCGCCCCGCCGTCGCCGTCGACGTCCGCGGCGCCCTCGACGCCCGCGCCACGCCCTCGGCGCTCCCTCGACGCCGGCGCCCTCGACGCCTGCGCCGCGCCGCCCGCACGCCGGCCGCCCGTGCCGCGCCCTCGACGCCCGTGTCGCCCGCACGGACGGCCTCCTCCCCGCACACCTCGCCCGCGCCTCCACGCCGCCGCCTCGCAGCGCCGCCCGCACCGCCTCTCGCACCTCCTCCCCGCACGCCGCCCGCATCGCCGCCTCTCGCGGTGAGTTAGTAATTTTAGGAATTTGTATAGGAAATTTGTATAGGAAATTTTAGTATAGGAAAATGTATAGGATTTTTAGGAATTTGTTTAGGAAATTTGTATAGGAAATTTTAGTATAGGAATTAATGTATAGGAAAATGAGTTAGGAATTTTAGGAATTTGTTTAGGAATTTGTATAGGATTTTTAGTGTTAGGAATTTTGTATAGGAAAATGTATATTCTTTTAGTATAGTAAATAGGATTTCTTTTTGTATAGGAAATTTTAGGAATTTGTATAGTACTTTAGTATAGCAAATAGGATTTTTAGTGTTAGGATTTTTAGTGTTTAGGAATTTGTAGCATTGTAGATTAAAATGATTAATATGTTTAGGAATTTGTTTAGGAATTTGTATAGGATTTTTAGTGTTAGGAAAATGTATATTCTTTTAGTATAGTAAATATGAAGTTTCTAATTTGTTCTTGCAAATGAGATGATATTGTAGATGTATCTTGACATATGGAACAAGTTACCCAACTAAAGTTTTGTGCATTGTTCTTAATTTGCAGAAACTATGGAACGAGACGAAGATCAGGAAAATATCCTCCAGGATATAATCCGCGGGCCGGAAGATATTGTCGATGTCACCACGGAGTTTTTGAACAACTCCGGTGAGGGAGATGAGTCTCTCAACCGAAGAGACGGCTCCGGTGAGGTAGAACCCGACGGCCGGGGTGAGGGAGAAGTCAGCGAGGGAGAAGCCGACGAGGGAGAAGCCGAAGGCTCCGGTGGAACATTAAATGTTGCAAACTCCGGCGAGGTGCATATACATATATTAATGAAGCCGAAGATTGTATTAATTAAGCCTCTGCTGTCTATATACATATATTAACGCTCTTTCTTCTTTTAGCCCTCCGGATCGAGCAAATCTTCTGTAAGGACAAAACGAGGCCCAGCCAAAAAGTTGGGCGACCAAGAAAGGTACACGATCGAAAGAGTCGCTGAAGACGGCACACCGACTGCTCCCCCTGGTGTTAAAAATAAAATGGTAAAGCAATGCGGAGTTCTTGTTAGGGACTTCATCCCGATCACCGTTCGAGAATGGCATCGGCCAAAGGAGAAAGGACAGCTATATGTCAGCGATGAGGGCAAAGAAAGACTTTGGAGAAAGCTCATGGTTAATTTCACCCTGCCGGCGCCAGAGGTGGATTCAGATGAGGAGGATCCAGATGAGGCAGAAAAGATTGCCCGGAAAATCATGGAGCAAAAAGTCAAGGACTGGGCACTTAAGAAGATGGCCGAGCTATTCAAGAACTGGAAGAAAAGATTGAACAAACTGTTTGTCAAGAAAAATAAGACTCCAGACTTCGATAAAGGGTATGAGAAGATAAAGGACTACTGGGAAGAATTTGTGGCGTACAAGAAATCAGAGGAAGCTCTGGAAAAGTCTGCAAAAAATGCGGCAAATGCTGCTCTAAAGATGTACCACCATACTATGGGGCCTGGTGGCTACGCTGGTAGCATGCCTAAGTGGGAGAAACTTGAGGCGGACCTGCTGGCTAATGGGATCACTCCAGAGCCACTCAAGTGGATCGAACGGGCAAGAAATTGGTTTTACGGGCATGGGGGCACGTTGGACGCAGAAGGGAAGTGCATATATAACAGAAGACACAAAGATAATCCCCTACTACCCATCCAAGAAATTAGAAATGCAGTAAAGGATGTTGAAGAGGGACGGTTCATTCCCGATAGAGAGGATGACGAGCTCACACGCGCCCTTGGGAATAAGGAACACGACGGACGGTTACGAGGCGTACCTGGCTCCAAGCCCAAGACAATTGCGATTCCCGAGCACAGGAAGAAATTTCCTGATAGAAGCCATCAGAGGAGAAAGGAAAGGGAGGCAATGGAAGCACGCGCTGCTGCAGACCGGCTGCGTAATATAGAAGAAGAATTAAAGCTGCAGAAGGAACAAATTGCCGTGCTTAGCCAGCAAGGTACTAGCGGCCAATCTCAACGGCACATGGTAGAAGCTGCATGCGATGGTACCGGTGGCCCATCGAATCGGAAAAGCAGCGTGGCTTCCACGGAGCTCCAGGATGGTAATGATGATGCAGTGGCTCCACTTCGTCGCTACCCAGTGGATGATATCACGGAGAGCACACCTTGTGAGATGCATGTGAAAGTTTTTAACTTAACCGTGAAGGTGGCGGTCGGCTATGTCGTACCAATTGGACCTAATCCAACTTACCATTTCTCTCCGGTTCCAAATGGCTACGCTGTTGTCGCGGTGGATGAAGTGATGAAAGATTATGAGGAGCTGAAGCTGCAACACCCTGCAGGTGAAGATGGGGAGGTGCTTGAACTTGGAGAAGCCAAGAAAGCGACCATTCTATGGCCAAAGGAATTCATCGTGCTTCCGAACTGGCAGCCAAGGCCATCGACTCCTCACCAGTCTCCAGCGCAACAGTCCTCTTCACCGCCTCAGCATTCTCCAGCGCAACAGTCCTCTTCACCGCCTCACCAGTCTCCAGCGCAGCCGTCTCCGCCGCCGCGTCAGCCGTCTCCGCCGCCGCGTCAGCCGTTTCCGCCCACCGCTCGTACTATGAGGGGTAAGCGATCACCGAAACGTAAAAGGTCGCCCCTCCCAACAGTACCTCATAAGAATCTTCCCATTAGACCTTATGACAGGACTGTAGCGGAAAACGCCGCGGAGGTGGCTGCCTACAATAAGGCTTTTTTTGCACCAAAAAAGCCCGAGCAGAAGCCGGTATACGATGAAAAATCCAAAAAGTGGAGAAAGTCCTTCCTTGAGCAGCCATCCCAGATATCGATGAATCTGCCATCTGACTATGGTCGTGAACTTACTAAGCTAGCACGTGCCCAGTCTGAGCAGAACAAGGGAAGAAGTGCAAAAAGCGGGAAACAAATTGCCCAGCTCGGACAGCAGAAAAATCAATCGGTCCCCCCGCTCATAGTGTGTTCCGATGTCGACAAGGACTTCAGAGTCGCTATGGATAAGGACCTGGAATTATTGGACCCCAGAGCCATAGCTGCTGCTAAAGAACTTGGTGTCACTGTATCGCAGGCCAAGGAACAGGCTACCGCCTTGGGTATGAGCCTTGGTCAACTTTTAGGCTATGAATATGCGCCAATGTTAGAGATGGCACGGAAATATGTCCAAGGGGAGCCTATGGTCAGTAATGAGGAGCTGACGGGTCTATCAACACATATGCGAAATCTGCATACCTGGTACCTGGTGCACACATCAAAGAAGGACGCGAAAGAGTGGTTTCCGCTGGACGTTAGAGTGGAGCATTTCTTCAAACGTTACATTATACAGGTTCAACTGACTGAACTGTTCCAGTTATTCCAAAAGCGCGCCCTCGACAAATCTATCCTCTCTTGCTATTGTCTGTAAGTGATTTATTTTCGTAATTAAGTCTCTAGCTCAGCTCGTTCATTGCCTGTATTATATTATCCTGACTATATATATATCCTTTTGTACGCTATTATGCAGAATGAAGATGCTGGAATGCAAAAGATCTAAAGTTTTTGAGGTTGGGTTCGTTGACCCATATATCGTGAATTCACATACGTTAGTCAATCACCCCAAAGACGTGGAGCATGACCTGACCACCTTTTTAACCATGCAACATTTCTGTACGGAAATACTATTTCCTTACAACTTCAGGTGAGTGTTTCTGTCTTGTACATATTTTTATTTGGCTTTCTCGATGTTAAGTGTAATTGATGAGCTATGCATGTCTGCTTTATGTAAACGTCCGCAGGTTCCACTGGATTCTGCTAAGCATTCAACCTGACAAGTCCACAGTTGAAGTCCACGACTCATTAAGTTGGGACCAAGCGTTGTGGTCCGACATGAAAGAAATGCTCAACAAGTAATTTCAATCATTATCGCATTATATCGCCCTCTTTCGTTCGTTCCCTGATGTCAAGTAATTAATAACTCCTTTGTTCATTTTCTTTGCCAAAGCAGGTGTTGGACAATTTTCAAACAGAAGGTAGAAGGTCCATTCAAAGATGAGCTAACTTATAAAACGGTGGAAAGTCCGCAGCAGCCACCGGGGAGTAATTTATGTGGATTCTACGTTTGCGAGTTCATTCGCGAGTTGACCACTGAGCGGAGAACAACTGCTTTCAGCAAAATGCGGGAGAAGATCGACCCAGAACTGCGCGTAGGAGCAATTCAAGAGGAATTGGCGGGATTTCTGCTTAGGGAGGTCATCGATGAAAGGGGAGAACATTATGCTTCGGACGATGAACTACATATGCCTTGATGGCTTGATCTATCTCCATGTAATTAAATAGTTGTATTCTCGCAAGAGATCGAATATTAATTATATATGCATCAACATGTACTGTGTATATAGTAGAGCGTATAATATGCGTACGGAAACGATGGAGAGCACGTCGGCGATGCGAAGAAGGGGGAGACGACGGAGGCACCGGCGAGAGGGAGAGGGGGCACCGGCGAGAGGGAGAGGAGGCACCGGCGAGAAGGAGAGGGGGCACCGGCGAGAGGAGAGGGGGCACCGGCGAGAGGGGGCACCGGCGAGAGGGAGACCCTAAACCCTAAATACCAAAAAAAAAAGCACTCATTGGTCCCGGTTCGTAACAAGAACCGGGACCAATGAGTCTCTCCCCACGCCCAGCCAGAACTGGCCACGTGGCCACCCATTGGTCCCGGTTCGTGGCCCAACCGGGACTAGCATTAGTCCCGATTGGCCAGTCCCGGTTGGGCAACCGGGACTGATGGCCCAACCGAACCGGGACCATAGGCCCATTTTCTACCAGTGCATGTTTCGTGCTGACTCTGATGCCACATGGCTGAACAGCTTATCATTTTGCTGATTTGGATAAGCTGTCCAGCAATGTGTCATCTGAGTAAGCATGAAACCACCTGAGAGCATAGTGAGGTTGTTAAGTGAACGGGTTTCGCAATTAATGATTAAAAATACATGCTTTAGGAGTTGAAGGTTGTTATGTGATCTTTGGCAAGAGTTAAAAGTTGCAGTGTGAGCTTTTCTCTTAGAATTGTATTATATTACCAGTAAGTTTATTGAAAGTACACGCACTTTAGTGTATAGTATGTAATAGAGGATACTAGGACATATGCTCATAGTCCAATCTCTTTGAGTACACACCCCAATTAAGGGTTGCGCTGATTTTTCGTATGTGCCTTGCAAACTGACCCTCAAGGATATCAAAGAATGTAGGAACTGTAAACAATGGTGATTGCTGTTTCAATATAAAAAAAGACTGGAAAAGTCTACCTGACAATGATATACTGAGTTCAGAGGAATTCTACCAATTTTTTTTTTTTTGCAAATTCCTTAAAGCTAGCATCCAACTCCTTAATCCCGTAAATCAAAATTACTAAGTTTGGGACTTGTAAGTGTGTGGTGATGCTTCTTCAGAGCCGTCTGTAATCAATGGCATCTCTCTTTGCTGCTTGCTTTGACTTCATGTAATCAGAACTTCTGCTACCTTGTTTTGCCAACGAAAAGGTTGCTCAGATATCAATGCTACCATCCATGGATTTTGGCTTATTGATAACAGTTTTCTAGTGTTCTCGTTACACACTTGTTTCTATCTGTTCTCAGTCCTTCGATTACAAGGGGACTACCGGCATGCTGTGTCAGTTTGGTCAGTCAGTCATTCAGACAGTATTTAACAAAATATTGGCGAATTCTGCATAGTGAATTTGGGAGTGAATGAATACACCCATCACAATTCACAAAACAAATGAACCATTTAACTCGGAGCAGAAGGAGCACAGTCCAACAATGCTACGGTGCAATTCCAGATCATGGAATGATAGCGTTTACTTCACTCGAGCCAACGAGCCCCATTATCAGATCATGGTACGAGTCTCAAACCACCTGTGCATGTTTTGCCTGAAACATCGCCCTTTGCCGAACGCCATCCTGTGCATGTTTTGCCTCAAACATCGCCCTTTGCCGAACGCCATCAGCTGGTATCACCGTGCTTTGGCGTCTGTGGCCCTTCTGCCCCCTCGATACTCTGACCACGGCCTAGACATGGTTCAGAAGTTTATCTCCGGCTGCAAGTTGACAATCAGAAAATGTACATTAGAGCGTAAAAAAAGGTGTCATTGCATTTGACTCGAATGTTTATAATAGCGGGCTAAGCCCTCCATGGAGTGAAGTTCATTCCCCTAAATTTACCTCAGTCATTTTATATTTTTAAAAGCATTGCTTTATTTACAAAGGAGAATGGTAAACATCCATTGGTGTCATTTGACTCTAATCAATACATGATAACAACCCTGCTGAAGTAGAGATAAGTAGCGCTACAACAATCAATTGTATATGAATTTCACTAAGCGGCGACCTGCTCAAACCGCTATAGCGTGCAGGTTACAACATTTTTTTTGATTCTAGTCAATGCTGTTTGGAAAAACTTGTTAGTAAGGTTGCGATAAAGCGTAGATACGATTATTTTCCCAACTTAAAAGTAATATGGTTATTTACCTACGTAAGAGCTACTCCAACCATGTGTTCTATCCTCCCCTATTTCAGAGTTTCCCACGAAAACTATCTTTTGGCTCCCAATCTCCAATGATTTCTTTATTTTGAAAAAAAACTATAAATCATTTTTTATTTTAAAACATCTAGAAGTAGTCAATGATGTGTCTTACAAGCTTGCAAAATGTCAATGCAAAATTCTGAGTATATTGAGCTACACAAAAATTAACAAAATCTGATAAATTTGGAGTTCCAAAAATATGTGGTGTTCACTGTAATCAGGCCCATACTTTTTCATTATGATTTTGCATGTTTGCCGAATACATCATTGAATATATCATGATATTATTTTTCAATTTTAAACACGATTTTCGTATTTTCTTTAAAATAAACAGATTATTGAAGCTCAGAAGCAGTAAATCCCTACCCGCCATTTTTATGCTTACCTACACATTTTCCTAAAAAAGGGAGTCACGTGTTGGTGTTACATTTTTTTTCGCCTTCATCAAGGGAGAGAAACGGGAGCTCCTCCTCAGACTAGCCATAGTGGGGGTATCATGAGTAGTATCATGCATGTCATGTTGGCACAAATCTGACGTGGCACAACAATTAATGAGGAAAGAGATGATAGTGGTATCTATCTATGTTACGGTATCATAGCACGTAAACAAGATATTGTAATAGCAAGTAAATCTTGTACACATATTTGCATTGAGATTCTACAAACCAATAAATAAGGTGTGGCTATGATACTACTATATGATACCATGCACTATAGAGGTAGTATTATACACAGGTATCATATGCATGATACCAATCTATGATACTTCCCACTATGGCTAGTCTCAAAACTCCAACTGTCATGAAGCTTCCTCATGGAACCGATTATTGTTCGCCGCTGTTTTTTGCCATTGACGTCAGATGTTCTCATTGTTAGTTTTCTTTCATGCGAAAAGAAGGGGGGAGAACAATGTCCTGCTTAGAATGTGTGTAAAGTTCGCGTGACATTGCGTATTTAGCTCAAACTTAAATTGAATACCGACCATACTAATTTTACAACCATTACATTCAGACCCTAAGGAAGTAGGATTTATTTAGGGTACCATCATCAAAACACATGCACAGGGTCTCTAAAATAGGCCGTCGAGTGAAGATTTTTCATTCTCGAGCACTAGTGCTTGCTATCTTTGAAAAAATTCAAAAAAAATATTTAAAAGTTTCAAAAACATCCGAAAAAATCAATAATTCACAATTATGTCTTCTACATTCGTGTAAAATCACAATTCAAATATTTTATATGCGGAATATTTTATATTTTCTTATTTTTGTGTAGCCTCAAAATATTTTATATGCGAAATATTTTATATTTTTGTGTAGCCTATAATACAAAATATTTGAATTGTGATTTTGCATGTTTTTCGTGTACATCATTGAGAACATGCGGATTTATTTTGAATTTTTTGAAACTTTTAATATATATTTTTCTATTTTTTTCTAACAGAGGGAGCACCGGTGATGACTTTTCGGGTGTCTTGGTCGCAAGTGCGGACGAATGGATTGAACTGGCACGCCTAAAACAACAAACCTGATCACTATGCGTGTCGAACGGACGGATGATTCGCCCTTGTGGACGTGCGACTCCCCTGGTTTGAGTGGTTTCCTTCTTACATGTATCATCCCTCCCTCCTTGTATGTCTTCCCAAATCACCTGTCGCTTCCGGCCGCCGAACCTGTGAGAGCGGTGAACCTGGCTGTGAGCAGCACTGAACTTGTGCTAGTGCTGTGATATACTACTACTCCCTGTTTTGGCTCTCTCTGTTTTGGCTGCCTTCTTGCTCCGCACCAGCCCGTGCCAATGCCATAGCTCCAGCATCACGCGGCCTTCCCGCCTGCGCGCACGCTCGAAGAAGACAGCGGAGGGAGGAGCGTTGGTGCAAATCTCGTTCATTATGTGCACTTTATGTATACAACAGGCCATGCTTCTTTAATCTGGGTTAATACAACTGCTTCGTACCTATAGAATCTGAAATACAATAATCTGAAGTTGGTTCAGCTAAAAACAGTCAAATAGTATCATAGCCAAAGTTTTAAATAACCCGCTATAGCTCCGCTATAGCCTCGCTATAGCTTTTGAACAGCACTCCCGCTAAAGCTATACACTTTTAACGCTAAATTGAAAATGACACTAATAACCCGCTAAATCTCGCTATAGCGCTAAATTTTGAGTCATTTAGCCCGCTAAGCCGCTACAGGCATAAGAGGAACACAATTTAGTACCATAAAGTCAACCATCTACCTTATTATTTCTTCTTGTGTTTACTGTATATATGGTGTATTGATGCAAAGCTTAGTTATTGAGCTGCAATTTCCAGTCAATGCTTGGTTTTAAGATATCTGTGAATATGTATGTCAATTATATGTGATATATAATACATGATGCTTAATTTTAGACTATTTTTTCATTACTTAAGAAAAACGCTAAATGCGTTTAGCTTCGCTATAGCTCCGCTATAGCCTTTTATACCTTTTGTCGGACTTGCCGCTAAATGGAATAGCCCGCTATTTAAAACTTTGATCATAGCCACCCTTATTTAGTCTCTCGCTGTTCAACCCCTCTGCAATATACTCCTGACTGCGTTTCAAGATTTTAAACTGCCTGAATGCATTACTATCAAGATTTTTAGTTGGAGTATCTGCTGTTTGCGTGTTTAAAGTTCTCGTCACTGAAGAACCATTTTTGTGTGAATTGCAGCAGAAGCAGAGAGAAGAGGCTTGCGAGAGGGCGTCACGGGTGGATGAGGTGGCCGGGGAGCGGCGGCGGCAGATGTTCCTGGAGCTCAATGCGCACTGCAAGATTCCCATGAGTAGTTAGCTGCTCTACCTCGCACCACGTTTCGCTATGAAAAAGTCCAGTGGACCGAAGTACTCTGAAGTATTGGCTTGTGTCTGAAATATCGGGTTGCAAGAAATTTCAGTCTATAGTTAGTCTGGAGTATAATGAACAAGGCAATCTCTGAGTTCACTTTAATCTCTGAATTCACTTTAAGTTAGTCTAAAGTTAAAATGCGGCTCAGTTTCTCGTTTGTCACTTGCTATGTCTAGAATTCTTGTTTGTTCTTGATTATTGATCTATAATTTCTGGAGTACTTATGCATGTTGCATGTTTCTCATGGCCAGGCTAGCAAAAATTATTTGATTTCCTTTGGAATATCTATAACTTGGGAATGTTGAGAAGATACACACGCTTCTCTAAAACCACTCCAGGCTTGACTTGTAATATTGTCAGCATATCTTCTGAAAAATCCTTAACTAGTATTAAGAAGTAATTGATCTATAAGGAAAAATATGAGTAGACTCTAAAAGGAGAATTTGCAGCAAAGAATATATTGGGCCCTTGCTGTAAATTCAAGTGCATATGGTCTGAAGAGCAAATCCACATCTCGCGCTCTCTCTCTCTCTCTCTGCAGGAAATAATATATACCTATCTATCTTAGGTTGTTCATTTTGTTTTTCCATCTGTAGGTAGTGGAAAAACATTGTTGATATTGTATTAATTACTGCTTACATATCTTCCGAAAGATTACACGAGTAGAGTAGATAGAATAATTTCAACTCTTTTCAATTGTGCAAAATCAGAGAAAGGTAATCAATTGTATGTTGACAATATAGAACACAATGCTAGCTTCTGTTCTCTCAACCAGCATCTGAGTTCTTAAGAAATTTACTTGTGCACTGGGATTCAAACTTTCGCTGAGAACATGTTGTCATGCTAGAGAGATCAGTTTGATACAAGCTTCAAGGAAACTCTACTTGATCAGGGCAGGGTTTGTAATTCCTATGAAGTTAATCCGGCTCCTCTTATTTGCAGGTCTTTGAGGATGCCGTCATGGTTGATTGGCGCCAATGTTTATAAGCGACAGATGGAAATAAAATTCAGTTAAGCTGGCTAGTGTTCCTGGAGTAGTAGCAGTGGAATACCTGCATTTTCATTGCAATGGGGTATGTTCGCATTTTCTTCTTCAGGAAGAGTACAATCAAGATCTGGTAGAACCTTACCTTCTGACAGATCTGTTTTCTTTGCAGTGGAGAAGAACTACTGCTGGGTGGCGCTGGGCGAGCAGGAGCGCGGGGGCGGCGAGGCGCTGGCCTTCTCCCCGTTTACTGCTGAGGCCCGGTGTCCGGCGATCCAGCTGATCCGGCGAGCTGCTGCGGGGTGGAACGGCGAGGCTGTGAAGTGAAAAGTGTCCATATGCCTGTAACTGAACTGCGAATTGGCAGCAAGTGCTCAGTATATGATTCGAAGGATCTTCAATCAACTGTTTATCTGTGAAGAAAGAACTAGGCCTGAAGGATAATGTTGTAGTGTTCAGTAGAAGAACAGAGGAAGTTTAAATGACAATAGTAGTTCTTTTATATTTTTATACTCGTCTATACACAGAGTGAATGTACGCCTGATATAAATCTGTATGAGAACGAATAACTCAATCTTCTCAATCTTTGATCTTCCCTTCTGTAGTAGAGAATAATACATGTATAGGTGACACGAAATGCTATAACTTACATGATCCGAATATGAGCATTCCTGTACTACACTGATTTGATTTGGTTCACCAATCAACTAGAGCTTTTTGACAGCTCTCGTTTTTCTCTTTTTAACAGCCAAAGCTAGCTTTTTACGAAGTTACTTCTAGTCTGCTCGGTAAGGAACATAAGCATGTCTTTTCTTTGTGGATTATTTATCAGTGTGCGACATTGCTTTTGAACAAAATTATTGTATTACTCTGAAAAATACTATGGGCAATTTCAGATTTTTGGCACTGAGTGTAATACTTTAACCACTGAACCAAGCAAACAGTCACGAGTGGTATGAGGGCATGCAAGATCAAAGTGGATTTTTCAGTTCATTGGGAAACAGGTACACGTGGTTGTTTTTCTCCTTGTTTTTTTTTCAGCCGAACAGTTTTTATGGTTGAGCCAATGTCAGGTTTTTCTTGGCTGAACCATTTTTATTAGCGTTAACCTAGTTGATGAGGCGGGGTGAATGGGGTTCCACTCGGGCGGGTCAAGGGCAGCAGTGGAGGTGATCAAATCTCGGTAGTAGGAAAAAATTGCCAGTAGAAAAAACAGCGACACTCCACGTGAATCTAACGGCCGTGAATTGCTCCTAAATTCCGGTAATAGGCTTAAATTGCCAACGAAAAATCCCTAAATTGTATATAAATCTTTAAATGGCATAATTAGTCTCAAAAATTCGAGTTAGGGGTAAACTGAAATCCTCTCTTTTTAAAAAATATTGAGTACATGCATGTCATAGTTGTCAAAAGCATCCAAAATTTCTGAGAGATCTACGCGTCTTGCCAAAAATCTTACCATACATAATTGTTTTTTTGGAGGACTCATTTCTTTGAACCAAATTAACTCGAGGAAAACTATTATATTATTGGAATACCGGATTCTTTTGAAATACTATGAACCAAATAGCCCTTAAAACTCGCACTCATTTTGTATTCATTCTAATATATCCTAAATCAATCGGACTGACGTCACTGGTTTTACTTAGACTCCTAACGTCTCTCTGATGGACGAGTGTGTTAGCCATATTTTCATGTTTAATGCGCAGTTTTTTATCTGAGAAACTACTGGGGAGATATTCACACAAGTAATACCAAGCACACCGCCGCGAGCATATCAAATACTCAAATCTTATGCAGACTAAAGACGGCTAATTTATATTTCAATGGTTATTATAAGATATGTTATTTGATACCACACATAGAGCATGCACACATTATATGCTTATTATCAAAAGCATTGTAAATTCTAATGTACAATTAAACATGAAAAAAGGCAATAATCATGTATATCATTCAATTATGCTCTAGAAGTTTCTACAAATTTGTAGCTGGCCATACACTACAAATCATTATGAACATATTTATTACATTATTTGATTTAGAGATGTCTACCAAGATATTTAAGGACATTCAAATATAAAAACCACACAGATATATTAAAAAACATACATATACACTACAAAATTGATGCACTTTTTAAAATAAATTGAAGGTGGTGTACGATTTACTGTTTTGCCTTTGTATTAACAAGATTGCTATGAAGATCTTAGCAATTTGAGGGCACTGTGTTGAAAAGGAGAACATTTTAACTTGTATTTAAAATACAATTTAAATGTAAAACACCACGCATTTACTTTTTCAATGATATACATTATACTTGTATAAACAATAACAAGACAATTAGTATATATTTATTTTCTTAACTTGTTACCTAACCAATAGAATTAAGATTGTCATGTGATAATATAAGTTATTAAGAAATATGAAAGTGTAGTTTTGTCCATTAACGGAATCTTTTCGGTTCTCGTTCTCTCTCGGTGCACAACGTATGTGCTAGAATGTAGTAAGGCATTTTTTCTATAGGGCATGTGTTGTGAAAATAATCACGTACACGGTGGGTCCAACCGCGAATGCTCACGCTGATTCTAACCCCATTAGTTATAGTGTGGTCTTGGATCCTTCAGAAATTTCATCGATTATCTCTCACATAGAAAGCATAAAATCATGTCGGCTATCAGGCAAACTCCACTCGTCCCATTTTGCTGCATGGCAAAACCTTGCATTGAAATGTACATGTGCTTGTAAGTAGGTATATGTATCTCTGCTACATTACCAATCTCGTATCTAATAACTTAACTTAAAAAATGTACCAGATGGTAAAATAGAAATCATCTAGTAGATACATATCAAAAATATTTTGCTAGCTAAAAAGTTCTTTGGCAGGCTAAATATTCATTTATCGCCTCGTCAAGTAGCAATGGAGCTCGCCGACTCCCTCGACCCCCCCCCCCCCCCCCCCCCCCCCATCAGCACACAGAACGCATTTAATGGTTGATCCAAGGTCCGGGTTTAATTGGCCGAACTATTTTTATTATCATGTTTACGTTCAGATTTAACCCAATCGGTGCAACGGGGTGAATATAGTCCCGCTGGCCTCGGTTGTAGAAAAAAGTTGAAGTAGAATAACAACGATGTGGCACGCCACATGAACCTAATGGTCGTGACTCATTGGTCAAAATACTCCTAAAATGCGTTAAGAGGCATAATTGCCAAAAGAGTTTCCAAAAAAATTATAACTCGGATGCAAAGGCTAAATGAGATAATTAGTGTCAAAAGGTCAAATTAGGGGGGTTAAACCAGAAATCCCAATTTTTATAGAGATTGTGTACATGTCATAGTTGCCAAACACATGCAAAACATTCCAAGAGGTGTGACGTCTTGCTAGAAATCTTATGGAATCATGGTGTTGGAAAACAATCCATAAATTTTTTGGAAGACTCGTTTGTTTGAACAAAATGACTCTAGAAAAACAATTATGTATTTGAATCCTACAAGATTCTTTTGAAAATCCTGTGAACCAAATAACCCCTATTTTTTTTAGATATTCCTTTAAGACTAGCAAAATATGGTAACACACTAACACCAGCAATTTTGACGCACTTGGCTCACCAACTTTAGTTCCATGATCATACGCAAAACAAAAGCGTAATAGTGTTTAAGTCTCCACTAGTTTACTTCCTTGCGTGGTAAACCAGTATTCGCAAAAAAAATGTAGTAAGATCACTACAACCAAAGAGGAGATAGTTTTTTTTTTTAAGAAAAGATGCTTTCATTCCAATAACATGTGTACCGTAGATGGCTCTTAGCAGAAATATATTTTACTAGTACTATTTTAGGTGCAGGCATCACATATAGACTAGTTATGTTTTGGGGTACAAGGAGAATATGCCAATAAATAATGCAAACAAATTTCAAGGAATGGCCACATCATTCCATATAGAACAATGACACAGAATTTGCTGTACTTGCACTACTAGTGCCTCCGGGGCACCTTTGCCTCACCATCATGCTGACTGGCACTTGGGAGGAATATTACAATGTTTCAAGATTTATTTTCTGGGTCCCAGCATTATTGTCAATGTTCCACGGCGCCCACGAACAGAAAGATCGCAATTGTTCATTATGACAGATCCTAAGTTTATTGGACGGAATACAACCCACAGCCATCTAATTTATCCAGATTTACATCCTCGTGCACATGGACGTACACGCCTGACTGATACTTACATGAGTCACAAGTACGGCCGGGGCTATTACTTAGGCTCCAGTACAGTCGGGTAGTGGAATGCTAAAAAGGGAAAAGAAACCAACCCTACAACAGAACCTGGGTAGAGCTACAAAGAAATCAAGATTTTTTTTTTTTTTTGAAACTGAAATCAAGAAAACTAACTGTTACAGGTTCCTTTCTATCTCGTTCTCCATGGCATGCCACCAACATTTCCAGCTTGGGTGCTGTAATCCTGGGCGCTGTTACTGTTAGGCATTGTTACAGCATACTGGGGTACTGGAACCGCCGCACTCTGCACCTGCGCCGGCCACCAGGCATTCGGCTGCTGCTGCTGCCAAGTTTGCGAAGGCTGAAGCTGCTGCTGCTGGAGGTAAGCCTGGGAAAGTTGGGGGTTATTGCTGGCCACTTGCTGATGGTTCAGTGTTAGAGGCTGCATTGCATTTGGGTGGGTGTACTGCTGTTGCTGCTGCTGGTACGAGTGGTGAATCTGCTGAATGGGTGGCAGTGGTGGTGGTGGAGGAAGCGGGGTGGATGTCAATGGTGGCTGCCTACTCTCCTGGATGGGATTCCATTCTGGTATATCGTCATCGTCGTCATCCCAGCGACGTGATTCAACAGACGATCTTTTACCATACTTCTGAACTAACTCCCTCATTTGCTCTACTGGACGAGCAGGTACATGAGGCCGGCCCTTGAAGGCACGCGTTGTTACATTAGCAGCGGGGTTTGACGAGTTAACAAAATTAAATTCGGGAAGATCGTCTTCGTCCCTGCTGGCAACAACACCAGGCCCAAAGCCCGGGGCACATCGTCGTTTACATCCTCTTCCTCCTGGTGGTGGTGACGCTGATTGGGAAAACCTGGTGGCGCACCGTGAGAGTTCTGGGGCACGGAGGACCTACGGACCGAAGTAGAACCAGCAACCTGCGGAGTCCTTAGGATCGACTGCCTCTTGGAACCCTCATGCCTTTGATGAGTGGGTATCCTGGGAACGCTGGGTCTCCGCCAGACGATGATTCCAATGATCGACGTTGCTGCCACAGCGAGACCATCCAGGTGCTCCTTTGGCAAGTGCCGAGAGAGAATCTCCATGGTTTTCCCTTGAGGAGGGCACAGGTACAGCTCTAGTCCATCTGCAGGCTCAGCTAATCCCACTCTCTCATCTGCGATATATGAATCAATGGTCTGCAGAAGAATGAGCCAATTTAGTAAAAGTGACTCTTCAAAGTGCTGCTAAGCTCCTGATGGGTGATCTGACTTAGAAAGGAACCTGTGAAAGATGTTCGCGGCCACTCTCCAGAGAACCCTCCTTCCACAGCAGCTCGGTTACCTAAAATGTTGTAGAAGGTGCTTAAAACAGATGGAGCGGATACTCAAAAGACACAGAACAGAGAATTACATGCAAATCATAGGACACATAATTTAACTATATCAATGTTGACAAAACCAGTATTAAGAGGGCATACATTACTATTTACAGTTCTTAGGCTATCTAGTCAAGTAATTCAGGGATGACAACGATGACAATGATATACCACCCTAATGCATAATACCACTAGAATCTAAGGACAATAACAATTACAGGTGTATAGAGAGTTCTGATTCAACATATAGACCAGATAGCTTGATAAGTATATCTCAAGTATTACATATGCGATAAAACTGTGGGTTTCTTCATCTGCTATGAAATTTTCTGGGGACCAGCATAAAAGTACCAACACATATGCATATGTTCCTGCCTCTAAACATCAGCAGATGCAAACAGTTTAAAAATCTCAAAAAACATGATAGATACCATAGTTTCAACGAAGTTCAGGGGTGTATATATATATATATATATATATCTATTCAGCGAAATCAGGTGAGGCAGAGGGAAATATAAGTACTAGTATTACTTAACTAGATAGCCTAAGAACATCATGTAGAAAAACAAATAATGCATTCAAAACAAAATTACCATTATAGCACGGCTCCTAGATTTGGGAAGTTGTTCGAGAAATTCCTGAAACGCACTAAGTTTAACTCTCCCCTTGATCTCAATTAAGCTACGCCATTCTTTCCCAGATGGCTTTTCACCACTGTGCAGGAGAAATTTGAAGAAATGTCAGAACCAATACAGATATGAAGTAGGAAATCAAGTCACACATAGCCAAACAGCAGTCCATATTCGTTTGTTTAGGAACTAGCATTCACAACTATATCATCTTATTCATGCTGATCGTGTGCAGTACCAATTTAGCTTCACACGTGAGACTGTGAGAAACCAGATAATTGGTGTAGATTTCACAGTTTTGAGTACTGATCGTGTGCAACAGCATTCACAGTTTTGAGTGTTAGCTTTCTAACATCACTATGTTGACTGTTAATTGAATGAATATTTCCTTGCTAATATTCCATGGTTGACTTACAACTTCTAAAGCTCATCTGTCATGCTTGTTCACTGTGTGTGCTTAATATCAACCTTAATTTTTCATAATTTTCATACTGGATGGTGGGCCGTGGGTGACCCCATGGAGCTTGTCACCAAGCAAGAAGGTATTGGTGGAGTAATTATCCCATGTCAATAACATACATTACATATATTACCTTAGTGAGTTTCCAACCGTGTCATTAGAAAACTGACGGTGCAGGGCAACACAATGGCACCGGTCAAGAGCGCAACATATAGAATGAAAACTAAAGGTACATAAAAGGTCTTTTTAAGAAGATAAAAATGAAGATGGACTGTGCTTAGATCAACAGGACATGCTAAGTTGGTAACAACAGAACAATTCTTCAAAGACAGAAAGCAGATTAAACAAACCTTTTGAAAATGGCAACAACATTCGTGAGTGACGATAGAGTCAATTGAATCGCACCCTCCCATATACTCTCACGAATCATAGGAACAGTAGTTGTTAAATGGTTCATAGTAGAAACAGGATTCAAGATATTGGCAGCATCTGGTTCTTTGGATTCGACTCTCTCAGGAGAGGATTTGATTAGCTGTCCATCACATGGCATATCAGGGACCAACTTTGAACCAACCTCATGTTTGGGGGATTCTGATTTGGACTCGGATTTACCCTGTAAAGATGGCACATCAGATTTAGATCCGATCTTCTTTTGTGCAGGGAGCTTATCTTCTGTCTCAGGAAGTTTCTCAGATTCCAAAGTGGAGGTAGGTTCATCAGAATCACTGAGATCCATGCTGAGATCTTTTTGCGGTGTCCCAACTGATAAATTTTCAAAAGGTGGCTCGGAATCTAAGCCTAGCATGAATTCATCTAACGAAGGAATCGGTGGAAGATTCTCTGTGTCTTTTAAGTCATCCACCATAAGTTCATCAATAAGATCTGTTTTCTCATTTTCAATATAGTCCACATCACCCGATGAATCGTTGTCACCTGTCCCACCATCCTCATCTTGTGACATGCCATCAGAACCCTTGTCCTTAACTTCTACACCAGCTTTATCATCCATACTCGTTTCATCATTAGTTTTTGTCTCATCTTCGACAGCTTTTGATGGAACATGCGATAGAACATTACCACCAAGCTTAACCTCCACTGAAATATCATCAGTTTGTTCTATTTCAACTTGGAACTCTCCTTTGTGTGTTTTCCTCACTAAACGTCTAACATCAACTTCAGTGTCAGGAAGGACAACCATTTTTTCATGTTCTTCAGCTTTAGCCAGCCGCCACTCTGAGAGCTCTTTGGAAGCAAGTTCCTCCGCAGTCATTGAACAAAGGCGTTCAGGTGGAATATCTCCAGATATGACCCTCAACCTTAACTCAGGGTTGCCTTTATCTTTTAGATTAAACAGAAGAGATCTACCTCTCTCCTTGTACTTCTTGTTCACTCCACCAAACAGTTTGAAGAGCTCCTCTTCAATTCTAAATGCCAATCTTTCAGCCTTCTGGATAATGATACCCTTATCTGCTGCTGCCTCATCTACAGACTTCATTCTTTTTGATTCAGACTCTGTCAAAGACTCTGTAACCCCAGGCTCAATATCACAAGTCCTGTCCCTTTTTAAATTAGGTTGTGTCATAGGTTCAGAAATCCCAACATCAAAATCAGAAACCCAACAAAGGCCATGACCTTGCAACAGTTCATCTGTGACAACCATACTTTGACCTAGCACTTCATCTTCTGAAGAAAGATGCTTTAGTTGTTGCTGCACATCATCATCTGTGCTTGTGATCACGCCCGATACTAAGCCCCCGCCCAACTTCTCAACATCATCTTTCATACCATCAGCATTGTCTGCCTCTGAATTGGTAGTGCTCGCATCTTTGGGTGTGGTCGACACTAGGTCCTGCACTTCACCTCCCTCCACCTTATTCTTCTGGTCTGCTGATCCATCAGACTGCAGGTTTTCAGCAGATTGTTTCTTATCCTGCTGGTCAGAATCCATCATCAATGCAGCAGAAAGTGACTCCCTGAACTTCGATCTCATAGATTCAAACTGCTGAGGCTGAACCTTTGATGGTAGCTCCTTCTGTGCAGGACGCTTGGTAGACAATGTAGACTTCAGCATTTGAACCTTTGGAGAAGCAACGGTCTGTTGAAGTTTCTTTCCTGGAGTAGATGGCGACAGCTGTGATCCAATCATCCCTGGCAAAGATGTTTGAACATTGAGCACCTGCTGAGGTGGCCTCAATGATACTCTGCTCATAGATTGCACTCCCAGCGGGTGTGGAGTCTCTGGCCTGGAAGCACCAACTTGGGCAGCTTGTTGACTCATAGGGACAATGTAATAGGAACTGACTGGTACCGAAGCTCCCATCGAGAACATTGGCTGTCCACTCCAGCCAGCAGCAGGGGATGGATAGAACACAGTGGGATACCCAGCCTGAGTAGATTGGATATTTGAAGAGGGAAGTGCTTGAGATCCCATGGGTTCCTGGCCTTGCTTTGATAACTCCATTGTGCAGACTCTTTTCAAAGCTCCAGGATATATCTATACCTAAGAATGAGAGTAGTCAGTTGATCTCGTTTCAGAAGAAAATAATAGTCAGTTAATGAAGCTTAAAGCGTAAGTAATGATGATTTTTGCACTAATTTGCAACTCAAGTGTGGCCTATTAGTACATGATGCGATCAATTACACAAGACCCATGCTGGCATGTAACCAACCAAATATACAAGATCTATGTTCTATAACAGACTAACCGCGATGTTCTACTCTATATGTTCTTTGGAAAGATGAAAAACATGATACTAATACGTTTCTTGATGAGCTGCACGCTTGCAAATTTAATTCTAATTGTCCTTCTTCAATTTCCCTTCAAGTCTCTTCTCTACAAACTTGAAGTCCATACAAAAGAACTCGTTCGTGGAACATGCCATCGAACGTGAACCAGACAAATGGTTGCAACGAGCCTTACAATGACTAGGAACAGAAGAGCACTATGCAGTTCCATTCTAGACTGACTGTTCCCAGGGGAGCAGGGGTTAGGTTCCGTTCTGTACACATAGTGCTTTCATCAATCAACCGAACCAAGCTATGAGAAGAAAATGTTTGTTATTCCTATTAGCAAGCGAAAAGGAAACTGGCAACCTTGAAATTAAACTGCACGTCTACCATCAAGATGTAAAATCAGTCCGAACAACAGGTCCGTCAATTCACATGAAAAAACACACGGTATGCACCGTGTTTGTAAATCACAAGCACACACACATACACAGAGCCTCGAAACCAACGTAGTAGTACACTACATAAACAGATCACGCACGCTCTCAACCAGAGCCGAACTGGCGAGTCCCCGCGGCTAGTATCGTGGTAGGGTTCGGCAGATGCAGAAACGGTCTAGGGTATGTCTATCATCTGTACCTCGGGATAGGGTACGGAAGATGGGATCCGCCGATGACGTGATCGACGGCCGGCCGGACCGCCTCTTCTTCCTCCTCGGCTGGACTCCTTTACGCCCCCCTCGCCTTTGCGGAACGTCCGCTAGATTCACAGCACGCCGCCGTGACCCGCGGCAGGAGCAGGAGAGGACGGGGACGGATGTGCCGGTGCGGTGGAAGGGGAGTTGGGATCGCGGGTACCGGTGCGGCGCCGCCACTGCGTGCGGTGCGGCGGAGGGGAGAGAGAGGTGGGGAAGATAGGAGATGAGGTGAGGTGAGGAGAGGCGACCCGTGCGTGTCACGTGAGGAGCAGCTGCTGATCCTCGGCAGCTCGGTTGGTTGCGTTGCGTTTGCGTTGCGTGGCTATCCACGTCTTCACAAATCACAACCAATCACATCGCGTGGTTCTAGGGCTTCCTTGATTTCGAATAAATTTCAGTGAATTTTAGAGGATTCGAATCTTTAGTGCTTTTTATTTATGTCGTAAGATAGAAATTTAAGCAAATATCTGCCTACTCAAGGCTCTGTACGATTTCTCTGTTTTTCCTTCTTGATGTTAAACATTGTTTTCTAATCATGTAGCTTTGCGATGAATCGACCGGACATGTTGCTCTACTCAAGTGATTTTCTTATACACGTGTTTATGAATTATAGAAATCCTTAGCTGTGTAGTTTGTTGGGTCTGCTAAGGAGAAAGGGACATGTGGTGTGTTAGATTTCCTGCCGTTTCCCTCTTTAAAAAAATGAGCCTAGAATCATTAGAAGATTCGAATCTTAAGAGAATAGGCCTTCATTGGTTTCAAACAAATTTTATTAAACTTTAGAATATTTGAATATTTAGTTATTTTGTATGTCGTCATAAGATAAAATATCTCCCTGCTCAAAACCTTTGCACACGTTTTTCTTGTTATATGTCAAACACTTTTCATTTGATTCTAATCATGTTGTTTCTCAATGCAGTCTTTCACCCCGCTTTATAAATAAAGTAATCACATCCATACAAGATTCAAATACGCGACAAAAATACAAATAAAAGGTCTGCTAGGACAACAGTACAAACATGCCCAACAAGAAACGAAAAGTGTAGCGATACAACTCCACACGGAGTGAAAATCAGCGGCTAGACGGCGTATAAAGGTGACGTGCCGCCACCAGGAGATCCTCGAGCATGTCGTTCACTCGTTCCCACGCTCCTTGTCCGCTGTCTAATCATGTTGTTGTGTGGTCATATAGAATTTTAGAAATCGAGGGGTATGCTTGATGAACAATCACAACCAATAAATAAAATAGTAGAGTTTTAGGACACGTCGCTCTAATCAAGCGATTTTCCACTATACGTGTTAAAGAAATTGTGAGTTAGAGAAGTCCTTCGCAATGTAGTTTATTTGCGTCTAGGGGACGTGCGGTTTGGCATTTCTTCCTTCTAAGAGAACATATCTTAGTAAGTTTTTATGTTTAGTTGATCTAATCACCGTAAGCAAATTGATTATGTTATTCTTCTAAAAATCAAGGGAGGGCAAGCAATTTTGTATCTATTTTTAACAACAAATATTATTATGTGTTAGATACCCAACACATATGGCTCATGGTGTACACATCATCCCCGTTTTCCTCTGTGCCGGCACCACCAAGGCCTCTCGGTCTCAGGTTTGCATTCATCCATTGTGTCGCACTCCAGAGTCCCATGAATTGCAGGTCAAATGATCATTACAACATTTATTTTGTATTGTGATCATATTTTGTTATTCGTGTGAATCAAATTAATTCGTGTGTGGTGTCATCAGCAGAAAGGTGTATCCGATCTTATGTGACGCATCAAGACAACATATACTCCCTCCGTTCTAAAATATAAGACGGACTTAAATTTCGCTGGTCAATGGTGTACAACTTTGACTATGATTTGTACTTATAATATATACACACATATAGTATAATGATATATGGAATGAAAGAATTTTGCAAGACAAATCCATGGGTGTCATTTATACATTATCAGTCCATATAATTTAGTATACATTAATGGTCAAATTCGAGCATCAAAGACTAGAAGAAAAATACTTCGCCTTATATTTTGGGAATGAGGGAGTAGTATTTTAGTTTAAGTTGCTCTGATTACCGTAAGCAGATCCATTATATTATTCTTCTAGAGCACAGTTGAGGGGGAACATGCAATTTTTATCTATTTTTTCAACAAATACTATTATTATGTATCCGATGCCTGACATATATGGCACGATCAAGCGGTGTAGACGTATCATCCCCATTTTCATCGGTGCCGGCCCGACCAGGGCCTCTCGATCCCAGGTTTGCTTTCATGGACTGTGTCACACTATAGAGTCTCATAATATTGCAGATCAGTTTATTTTGCATTGTGATCATATTTCGTCGTTCGTGTGACTTCAGTGAATTTGTGTGTGGGGTCATCAACAGATATACATTTGTATCCGATTATGACGCATCAAGACCACACAAAGTATTTATGTCTCCCTAACTTGTCAATTGTCATCAACCGACACAAAACTGCTATTGTTCACCCTACTTTTGTATAAAAAACTGAAGCAAATAATATGAGAATTAACCGACATTATCACAATCTTTCACTCCTAACTTGTCAATTGTCATCAACCAACACGAAACTACCATTATTCACCCTACTTCTCTATTTTTTCGAAGCAACTATATTGAGAATTAACCAGCGCTCTTACAATTTATCACTCTGACACGCATGTCGGCACACTGAGAACCACAACTCTCGCTCAAATGAAGAAAAAACTCGCTAAAGGATGCGCCACCATATTAGTTGACTCCCTAATGTTAGCTACCTTTAGACTATGGTGATAACTCATGATTTCAATTTGTCTCCTTGTTCAGGCCAGGCAACGTAGACCTGTCAAGAGCACAATTGGTTGAGGGCCGATGAATATATACTTCTCTAGAGTATACAAATATTTTCGATCGATAATAATAATTATCCTCCAATAAAAGAAAAATGAATATATACTTCTTCTGATGTAGACGCTTAAATAAAAGAAAAATGCACATGTCAATATAACCCTAATTCTCCACGTCCGGGGCGTCTCGCACGGTCACATGTCACAAGGTCAAACATTGATACAAGGATATATGATCTTTAAGATGACGTTAGGTTATAAAAAAACAACTCGACTTGTCAATACTACATATCAATATAATCATTTTGATTACAACCACTAAGAAATGTAGTTTTGATTATTTAGTCGACAAGCCAAACATCTCTGGCATGTGAAAATTCCCTTTTTATGCAGCTGAACCTTTTGTTTTTGATGATGTACGTCCGTAGGCATACAATACTATAGTAGTAAGAATACAAGCGGTTGTAGTGTTGCATGCCACACTTGAAACAACTATTAAGCACCCAAATTATTCGCCCTCGTCGCACAAGAAGAGCACCGGTGTTTGATCCACATCTTCACACTAAAGAAAATACTAGGCATGAGCAGAAGCACAGATAGGAAAACATTATTCCTACTAGCACCATCAACATCCGTACTCCCACCATAACTTGAAAACTTAAAAAAAAATGTAGGACTAAACACACACACAAACACGGCGAGAGACTTTTTTTTTCGAGGAACTTGTTTATTCTTGCGAGTTTTATTTTTGAGCCGGTTTTCGTTGCAATGTTTGTGAGTTTTGTTCAATAACCCAGGGCCACACGCCTCGCCGGCCTAAAAATCCAATACGGCACATTGCTCTTCGCTGAACCAAACGGGCTCGCATTCCTAGGTGTGCCGCTCTCCCATTCCTCGGCCCACCACCGGCCCCCACTCCCTACTCCGGCCGCAGCTACGGCGAGAGCGCAGGCGGGCCGCCCGATTGGTGTTGGGTTCGGATCCGGCGTGGAGTACTGGAGTGGAGCCCGAGTCCGAGTCCATATCCAAGGCCCACGTTATTTATTAAGCTGCGGACCAGCCGATCGAGTCCGAGCGCTCTCATCCACCTACGATCGTCGTCTTCGAACGAGCTCTAGCAAGTAGCGACACACATGGCGGCGGCGGCGTTGCGTCAGCTGGTGATGCAGACGATCAGGCGGCGAATCGCTACCGGCGGCCAGCCTTCGATCACTGGCGGCACCACCATGGCACAGGTTCGCATCCATCCATCCGTCGATTAATCCAGAGAGATCAAGTCTACATCTCGCGGCGGGGTCGATGTGCACGACGAGCTTCACGATGATATACTACGGGCCGTTTTTTCCACGGAAGCGCAACTCTTAAGATGCTATTGTAGCCGTAGGTTATCGAAATAGCTCGATGAACGGATGAGAGCTATATGTTATTCTATGTAATGTGCTTGTACAACTCTTTTCTGTCTTTTTCACATGTTTCTTCGTGTAACGCAACTCTCGATCGAACTAGCGGATCGTGCCTGTAGAGACAAAAATAAGTTTTGCTCTACGTCCTATTCATCTGTCTTATCAATGATGGCACTCACAATGCATATTAAATTTAGAGGGTGAAACGCATGATACGGTTAATCGTAAAATCAATGCATGTCTACGGATTTGTTTTCTAGTTATTTAATTTTTGTGTTTCAAAGTGTAGACGAGATAAACGACTACAATATAATCCATGTGTAACTACAAGTTAAAAAAGCATAAAAGTAATGGACGCAGCTTGAGAGCGCTCATAAGCTTCTGGTATCAGCATCCCACGCCCTCTCCTGCTCACTTTTATCCATACGGAATAATGTAAAGCTAGTTTAAAATTGAAAAAATACAAAACTTCCAAACCGAGCATCTTACTCCAAATTGTTGTTCACCATAGTTTTTCTCGCAAAGAGATTTAAAAAAAACTTTTGTCACCATAAAAGAATTTTGTGGTAAAAACATGATTTTTAGCACAAATTGATATGTTTAGGAAATGTTTGATTAGGGAACAAGTTACGAATATATAGTTACTTTTCATAGTATTAAAATAGTAATTCAAAACTTTCTCCACGATTTAGAGGGCTTGAACTAGCATGTTTGGAAAGAGAAACTTGTTGAGAAACAAATTTGTGTCATGAAAAGCCAATCCGTGATATAAAAAAATCTTTTGTAAAACGGATGTGCAAGCTGAGAATTATTTTAGTAAGAAGTAAGTCTTAATAGTTAAGAATTATTTCTTTTTCTAAAATTGACTGGCAAACTGAGATCTACTTTGTGAAAGCAACTTTGTGTAAAAAAAAGGTCATTTGTGATTACAAAAAAGTTGCTTTGTAGAACATATCGACAAGCTGAGAATTATTTCGGTAAACAATCAAGTTTATATATAGCAGATTGCATATCCGTTCATTTGATGGCGACTAAAAAAAAACTTTCGAAAGACTCATTGGTACCTTTGAAAATAGATAATTTGTGTCATCAAGAGCAATAGTCACGCGAAACAGCATTTTTTTTTTTTTTTTTTGAGAATTCCGAACACTTTATTGATCAGCTGAAACAATGTTTACAGGGAAAATGAGCCCCTCAGGGAGGGTACCGAGCCAAACATGGCGCCCAATCGGTAGTGTAGTAGCTAAACGTGCCAGCTGATGCGCCTCTACGTTCAGGCTCCTACCTTCGTGACAGAAATTCGTTCCACCACGAATATCAGCAGAGGTGTTCATGTCCTGCAGAATATGACTATAGGGCCCCAAGTTTCTGCCCTGAATCGTTTGCACCACTTCTAGACAGTCAGAAGCGATCATAACCGCGCCGACATACAGATCAGTCGCAAGTGCTATACCCTCGCGGCATGCCATTGCCTCTAGGCAGCCTGGGTGGGTAACTCCGTCGTAGACCACCACAGAGGCTCCTAAATAAGCACCATCAGACGAGCGACAGACTGCGCCAACAGCTCCCTGACGAACCGATCTAGCAACAGCCCCATCCACATTGATTTTGCACATGCCAGCAGGAGGAGGTCTCCAGCGTGATTGCATGTGTTGTTGTCGCATGCGCTGTCCTCCACTTGGAGCCTCCTTCTTTGCTGGGGTAGCTAGCTCCAGGTCTCGAAGAAAGCTGTCGACGAAAGCATTCGTCGCCATCGGACTCTGCTGTATATCCTCATGGATCGTCTTCCGTCTGGCATGCCACACAGCCCAGAGGGTGACAATCATCCGAGTGAGGTCTGCATGATCCATAGTCTCAAACATAGCGAAAAGCCATTGGCGCGCCGTAGGCTCTTCATTTAAGCTGATGTGTTCCCCAATTACTGGGTCAGTTAACGCCCAAATGCACCGTGAAGTGGTGCACTCGATTAACGAGTGGCGGCAGGAATCCTGCATGCCGCACACTGAGCACGCCGGAGAAGGGGCCATGCCCCTGTGATGCCGCACGTCGCCGGTGGGCAGAGAGCATTGTGCCAAACGCCACAGAAAAAGGCGCAGCTTCGACGGGACTTTGCACTTCCATAGCCTAGTCCACATCTTCCCCTCCGCTGATGCGCTCGAGGAGCTCGCCCTTTCATCAAACCAGTCCTCCCTGACACGCTTCATATTCGACAGCGCCCTGTACGCAGAACGGACAGAGAAGATCCCCGTCTTCTCGTGATGCCATGCCCAAAAATCCTCCTGATTTCTTGAGCTAAGAGGGATCCCCCTGATTACTTCGGAGTCCATAGGGAGAAAGAACTCCCCAATCTTCTCAGTATTTGAAAGATTGCGGAATATTTGTTGTATTGCTTAGAGCCACGGTAGGCTGCTTATAAGGAGTACAAAACTTGGAGGGCAAGAAGCCTCCTAGAGATAGACTAGGATTACAATTATAAACAACCAAATAAACCTAAACGTGATATACTCTAACACCCCCCCCCCCCCCCCCGCAGTCGGATCGGTAGTGACGTGAACAGCTGGAGCGTCGCGGACGGTCTGACTGGAGCACAATCCGAAGTCGCGAACTGGAGAGGAACCGAGTTGATAGCCCTTGATGCCGATGTCGATGTAGTCGAGTTGTGGGCGTTGTAGTTGTGGTCGATGTTGCCGTTGTTGGGTAGACGAGATAGACTTTTGCTGGAGTTGATGTAGACGAGGTAGGCGGCACGCCTTGCCGAGCTTGCCAGACTCGAGAGCGCGTCGGGGACGAAGACACGCGCCGGTGTTGCCAATACCGGGCATGCGAAGACAGGGACCACCATGAACCTTGCGAGTCAGAGCCGGATGAAGAAGCAGAGGAGATCTCCGTGGTCGGCGGCGCGTAGCGCAGATTTTTCCGCCGTTTTGTTGTCGGAGTAGACGAAAAACTTGCAAAAAGTAAAAAATAAATAAAAATAGACTGCAACTCTGGTGGCTCGGTTTGTGGTGGACGAAGACGGCGTGGTGGTTGTTGAAGATGTTTGTTGATGTAGATAATTGTCGGCGATGTAGAGGTAGAAAATGCCGAGGCGTTGTTGACGAACTTGTCGGCGAACATGATCACGAACGTTGATGTCGATGGATCCTGGCTTCTTGACGACTTTGGCGGCGCATGGTACGGTGCAGCTGGTGCTGATCGATCCGTGCAGCTGGTTGGAGTAGATCGAGCTGATCGATCCATGCTAGCTGGTTGGAGAAGAGCTGATCGATGCCTGCACAGAGCACGCATGCATGCCGATCCGATCTTGTGAATCGATTTGCGGAACTACGCGGCGATTTGCAGAACGAGAGGGCAAATCAGAGGTAGCTAAAGACAAAAAACGAAAATTGCTAAACTAGCTACGAGATCGGTGCCCCCGGCGAAGATCATGGACGATCTCGCCGGGGGCGGCGCGGCGGAAGCGGTGGCTAAACCCTAGGCTGCGGAGCGAACCGCTCTGATACCATGAAAGATTGCGGAATATTTGTTGTATTGCTTAGAGCCACGGTGGGCTGCTTATAAGGAGTACAAAACTTGGAGGGCAAGAAGCCTCCTAGAGATAGACTAGGATTACAATTATAAACAACCAAATAAACCTAAACGTGATATACTCTAACAGTATTCCATGATGCAGTCGCTGCATCAATGTAGTCACACACCTTCCTGGGCGCTCCGTCCTTCACCGGCGCCACAGGGGATAGACGCTCATCCTAGGCAGCCAGTTGTCGACCCACGCATCAGTAGATCTTCCATCGCCAATGCGGCGAATGAGGCCAATTTTCAGAGCATCCCGCCCCTCTATAATCGCTCTCCACACCTGAGATGGATGATTCCCAAGCTCAGCCCTCAATATATCGGAGGTGGGGAAATAAACAGCCTTAAGAACCCGGGCACTCAGCGTCGTTGGTTCTTTCAGTATTCGCCATGCTTGCCCCGCGAGAAGAGCCAAGTTGAAAAGCTCGATATCTCTGAATCCTAGGCCGCCAGCATACTTTGGTTGGGTCATTTTCTCCCATGAGACCCAGCACGTCCTCCTCTCGCCATCTTTACATCCCCACCAGAACTTCCTAAGCATTGCATTTATGTGGTCGCATAGTCCTCTGGGTAATTTGAAACAGGACATGGAGAATGTGGGGATGGCCTGAGCTACTGACTTAATAAGGATCTCCTTCCCACCAACAGATAGGAGTTGCTCCAGCCAGCCCAAGACCTTTTTCCACACTCGGTCCTTAAGGTACTTGAAAGCACCACTCTTGGATTTGCCCACATCCGCCGGCATCCCAAGATACTTCTCATTGAGGGTTTCTCTTTGCACATCTAGCTCAGATTTCACCCCCTCTTTGATAACGTCCGGACATCTCTTACTAAAGAAAATAGAAGATTTATCTGTGTTGATCCTCTGTCCCGATGCATTGCAGTACTTGACCCGGACATCTTTCACTGCACGAGCTCCCTCAATACTTGCTTTGAAGAACAACAGGCTAGAACAACAGGCTGTCATCCGCAAACAAGAGATGGTTCACAGCTGGGGTTGTGGTTGCCACCTGTATTCCGTTAAGTGGTGATGACTGAAGTTGATTTTTTAAAAGGCACGAAAGGCCCTCTGCTGCCAACAAGAACAAGTACGGTGAGATAGGGTCACCCTGACGGATACCCCTAGTAGGCCAAAATCCCTCCTGAGGTACTCCATTAAACAGTACTGAGAAGGATACTGTAGTTACTAGTCGCATGACTAGAGATACCCAAGTCCGACTAAAGCCTAACTTGAGCATGATCGCCTCCAGATATTGCCACTCAACCCGGTCGTAAGCCTTGCGCATGTCCAATTTCAGCGCACAAAAGCGGTGTTTCTTTGCCTTGTTGCGCTTCATAAAGTGAAGACATTCGTACGCCGTGATGATATTGTCAGTAATGAGCCTCCCGGGCACAAAGGCTGACTGCTCCTCTGATATGATCTCTGGTAAAATGATCTTCAGCCTGTTTGCCACCACCTTAGAGGCAATCTTGTAGATGACATTGCACAGACTAATCGGTCGAAATTGTCCCAGTTCCTTTGGTGAAGCTACCTTTGGAATAAGAACAATAAAAGTCTCATTGATACTCCCCGGGCTATCTTGTCCCTTCAACACACGCAGGAAAGCCTGGGTAACCTCCTCCCCACATACCTCCCAATTCCTCTGAAAGAAATGGGCTGCGAATCCGTCAGGCCCTGGGGCCTTAGTAAGGTACATCTCAAACAGCGCCGCCTTGACCTCCTCTGCCGAAAAAGGGCGATCAAGCTGCTGGTTCATCTCCGGTTTGACTTTCTCCGGTACATGATCCAAAACCTCCTCCATGCCCGCCACCCCTTCAGATGAATATAGCTGCTTGTAAAATTCATGAGCAGCCCTTCCCATCTCACCTTCATCCGTGGTAGTGGTGTCGTCCGCCTTAACCAACTCCGAAACACGGTTCTTTTTCCTGCGCTGACTGGCACGTAGGTGGAAAAACCGCGTATTTTTATCTCCCTCCGATAGCCACTGGATCCGGGAGCGCTGCCTCCACATCACTTCTTCACGGTGGAGTACTTCAGCGAGTCTTTCGACTAGCTTCTGTTCTTCATAGGAGGGGCCGTCCCTGCTCGGCCTGCTCCTCATGAAACTTAGCTGCTGCTGCAGCAGTCTTATCTGAAAACGTACACTGCCAAACGTCTCCTTTCCCCAGGTCACGAGGCTGCCCGAGAGAGAGGATAATTTATCTTTCAGCTCCCCCATAGTTTGACTCTTGTCCACTGAGCTCCAGGAATCACTCAACATGGGAGCGAAACCCTCGTGTGTTTCCCACATAACTTCGTATCTGAACAAATTCGCCCCCCGCCGAGGCTGTTGTTGGGGCTCACACTGCAGCAAAATAGGAAGATGATCAGATGTGACATACCCCGTAAGATGTGCCACTTCAGCCAGCGGGAACCGAGAGCACCACAACGGCGAGGCCAGGCCCCGATCCAGCCTTACGCGGCAAAAAGAGCCACCTGCCACCCTCTTCTCGAAAGTCCAGGGGACACCCCTGTAGCCGAGATCACGCAAACCACAAACATCAACTGTATCTCTGAACCCCATGATTTGGGCCCAACTCCGCTCGTTTACCCCCTCATGCTCTTCCCTCAAAAGAACTTCATTGAAGTCTCCGATACATAACCAAGGTAGGTCATTCGACGAGCGTATAAACTTGAGCATGTCCCACGTTTTGTGGCGCTCTTGAACTTGGGCCTCCCCATAAACAACTGTGAGGCGCCAAGGATCCTTCCCCTGCTCCGTAACAATCGAGTTGATATGATACTGCAAATAGGGTAAAATTTCCATCTGTATAACGTCATCGTTCCAGAAAATACCAATCCCGCCACTACGGCCATTACTACTGATAGCAAAACTCTTATTGAAACCTAAGGTTCTTGATAAACCCTCCACTCGTGTTCTATGCAATTGTGTCTCCACCACATAAAGCACCGAAGGGGAGTGACGTGCCGCCTGAAGGCGGAGCTCTCGCACTGCCGCGTCGCCACCCAAACCGCGGCAGTTTGTGCCAAGGATACTCATTGTTGACGGCGGCGCTCCTCGGAGGAGCCCGCCCAAATCAGTTCTGCAACTTTGCTATTCCCCATCGACAAGCCTGCCATGTCCTTCTTCGCAGGAGGAACATCCAGACACTTCTCATCTGCAGCAGACGTCATCAGCACCAGCTGAACCTTCTGCAGCAAATCTTCCGCATCCATCTCCCCTTACTCAGTGGATTCCGTTTCCATCGCGCCTACTGGCCAAAACTGAACCGAAACAACCCCGTCGAGCACCTCCCACGACCACCAAGGCTGGGCAGTTGTGCTAGACAGCCCCTTGATCAGCCCGAGCGGAGGGAGACGCAATCGAGCGGAGGAAACGGGACCAGAACCCTCGCCGGCGGTGGACCGCCGCGAGGTTGCCCAAGCCCTAGCCGCCACGGGACTAGTATACCGGCAGGCGACCGTGCAATTTTTCAACTCACGCGAAACAGCATTAGAACGAGACAAAAAGAAATCGTGAATGGTCCGGATACTCTATCGATCATAAATGGGCCGAGCCCACAAAGCTCACGGGGTGCGCGGAAGCTCGCTAGCTGACGCTGAATGGTGTCAGATAGGAGCGCCGCTTCCTCGGCCCATCACTCACTCCCACTTCCCACCGCGAAGCAACTCCGGCGAGCCTAGGGCTCGCCGTCTCCGGCCATGAGGGTGCTCCAGCTGGCCCTCGCCGCCGCCATAATCTCCGGCGTCTGCGCGATCCTCATCTACCTCTCCGGCCTCTCCTCATGTAACGTACCCTCCTACGCCAATCCCCCGCGCGCCTCTCTCCTTTGCTTTTCCTGTTTTGCTTCGCTTGGAGAGATCCCTGAGTCGGGTGGGTGGTGGATGCAGATGGCGGCGCGGGGCTTTCCGAGGCGGACTTGGCGGCGCTCGCCGCGCTGCAGGGAGGGTTCAGCAAGTGCGTGGTACGTCGCTGATCTATTTACTGCCCCTGTATTCTGTCGATTTTCTGCCGCTTTAGCAGAACCAATTGGGAAGTCTTGTGAAATTCGATGCAACATTGTGTTATAACCTTCGCCATGAGCCTCTGAAATGCATCAGCTCTAGCGGATTAGCAGCCTGAATGTTCAATAGTTTCTAGATTTGTGGTTTGAATTGGTGTGAAATGTGATGCTTGCTGTTCAGTAAATGTGAAGGGTTGGTAGTAAGAGAGTGCTAATTTTCTAGGATTGGGATGAACTTGATGTTTGGAAACTATCCAGGTTTATGTACAGAAGGCAAATCTTGCCAGGAATTGTGTTGCTGGCTACTTGATGACCTCCTTTGTAAGATCATGAGCGCGCTGGTTCATAGAAGTTGTACTCATGATAAAAAAAATATTGCAGGATGCTAATGGTCTAGGACTGCAAGCGGTTGCTGGAGAGGATTACTGTCGTGTTGTAATACAGTACCCGAGTGACACTGATTCGAAGTGGGTAAGCGCACATGTGCTCTGCCATTTCTTACATGAGCATTTCTCCTTTCAGTTGTTTAATTTGATTTGTACCTAGAATTTCACTACTTAGACAAGCGTGGATCATGAGTCTGTTGTTCCTCTCGTAGTTAGACCAGCTTTGCATTAATTTTGTGATCGTTTTCTTAGCTCTCATGACCGATGTTATGCAGAGAGATCCAAAAACTGGAGAGCCTGAAGGGCTGGCGTTTGAATTCATTCTATGTGAAGCTGTGGCTTCATGGGAGCAGGTGTGCATCTTTCTACTCTAGTATCATATCTTTGTGATATATACAGCGAATACAATGAAAATTTGCAGAACATCATAAGTGGTGAGTGTTGTCATTTACTTTGCCAGGATTACACTAGTAGCTTATGCACTCACTAAGTTCTGTTTTTTTCTCCTAGGTTCGCAACAGTACCACAATACTCACAAAGGAGTACATTGATGCATTACCAAATGGCTGGGAGGAGTATGCATGGCGCAGGATCAACAAAGGAAAATTTCTGTGGGTAGACACAAGTTTTACAGGTTCACATAAGACTTACATTGTGGTTAAATTCAAGAGATTGCTGATTATGTTTAATTTTGGCTTCACAGGAATAACTGCAGGAACAGAACTCTTTGCATGGAGAAGCTTTCATTGGTTCTCCCTGAGACATCTCCATATGTACCTCAGCAATTTGGTAGATGTGCTGTTGTCGGAAACTCCGGGGATCTTCTTAACACTAGTTTTGGGGATGAGATTGATTCTTATGATGTCGTCATTAGAGAAAATGGTACACCCGTTAAGGTTGTCCTAAGATACTTATGTTTCCTGCTCTGATTTCTTCACCTTCACTTGCCTGACTTGTTCTTTCTGCATTGCAGAACTACACGGAGTACGTTGGTACAAAGAGTACATTTCGCCTTCTTAATCGAGGATCTGCAAAGGCACTGGATAAAGTTGTTGACTTAGATGGTAAGTCCCCGCCACATATTTCTCTTTCTGTGGGATACGAGATGAAAAGCAACGCTAATTCTCATGGTTGCAGAAACAAAAAAGGAGGCACTGATTGTTAAGACAACAATACATGATGCCATGAACCAGATGATTCGGGTAATTTAGCTATATCGCATTTTGAAATTAGGGTGGTTTGGGTACATGTTCCTTGTTTCGTTACCTTCTTGACGGAATGTTGTTATGTAGGAACTTCCAATAACCAATCCGGTATACCTCATGCTAGGCACATCATTTGGTTCCTCTGCTAAAGGAACTGGGCTTAAAGCTCTTGAATTTGCTCTCTCCATCTGTGACAGTGTCGACATGTATGGATTTACAGTAGACCCAGGCTACAAGGAATGGTATGTGATTTACATGTCAACTGTCATTTTAAGCATGCACTTTTACTTACAGTTCATGTTACAATTTTTTAGGACAAGATACTTTTCAGAGTCCAGAAAGGGACACACTCCGCTACAAGGGAGAGCATATTATCAAATGATGGAATGTCTTGGTGTGAGTCTCTCTTCCTCTAACCTAATAAAACCGTATTTACATCCAGTGAGAACTTCAAGTATGATTCGTTGTTACCGAAGCGGTCATTTACTGATATAGAAAATCATGTGCAGCTTGTAAAAATTCACTCACCGATGCGAGGTGATCCTGGCAGGGTTGTAAAGTGGCTACCTACCAAGGACATCATTGAAGCTGCTAGAGTTGCTTCAGAAAAGTTGTTGAGGTAAGTTCTCAGACATTCGTTTCTCTATCGGTCTGGTGTCTTTCATTCGTAAAAATAAGCCACACTAGCCTTACTTAGGGTGTTGCCGTCGTATTCCATCTGCTAGGTTTTGGTGCCGTAATTGAACTTTTACTGACCGTACTAAGCAGACACAAACTAATATTATGGTTTAGCTTGTATAACTTGAAACTTCATCGTGGCAAATTATGTTGTAGGAGGCCTGGGGCGGGAAACGATGGCCCTCTGAGCACTTGCACTATGATAAAGAAGCGGAAGAAAGGAAAGGCGCCAAACAGGTCCGGTCTCCGAGATGCTGCCATGAGTCACCTTGCGTACATGAAGGGTGCCACCAGGTATCCCCTGGAACGGAGCGCCGGGGGTGGTTACCTCTGCACGATCAACGAAAGATAGCACTTAACAGCTCTGCAAAATTCACGATAGACACCCTAGATGATTGTGAAACAGGCAGAACCCATGGTACATCAAAGAGGAATGCCCGTAATTCAGTTCCATTGTGTGCATGTAGTTTTGAAGGAGGCTCGTTTTGTGCAGAAATTACACTTTAATAGATGAATTGCCACAAGAGTGGTCAGTAAGAGTATGTAACTTGGTTTTCGGATGGTGTTTGTTGTGTAACAGAATGAACAGATACGATGATGAGTGACCACGGGTCTGATCTTCTCGTTGATTTGCACCCCTGTAACTAGAAGAAATATGTAGATTTGTGTAATCTGTTCTGGCATGAATGGTTTCATTAGAACTGCATTCAGTAGCTTGTATGTTGCTTGGAAGCTGGGAGTATTTTCTCCCCACTAAATTTCTCCCTGCAGCTCTATAGCTAACCTTCACTAGCATAGTGGCATGCCATCGCACAAAAATAGCATTATACCAAAACTGCATTCAGTTTTCTTTCTGCATCAACACAGGCAGCTTCATAAGGGCTTGTCTAGGATAATAGAGATGAGCAGCATGCGTTTGTCTAATCACTTTTAAGACCCAAGGCTATGTTCGTAGAGAGTAGTGAGTGATATCTATTTCAGAAAATAAATGCCACAATGGCAAAATTGGCTACATCTTTCATCCACCGAGACACGCTGCACAATTGGCTGTGGCGCTTTTAGATCATAGCGATTTAGTTTGTTGTAAAACTAGCAGAAACACTACGTTCGGCTGCAATTCAAACTCTCCGGGTCAAATGTCGATATTGCCCTCAGAACTCCAGTGTCCATATAAGAAACCACAGACTCCACTGGAAAACTAGAGTCACCACGGCAGTCCTCTTCTCCCTTAATCTTGGAAAACTAGAAGCTACCACTGGCAAGAGGAAGGAGATGGAGGTGAAGAAGAAGACGGCCTCCATTGCCGTCATGTGCATGCTCCTCCTCGTTATGTCCGGGCAGCAGCTGCAAGTAGGTGCCATGTCCAAGTTCTGCCGGTGCTACAAGCAGTGCTATCCCAGGTGCAGGCACAAGTTGCCGCCAATAATGTGCTTTCCATTCTGCGGCAACAAATGCAGCCCCAACCAGGCGGCCGACGGCGCCACCACCATCTCATGCAGGACGGCATGCGGACTGGACTCCATCTGCGGCCTCTCGGCGGCGCTCGCCGGTAAGTAACACGATCATGATGATGTTGATGGATGGGCGGGTCTCTCAAAATTCAGTATTCACATATGAACAATGAGGAATTTCTGTGATTCAGTTCACATACTTATGTTTATACTTACAATGAATAATTTGTTCTCTGTGCAGCTGACGCAGATGCCTGTGTGCGTGACTGCAACCAGAAACAGAGCCATGATTAACTGACGCCTTCCAAGAGATGTTTCGTTGCAAGGGAGGGAAGAAGATTTGAAGAGCTCGGTTCATCTGTCATATGATATCAAAGGGCTGTGATTCTAGCAGCAATCAATAAAATGAGTTTATGTGGCTGTTACTTATCGATAGATAAGACGTATATCCATAGTAATGTTAATTTGGCTGTGCTTTATAACAACCAAATTATGCATCTCTATTAATTGCCAGGAATATGTAGTTCAAATGTTATTATTTCATAAGCTAACTAATTATATATTCAAAATGTTAGCCAACTCATCAAACAATCCAAAATTTAAGAAACTTGTCCAAGCCTTCACGCACACAGCATCTCAAAGAAAGCAAAACAGCACTGAAACCCGTAGCAAATAGCAGGGACGAAGCTAGAAAATAATGCCAGTGGGGTCAGAAGTATAATCTCTCAGTTATTACCGGGGTCAAACTCTAAAATAAGCATTAGCTGCCACTAAATAATGAAGGTTTTTGTATTTTTCACTGGGGTCAGCTGACACCAGAGGCTACAAGGCAGCTCCGTCCCTGGCAAATAGCACCAGGTAGGCAGGTGCGGTTCATTCAACATTAGTTGGTCAAAATAAAGCTTTCTAAATACATACTGAGTTTGGAACCAGATCGAAATTCAATAAACACACAAACAGAACATAAGACGAAATCTTCTCGCCTGGTACAATACTAAGACTAATCAAACACACACACATACTAAAATGCAAGCAAGTAAATATGCAACCTTCTAGCTAAGTTAAGGGATGTCTATAGATGTGATGACATATGGGGGTTCACAAATCCACCTCACTCTTCATTTCTGCATCACAAACACCGGGATGTCACTCTAGGTACCTGCGGAGCAAGCAATACCATCAGTCAAACAAATGTGTAGTATTAATTCAGGAAAACCCCTCTGGAGTTATTCTCGTAATTTGTTTATGACTCAAGCAGTAAACATTAGGTTTACCATTGTTGTGTCAAAAGATCCAAAGTTGAACCATCTCAGCGTTATAAACAAAATCAACATTTGAAACGGGAAATAACATTTTTTTAGTGGCACACTTTCAACTTCCAATATTAGCAGTTTTTGTTACATCTGGTCTGATGAAGTAGGGAAGCAAAAACCTTTTAGAATATATGAGCTAACTAGTCACTAACAAATCAAATTTCAACCTCTCCCGAAGCACTAGTTGTCTTTTTTCCCCCTAGGCTAGCCTAGGGTTCCCAAGTTCCTCTGGCGGCGTCCCCGTCGGAGTCCAAAAAATCTGATATCTCTCGTTGTTCTCACGTAAGATCTCTCCCGCAGTGATCTCGGCGTGATTCTCTCCTTCGGGGGCGACCTTTTGGATACGTTGCATGGCGGACGCAGCAGGGGGAGAGCCGGGAGCCGCGGTGCTTCCGCAGGCGACGCCGGCAGCGGACAGCGCACCACTGAGGTAAATCTGGAAGATAGCTTTGTGGGATTGAACCTCCACGGAGAGGAGGAAGAAGAATTGGATCTATCGGGCGAGGTTGAAGAGTTGATTAAGGAAACCCGATGGATCGCAATATTTAGGGTTCATACACAGAAACCGTTTAGTCATGTTGCTTTATTCAAGTCAATGCGCAATGCATGGGCGTCAGCTCAGGGAGTAACCTTCAAAACTATGACTGATAATCTGTTCTTGGCTCAATTTTTGTGTCTGGGAGATTGGAATAGAGTCATGGGAGGAGGACCGTGGGAATTTCGAGGAGGAGCTGTTGTTCTTGAAGAATATGATGGTCTGTCTAATGTGCAGGACTATAAACTCGATCGGATACCTGTTTGGGTGCGAATCATGGGGGTACCTGATGGTTTGATGAAGAACGTGGAGGTGGCAACAAAAATAGCTAGGAAAGTGGAATCCCTCCAATTAAGGTGATTGTGACCGAGGGGCGGTTAAACCCTTCTAAATATCTTAGAGCTCGGGTCTATGTCAAGCTGGATACGCCACTTGTTCGTTTTGTTCCTATAACTCTGAAGGAGAAGAAGAAGTTCCCGGTTAAGTATGAGAAACTGCCGGATTTTTGTGATTTATGTGGCCTAATTGGACACACAGTGACCGAGTGTGGAGACGGTATTCATCAACCAGAGGCTTGTGGCTAGGGAGATTGGCTCCTTGTGGATTATGATGTATCACCTGGTAGGGGTAATGGAGGACGGGGATCCACCCGTGGTGGAGCAACTGCTAGAGGTAGGGGTTTTGGAAGAGGGAGAGGCAATCCTGGTGACTCGAATGACCTCGAAGATGAAGATATGGTGTTAGGAGAAGATGGGCTGCAGCATTGACATGGGTATGCCTATCGGGTACACTACCATGAGGGTACCTGGTGCACGTATCGACTAGGCCCAACTATCAGAGCCTACATGAAGCCCATGAAGGGAGGCCCACGAAGATGAAGTATCCTCAAGTTTGGCGAAGCAATAGTCGGTTTAGAGTTTCCTTACTTGTAAATCGAGTCGGTTACGAACACCCGGACCCAGCCTATTATTTAAGGACTGGGAGGGCCATCGAACCAGACAACGAACCACCAGAGCCACAAACCCTAGCGAGATCGACATCTCGCCGGGATCCTTGTAACCATCATATTCACAAATCAATAACAGACAGGCAGGACGTAGGGGTGTTACCTCCACACGAGGGCCCTGAACCTGGGTAAAATCTTTGCCCTGCTTGTCAGCCGACGATACTTCCAGCTCTACCACGTTCTCTCCCCCATATTCATAACCTAGGGACCTTAACCATGGGTCTTGATGAGTCTACCCCTCGTCAAGTGGCGCCGTCTGTGGGAAAGAATAGCGCTGGACTCGAAGTTTCGCCGGTCCCAACAGCAAACGGCAAATCGCCGATCACACCAGCAAACGGCAACTCGCCGATCTCATCTGCAAACGGCAACTCGCCGGCCATGTCAGCAAACAGCAACTCGCCGATCCAGGCGACACACGGCGACTCGCCGATCTACGAAAAGCGGCAGCCTGCCCGCTTCACCCGCAAAAAGCGCATCTGCTCTTCCAATGAATTTCAATCCGCACTCGCCGGAGCTTCAGGAGGCGTTTTCTGGCCTTGAATCAGGTTTGACTTAACTGTTGGAGCATTCAATTTTTTCGTAAACAATCTTGGCACGCAGGACTCGACAGATCCGCAACAACTGGCGCTGGGCACTCGAGGCTCCGTCGACTGCGCTCGCCCCATCGTCGATTCCTGAAGCCTGCTCGCCCGCAACAACCATGTCGACCGGCGAGCTCGATAGGTTCATGATGACGGAACTCCAAGGCGAGGAAGCAGAATCAGCATACAACACAAGCAACATCGACTTCAACCTACCACTCGACGAGAGTTTCGACTGCGGGATCTCCCTCGATGACTTCTACGAGCCCGCGATTCATAACGACAAAACGTCGACTCGGAGATCTTCACCAACACCAACCTCGACTCAGAAATCCGTAATGGCTTCGCCAACACCGAGATGAGCATAGGTGATGAGCACATCGACAACGAGATTCGCCTCGAAGATCTACTCGATGAACACACTGGCTCTGACATGAGCCTCGATGGCGATGTCGAGTCCATGACTGGAATCGACAGCACATACACCTGTCCTCGGGTCACGCCCCATCAGGTCTACGTGGCCTTCACCGCAGAATCATCCGCAGACGCTGCCGCTCGCAGGCCTGCACAATTCCCATGCACGGTAACCATGCCGATGGGGTCACAACCTTGACAATCACGGAGGAGATGGCAGCAAAAGCAGATAAAGTCATAAAGGAGTGCACTATGATGCCCCAAACTCCACCCCAGAGGAGATGTTGACCTTCCAGTACTTCAACTGGCAGGAGTCAATTCGACTGCAAAACTACCGAGCGACGCTCGAGGAGCGCAAAAGGCAAGCCAGCCTCTCGAGTGCCCGACGAAGGGAGCAATCCCTCGGGTCCACACAGCAACCAACCCCTCGACCTAGGTCGCGGTTGGCAAGCCTTCCAGAACATGAAAGGGTAGCAATCACCCGTAACCTGTCGTTCATGACAGAGGACGCTAACGGAATCCCAGTACCCAAAACTGCTGCGGGTGCATTATTCTCCGTAGGTGCTTACCTCAAGGCAATACAACCTCCGGCGAATGACCCTAACGCAGCCCTGCATCGCCAACAACTCAAATCGCTAGCTCTAGCGGCACAGGCTATGCAGCCAGAAGACAAAACTCCAGCAAGGATCGCGATCGCGACATAGTCGACTCACGACACGCAGCACATCATCGCAGTGGTCGCAGCCACCACTCGGATGAAGGAAGGAGAAGCACGCGCCGGCACAGGTCCAGCAGAGCAGATCTCGAAGATCCTATAGCAGCGATTCATACTCTGATCGCGAACCAGAGCCATGCGGAGCATTGTGCTTCACTCGACGCATCCGTGAGACGCGGATGCCCAAACGGTTCAAGTTGACAGGCGAGCAACCCAAGTACAACGGTCGCCAAGAACCTTCTGGGTGGCTAGAAGATTACAGACTCGCCGTGGCATGCCAGCGGGCACGAACACCACGGCGATGCAGTACATACGACTTATGCTCGAAGGAACTGCCCGCGACTGGCTCAAATCACTCCCTCCATCATCATATGACTCGTGGGATGATTTCCGCAGAGACTTCATCAAAAACTTCGAGCCTCTGTGTGAGCGCCCGAAGACATTCGAGGAATTAAGGACATGTACTCAACGATCAGACGAGTCGCTGAGATCATACATACGGCGGTGGACCGAAATACGCAATTCGGTTGGCAAAGTGTCAGAAGACAGGGCCATGGATGCCTTCATACAAGGTCTCGCCAGGAAGGACTTCAAAGAGGCACTTGGTCGTGAAAAGCCAACCTCCCTGGCTGACCTCATCAAAGTTGCGACTGAGTGGGCAGATGGAGAGGATTCTGTACGCAGATCCCGTGCTTCCCCAACACGACAACTACGAAAGCGGCAGTCGAAGCCGCAGAGATTCATACAGAGAAGATCGCAGGCGTAAACGGTCCAGACGTCCTTACGACGATAACAGACCCGAGTTCATGGCGGCTGGATACACACAGCCAAGGAGGACCATGATAGAAGCAATCGACGCTCGGATGATCGACGGACAGTCGAGATCGCGAGCAGCGGAGCGATAGCTACAAAAGGCAAGAATGGCGCAAACGTAGCGACGCAAAACCCGAGCGGTCATTCGAGGAAAAGATGGACGACTGGTGCAGATTCCACCTCTTCAAGGGGGACGACGGAAAACTACGCTCCAATCACACCCTAAGGAACTGCAGGGAATTCGACCAAATGGCGACTGACTATGTGATACGACTCAAGAGGAATGGCCCAGCACCTGCTCAGCCCATGCCTGCACCCGTACCACAGCCGAACGCTGTGCCCGCTCTCATGGCGCCACAGCCGCCACCGCAACCCCACCACAGCCTGCTCCAGGCGCAAACTCGCAGGTGCCATACAACCTGTGCTACGGGCGGAAGATGATCAATATCCACAGCCCCACGGGCAGATGTACATGATACAAAAGGGTCGCCCCTCTAACAGGCAGCAAAAACTAATCACTCGACAGGTGAACTTGGCTGTCATGGCACCTCCAGCCGTGCCTGAATTTCTGAAGGGATCGGAAACCATCATAAGCTTCAGTCGAGAGGATCATCCCCCAGCTGTAGTTCGACCAGGGCATGCGGCTCTGGTACTCGACGCGCAAATAGGAGGCTACGCCATGACCAAGGTCTTCATGGATGGAGGCAGCGGCATAAACATCATCTTCGCGGACACACTCCGCAAAATGAACAGGTCAGTCGAAAACCTCCCAAAATCTTCAAATACCTTCCACGGTATCGTTCCTGGCAAAGCAATTAGCCCAGAAGGCACCGTACAACTCGACGTTACGTTCGGGGACGTAAGCCACTTCAGGACAGAGTCGATTGAGTTCGAGGTCGTCGACTGGAAATCACAATACCATGCTATTCTTGGTCGCCCGACGTTTGCTCGATTCATGGCGGTGCCACACTATGCGTACCTCACGCTGAAGATGCCAGGACCAAAGGGAGTCATCACTGTCCGTGGAAACTTTCAAAGGTCCGATGCTTGCGACCGCGAGTTCAGCAAAATCTCCGAGATGTTCGGGGTGGAGGAATCACTCGCTGACTTAGCGATTACCAACGACCGCACACTCCTTCCAGAGCATAAGAAGTTGGCAGTCGACAGATCCTTCAATGCTACAAATGACACAAGGTCGCATCAGGTGCACCCGACCGATCCGTCCAAGACAGTCAACATATCTTCGAGCCTGCCTATCGCATAGGAAGGCGCGCTCGTCGAATTCCTCCGTGAGAACTGGGAAATATTTGCGTGGTGTCCAGCCGACATGCCAGGTATTCCCAGGGAATTCGCCGAGCACTCTCTCCAATTGTTTCCAGATGCAAAGCCAGTCAAGCAAACGATGCGTCGAATCTCCGGCCCAAAGCGAACCGCAGTCGAATCTGAAGTCGACCGGTTACTCGCAGCAGGATTCATTAGGGAAATCAAGAAATCACAATGGGTGGCCAACCCTGTACTCGTAGAAAAGAAGCATACAGACATCCTTCGGATGTGCGTGGATTTCACAGCGCTGAACAAGTGCTGTCCAAAGGATCACTTCCCGCTACCCGATCGACCAGATCGTCGACTCCACCGCCGGATGCGCACGACTCTCCTTTCTGGATGCTTACTCAGGTTATCACCAGATAAGGATGAAGCAAGAAGACGAAGAAAAAACGGCGTTCATAACCCCACTCGGGGTCTACTGCTACACAACTATGCCCTTTGGGCTCAAAAACGCGGGTGCAACATACCAGCGCATGATGCAGGACTGCCTCAAAAAGCAAATTGGACGCAACGTCCAGGTCTACGTTGATGACATTGTCATTACCACAAGGGAAGAACGCACACTACTCGACGATTTGAGGGAGACGTTCGCAAACCTCAAACGCTTCCATATCAAGCTCAATCCTAAGAAGTGCACGTTCGGCGTTCCAGCCGGGCAGCTCTTAGGGTACCTAGTCTCTGCTCGTGGAATCGAAGCAGACCCGGAGAAAATACAGGCCATCCTCACCATGCAAAGGCCTTCAAAGCTTCATGATGTGCAGAAACTAGCAGGACGAGTAGCGCGCTCAGTCGATTCATCAGCAAACTGGGTGAAAAGGCTCTACCATTCTATCGACTGATGAAGAAGGCGGACAAGTTCGAGTGGACGCCAGAAGCTGAAGCAGCCTTCACAGATCTCAAGCGGATCCTCACAAGCCCTCCAATCCTCGTCGCACCTAAGGAACGGGAACCACTCTACCTGTATGTCTCGGCTACAAACAGGGTGGTGAGCACCGTACTGGTAGTCGAACGCGTGGAGGAGGGGCACATCCAAAGCATACAACGTCCAGTCTACTACCTGAGCGAGGTTCTCTCCATATCAAAACAGCGGTACCCGCACTATCAAAAGCTGGCATACGCTGTATTCATGTCCTCAAGGAAGCTGACACACTACTTCACCGAGCATCCGATTACCGTGGTAAGCAACTCAGCAATCGGTGATATACTCACAAACCCCAATGCAACGGGTCGAGTGGCAAAATGGCTCATCGAGCTGGCTCCAAGAGATATCAAGTACGAGCACCCGAAGGCTATCAAAGCACAAGTCCTACCCGACTTCACAACCGAGTGGATAGAAGCCCAATTACCTGGAGCACCAGACGTGGCCAATTCCTGGACCATGTACTTCGATGGGTCCAAGAAACATGAAGGCGCAGGCGCAGGCGTCGTCCTCATATCACCAAAAGGGGACAAGCTACGTTATGTTTTGCAGATGGGATTCAAGCTACCCTCCAATAACGAGGCTGAATACGAGGCTCTGATCCATGGCATGCGGATGGCAAAGGCACTCGGGTGCACTCGACTGATGATCTACGGCGACTCCAACCTCGTGGTGCAGCAAACAATGAAGGCCTGCGACGCAATCGCGGACAACATGATCGCTTATCGCGATCTGTACAACACACTAGAGGGCAGCTTCGAGGGCTGCGAGTTGAGGCACATAGGAAGGGAAAGCAACGAAGAAGCAGACATGCTAGCCAATCTTGGCTCAACTGGCGCACAAATTCCACCTGGTGTCTTCCTCGAGCGTATTGAACACAGATCCATCAAGGAGAAACGAGAGCCTCCTCCGTCGACTACGCCACCCAAAAGCAAAATGCCTAGCACAGAGGACCCCCCTGTCGAGGTATTTCTCATTGAGCCAACCTGGACTCAACCTTTTCTGGCTTACATACTCCGTAGCGAGCTACCAGATGACATAACCGAGTCCCGACGCGTGACTCGAAGATCAAAAGCATACACCGTTATCAACGGCGAGTTATACAAGCGCAGCATATCAGGTATGTTCCAAAGATGCATCGCACTCGAAGATGGCCAAGCCATACTTCGAGACATTCATGCAGGTACCTGTGGGCATCACGCCAGCAGTCGATCACTCGTAGCCAAAGCCTTTCGCGCAGGGTTTTACTGGCCTACAGCACTCAAAGACGCGGAGGACATAGTCAAAAGGTGCGTCGGCTGCCAGAAATTCGCAACAAGGCCGCACGCACCCGCATCGGCGTTGAAGACTATACCGCTGGCCTGGCCTTTCGCCCAATGGGGGCTCGATATGGTTGGGCCACTCAAAAAATCATCGCATGGCGGGCATACTCACCTACTGGTGGCAGTCGACAAGTTCACAAAGTGGATCGAGGCGGTCCCCATCACAAATTCGACTGCTACTACGGCAGTCAACTTCATAAAGAGCATCATCTATCGCTTCGGTGTCCCAAACAGTATCATCACTGATAACGGCACAAACTTCACGGCTGAGGAGTTCAAAACCTTTTGCAAAGAGCAGGACATTACGCTCAACTACGCATCCGTGGCGCATCCGCAATCCAATGGCCAAGTCGAAAAGGCCAATGGGCTTGTGACGAGTGGGATCAAGAAGCGCCTCCTGGTGCCACTCAAAAGAGCTGCAGGTGCTTGGGTCGAAGAACTACCGTCTGTGCTATGGAGCCTACGCACAACTCCCAACACTTCTACGCAGTTCACCCCATTCTTCATGGTCTACGGTGCAGAGGCAATTCTGCCATCAGACGTAAGGTTCAACGCACCACGAGTTGAAGCATACAATGAAGAAGACGCAGAAGAGGCACTCGAAGACGCAGTCGACTTGCTTGATGAGGCGCGCGACACGGCCTTAGCCCGCACAGCTGTTTACCAGCAGGACCTTCGCAACTACCACAGCCGTCGACTGCGCACCAGGTCCTTCGTCGTTGGCGACCTGGTTCTTCGACTGAAGCAAAAGAAGGTGCACAAGCTCGCTTCCCCATGGGAGGGCCCTTCATCATCACGGAGGTCCTTGGTGGAGGTGCATATCGACTGAAGCACGCGAAGACAGGCGAACCCTCTCACAATCCGTGGAACGTTGCGCATCTGCGCCGTTTCTACGCATAAAGTGCTCGCAGTCATACAATGTAATAGGCTATATGTCGGATGGCTGCAGGTTTCAGACGCGCTCTTTTCCTTACCAGGGTACCTAAGGGGACTGGAAGGTTTTTAATGAGGCGGCCTGCAGCCTAACATTCAAAAGAGGAATAAAATCAATGTTCCTTCGACTCCTTTGTGGCTACCACCTGCATAATTCATACCTTAACCGCACCCGAGACCCTCGGGGGCTGCGTAACAAGGATCCGAACAAAGAACATAAAAACTTTGCAGCCGCACTCGAATACTCGGGGGCTGCACAGTCATCGGTTCATAACCAATACATATTTCACAAACCCCGCTCGATTGACTCGGGGGCTGCACAGTCATCGGTTCATAACCAATACATATTTCACAAACCCGCTCGATTGACTCGGGGGCTCGGCAAAAATCAAAGTATACAAACTACAAAGAGTCAAAAATTACACTCGGGGGCTGCCCCCTATACAAAAATTGCACTCGCAAACCATTCTAATCCTCAGGCTCGTCTTTTACGGGCAGCTCGGGGCCGCAAAGTTGTTCGCGAGTGCACTCGATCAGTGTCTCCGCAGCTTGGATCGTGTCATCCAAGTCTTTTTGTTCGAGAACCTCACCGGCTGCAGGTGTCCGCAACACCAACCTTGGTTTTCGACTACGCATATACGCCATTGCAGCGTTGGCTCCAATTACAAGTCTTTGAGACAGCAACTCTCGAATGGGATTTGTTTGGCGGAAGATGTTCAACACAGCACGAATCCCTTGTGGTTGTGGCCCCGAAGGAAAAAGAGTCTCGTTCAGACGAATAAACGATGCCCGGCATAATTCCAGCAGCTCAGCACTTCGCCAGACTCGATCCTTCAGGGTGGCAAGTATGCGGGCATGGTACCTATCAAGCCAAAAGTGTTGACGCCCAGTTGTAGGGTCGTCAACCACGCTATCCAGGCGTCCTTCCACGCGAATCTGTTCAGCCTGGAAGTTGTCGACAAAGCCTACAAATACGGGCGCACCAGTTAGATCAAAAGGACAAAAGCTACACAAAAGCTTGTAAAACAAAGCAAGATTCGAACTTACACTCGAGTTGCCTGTTCACAAGCTCCATCTCCCGAGAACATAATCTCGCGTTGGGTGGCCAACGCGGGTCTGGCCCTTAATCGACTCAGCTCAGCTGGGCGTCCTTCAGATCTTGCTCCATTCTCAAATATTTAGCCTTCATATACTCCATCACCTTGGCATCATTTGCCACCTGACCCTGGGATCGGGTGGTGGTTGGAGCCTGCGAGGAACCAGTCGCGGCAGCAGGCTCTCGTGACTGTTCAAAGAGCATAATCACAAACACAAAGTTTGTAAGACTCGCGTCATAAGCATACAACTCTCCAAATGAAAGACATTGGCAAAAGAAAGTTTGCATAAACAAGGTAGCAAAAACAAAGCGCAGACTCGCGCAGTTTAGAAGGTATCATTACAAGGCATAAAAAAGCAAAAGGGTACAGCTACCCTAAGCCTAAGATTTCGATTTCCTAAGCAGACGATTGGCAGTGTCGAGTGCCCGGCGCTCCATGGTGTTCATGAAAACTTCAGCCAGTCGCGCGGCCGCTCCGCTCACCCCCTTCAGCGAAATGGGCTTCCCGTCTGGCTTCTGAGGGAACGCAGACAGTGCTGCCTCATAGTCGCAATCTATCCCATGTCCCATAAGAAGCTTGATGGTGGACTCGGATCCGCGTACCGTGTTGGCGCGAGCAAAACCCGCCATGGTGGACGTCCCGGGGCCAAACACGTTGGCGAAGTCATCCACCGTCGACGGCACCACGCCAGTAGGGAACACCACTTGGTATACAGCACCAAGTGTGCTCGTTGATTTGGCGAGTGCTTCTTTCGCCTGGTTGCATAGAGCGCCTAAGCCGCCCACAGCCTGTTCCAGCGAAAGATCGTCACTCGCCACGTCCGCAGAGGCCGGTGCGCCAACAGCTTCTGCACAATTCAAAACAGGCATAAGTACGACACTCGACAAGCTATATAGTCATATCAAAAGGAGATAAAGATTACTCACCTCCCATGGCCTGCGCGAGTGCTGCGAGCTGGTCAGCATATTCTCGCTCGCGTGCGGCAGCTGAGTTGGTGGCGGCAGTCAGCTCTTTCTTCGATTCTTCGCGCTGCGCGGCGAGTGCGTCTTCCAGCTCCTTCTTCTCGCCTGGCCCAGCAAAAATTACGTGTATTCAATACTCGACAAAATCAGGCATTGCGAAAAGAAGTTGGGCGAAACAAAAGCAAAAAGGAGAACTCACGACTGAGCCGCTCGAGCTCGGCGCGCATGGTGTCCCTCTCCTGCTCCACCTGGACATAAGCCTTGGCAGAATCTGCCAAGGTGTGGTAGAAGGGCTGCGAGCACACGGATTCAGCAAAAATCGAAAAATTCTCACAGACCTACAACTAAACGGGTCAAGCAAAAAAGTTACTCACGTGGTTCATCCACGGCTCGGGAGCCGCGACCGATGTCCCGACATCTGGAGTTGCCGCCTTGGCTGTTTCAACAACAGCGTCAGTGGCCATGGGCTGGGCAGCCTCGTTTCCAGTCGGTGCAGACTTCGAGTGCTCCACGGCTGGAACGTTCTCGACTGGAGGAGTCCCAGGCTGGTTGTTTTCAGCACTGTGAGCAACACAACAAAACAAAGGGATGGTCAGCACAAAAACATGACAGCACAAACATTTTCATATCATACTCAAAAACATACATACCTGTGCTCCTCATCTTCCTCGTCTTCGGAGTCGCCAAAAATTGGTCCTCCAAAGGCTGGGGCACCACTCGACTGAAGCGGAAGAGTCGAGCTTGTTGAGCACGCACGCAAAGGAGCGGCTTGGAAAACAGGAGGTGAATCTGATTCCTCGTCATCCTCCAAGACTTGCTCCTTCGCGGGCGAACTGGCAGCAGAAGGCGCCTTCTTGGCCAGTCGACGCCGCTTTGGCTGCGCGGTATCGACTTCTTGGTCAGAAGGAGCCTTGTCTTCAGATTGGACTTCTTCTGCTGCTTCTTCCTCGGCATCCTCTACACGTGAAGTGGTGGCGGAAGGGATGGGCGACTGATCCCCTTTCGGGTCCACCACCTGTGCCTGTGTTTCTTCAGTCTCGCCATTTTCAGGCAGAGGAGGAAGGGAGGCAGCAGTCGAGTGACCCTGCATAGCACACATCACAAATTGCAAAGTCAGAATCAAAAATCGCGTATCACAAAACATGCGGATGGCAAACTCTTCATTACAAGCAGGCTATAACACATACATACCTCAAGCAAAGGGTTCTCCAACCCATATGGTGCAACAGGGCAGTCGACGTTGCAAGTGTCGCCTGTCGTCAAATTGGTGATGTGACGCACATGCGTCAGCAGCTCACTCCTTGAAAGCTCCTCTGCGTTCATTCGGGTGATGTCACCCGCGCCTTCATACTCCCACATGGGGTGCGCTCGGGCACGGATGGGCCACACCCGCCTCTTCACAAAGGTGGCGATCAAATGAATGCCTGTGACCTTGTCCAGCAGTCCGTCGATTCGAGTCAGCAAAGGGCGTGCTTCCTCCATTTCTTCGGCTGAGAGCTGGTGGTCCCACGCCTTGGTCCTGACGTAAGCTGCAGTCGAGAAGGTGGCGACTCCTTCTTGCTCGACACTCGCATAAAACCACCCTTTCCTCCAGCCTTGCGCGGAGTCGACGGTCTTCAGGCGGAAATAGCGGGTGTCGCTGCGCACCTGGATGCCGCAGCCGCCCACGGGGTAGGTGCGACCACCTCCTCTGTTGGGTCGCACCATGAATATGGTCTTCCATAGCGCCCAGCTGGGTGCGACGCCAAGGAAACACTCGCATAGCGTGATAAAGCACGCAATATGCATAATACCGTTCGGGGTGAGATCGTGGATCTGCACCCCGTAGGCATAAAGGAGGCCACGAACAAAGTCGTGGAGGGGAAGCGAGAAGCCCCTAGATACAAACTCCGCAAAGCAAACGCGCTCGTTGGCGCGTGGTTCGGGGCATACCTCCTTGGGCGAGGGAGCGCGGACGGCGAGTTGCTCCGAGGGAGGCAGATATCCCTGCTCGCGGAGCTTGAGCAGATGGGCGTCCTTGACGGTGGACTTCGCCCAGTCCCCGCTGCCCTTCTTCAGCGCGGCGGATGCAGATGTACCCGCCGCGGCCTTCTTGCCCTTGGTCGCATCGGTCGCGGCGGCGGCAGCAGCACCACGCTTCGCACCTCCACCTTTCGCCATTGCTAAAGTGGAGGAGGTGTGGGGCAAAGAACTTGGGCGCAGAGCAATGGAGGGGCAGCGCGAGGAAGGAGACGAGGGGCGGCGCAGGGGGCAAATGGCAAGTAAAAAATTTTGCCAGCGCCGTCCCCCCTATTTACCACAGAGCGCAAAAACGATCGTAGCCGTTAAAACAAATCCATACGCTCCGCGCGAAATCTGGCCATACACGTGGCGGCCACGGAGAGCAACCGTCGCCGGCCACTCCGCCCACTACGCACGAGAATCCAGGAAGCCATCATCACGCCCCGTGAAAATAGGCCTGAACGGTCAAATCAAGTCCACGCGGCGTTATCCCTGGTCAGCTCTGCAAAAACGGGCCCACAGAACAGGGTCACGTCTTATCAAAGCCTCTCCAGGCACGCCATCGTTTGTCAGAGATAGCAGTCGCAAAATGCGTCATTGCTGACGTTGTTCTCTCTTTCACAACTGGCATAAAAGTCACTCGATGATATCTTCGGGTGGTCTCTCGTATAAGTTTCGGTTGGTTTTTTAGCAAAAGTCATAAGGCCAGTCGAAATTCTTTCGACTGCAGCATCATACTCCCATCGGGAGCGTATCAAAAAATTTCTTTGACTAAAATGTGCAGGGTAAAAGAATTTGAGATTATCCTCCATTGCAAGCAATAAAGCACAATCTCGGGGGCTACTCCCATCGGGAGCGCTGTCGCGCACCCGATAGAATAATGGCAAAAGTACAGTCGACGGAACATTCGACTAAGTTCATAAGCAAAATCACACTCAAAATATTCCCGAGTTGATCCGACGATCCTTGGATGCTGCATGCATAAGTGCAAAGGTAAGACCCGCCGATCAGTCGAGCTGGGCTAAGGACCGCTCCAGCAGCGTTATCCTTAAATGTTCCATGTCAGCAGACATGATGAAAATCCCCGACGGACGCGTTGGGTAGATTCAAAATTATACTGCAGTTCGATTCAGTAAGACCTCAACGGCCGTTTCGAGTCTGTCCAGTTTGTTCCAGATTCGAGTCCGGGGACTCGAGTTTGATTGAAAGCTAGTATGGTTTTGCCACAAATGGTAGTTAACCGGCCCCGATCCGTCGTGTGTGCCGGGCCTGCTAAGCTAATATCCCTTGATTATCATAAGCAAAAACTCATAGTCGATGAAAACACTCGGCATTGCTAACATGTGCTATTTCATAAGAATTCTAAATGCAGATGTAAAAAGTATATATAATGTGCATGATGTATGAGTCCATGCCCGACTCTTCGAATCAGACAAGTACTCGGGGGCTACTGACATGGGTATGCCTATCGGGTACCTACCATGAGGGTACCTGGTGCACGTATCGACTAGGCCCAACTATCAGAGCCTACATGAAGCCCATGAAGGGAGGCCCACGAAGATGAAGTATCCTTCAAGTTTGGCGAAGCAATAGTCGGTTTAGAGTTTCCTTACTTGTAAATCGAGTCGGTTACGAACACCCGGGACCCAGCCTATTATTTAAGGACTGGGAGGGCCATCGAACCAGACAACGAACCACCAGAGCCATAAACCCTAGCGAGATCGACATCTCGCCGGGATCCTTGTAACCATCATATTCACAAATCAATAACAGACAGGCAGGACGTAGGGGTGTTACCTCCACACGAGGGCCCTGAACCTGGGTAAAATCTTTGCCCTGCTTGTCAGCCGACGATACTTCCAGCTCTACCACGTTCTCTCCCCCATATTCATAACCTAGGGACCTTAACCATGGGTCTTGATGAGTTTACCCCTCGTCAAGCATAATGGTGATGTCGTGTCCTCTGCACGTAAACGACTAATTGATGGGAATGAGAGGAACGGTGACCCCTCAGCTCCGAATTCAGGCTTTGTTACTGATAAGGTGCTACTGCTAGAGAGTGGTTCGGTAGGACTAATTGACAAAAAGCTTCTAAGTACACCTCAAAAGATTCATGATCAGAAGAGACAGCGGTCAGAAATTGGTGATGGTAGCTCTACCCAAAAGAATTTATCGGTGACCTCCTTCAAGGGTGATCGCCGCCAGCAATGAAAACTGTAGGTTGGAACAGTCGCGGTATGTCCAGTACCGCGGCTGAGAGGGCTCTTCTGGATATCCAGAAGCAATGGGGGCCAGATGTGTTTTTTCCTGTCCGAGACACATTTGAATACAGCAAGGGCAGAAAAATTGAGGAAAAAACTGAAGATGGATCACATGGAGTGGTGGAAAGTGTAGGCGCTAGCGGAGGTCTAATCCTGTACTGGCGCCGTTGTGTTGTGGTACACATTCTGAATAAGACGAAGAATTTTATTGATGTAGAGATAGGAGGTAGTTCTGATGACAAATGGAGATTGACGGGTTTCTATGGAGAACCTCGATGGGAAGATAAACACCTCTCATGGGGATACTTACGGGACCTTTACTTACAGAATAATCTCCCCTGGGTTGTGCTCGGAGATTTTAATGAAATACTTTACTCACACGAGAAAGAAGGAGGAGCTCCAAGACCGGTCCGGATGATGCAGAACTTTCGTGATGCCCTTGTCGATTGTGAACTGGACGATATGGGCTTTGTGGGTGATCTCTTTACCTGGAGGAGGAGAAGGATTCGCGAAAGGCTCGACAGAGCGGTCTGTAATGGTGGTTTCCATGGGTTGTTCCCGTTTGCTATGGTGACCAATGCAACACATACTAAATCAGATCATAGACCTATTGTGCTCGATACAGAAGGTGATGCTGCTGCTGATGGTCGGCGCTATGGGGAGAGTAAGAAATTCGAGGCAAGATGGCTTAAGGAGGACGAGGTAGGCGAGCGAGTGTCGGAGGCATGGGGAAGGACTTCTGAACTTGATCCATTCTCGGACCGTACTGCATTTGTTCATAGAGAACTACACGAGTGGGATCGCAACACTCTAAAAGCGCCTAAACGTCGCCTAATGGAACTGAAGGAGGAGCTAGAAATTCTGCGATCGAGGCCCCTTACTGATGAGGCGGCAGATCGGTAGAGATATCTTCTAATCGAGATTGAAGAAACTATGGAGAGAGAAGAAATTTATTGGGTCCAACGGAGTAGAGCTAATTTGCTCAAATATGGTGATCGGAACACCAATTTCTTTAATAATTTTGCTACAGCTAGGAAGAAAAGAAATTATATCCGTAAGCTGCTGGATGACAATGGTGATTGGAAGGAGGACAACGAGTCCATGAATGCTCTGATTGGTAATTATTTTCAACACTTGTTTACATCAGAGATTACTGAACCGAATTGGGATGTTCTAAATAAGGTGAAAACAAAAGTTACACCATACATGAATGAGGCGTTAATGGCCCCATACACCGAAGAGGAGGTTAGGAAAGCTTTATTCAGTATTGGTGATTTAAAAGCCCCAGGTCCTGACGGCCTTCATGCAGTGTTCTATAAAAAAAATTGGCATCTTTTGGGTGATGATCTTGTGAAAGAAGTCTTAAAGGCAGTAAATACAGGTAATATTCCTGAAGGTTGGAACTCAACTACGATAGTATTAATCCCAAAAGTTGATACTCCGGAGAAGGTTTCTCAGTTTAGACCAATTAGTTTGTGCAATGTGGTGTACAAGGTCATCTCAAAATTGTTGGCAGCTAGGCTGAAGGTATTTCTCCCAGAGATTATCAGTGAGACTCAAAGCACTTTTGTGCCAGGCCGTATTATTACAGACAATGTTATAGTTGCTTATGAGTGCTTACATACTATGAAGAAGAAGAAGAATGGGAAAGTGGGAAACTGCGCAATAAAATTAGATATGCATAAGGCTTATGACCGTGTGGAGTGGTTTTCTTGAAAGCAATTCTTGAAAATTGGGGTTCGATGAATGGTGGATCAAGCTTATTATGACATGTGTCTCATCAGTGCAATACAAAGTTCGGTTCAACTCTAATGAAACCGCCCCGTTCAGCCCATCCCGTGGCTTACGGCAAGGGGACCCCTTGTCACCATATTTATTTTTATTATGTGCGGAAGGTTTGTCTGCGCTTATATCTCATGAGGAGGAGAGGGGGAACTTAACCGGTGTTCAGGTTTGTCGTAACTCACCTGTTATTTCTCATCTATTATTTGCTGATGACTCGCTCATGTTGATGAAGGCGAATACTAGTAATGCTAATACTCTGAAGAAAATTCTTGATGATTATTGTGGTGCTTCGGGTCAGATGGTTAGTGTTGCCAAATCATCTATATTCTTTAGCCCAAATACTAATGTGGAAGATAGAGCGGAAGTGTGCCAAATTCTGGACATTATGACAGAATCACTTTCCGATAAATACTTGGGCCTCCCGTCGATGATTGGTGTTGATCGTGTGGATTGTTTTAAACATCTTATTGAGAGAATTCTGAAGATTGTGAATGGTTGGAAGGAGGCGATAGCCCAAGCTATCCCAACATATGCGATGAGTGTATTCAAATTTCCAAAAATATTATGCAAGGGAATCACTGATTCAATATCGCACTATTGGTGGGAGATGGGAAGAGCAGCGAAAAATGTACTGGTTTGCCTGGTGGAAGATGTGTGTTCCAAAAGAGAAAGGTGGCATGGGTTTCCGTGATATACACAGTTTTAATTTGGCGATGCTCGCGAAACAATGCTGGAGGTTGATAGATAATTATGATTCCTTGTGTGCCAGAGTACTAAAATCAAAATACTATGCGGATGGAGATCTCTTGAATTGTGTGTTGAAGAAGGGATCATCGTATGTATGGCAAAGCATTTGGTCAGGAATACAAACATTCAAAAAAGGTTGCATTTGGAGGGTGGGAAATGGTCAGAAAATTAATATTTGGGACGATTGCTGGATCCCGAATAATCACTCAAGGCGGATCATCACTGTCCGTGGTAACCAGGTCCTGACTAAGGTGAGTGAATTAATTAATCCCGTGACTGATGAATGGGATGAACAACTCCTTCGAGACAACTTTCTGTCGATTGATTTTGAGCATATCTTGCAAATTCCGATTTTTCATCATGAAACCGAAGATTTTGTGGCTTGGCATTTGACAAAAACTGGAACTTTTAGTGTACGGTCTGCGTATTACAAGCAATGTGAGGATAGCTATCTTGATCAAAATGCAAATCCTTCTCTGATATCCTCTTCGGCGAACCATCCTGTATGGCAGAAGTTGTGGAGTTTGAAACTACCAAGTAAGGTAAAAATATTTCTATGGCGCTGTTTACATAATGCAATTCCCTGTCAGTGTGTTCTTGCTAATAGACACATTGGGAACTCGAGCCAATGTCCAGTTTGTAAAGATCATCCCGAAGATGTTGCACATGTTCTTTTCAGATGTGCTCGGGCAGGTGAAATTTGGACAGCGTTAGGGCTACATGAAATGATAGGAGGTGCAAATTTTCAGGGGAAATCCGGTGCTGAAATTATTGAGCAGGTTCTGTGTGATCGTCATTTTCAGAAGAAGTATTTGGATACTATTCAAATCCCTGAGATTATTGCTGCTACAAGCTGGTATGTGTGGTGGCAGCGTAGGCTGATTTAAAGAGGGGAAAAGGTACAGTCTCCTGTCCGTTCAGGCCAGGCAATTCTTGCTACGACGTTATCCTTTATCCATTCTGCTATGAAGCCTAATGTTGCGCCAAGATTAACTAAGTGGAAGAGGCCGTTAACGGGCCAGGTTGCTTTAAATGTTGATGCCTCTTTCACTGAAGGTGATAACAAGGGTTCAAGTGGTGCTGTTGTTCGAGATTGCAGAGGTATGTTCATTGGAGCTGCTACTGCAAAATTTGAATTTGTTCCTGATGTTGTTTCGGCTGAAGCTGCTGCCCTTGTGGAGGGGTTGAAATTGGCTCAAAGTATCAGTATTACCTCTTTGGTGGTGCAAATGGATAATCTAATTGTCGTTGAATCACTGAAGAATAATTCTGGTCATTCGATGGTGGCTGCTCCAATTTTAGATGATTGTCGTGATTTGCTGAGAGGTTTTGGTAAGGTTTTGGTAGAGCATTGTAATAGAGAGTCTAATCTAGTGGCTCATGCCTTAGCTCACCAGGGGCGTGTTGATCCACCGTCTGTGTGGTTGGACTCACCCCCGGGTTATATTTCTAGCCTCTTGGCAAACGATGTAACAACTGTGGATGTGTAGAGCAGCAAGTTTCAGACGCACTCTTTTCCCTACCAGGGTACCTACGGGACTGGAGGGTTTTAATGAGGCGGCTTGCTAGCTCAATAAAGTGGTTAAAAATTCAAAAAAAAAAATCAAATTTCATAAAAGGCAAGTGGTCATGAGGTCATGCATCATCTTATTAATTGAAACTTCCACTGGTCAACAATGATTGTGCTTTTTTACTGTGCACATCATCAAACAATACTTTCACATTACTAGTAAGTATAAGAAATGTTATTAGTGAAGAAACAAGTTATTATGATGGATCTACTCATGTCATTTTGATCATCAACATAACGTATTAAACATCCATGGTGGTCAAAACTTAAGAAATTAGAATGCACACGAAACATATCTACATAGATTGTACCAGCCAAGCTATGATAGTGGCCAGCGGGCAGTTACAGATATATGCTAAAGGGGTCACGAAGCAGCAAAATAAACAAGCGATACTACAACACTTAAAATTATTAGCTCAACACAAAATGATGTGAACAACATTCCATCAACCAATGATCGGAAAATAGCTTGGTTTTGTCATACAAGCATTGTAAATAAAGGCATGGCATTACCTGCAGCATAGACACATTCGAATGGATGCGGATAATACAATTCGATTTCGGAAGTTTCTTGGACTGCAGTGAGTCAAGCTGAACCATGAAGAATGTGTCAAACACTGACAAGAAGACCATATTATTTTCCTCCGCAAACCCTCGAATCCGTACCCACTGATTTTGTAAATCCTGGGAGAGTAGGTTTTCAAGTTCGATAGTTTTTCCCAGTGCCCACGAAGCAACACCATCACAATCGGTCTTCATTTTCCATAATTGGGCACTGTAGTCTGACGGTGACGTTGACATAAAAAGGAGACCAGTCCCACCACCCTCTTCCCGCATAACACAGGCAGAGGTATCACAGCTAGGCTCTGCCTATCAACGTCGAACGCAATGATGCTTGATGACTTTCCAAAAAGTAACATATACTAGTTGAATGCCCGTGCGTTGCTACGGACACCCAAGTTTCTTTCCTATCCGTCATTCTGTTTCAGATTTACCCTACTCCAATAAAATCGCCATTGTATTTCATAGTCATACCACTACATTGTTGCCATTGTATTTTGTAGTCACCTTTACTCCAATAATGTCACTCGCTGTTGCGTGGTTACTCCGATAATATGTCACTCGCTGCTTCGTGGCAACCACTCCGATAATATGTCACTCGCTGCTTCGGACAGTCTTTTCTCCAACTCTAGTAAATCGTCAGTTGTTCCATAGCTCATGACTTCAGAGTTGCTACGTGATGCCATATTAGAAGTCTTATCTACACATAGATGCACCACTTTTAGAACAATGTTTGTCCTTCATTATTCTTTGACGAGAACAAATGTGTAGCGTTTGCCCAAAAAGTTAATATTTTTTTTTGTAAATCACACCATTAATTTGCTACGGAGCAATAAAAATATTGTACCAATGATTAAGAAGGCATTCATCTTGTTCCCAATATCATCTCTACAAATGCCTATGCTCTTCACTCTGGTGCAGCGTGCTCATCTGAACTTCTTTCTCCACTTCTTTGTACCCCACTACTTATATCAATCCATCTCCCTCTGTGTTTCCATCCACCCTTCGCCTTCCCACCCTCGTATCTTTCCTGGGCAGCTTTGTCCACCTTTGATGCCCTGAAGAACCATTTTTTCCTTCACATTTACAGTGTAGCCTTGTTCATTTGTTGTAAGAAAAAATATAGGCCTACATTCAATATATACACAAAACTCTCAAAAACAGTGCGCCAAACAAATTGAAATTTGCAAATCCTCTTTACATGGCATCACGTATTCTTTTGACAGTACAGTGTAGCTTTCCAAGCCAAAGTCCATCCTGCGTACCATCATGCCAGATCTGAAGGTAGGAGAAAGGCATCATTGTTTTGTTCACTCAGTTAAAAGGTAGCACAAATGCTCATCCCAGAATATTTTTAATTGCACTATCAATTCTAGTTTCACATTTGTGGTTTACAAACAATTAAAATAGCTAACGATTTTGAGATTCTGAAACATAGAAAAATCCGTTCCTATATTTTGAGCTTGACCTCTACCCCACCATATTCTAAATATTCCAGCTGCTACAAAGGTGCAAATTAAATTTAAATACAGGAATGAAAAATGTGTAAATATAAAGTTATACCTTATCAAGTTATCATGCATTAGAGATAACATCTTCTCTATCATATATACATACATACACTGCTTAATATTCCTCTTTGCATCAAGCATCTGCACAGTTGAAAATGGTTCACACAGTTGAAAATCTGAACCAATAATGTGAGATATATAAAATTAGAATAGACTAAATCAAGAAAGGTGAAAATGGTTCACACAGTTTTTTATTTTGTGTTGTACATTTTCTTCAAACAAATTCTTAAAGCAGACAAGTAACACTCGAAGAGCTGCGTAAATGCTTGAGTCAAATGACTAACCAACAAATCCCACAAAATTCAACATTTTTGGTCTCCTACAAGATTCAGTACCTGCAACCTGGTATAGAGCGAAGGACAAAGATGCCAATGCAAATGACAAGCTCCAGTACCTACAATTTAGCATATTAATTATTTGATTAATATTTGAGATGAGCTAAAGGAAGATATTATGTATTCCTAAATCGTCGTTCCAGACTTCCAATGCCACTACGCATTAGGTGTATTGTACCTTTCATATGAAGAGTTTTGAGCACATACACTTTATGTAGCTCATCGAAATAAATTATCCAAACACCGTCATAACAAAGATCAGAAGTAGATGATCGGTATTTCAGCATGCAATAAATAGAGTGCATAACATGTTGATGGTCAAGAGGGAGTGTGTTTTCACAATCTCACCTTGTAATTAAAACTTTCCAGCGCTCATTTATATATGTATCCTGGAGTAATCCACACAAGAGCACTGAAGGCAAGTGAAACACACATTTCTTCTCTCTATTAAAAACGGAAACTACTCATTTCTCTTCTCCTCAATCGACATAACCCTGTGGTGATGCAGCATTAGAGTATGGATTAGTGACCAAGAATTAGAGTATTGGACAAACATGCTCAAATAATATTCATCCATATACAAGATCTACATAACGAAATTTCTACACAATACATACATATCATGATACACTTGGTACAGTACAACAAATACAGTATCTATACAGCAAAATATGCACAAAATCATGCAGATCAGCAACTCACGGATCTACAAAAAAACATCTGTAGAGCAAAGCATCAAGCAGAACCTTGCAAAGGAAGGCCAAACGTGGTGGAGCACCCTGCGCTGGATGTAGCTGAAGCACGGATGCACCCCGGGCTGGATGTAGCTGAAGCACGGCTTGACAGCAGCGGTGGATGTCCGATGGTGCAGTTCTTGGGTGCCACGTCCACGGCGACCTGGGCGACGAATTGCTGCATCGCCAGGGCATGTACCACAGGGCCTCTCCTCTTCCTCATATGGATCCCATCACCCACCCTCTCTTCTTCCTCATCAATCTTTTTTTCTGCCTCGATCTAGATCCTCGTAGCTTAGTGTGAGAAGAGGCGGGCGAGGGTGGAGGTAGATGTGGTCATGTGGAGGCGGCGCGACGGCTAGGCTGGGAAGATCGAGGCGATGGATGGTGTGGGAGGCTGGCTGCGGCTGCGGCGGCAACGGCGGAAAGAAGGTGATCCACAAATAGTTGGGCAGCACCTTATGAGATCATGGAATACGACGCCCATGGACGACCGCGGTCGGAGCTAGCTGGCGAGGTGCACGGAACGGGGACTGTGACGGGAGGCGGGTCGGAGAGGCGAGATGACGACGGAGGAGGAATAGCCGCGCTCCCCGTCGACAGGAAAGATGGTGAGGCGGGAACACGCGGTGGAGGCCGTCGCTGGCCGCGGCAATCAGATGCGAGCGCGGGTGCGTAGGAGAGCCGGTTCGGCGGCGTACGTACGGCGAATCTGCCGCCGGTGGTGGCTGGCAACACCCGCTGCCGCTGAGAAGGGGACGAGGGAGGCTGACCGAGAGATGGGTTGCGAGGGGAAAATACCTATGTGAGATAGCCTGTGCTGGGCCGGGCCAAGTGATCATCCGAGATGGGTTGAGCGTGAACGGGCGATCGAGGGAACGACCTGCGGCAGACTACGTCGATGGAGAGATGGTTCGCTCAGCGACGTACGAACGACCAACTCCCAGTAATGCTTGACGACTTCCCAAAAAGTAACATATAAAGGGCATCCCCAACAAGCACAGCATGAATGCTCTGATCAATCTCGGCGGGAGAAACATCAGAAACGTTGGGTGGAAGCGGTGTTGTGATGAGATTACCCCATCCGCCGGTCTCCAACGAGTAAACACAGCGATCACTCGTTGTTCGTCGTCGGTGCTTACCAAGACCACCTGGAAGTTTTGCATGTCTCCGAGGGAAGAATGAAGCACCGCTCCATTGATGCAGATCTTCTTATTGAACCCCGGGGAATGGGTAGGGGATGCTCGTGGCCGTTGATAGGGTCCCACACCAGAATTCTGAGGGGCCCCTGAGACGAGAGGAGCAGGAGTAGGAAGCCATGGCGGCATCCGAGGAATATAAATTCGCAGTCGCGGGTGTCCATTGGAAAGGAGAATCGCGCTCCCGGACACTATTGGGGGATCTAGAGTAGGTTCGAATCGGAGTTCGTTACCATCTTCCATGAAGCAGCCGAGGAGGGGTGGGTTGCGGCGGTGGTGGCGGCGGAATCTCCGGGAGAAGGCTCGGTCGGATGCGAGGCTGTGCCAGCGTTGGCAGACGGCGGAGGCGCGGGGGAGGGACGACGGCTGCGGGGGGAGGCGGAGTAGGATCTCGGCGAGCATGTTGTCGTCTTCCAGCACCGCCGCCACCGACGGCAACATCTCGCCTGCTCAGAGTCAGCTCACGGAAGAAATGTGGAGTGAAAGCAGCCGCCACAGTGTGTGGGTTGGAGTGGAGTGAAGGATGACCTTTTTTTTTTGAGGTATATGCTCGCCCTTTATGCATTCGTTACATTTTCACGAATACCAAAGCCTTCAGGTGGTTCCAGGAACCACACTCTCCTTCCTTTTTCTCTGTCAACGGAGTTACGGCGAGACGATGAGCTTCTCCATTGGATATTCTGCTTTCATGCTTGAACGACGCCGAAACAAAACTTGCCGCCGTTGCTTTAATTTCTTGGATGATCATACTGTATTCTCCAGAATAGGGCCTGTGAATATTATTGAAGACCTCCAAGCAATCAGTTGCCACACACACCCGGTGCAGGTTTAAATCTTGCGCTAAAGCAAGCGCCTCCCGGGTGGCTAAAGCCTCTAGAGCTGCTGGACTTCCGATGTCAGTAATGGCAAGGGCTGAAGCCCCCAAAAATTGTCCATGCTCTCCTCTGCAAACCGCAGCAACAGCACCACCGCTGCCAGTTTTTGATGTAGCAGCGTCAACATTGATCTTGGCAAAACCAGCTTGTGGCGGAATCCACTTTGGAATCACAGCGGCCGGGTTCTTCACCCTAGCTCCTGTCTTCTTTGCTGGTGGTGCTAACGCAAGATCATCCAGAAACCTCCTCACGAACAGGAACGTGGATAGTGGACTTTGGTGTTCGCCCTCATGGATGAGTCTCCGACGAGCGTACCAGATTGCCCACATTGTGACAGTCATCTCTACAAAACTGTTCTGATCAAGAGAGGTCATCATTGAAAATAACCAATGCTTCGCTGATGGTTCATTGGTCATCGTCCATGTGTTGGGTACTTGGGTTATATCTTCGTTCACTAGCGCCCACACGCACCGTGACATGGTACAATCCACAAGGGAATGCCTCCAGGAATCCTCCGCTCCACACACCGAACAAGCGCTAGAATCTGCCATGTTCCTGTGGTGTCGAACGTCCCCTGTCGGCAGTGAATGCCGAGCTAGCCGCCATAAGAACATGCGTAACTTAGACGGCACCTGCACCTTCCAAAACTTCGTCCAGTGAAGGATGACCTAAGCGACTGTGAGAATGTGAGGAGAAGCCCAATAGAACATAGCCCACGAACACCCCTATGTCTTCCTGAGTATATTTATGTGGCCGACGAACACACTCAGTGCACACGTTTTTCAATCATGTTCCTGCGGTTTTAGCCACATTTTAATTTATCAAAATAAGACACATATCAATTATACACATGCGCATATGAAGCTTCCAATGGTAAATATAATCAGAATATAATTTTCCTAGATTTTGTTTTCTGGAATGAGTTATATTCTATTGGAATTTCATTCGGTAGCTTGTAAAGGGATTGGGAAGTAAGCCTAAAAAAAGTGCTTCGAAGTAATTGCTTCCTCATTGAATTTCTCCCCGCAATTATATAGCTAAGCAGATGATTTGTTTCGATAAAATGCACGTGCCCAACTTTACAAATTAATAAGTAGAACTCAAATGTTCAACAACATTGTTATATTATGGAGCGTACAACTTAGGGCATCTCCAGCCAGCCCGTAGAGCCCCCCATGAGGCTTTTCTAGCGGCAACACTAAGCAAAATCTCCCAGCCCCCCCCCCCCCCCCCCCCCCCCCCGCAAGTCTCGTTTGGCGCCATTTTTAGCGCCGGCGCACCCAAGCCGAACCCAGGGTTTCGCCTAGGGGCACGGCTATATCTTCTGCATGCAAAATGGCCCACATTCAGTCACCCACTGCGCCTCTCCTCCATTTTCTCTCAGGCCCACCACGTGCATGCAGCGCACCTTCCTCTCTCTCCGCTCTCTTCCTGCTCGCCGCCCGCTCTCTTGCTCGCCGCCACCCTCCAGCCCAGTTCTGCTCGCCGCCTTGCGGGGCAGAGTTCGCATGGCCGACGCCGGCCGCTCGCCGCCTTGCGGGACGGAGCTCGCCACTCGCGGCCACGTCACGTGGCCAGTGCGACGCGGGCGTTGGACGCCGCGGGGCGGGCGCCGAGCTCGAGCTGGCCTCCCCTCGCGCCTCCGCCTGGCTCGCCGACCTGTGCCGGGCTCGCTGCATGGGCGACGTCGGGCGGCCAGAGCTGGGGCGCGTCGCCTCAGGGCCGGTGTCCGCTATGGCGAGCTCATGACCGGTGGTCCTGGTGCAGAGGCTGGTGGTCGTGGCCGGCCAGGACGTCGCGGTGCAGAGTGTCTTGGTGAGCATCTCGTGGCCGGGTGTCCAGCACGGAGGCGTGGGCGTGGAGTGGGCGGCGCGAGCGCTGGAAGCCGCGGGGCGGGCGCCGAGCTCGCACTAGTGGAGACAGGGCCTTCTGTCCCGGCCCGTGAGGGGCTTTAGTCCCGGTTCGCAAACCGGGACAGGATAAGCGGGACTAAATGGCAAACCTTTAGTCCCGGGCCTGTTACCAGCCGGGACTAAAGGTCCTCCACGTGGCCGCCTGCGGGGCGCACTGGGGGCAACCCCTTTAGTCCCGGCTCGTATAACGGGCCGCGACTAAAGGGGTAATTTTGTTTTCTTTTATTTATTTCTTTAGGGTTTAGGGTTTATTTGTTTTCTTTTATTTTCTTTCTTCGAGCATACAAAGATAATTGTTTTCTTTTAGCGGTATTTCTACGCTACCACATACCGTACACGTTCGTGCATATATATAAGATAACTTGTCTTACGATCGAGCATATACAAATATATACAATTTTGATAGTTACATGGAGATCACAATTACCGGGACTAGAGCCCGTCTATTCGATTACACGGCCGGGATCATCAGTAGCGCCTATTCACACTAAATTCTCCGGCGTCGTCTACCATCTTTTCATCAAAAATCCCGCCAGTTCCTCTGCAATTCCTAGTAGGCGTTGCTCTGGTAGGAGCCGATCCCGCATTCTCTCGAACTATATAAGAAAAGGAGATCAATATGATAACAAAAATGACGGTAATAAAATAATGTTGTGAATGTATTGCTTACGTCGAGTCTATAATCATTGTGCTCAGTGGTAAACGTGCGAATGAACTCGCAAACGTAGTATCCACATAGATTCGTCCCCGGTGGCTGCCTCGCGCACTTTACGAGAATAGAATTCAATCAAAATAATAATCTAGCATCATAATTGTATTGAAACTAGAATTAAAGAGATGCGCGGACATATCTCGTACTACTTACCGTGACGGAGTAAACGTCAGCTTCTCACTAAAGGAACCCGTCACCACACTCCTGAACAGGTTCCAAACCCTGCCCGGCAAAGAAAATGAATTAATGAATGAGTTATTCATTACCTGATATCTCATGAAATCAACGAAAGAGACCGATATAGCGCGAAAATTACCTCTGGAGCATGTCCTGCATGTCGCGGAACTCTTCCAGGTGTCTCTTTAATGGGTCCATGACTTCAACTATTCCCTTATCAACTTGAATGTCTAGCAGAATCCAGTGGAACCTGCACACGTTTATATATACGTCAGTAACTCATCAATTACACTTAACATCGAGTAAGCAAAAGTGAATGTGTACAACAGAGTAAGACCCTCACTGGAAGTTGTAAGGAAACAGTATGTGGTCACAGAAATGTTGCTCCGTTAGAAACCTTAGAAGGTTATCCGCCGTCTCGTCGGGTTTCGTCGTTAGCGAATATATATTTACTTTATCTGGGTCAATGAACCCAACACTATAGATCTTTCTTTTACATTCCCGGATCTTCATTCTGCATAATAGAGTACAAAAGGATATAATGAGGATAATTACATGCAATGAACTGAACAACTGAAAAACTGAACAACTTATATGTAGACAATGAATTCAACAACTTACAGACAATAGCAACTCATGAGAGTTTTGTCGAGGGCGTCGAAATTGTATAACTGGAAGATTTCTGAAAAGTCAACATGGACCTCTTCGGGTCGGAAGAAGTACTCATGTGGGACTTTCGCCACGATCATTGTTCTGCCCCCCTACCACACTCAAGTACCAGTCATGCAAATTCCGCATATGTGTTGGCAGTTGTTCCAACTTCTCTTTGCTGACCAAAGGCTTCCCTGGGACATATGTAGGGACAACATCAGCCTTGGGTAACTTGTCGTCTTGGGAACCTAGCAATTCAGCAACAGTCACACCCATAGCGGCCGCCAACTTCGCAGCTTCTTCCATATCCTGCTGCAGCACCTGGGGAACGTTTTCGGATAACACCTTGAGGGATGGGATCGATTGTTTGGCCTGTTCTCCGAGCTGGGGAACGTCCCTTCTGTTCCCGCTTGCACTTTTACCTGATTTGCTCCCGCTTGCACTTTTACTTGATTTGCTCTTCTCCACTTCCTTCCGAAGTGTGCGTAGATAGTCATCTGGCTTATGGTGCAACTCATATTGCGATTTTGTGTTCAGAAAATCACGTGCCCACGCTTTTTGCTTCTCGGTGTATACCGGGGCGGGCTTGGGTTTCATCTTTGCAAAATGCGCATCTTTTTCGGCCATTGCGATCGCTGCGGTTTGCTCGTCAGTAAGATCGTAAGCTCTGATGGGAAGATTCTTATGAGGTACTCTTGGGAGGGGCGACATTTGTCGTTTTGGGCTGCTGCGTCGGTTAGTACTCATCGACGGAGCACGCTTCCGCTTATTGTCCTTAGCGGGCAAAGGCGGCGGCGAAGACGGCCGACCCAAGTCCGGCGGCGGAGATCGAGATGGACTCGCGCTGTGGTGGTCGTAGTCATGGGGTGTGCTTCTTGGAGGTGATGGAGGTGTAGGTGACCTGCGACGACTCGGAGGCGGTGTTGTCCTTGGCGTCGACCTGGAAACTTGATGTAGTTCTTGTCCCATAGAATGATATCACCCACAACTTCTCCGAGTGTCCTCTCATCTCCAGGTCCAGGGATGTCAAGCTCCATATCATGAGACCCCGATACGATTTCATCCACCCGACTTTAGCATAGCCAGCTGGAATCTCACGGTCTTGCCAGCGTGCGTCAGGTGGACAAGGTAAAGCATATCCGACCGCCACCTTCATGGATATGTTCTTCAATTTCTGATGGAGCTCACAAGATATTGAATCCTTGATTCCATCCACGGGGTAGCCGGGACCGCCATCTATCATCCGCCGTGCATCGTCAGCCGGGACCTCCGAGTCACCCACGCTGCTTTTCCGCTGAGATGGACCGGCGGTAATATCGAGTACAGGATCTTGCGGGCGCACTACTCCTCTAAGTTCGTCAATCTGCTGCTGGTGGTTAATTCTGGCAAGCAACTGGTTGAACTTGTCTCCCTCCTCCTCCTGCTGTCGCTGCTTTGCTCTCGCTCGGCTTCTGTAAGTTTCTACGTCTTTGGCAAACCCAAGCCACCACGGGACGGAAGGGCCAAAGCCTCGTGTTCGTCCTCCTTTTTCGTCATTCCCGAGGACCAGTGTCAGCAAGTCTTTCTCTCTATCGGGACGGAACTTTAACTTCCCCTCTTTAATTTCTTTCACCACTTTAAGCCAATTTTCCCTGGGTATCCTAATCCCGTCACTGCAAATAAGGTCCCCTGTTGTTTCGTCGTATGAACCCCCATGCGCAAGGAACCAATTTCTTGCCCTCAATTCCCATTCGTCGCGCATCCATTCTGGTTGGATCCCTTTAGCAAGCAGCTCTTGCTCTTTTTTATCCCACTTTGGCATGGCAGTCTCGTAGCCCCCTGGCCCCAATTTATGGTGATATTTTTTCTTGTCAGCATTTTTCTTGTTCCTTACTGACATCGCCTTGGCATCTTGTGACTCCTTGTACTCCTTAAATGCGTTCCAGTGATTCGCCTGCTTCGCTAGATAGCCTTCAAATACTGGAGCAGTCTTTTTCTTCAGATATTCTTGCCATAATCTTTTCTTCCACACCCGGAATAGTTCGGCCATCTTCGTAAGAGTCCACTTCATGACTTTCTTCCTCAATTTTGCAGTGTCGGCAGGATCCTCAAATTCTGGCAGGGTGAAATGTGCCATGAGGTCATTCCAAAGACCCTCTTTGTACCTTTCGGCGACATACTCACTATCGTTCGCCCCTTTGCGCTTATTCCAGTCTCGAACGGTGATCGGGACGTGATCCCTAACCAGAACTCCGCATTGTTTTCTAAATACATCGGCAGCCTTCTTGGGTTCCTTCGGTTCGCCCGTAGGGGATATGACCTCAAATGTATAATGCGTAGATGGGGCCAACTTTTTGGTCGGGCCTCGTTTGGAAGATTTGCTCGATGTGGAGGCCTAAGAGAAGAAACATTCGTCAATTTATATATATACAACTCAAGTAATGCATCTACTGATCGCCGAACTTCATATCTACCTCGCCGGACTTCGTTAAGGGTCCACCGGCTTCTCCATCATCGGAGCTATCGCCTTCTCCATCATCGGAGCCGTCGACTTCATCCTCACTTCGGTCGACCTCCATTCCATCCCCGGAGGGGTTCAGATACGACGACGGAGATTCGGCTGGATCAGCATCTGGGGCGTCGTGGATTATATTCTCGAGAATTTCTTCCTGTATTAGGTCTCTGCGGGTTGGACTAGGTGGATCCATAGTTTCTGCAAAATGCACACAATATTATTTCAAAATGCATCAAATAAAATGAGTATCAATTGTTATAAATAATTACTAAAGCAATGAATACAAGTCACTTATCTAATGTGTATCAATTGTTATCATCAATACTTTGTAATTAAAAAATTACTACAAATCTATTAAGTCACAATATATCCACTACAAATCAATTACTAAAAATTACTCTTAATATTACTCTTAATATTCCTAGAATTTAATTGAGATAAAAATATACATTATAAAGCCCTATTTTAAAATGATTCGTAAAAGAAACATATAAGATTATTGAATATACCGAGGAGAACAAACACCAAAAAACAACAATCAACACATGGCATTTATGCAATGCGCAATATGTATGCATGATCAATTTAATGCATTGACATGGAGCTCTAAATCATGTTTGAAATGTTATTTGAACTCAAATTACAATTATGAGCATTTATTTAACTTAACTCCATAATTAGAGAAAATGCATTTAAGTTGTTTCCAGATATTCACCAAATTGAAATGTTCCAAAATGTTTGTATTTTGACATAAATAACTAGCATTTATTTTTCTGAACATTTTGATATATTATTCATATTTTTCTGATAAACAGATCAAAAGATATTGAATTTACAAGTTTAAATCATTTTTGGAATTCTTTTAAATAAATTGGTCCCACATGTCAGACATTTAACAATTTCATAAATCATTTCCAAAATTAATAAAATCCTGACAGCTAGGGCCCACATGTCATAGACACGGAAGAACCACATGCGCCTTTGTCGATCCAGGATTGATCGATTCCGAGCAAATTGATCAAAATTGATCAGTGCATCAGGTATAGGACGTTAAGGCGAGCGTTATGGTGGCGGCGCCACGACCAAGTGGTCGCCGGAGCGACGGCAGCGTCCGCCGGAGCGAAGCTCCGCGACGCGCATGGCGTGGACGTGGTACCGGACGCGATATCCTCACAAGAAGAAGAGGGAGGAGATGGAGGGCACCGGAGCTCACCAGAAGCACGAAGACGGCGACGGAGCTGGTCGGAGATGGCTGGGAGGTCGGACGGCGACGAGCTCGTCCTCGAGCGCGGCGAGCGAACTTGGGGAAGAGGAAGGCGGTGGCGTCCGGAGCAGGAGAGGATGGCGACGGAGCAGGAGAGGACGGCGACGAATCGGCCGGCGGCAGGCGTGGTGGATTTTGGCAGCCTGACGGCGTGTTCCTCTGCTTCTGCCCTTCTTCTTCGATGAAATGGCTAAGTCCCAGATTGGGAACCGCTTAAGTAGTGGAGGGACCTTTAGTCGCGGCCCGTGGCTCAAACCGCGACTAAAGGGGGGGTCTTTAGTCGCGGTTTGAGCCACGGGCCGCGACTAAAGGGGTGGTGAGGGCTTTTCGCGTTCCCGCGCACAGCACGGGCTTTAGTCCCAGCTGGTGAGATGGGCCGGGACAAAAGGCCAAAAAATTGCGCGGGCTGGGCTAAATAGCGTACCGTTTTTACTTTTTTTTTAAAATCTAGCACAATTTTAAATATTTGAACATTTGAATGAAACAGTTTTTGCATACTTATGAATTTGAGAAAACTTTTAACATGAAAAGTGCTTGAATTTGAATAAGTATTCCAAATCCATTTTCTGTTTTATAAAATAATTATTCTAACTCTACAAACTATTAACCATTTTGCCATTTTGACTTAAAAAATGCATTAACTTTTATCTTTTGCATATTTTTGAATCTCACTAAAATTTCAACATGAAAAGTGTTTGAATTTGAATATTAATTCAAAACCATTTTCTGTTTTATAAAATAATTATTCTAACTTGCCACAGTGAATTGCAATACTACCTCTCCCTTATGAATCAACAACTGCGAAATGATAGTCAGTTCATATTCAGATTACTTATTCAGATGCTAAAGATCATTAGTTGGAAATGCAGAGATAAAGATTACATTTTACACGATCGTCGTCGTAGCTAGACCAGCAGTAGGGAATGACAACAATCTTGGGTACATAGACGAACCATTTGTCCTAACCAATGATGTGGCTCAGGTTAGTCATACTCCTGCCTAGGCCTATAATACTCGTCCTCGTAGTCGTCGTAGTCGCTGCCGTCGTCGTCGTTGTCGTCGGACGGCGCTCGCCTGGACTGGAAGTGAGGGTAGCGCAGGCGGGGGTTATCGCCGGCCGTGATGTAGTTCATGACGCTCTGGAGAGTCCGGCCACCCCACCACAACCGACTGCCGGCCTCGTTGAAGTTCGAAGGAGGTGGGCCGTCCTCCTCGTACCTGGCGGGAAGCGGTGGAAAGCGCGGGAAGAAATAAGGCGGGAAGAAACAGACCTTTAGTCCCTGTTCGAGCCACCAACCGGGACTAAAGGGGCTTATTTGTTCCCGCGCAATTTTACCAACCGGGACTAAAGGGAATCCCACCAATAAGGAAGAAGCACACGGATGGTCTGTTTCTTTCGAGCGCTTGTGAGCCGTTGGATCAGGGGTGTGTTTCTTTTGAGGGCTTGTGAGCCGTTGGATCCATAGTTTCTGCAAAATGCACATAATATTATTTCAAAATGCATAATATTATCATCTATAAAATTCCATCTATAAAATTGCATCTATAAAATTGCTTGGAAATGCTAAAGATCTTGGAGAATGCAGAGATTGTGTTGGTAAAACTGCAGCTGATTTGAAGCTTCTTGACAATACACATTGGAAATACACATTCATTATTATTACACATGCTCCTTACATAAAGGTTTAATACATTCCATAGAATGCATTACATAAAAGGTTTAATACATTATTACACATCACCAACATCACCAACATTATTCTACATAAACGGACTTGCTGGCTCGGAGGCCGTAGGATTAGGAGGAACGGCGGGAGGAGCCAGCCCCGTTCGCGGCCGCCCGGTTCTCGCGCGCACGTTTGCGGCGGAGGGCAAGATCCATGGAGGATGAGTCTTTCAGCGCCCAATCCAGCTCGGAAGCCTCCTTCGCCTTGAGCTGGCAGGCAGTTCTGGCTCGCTGTACACGGTCGTCGTGGACGGACTGGAAGGAGGCTTCAAGGGCCTCCTGCATCTGCGGCCCGCCGCGCTCTTCCCCATGGTCGCTCCAGTCGAAGTCGTCGTCGTCATCCTCCTCGTCGGGAGGGGCAGCGGCGACTGGTGGAGGTACGGCCGCGGATCCCCATGCCACCCCTGTGGCTAGGACGAATGGTTCGGTGTGGTACCCAAGATTCTTGAGATCCACTGTTGTCATTCCGTACTGCGGGTCTACCTTTACCCCGCTAGCTGTCAGGTTGACCCATTTGCACCGAAATAAAGGGACCTTAAAAGTAGGTCCATAGTCAAGTTCCCATATCTCCTCTATGTACCCATAATATGTGTCCTTCTGCCCATTGTCATCTGTTGCATCAAAGCGGACACCACTGTTTTGGTTGGTGCTCTTTTTATCTTGGTCCTTCGTGTAAAATGTATTCTCATTTATCTCGTACCCTTGGAAAGTACATATAGTCGAAGATGGTGACCTGGCCAACAAGTACAGCTGATCTCCAACAATGGTGTTATTCATGAGATGTGTCTGCAACCAACTGCCGAAAGTCTTCTCGTGTTCCCCATCACGGTTTTCGGAGCGTAGAATATTCTTGTGTCTCTCGATATACGGAGCCACCACGGTGGAATTGTGTAGAACTGTGTAGTGTGCTTGAGTGAAAGAATGTCCGTCCCTACATACCGTTGCTTTCCTTCCTAGTGTGCCTTTTCTAGTCATCCTCCCTCATACCGAGATTCAGGAACACCAATCGGCTTAAGGTCAGGAAGAAAGTCAACACAAAACTCAATGACCTCCTATGTTCCATAGCCCTTGGAGATGCTTCCTTATGGCCTAGCACGGTTACGAACATATTTGTTTAAGACTCCCATGAACCTCTCGAAGGGGAACATATTGTGTAGAAACACAGCACCGAGAATTCTAATCTCTTCGACTAGGTGAAATAGGAGGTGCGTCATAATATTGAAGAAGGATGGCGGGAACAACAACTCGAAACTGACCAGACATTGGACCACATCAATTTGTAACCCTGATAGACTTTCTCGATCGATTACCTTCTGAGAAATTGCATTGAGGAATGCACATTCCTTCACAATGGCCAGTCGAACATTTTCCGCTAGAATTCCCCTCTATGCAACCGGAAGCAATTGCGTAATAAGCACGTGGCAGTCATGAGACTTTAGGTTTTGGAATTTTTTTCTCTTTCATATTTACTATTCCCTTTATATTCGACGAGAAGCCAGACGGGACCTTGATACTGAAAAGGACTTCAAAAAATATTTCCTTCTATTCCTTGGTAAGAGCGTAGCTGGCAGGCCCTTGAAACTGCCCTGGATGCATGCCGTCTCGTCCTTTATGACGTTCCTGGTCCTCCCGTGCTTCTGGTGTATCTTTTGACTTCCCATACAAGCCCAGGAAGCCTATAATATTCACGCAAAGATTCTTCGTCAGGTGCATCACGTCGATTGCGGAGCGGACCTCATGGACTTCCCAATAGGGTAGCTCCCAAAATATAGATTTCTTCTTCCACATGGGTGCACGCTTATCAGCGCCGTTCGGAACAGGTTGACTGCCAGGACCCTTTCCAAAGATTACTTTTAAATCCTTGACCATACCAAATACTTCAGCACCAGTACGGGTGACAGGCTTCGTCCGGGTTTCTGCCTTGCCATTGAAATGCTTGCCTTTTTGCCTTAAGGGATGCTTGTGCGGAAGAAAACGACGATTGTACGGGTACACATTCTTCCTACATTTGTCCAGATATATACTTTCTGTCTGATCCAAACAGTGCGTGCATGCATTGTATCCCTTGTTCGTCTGTCCTGAAATGTTACTAAGAGCAGGCTAATCATTGATGGTTACGAAAAGCAACGCTCGTAGGTCAAATGTCTCCTGTTTGTGCTCATCCCACACACTTACACCTGGTTTGGCCCACAACTGCAAAAGTTCATCGACTGATGGCCTTAGGTACACATCAATGTCGTTGCCGGGTTGCTTCGGGCCTTGGATGAGCACTGGCATCATAATGAACTTCCGCTTCATGCATAACCAAGGAGGAAGGTTGTAGATACATAGAGTCACGGGCCAGGTGCTGTGACTGCAGCTCTGCTCCCCAAAAGGATTCATGCCATATGTACTTAGACCAAACCATAAGTTCCTTGCGTCACCTGCAAAGTCCCCGAACTCTCTCTCGATTTTTCTCCACTACCAACCATCAGCGGGGTGCCTCAACTTGTCGTCTTTCTTACGGTCTTCCATGTGCCATCGCAACAACTTGGCATGCTCTTTGTTTCTGAACAGACGTTTCAACCGTGGTATTATAGGAGCATACCACATCACCTTGGCAGGAACCCTCTTCCTGGGTGGCTCGCCCTCAATATCACCAGGGTCATCTTTTCTGATCTTATACCGCAATGCAGTGCATACCGGGCATTTATCCATATTCTCGTACTTCTCACCGCGGTAGAGGATGCAGTCATTAGGGCATGCATGTATCTTCTGCACGTCTAATCCTAGAGGGCAGACAAGCTTCTTTGCTTCGTACGTGCTGGCGGGCAATTCGTTCTTTCTTGGAAGCATCATCTTCATTAGTACCAGCAACTTTTCAAATGACGAGTCAGTCACACCGGTCTCTGCCTTCCACTTCAGCAATTCCAGTGTGCTACCCAGCTTCTTCTGGCCGTCTTCACAAGTTGGGTACAACAATTTGTTGTGGTCCTGTAACATCTACTCGAACTGCAACCTCTCCTTTTCTGTGTCGCAGTCTCGCCTTGCATCAGAAATGACCTGACCAAGATCATCAACGGGCTCATCTGGTTCCCGTTCTTCGCCCTGACCTTCTTCTTCATTGTCTTCCATTGCGGTATCAGCGTATTCAGGGAACATAGATCGGTAGTTGTCATCATCGTTCTCTTCTTCATCGCCGTCTTCCATCATAACCCCTCTTTCTCCGTGTTTGGTCCAAACACTATAGCCGGGCATGAAACCGGACCGAAGCAGGTGGCTCTGAATGACTCTTGAGTTAGTGTGATCCTTCACATTCCGACATTCATCACATGGACAAAACATAAAGCCACCCCCATGCTTGTTCGCCTCGGCCGCATCGCGAAAAGAATGCACGCCTGCTCTGTAAGCGGCTGTGCGTCGGTCACCGTACATCCATGGATGGCTCATCTGCATCATACAACTATATATCAAACGCAATGACGATGCTAAAATTAGTACCGCACGGTGACCGACTAGAAAATAGTTGCTAACCTTTTAGGACAAGTGGAAATAAAGAGGTGAAAGCTTAAGTGTGGCTCGGGCACCTCATATCATGTTTGTATTGTGTGAACTCAAATGGCATCACTCTAACAGGCATTTCATCGAACACCTTGAGTGCATATGAAGGAGAAAAAAGTAGCACTAGCCCACACCACCTCCACCAGGAAAAAAACAAAGAGTGAGTGGAGAGGGTGCTGCCATATATATAGGGGTGCCAGCCCTTTTGTCCCGGTTTGAGATACAAACCGGGACTAAAGGGGGGACCTGGCCGCGGACCCCTTTAGTCCCGGTTTGTATCTCAAACCGGGACAAAAGGGTCCTCACGGGCCGGGACAAAAGGGGGGAGGGGCGCCTGGGCTATTTCGGGCGACGTGGCCTGGCCTTTTGTCGCGGTTTGTAAGTGGGCCGGGACAAAAGGGGTTGACGAAAGGCCCTGTCTCTACTAGTGTCGAGCTGGACCAGGCGCGGTGTCCACGCGCGCTTCGGCCAGAGCTTGTGCGCGACGCCGCGGAGCCCATGGCCGGTAGTCCTCTTCCATAATTGGACGCTGCGGTCTGACGTTGACACAGAGATGATACCAAGCCCACCACCTTCTGCCCGCATAACCGAGTAGTAGTGACTGGACTCCCAATGCAAGCACACGGGCAGAGGTATCACTGCTAGGCTCTGCCTATCAACATCGAATTCGAGGATGCTTGACGAGTTCCCAACAAGCAACATGTAAAGGGAATCCCCGACAAGCACAGCAGGCTTGGTCGGATCAATCGGGGCCGGAGAAACGTTGGGTGAAAGCGGTGTTGAGATGACATTACCCCATACACCGGTCTCCGACGAGTAAACACACACGATTACTCGCTGCTCGACGGTGCTTACCAAGACCACCTGAAAGTGGTTTATGTCTCCGAGGGCAGCGCGAAGCACCGCTCCATGGATCAGGTTGTTCACATCGAACCACAGGGGAATTGCTAGTGGATGCTCATGGCCGTTGATAGGGTCCCACACCAGAAGTTTGAGCCCCCCCCTGAGAAGAGAGGAGCAGTAGTAGGAAGCCATGGCGGCATCCGAGGATCGTGAAGCCGCAGTCGCGGGTGTCAATCGGAAAGGAGAAGCGCGCTCCCGGGACACCATTGGGGGGATCCAGAGTAGGTTCGAAGCGGAATTCGTTACCATCTTTCATGAAGCAGCCGAGGAGAGGAGTGTTGCGGCGGTGGTGGCGGCGGAAGCGGAGGGAGAAGGCTTGGTCGGAGGCGAGGCTGCGCCAGCGTTTGCAGACGGCGGAGGCGCGGGGGAGGGAGGACGGCTGCGGGGGGAGGCGGAGGAGGATCTCTGCGAGAAGCTCGTCGTCTTCCAGCGGCGGCGCCGCCGCCGCCGGCGAGGGAGGGTGGCGGCGGCGCATCTGGCCCTCCTCACAGTCACAGCCCATGCGGTAGGAAATGGAAGAAATAAATCACGCTGAGATACTGTGGGAATGAAGCCAGATTCCCAGAAACGTTTTCCTTGGAGAAAGCCCACGATATAACTTCTGTATGCGGCTGCAAGATTCAAAAATAAAAACGTAGCAGCAAAGAATTTCAACTACGCACACAAGACACAACCAAGAAAAATAATACAGTTTTTTCTGGAATGAATATTCTTTTTTTTTTTGCGGGGAAAAAGACATGATATTAAAGCTCCATTCTTACAGAAAGACCCAGAACAAATGAAAAATTACAACGACGTCCTCTGGATCCCGATGTCGATGACGAGCACGATGCCGCCGGTGGCGCGCCGCCGCCGCCGTACCTCTTGATGGCTTGGATCAGGTACAGGCCCTCCGCGGACGGGAAGTCGCCGGTCGCCAGCTCCTGAGAACTTACACCGCATCCCTGCATCTCCATCGCGAAGCTCCAAATCACATCCTTCTCTTTATTCAACAAGTTCCGGCCCGGCCGCCACGCCATCGCCGGATAGGGCTTGACGAACTCCACAGATCCGAAGAACCGCGAGCTCGGGAAAGGCGGGATCTCCACCACGAAGCTCCGGAGAGCGCCGCCGTCGAAGGGGACGAGATCCGCCGCAACACGCCTCGCCGACCGCACCACCGCCTCCACAGCGCCGCCGACAGGCCTCCTAGACGACCCTACACTATATACAAGCCGCGGATCGACGATCCCCCGTCCTCCCGCCGCCGGAGCGACCGCCGGAGAACGAGGAATCGACGACCCGGCGGCGAGCGAGGTGGATCTCCCGGAGAGTTTCAGAAAATCGCCCCTCCCAACTGTAGCGGGGGAAGGGGAACGACCAAGCTTCGTTTTGCCTTGTAAAACAATGTGGTGCAACTGAATCATTTAACACAAATGATCGAACCAATTTCTAGTCCCCGTGGAAGCATAGTTAAATTTTAGTATCACCAGAGACAAGTAGTACTTGTTATATGGAAGCGAAGCATGCATGGTGTGAAATTTGCCAGAGTAATTATTCGAAAAAAGAAATGTTTAAAGTTTTTGTCTAGGAGAAAGAAAGGATGTGCTTGTCTAATGAGTTTAAGATCCAAGGTCGAATGCCATGGCAAAATTTGCACTAACACTTAGCGTAACGCTGTGAAATCATAGTGATTAGATTTTCTGTGAAAATAGTTATGAACTCAAATGCATATAATGCCCTCGATCGGAATTCGGAAGCCATATAAAGAGCTCGCACACTGAAAATTATGAGAGTCCCACCAGTCACCACACCAGTTCCGAGGTAGGAGATGGAGGCGAGAGCGGACGCCTTCCTGTGCACGCTCCTCCTACTGACTGTCCGGGCAGCAGGTTGGGCTTTCTCTTGACACCAAGGAAAGAAGTACACAAACTACTGATAACAGAAGTTCACCGCCACGGCTTGGTTCACCTATCCCACCCTTTATCTTTCGCAAGGAGAAGTGACACATTTTATTTCGTAAGAACAAATGGAAGAGCTCAAAATTTAGAGCAACCCATCCAAACAGCATCACAAAAAGAAAGCAAAACATCACTGAAACCGGCCCTGGTTGAGTCAGGGCGGTAATTATGCCGTAGCGATACAGTAAGCTTCTTCACAACACCCAGGCCAGTCAGACTACTGATGCGATTCAACAGTCACTAGTCAATACTAAGCCTTGAAATATCGAGCTCCGAACCACATAGAAATTCAAACAAAAAACACATACAAAATGGGATAACAGAACATAAGGAGAAAACCGATGTCTAAATCTACACGCTTGAGACAACATGTAAGAAAATCAAACACGCCCACACATGAGCACACACTAAAATGCAAGCGAGATCGTTCACAGGTCAGCGCCACAAGCACAGTAGTAATTACGTGAAGCAAGTCAGTATGCCTTCAACCTTAACGCCAATTGATGGATGTTTACATGAATTAGACCACAGACAGAAGTTAGAATATTGAGCGATTAATTCCTACAAGTGCGCTTCCCAAGTGACCAGTGCGTGCTACATAAAGGGTCGATCTCCGAGTCAAGCATACAAATGGAAGAAACTACATCCAACAGCCCATTTCTGTGTCTCAGCCACCAGAATGTCACTGCAGGTACCTGCAGTGCATGTAATACCATCAGCCAAAGGAACTTGTGCTATTCAATCAGGATAAGTTATTCTCATATATTTTTGTAAGACTCGAACAGAAAACATTAGTTTCACAATTTGTGGAAGTTGTGCCAAAAACTCCAAAGTTGAATCAACTCAACACTATTAGACAAAAAGGAACATCCGAAACAGAGAACAGCAACAGGTAACTTGTAGTGTGGTAGTACACTTTCAACTTCAAATATTAAAAGAACTGGCTAAAACTATTCTGAGTATAGGCCGAAAGAAGAGTGAGCATATGAGGGGCTCCTGGAATACGAAAGTATAAAGAAGGTCATAGGCAACTTTTAGAAATGTATATGAGGTAGCTAGTCACTATCAAATCGAAATTGATCAAGTTCATGCAGTACAAGACTATCACAAGGGACCCTTCGACCCAAAAAGTTAAAAGGGGATGCAACAACGATTAAAACTGTAAAGAGTAAAATAGAAATATACGCCCAAAGCTCAGCGAAGGGTTACTAGTTTTTTTTTTAACCACGAAGGGTTACTAGTTCATCTGTTACTACTTAGCATGACAGCAGTCTCATCTCTGAGCAGGGACAAACACATGAACAAACAGAGATTGAGCAACGGTTCTAAGTCATCAGTCATTGGACGGGCTAGAGGAAGAACATCCCACACTAACATAAGGACCTTGAGGAGTACTAAGGAGGAGGTAAACTGAAAGGATGGAAGGGCAATCAGAACTCAGAAGAGCACATCCAGTAGATAGGGAAGTAAAGGTAAATAAGAGAAAAAACTGTTATTGGTGATGAAAGCAATTTAAAGATGTATCTTGTCATATCCTTTCGATCCTGTGTTCAGTATCAAGTATAAACATCCAGGTGGCTAAACTGGAAGATCTTATATTGCACATAAAGCATAGCTATATGCAAATTAGTCAGACAATGAGCAACATGCTGAGGAAATATTTATCCAAACAGCCTAACACTAGAATAATCGCCAATAAAACTATAATAACTGCGAGAAAAAACCATAAATAACAGTATACGACGTAGTGATAGCAGTCATTAATTCACAAGGCATCACAATGATCAAAATAAGAGGCCATGTAATGTGGCATCAATGTAAGTCTAGAAGAAATGAATTTGAAACCAAACAGGTATTGCGATCATGTCAATTACTTGCGTAGATGGGACCAATCTGCAAGTTACACTGTCACTTGATTGACCCTTCATTACGTTTTTTAAAGCCAAAGTAGTAACAAGTATAAATTAAACACAAATATATCCCCAAAGCACACTGAAGCGTAAGTAGTTCATTTGCTACTACTTAGAAACCATAGCATTCTCATATGTGAGCATGCACGAGCATATGCATACAAATAGGGAATGGGGAAGGCTCCTAGTTAGAGGAAGAAGAACCACACTACCAGAAGGAACTGGCAGAGTACTTATGAAGGGGTAAACTGAGAGCAAGGCAGCTGGATGGAACGAGAAGGCAAGCGAAAAAGCACATCTAGTAGAGATGGGGCCGGTAAACATCAGCAAGTACTAAAAGAGAAGGCGGGTGGGTGAAAGCATGAGGAAGGGAGGGGATAGCTGCTGAGGAAGGGAGAAGGAAACAGGGCCCGGAGAAAAAAGATGCAAGACGCAGTCACGCAGTGACACAGCCTGAGGTGGCCAGGTGGGCAACATACAAACATTAATTGAAGAAAAGAGTTGCAGAGAAAATCTTAGATTCCTCTCTTGCCATTTAACTTGAGAAATTTCAGTAAAAAGGATAGCAATACATTATTTGAAGGAACAGATAGGATACCTCAACATACATGCAGAAGATAAACTTACCTACTCAACCAGTACATCACGATAGCATATATAACGGGACAATCCTCTTAAACGCTGTGTGGAAGATCAGTTGCATCATGTCCACCACCATTGCCTGTTTCTGCAAGCATAAGAAGTCAAACAACCAGTGACATTCCGACAAAAAGGCAAACTCATCGCCGTAGTTTGAAAAAGCAACAGTTTTCATACAGCATTAGGAATAGATAAGTAAACTACACCTAAGTTCAAATTTAAAGAATATGTTGAAAACATTATATACCGATGAATATCTTAAAAATGAAGAACATGCAAACTCAGACTATTAGCTGGTCAGAAGAGACAAATTATCCATTATTAAGCTTGTGTAATGCCATATCAGGAAAAAATCATACCGATAGATCTTAGCAAAAAGTGATCATGGGTTTTCAGATTAGGTTATTGTTAGCATTAAAATGAAAGGAACTTTATGCGTTAGTTTCCGCAGGTTCAAATGGACTTGCCACTCACGACACATTATCTTAAATGTGATACAATGACCTACCATATGTAAATTTCAAACAAATTATCATCACTGATTTATGATTACTAGCAAGTTAGTAAAGATAATGATACTAGATGAAAGAATAAAAACTAGTTCTAAGCTTCCAAATGTACCAATTGATTCAAAGAATTTTCATATAAATTTGAAAGAATTCGACAAGACAACAACAATTGATTGTCAGGATTTGCACAAATTTTAAGAAAACTGTTGATTGTCAGAAATTGCACAATTTTTAAGTTAACTATTGAAGAGAGAATAGACGATTTGATACTTAATATTAGCAGCTCTGGAGGAAACCAGAAGAAATTTTTGATCATTTAGTCCTTACTAGCGATAACAATGTGCCATGATCTAAATTATATCATGCACAAAACTCATAACCAACTCCAACTCAGCATTGTACTAGCAAGTACTAATTCCAATGGATACAATCCTGGGTTTGAGATGTATCGGCGTAGCCTTTAGCTATGCCACAAAATAACATATTTTCTTTCATAATAAAGCCTGAAGCAAGGTAACAGGATAGTAGAAGATCAACATGCTCATGTCCATATTTAGCATTTCAACCAACGCATGGTCATGGCATGGGATGGTCCTCAACATGTCAATTCTCATAATATAAACTACGATAAGTTTTCCATATTAAGTTATCTCTAGCAGATAATTCAACTTGGCAAGCTTCATATGTGTATATAACTCTAGCATTATGAAAAATTCTTCACAAAGCGCAGCACACATACAGAAGCTGTAGCGAAAATGCAAGGCATCAGACAAGACACAATGGCTAGTATCATTCATACCTGGAAGGTAGAAGCTCATGTAGGGTAGGACGCTAAAGTATTCTCCGAACTCATCAACCTTCTTAACGTGCCCAGAACTGAGCTTGATTGTGAATAAGCCAACACCTGAGCTAACGAACACGACACCCACACCCTCTGCAGATCCAACCACGAATGGCCTGTCATCAGGATTGACAATCGGTATTGTTTTCTCCAGCTCGATGGCCTTGTATTGTACCCATTCTGCAGATTCTTCGTCGGTATCCACCTTCCTTGACCACGTATAAAGGCTAGAACCCCGAATGCAGGCAAAGCCCAGTGAAGTATTGTCCTCCATCGCCATGAGGGCAATGTAGTACACATACGGTGGCGGCGGGTCAATCATGGATAACCGATCCTTGCCCAAGTCATACTTGAGGATTGCATTGCCTGCGCGAACTGTGAAGTAGACTGCATCTCCGACAAGGGTGCCTCGCTTTGGATGGAGATAGGGTGTGTACCAGGGTATTTCACGTTTCATTCGCACCATGTGCTGGGCGAAGGATTCACATGTGTTGTCAAGGCATACTGGTACGCTCCACGCACCCGTCTCTGATGAGTACACGCTCGCAAGTATGGTGTCCTTGTAGTCATGGGTGGCCGCGAAAACCACGCGGAAGGGGCCGCCATGACAGTCGAGGTGGTCGCAGCCGTCGGCGGCGCAGAGCACCGCGGCGGAGTAGATGAGCCAATCCATTTCCTTCGGCTCGCGTGGCAGGTAGTGTCGGTCGCCGGTGACGGGGTCCCAGACGAGGTAAGCACCCTCACACTCATGCAACATGTGGATGAGGACGCGGCCGTGGCGGCAGTCGAGGGGGCGAGTGCGGCGGCCGTCGGCGCCCGGGTGCGGGAACTCTGGCATCGACGTGGTGGAGGAGAATCGGGCAGGCGGGTCCCCTTGGATCACCTTGAGGCGGTGGAGGAAGCCGAGGAGAGGAGGGGCGCCGTGGAACTCGCGGTAGCGGCGGCGGAAGCCTGGGTCGCAGATGATGCGGAGCCACGGCTTGCAGACGAGGGCGGCGCGGAAGAGGTGCTCCGGCTCGTCCGGTGGGAGGCGGAGGAGGATCTCGGCGGTGACGTCGTCGATGAGCGGTGGCGGCGGTGACGGCGGCGGCGCCATGGTGCGCTCGTGTTTGGGTGGGGATTGGGGAACTTTGCCCAAAATTAACGAGAACACTTTGCAGAGCGAGATTTTAAAAGCCCAGGAGCTTTGCTTCAGATATAGAAAGCCCACCACGATAGCTAAAGTGAAAGCCCACCACACCAGTAGATCTCGAAAAACAAAAAGTGAAATGGTATTTTATGGAAATGAAAAAGGAAACAAAATATTATAGAAGGAAACAACAAATGAAAGGATAGAGCATATTCCGACAGAAACACAAGGATAATTCTGGAAAAACGAATACGGAAAGTTTCCGCATACACAGCACAGCAAGACTCAGTACACACAATCGTACAAGACCATGCCCTAAATGAAACCAACGCATGCATAAACTAAAATTGTGAACTTACGTGCTTGTTGAGGTCATGAACAATTTCTCGTCTTGTTAACTAATTTTTATGTATGTATTTTGCTGTATAGACCAACGTATTACATTGCTAATCTATTCCGATAAATTTTTGGTTTCGTATTGTATCTGTTCCATATTCATTTCCGATGATTTCCAAGCCAAATAGAGCCAACCCATACCACGGTCGTTTTATTGTATATCGGGAGAAGAAAATTATCTTCTTATTTAAAACGAATTAATATATCATTTGAAACAAGTATAGCAACAATAATTGTTTACATGTAAAAATATCATTTCTGGTGGAATTAATTTTGAACCGTCGCGCAAAAAATTGGAGAGAGATGGTTGAAACCATTGTAGTGTGTAGCAACCATAGCATTGTACGCAAATGGTAGAACGAATTTCCAGTGGGAGCAAATTATCAGAGTTGACGGAGACAACTTCCTGGTGTTTTAGAAACGAAGCAAGGAATACTTCATGTATATATTTTTTTAGAAAACGGGGTGCGAATTCCTGGCCTCTGCATCAAGTGATGCACACCGCTTTCCGCAATTATTTATCAACACCTTACAAGAGGAATACAAAGATCAACCCGAAGCGAACCACCAAAACTAGCGCCAAGGACTGAGGAGAATCTGGCTGGAGAGAAATGCAAGAGTTTTCGTGGGCAAAGAAACGAGCCTAAACACCCTGGTTAGAAGAGTAAGCGAAGAACTAGCGATCTGGGCAGAAGCTTGGAAGAATGCAGATCAGCGAGAGGAGTAGTCCTTAGACTTCAGTGGGAGAGGACGGCTAGGCCGTTTGTAATCCTTGTAAGCTGTAAAACTCTCTATTCCAATCTTAATGAAATGACAGCAACCTTTGGTTGCGTGTCCATAGAAAAAAAAAACTAGCGCCAGCTCGCTACACCTACAACACGGATGAAGGGGGTGGCCAAGAACAGGGCCGATACCCTGACAACACACCAACGAACATCATCAAAAAACCGAAGGCCACACCAAGCCGCCCGATAGCGACAAAGGGGCACAACCAGTCCAGCAGACCCTCAGCGGCACCGATGCACCTGCTACAGAAGTCGCCGCCACCGTCTTTCTCAAACCCATCATCTTCAGGACAGAACCCAAGTATTAACCTTGTCAGGCATGTCGTCGGCATCGCCACGACGCCAAACAACATATCCGATCTGCGCGCTACCATCATCACATGTCCAGCACCGAGACTCCGTTGCGCCGCGCAGCCGAGACTCGCCGTCGTCGACGTGTTAGATGCCTCGCAACGCCACTTCCTGGCCCTCCCAGCTAGCCTGATACAAAAACAATGCCCTCAAGAGGGAGAACAGCGTAGAACGTCGTCATCGTCTGATCCGGTTGATCCGGATCTAGGGTTTCCCCCGGATCACTCTGACGAGGGGTTAACTCATCAAATCCCATGGTTAGTACCTAGGTTGAGATTATGGGGAGAGAACGTGGTAGTACTGCTAGTTTCGTCGGCTGACAAGCAGAGGCAAAGATTTACCCAGGTTCAGGCCCTTCGGGTGGAGGTAAAGACCCTACTTCCTGATTGTCTGGTATTTATTGTGTGAATTATGCGATTACAGGGGAGCTCCGACGAGATGTCGATCTCGCTAGGGCTTTTGGTGGTTCGAGTATGGCTTGGTCAGGATCGACGGCCCTCCCAGCCTTTATAAGAGGCTGGGTCTCGTGAGTCCGTAACCGACCATTTTTACATGTAAGGAAAGTATAAACCGACTATGCCTATGTCTAATCTTGGAGGGTACTCCATCTTGCTGGGCCTTTCGTCATGGGCTTCATGTAGGCTCTTGATAACCGGGCCTTAGTCGACACATGCACCAGGTACCCTTACGGTAGGGTACCCGAGATGTATATCCTTGACTCATTCGTAAGTGCACGTCATATGCTTCGTATTATAATTGGAATTCCTGCATGAATAGCACATGTTGGCTATGTCGAGTATCTCATCGACTGTGGCTTTTGCTTATGATGATCAAGGGATAATAGCTTAGCAGGCCTAGTACACTCGACAGATCGGGACTGGTTAACTACACATTCGGATAAAACCTTACTAGCTTTCAATCAAACTCGAGTCCCCGGACTCGAATCTGGAACAAACTGGTCAGATTCGACTAGGCCGCGGAAGTCTTACTGAGTCGATCTGCAATATAGATTTGAATTTTACCCAACGCGTCCGTCAGGATTTTTCATCATGTCTGCTGACACGGAAAGTATAAGGATTGACGTTGCTGGAACGGTCCTTAGCCCAGCTCGAAAATTCGGCAGGTCTTACCTTTGCACTATGCGTGCAGCATCCGAGGTATTTTGCGGCGGACGCAACTCGGGAATGTTTCGAGTATGATTTTGTATATGAACTAAGTCGATCCTTTTGCCGACTGACACTTTGTCGTTATTCTATCGGGTGCGCGACAGCGCTCCCGATGGGAGTAGCCCCCGAGATTGTGTTTTATTGCTTGCAATGGAGGATAATCTCAGATCTTCTTATCCTGCATATGTTAATCGAAGAAATTTTTACCGTAATTCTATCGGGTGCACGACAGTGCTCCTGATGGGAGTAGCCCCCGAGATTATGTTGTATTGCTTGTAATGGAGGATAATCTCAAAATCATTTTATCTTGAGCATCTCCAGTCGAAGAATTTTTTGATATGCTCCCGATGGGAGTAATATGCCTTAGTCGAAGGAACGGCCGAGTGACCAAATTTGCCTTAACATTGCTTTTTCACACCCGAAACAAACAAGGCAGTCGAGTGACCGAAATGCGTTGGCCAGACTCGAATGTATTTCTGATCAGAGCGCTTGAGATGACGTCAGGGATGACGTTTTTGGCGACTGCGCTGCCTGACACGCGGTGGCGTGTGTTATGCTGTGATGGATGGAATGTGACACATAGGTGGGCCCATTGTGCAGCGCTGACCGAACGACGGTGTCGTTTGGACTTGATTTGACCACTCTGGCCCACTTTTTTACGGAGGCGTGATGATGGCTCCTCTTTTTGCGTGCGTAGTGGGCGGAGTGGCCGGCGACGGTTGCCTTCCGCGTTTGCCACGTGTACGGTGAGATTGTGTGCGTAACGCATGATTAGGATATGAACGATTGTGATTGCGTTTGATTTGTGGTAAATAGGGGAACGGCGCTGGCATTACTTTTTACTTGTCATTTGCTATGCGTGCCGCCCCTGCTTCATCGTCTTCCTCTCGCCTCCATTGTTCTTGCGACCGAGCTCCCTTTGCTCCCCTTAGCCACCACTGCCATGGCGCCAAAGAGAAAAGCTGCTGCCGCCGACGCGCCCGCGACCGACGCGGCCGCTCTAAAGGGGAAGAAGACTGCGGCTGGCGCATCTGCGCCCGCCGTCGACCTCAAGAAGAGCGATGGCCTTTGGATGAAATCCACCATCAAGAAGGCGCATCTGGACAAGCTTCGCGAGGAGGGAATGCTGCCACCCGCGGACCAGCTGTTCGTCCGCGCGCCGTCGCCCAAGGAGGTATGATACGTCTCCAACGTATCCATAATTTCTGCTGTTCCATGCTTATATTATACCATTTGCTACATGTTTTATATACACTTCGTATCACTTTTATGCATTTTCTGGGACTAACCTATTAACAAGATGCCACAGTGCCAGTTCCCTGTTTTCTGCTGTTTTTGGTTTCAGAAAGTTACTTCTGGAAATATTCTCGGAATTGCACGAAACAAAAGGCCAGTCCCTATTTTTCCAGCACGTACACGGAGTCCGAAGGAGAGACGAAGGAGCCACGAGGTGGCCAAACCACACAGGCGCGGCAGGGGCCCACCGCGCCGCCAGGTGGTTTGGGCCCCTCGGGGGTCCGCCGACATCGCCCCTTCGCCTATTTATTCCCCGAGACGCGAAAACCCTAAAACACCGAGCCTTTCATCCAGAACATATTCGCTGCCGCCGCCGTCGTCAACCCTAACTCGGGGGGTTCTGAAGCTCTTCCCGGCACCCTGCCGGAGAGGGGAATCATCACCGGAGGGCTCTACATCGCCATGCCCGCCTCCGGAGTGATGCGTGAGTAGTTCATCCTTGGACTATGGGTCCATAGCAGTAGCTAGATGGTTGTCTTCTCCACTTGTGCCATCATGTTTAGATCTTGTGAGCTGCCTATCATGATCAAGATCATCTTATTGTAATGCTACATGTTGTGTTTGCTGGGATCTGACTTATATTGATACCTATGTGGAGCTGAATATTATATTATCATGTCTATGTCATTTGTGATCTTGCATGCTCTCCGTTACTTGTTGAAGCCTTGGCCAAGTGAATACTTGTAACTCCAAGAGGGGGTATTTATGCATGATAGTTGGGTTCAACCTCTATTTAACCTGGGATAGTGACAGCAAGTTCTAAGGTTGTAGATGTGTTGTTGCCACTAGGGGTAAAACAGCAATGCTTTATTCAAGGATGAATGTATTGTTTACATTACGCACATTACTTAATGCAATTGTCTGTTGCTTGCAACTTAATACTGGAAGGGGTACGGATGTTAACCGGAAAGTGGACTATTTAGGCATAGATGCATGCTGGATAGCGGTCTATGTACTTTGTCGTAATGCCCAAATGAATCTCATAGTAGACACCACAGCTCACACATGCATGTTATATGCACTTATCAATTGTCAATTGCCCAGCTGTAATTTGTTTACCCAGCATGTTAGTTATCTTATTGGAGAGACACCACTAGTGAACTGTGGACCCCGGTCCATTCTTTTACATCTGAAATACAATCTACTGCAATCATTGTTCTCTACTGTTTTATGCAAACAAACATCATTTCCATTCGATACGTTTAACCCTTTGTTTTCAGCAAGCCGGTGAGATTGACAACCTCACTGTTAAGTTGGGGCAAAGTAATTTGATTGTGTTGTGCAGGTTCCACGTTGGCACCGGAATCCCTGGTGTTGCGCCGCACTACACTCCTTCACCAACACCTTCGAAGCAAACCTCGTTTTCCTACTGGTCGATTAAACCTTGGTTTCATACTGAGGGAAAACTTACTGCTGCACTCATCATACCTTCCTCTTGGGGTTCCCAACTGACGTGTGACGTACAAGCATTGTTTCTGGCACTATTAACCTAGAGCCACCAACACGTTTTCTGGCGCCGTTGCCGGGGAAAACGAATTGCTTCTGCAAGGGGAGTCTCTCACACCCAATCTCTTTACTTTGTTATTTGTCTTGCTTAGTTTATTTTTATTTAGTCTTGTTTGCTCTCTTTATCAAAAACACAAAAAAATTAGTTACTTGTTTATTTATTTTTGTTTTTTTTTTCAAAATGAGTACTCCTGAGAACACTAAGTTGTGTGACTTCACTAGCACAAACAACAATGATTTCATATGCACTCCTATTGCTCCACCTGCTTCTACAGCAGAATTTTATGAAATTAAACCTGCTCTATTAAATCTTGTTATGAAAGAGCAATTTTCTGGTGTTAGTACTGATGATGCTGCTGCCCATCTTAATAACTTTGTTGAACTTTGTGAAATGCAAAAGTATAAGGATATGGATGGGGATATTATAAAACTGAAACTTTTTCCTTTCTCCTTGAGAGGAAGAGCTAAAGAATGGTTGCTTTCTTTGCCTAGAAATAGTATTAATTCTTGGACAAAATGCAAAGATGCTTTCATAGGGAAATATTATCCTCCTGCTAAGATTATATCCTTGAGAAGTAGCATTATGAATTTTAAACAACTTGATAATGAACATGTTGCTCAAGCTTGGGAAAGAATGAAATCTTTGGTGAAGAATTGTCCCACTCATGGACTGACTACTTGGATGATCATCCAAACCTTTTATGCAGGATTAAATTTTTCCTCAAGGAACTTATTGGATTCAGCCTCTGGAGGAACCTTTATGTCCATCACTTTAGGTGCAGCAACAAAGCTACTTGATGATATGATGATCAACTATTCCGAATGGCACACCGAAAGAGCTCCTCAAGGTAAGAAGGTAAATTCTGTTGAAGAAACCTCCTCTTTGAGTGATAAGATTGATGCTATTATGTCTATGCTTGTGAATGGTAGATCTCATGTTGATCCTAATAATGTTCCTTTAGCTTCATTGGTTGCTCAAGAAGAGCATGTTGATGTAAACTTCATTAAAAACAACAACTTCAACAACAATGCTTATAGGAATAATTTTGGTAGCAACAATTATAAGCCTTATCCTTCAAATGGTTATGGCAATTCTTATGGTAATTCCTACAGCAACAATAGAAGTGTGTCCTCTGATCTTGAAGCTATGCTTAAAGAATTTATTAGCACACAAAAAGCTTTCAATAAAACTGTTGAGGAAAAGTTTGAAAAAATTGATGATCTTGTCTCTAAAGTTGATAGTCTTGCTCATGATGTTGAAATTCTAAAACTGAAAGTTATGCCTAATGAAGTTAAAGATATTAAGTCATTTGCTACAGCAAATGCCATCCAAGTTCGAATTGATAATAATATTAGGATGTTGGCTGAATTGCATGCTAGGTGGGAAAAAGAGGAAGAACTTGAAAAAGAGAATAGTATAGTTAGAGTTTGTACTATCACCACCACTAGTAATGCTAATGTTTCACATGCTAGTAAACCTCCTACTATTGATGGTAATGTTATTGGTGTTGATAATGTCTCTACTACTTCTGCAAAGCGTTTGAAATTGCCTAAAACTGCTGAAACTTTTTCTGATAAAAGTGCTGAAATTTTTCAAACTATTGGAGACAATGGTTCCACCACCATTGACAATAATGATTTTGATTTTGATGATTGTAACATCTCTGAAGTTATTATGTTCTTGCAAAAATTAGCTAGAAGTCCCAATGCTAGCACTATTAATTTGGCTTTTACAAAGCATATTACAAATGCTCTTTTGCAAGCTAGGGAGGAGAAGTTGAAACTTAAAGCTTCTATTCCTAGGAAATTAGAAGATGGTTGGGAACCCATCATTAAGGTAAAGGTGAATGATTTTTATTGCAATGCCTTGTGTGATCTTGGTGCAAGTATTTCGTTTTGCCCAAGAAGCTTTATGATATTCTTGATTTGCCACCTTTGGAACATTGTTATTTGGATGTTTTTCTCGCTGATAATGCTATGAAGAAACCTTTGGGGCGAGTTAATGATGTTTTTATTACAGTAAACAATAACCTTGTCCCCGTTGATTTTATTGTTATGGATATTGAATGCAATGCATCTTGTCCTATTGTTTTGGGAAGACCTTTTCTTCGAACTGTTGGTGCCATCATTGATATGAAAGAAGGTAATATAAGGTACCAATTTCCTCTCAAGAAAGGTATGGAACACTTCCCTAGGAAGAGAATGAAGTTACCTTTTGACTCTATTGTTAGAGCAAGTTATGATGTTGATGCTTCTTCTCTTGACAACACTTGATTTTCACTTTCTGCGCCTAGCTGAAAGGCGTTAAAGAAAAGCGCTTATGGGAGACAACCCATCGTTTTTATTTGCTGTTATTTTTGTTTTCTTTGAGTCAAGGAGTTTTGTTACTTCTGTAGCAACTCCTTTGTATCTTTATTTTATCGCAATGTTGTGCCAAGTAAAGTTCTATATTGAAAGTTGATGCAAGATTTGGATTTCTGCGCAGTGACAGATTTTTAGCTGTCACGGATTTGAGCTTATCTCCCTGTAGAAAATTCAAAAAATTCTGAGAAAAATCACGCATATTCCTGAGATATGTACGCAACTTTCATTATTTTAGGCCAGATCCATCTGAGCAACTTAAGTGCCTCGAAAAAATTCGTCATTCCAGACTGTTCTGTTTTTGACAGATTCTGCCTTTTGTTTTGCATTCGCTCTTTTACTGTGTTTGTGTGGATTTCTTTGCTCCACAAAGCATTGGTGGCTGTAGCTAATGTCCAGAAGCTTTGGGATTGATTGTATCATTACAGAATATGAGAATTTTTGATTATGCACTAACCCTCTAATGAGAACTGTCTTGAGTTTGGTGTGAAGGAAGTTTTCAAGGATCAAGCGAGAAGGGTGATATTATGTGATCAAGAAGAGTGAAAAGCCTAAGCTTGGGGATGCCCCCGTGGTTCATCCCAACCATATTCAGAGAGACTCAAGCGTCTAAGCTTGGGGATGCCCAAGGCATCCCCTTCTTCATCAACAAACTTATCAGGTCATCTCTAGTGAAACTATATTTTAATTCTTTCACATCTTATGCGCTTTACTTGGAGCGTCTGTGTGTTTTTATTTTTGTTTTTGTTTGAATAAATTCGGATCCTAGCAATCCTTGTGTGGGAGAGAGACACGCTCCGCTTTTTCATGTGAATACTCATGTTCTTCACTTATATTTGTTGAGTATTCTTAACTAGCTACTGCAGTGCTTTTAGCTCCTGTTTTTCATGCATCTCTTCGAGCTGTTAGCACTTGTTTATAAATACTCTCTTGCTGCATTATATTATCATTTGGAGAGTTTATGTTTAAATAAATTATTGGTGTTTGTTTGGAAGAAAGAAAATGCTACATGTAGTAGTTGGTATTGGAAAAGACATATGCATTCTTGTAGATCATTGTCTTGTTTTGATTTGATGCTTTGCAATTGTTTTGAGCTCTCAAGTAGATCATGTTTAAGCTCTTGCATCATGTAGTTAAAGCCTAGTAGTGGAGAACTACCGTAGAGCTTGTTGAGACTTGGGATGCATATTTGTTCTCTCTAAGGTCTAGATATTTTCTGGTAAAATGTTTGAGCAACAAGGAAGACAGTGTAGAGTCTTATAATACTTGCAATATGTTTTTATGTGATTCTTGCTGTACCGGTTTATACTTGTGTTTGCTTCAAACAACCTTGCTAGCCTAAACTCTGTACTGAGAGGGAATGCTTCTCGTGCATCCAAAACTTGAGCCAAAACCCATGCCATTTGTGTCCACCATACCTACCTACTATGTGGTATTTCCTGCCATTCCAAGTAAATATTTCATGTGCTACCTTTAAACTATTCAAAACTTTATTACTCCTTATTTGTGTCAATGTTTTATAGCTCATGAGGAAGTATGTGGTGTTTTATCTTTCAATCTTGTCATTTACTTCTGACAGACTTTCACCTGGACTAGTGGCATATACATCCGCTTATCCAATAATTTGCAAAAAGAGCTGGCAACGGGGTGCCCAGCCCCAATTAATTACAACTTTCATTAATAATTCTCTTCACATGTTTTGCCCTGATTTATCAGTAAGCAACTTAATTTTGCAATAGACACTCCTCCATGGTATGTGAATGTTGGAAGGCACCCGAGGATTCGGTTAGCCATGGCTTGTGTAAGCAAAAGGTTGGGAGGAGTGTCATCTATAAAGAAACTAAAATACATGTGTAAACAAAAGAGAAGAGGGATGATCTACCTTGCTGGTAGAGATAACGTCCTTCATGGGAGCCGCTCTTTGAAAGTCTGGTTGACAAGGGGGTTAGAGTGCCCACTACCATTCGTTGACAACAACAAACACCTCTCAAATACTTATTTTGTGCTCTCTATATGCTTTCGAAAACTTAAAAAGCTCTAGCACATGATTTAATCCCTGCTTCCCTCTGCGAAGGGCCTATCTTTTACTTTATGTTGAGTCAGTTTACCTACTCCTTTCTATCTTAGAAGCAAACACTTGTGTCAACTTTGTGTGCATTGATTCTTACATATTTACTTATTGCACTTGTTATATTGCTTTATGTTGACAACTATCCATGAGATATACATGTTACAAGTTGAAAGCAATGCTGAAACTTAATCATCCTTTGTGTTGCTTCAATGCCTTTTACTTTGAATCTATTGCTTTATGAGTTACCTCTTATGCAAAACTTTTTGATGCTTGTCTTGAAAGTACTATTCATGAAAAGTTTTTGCTTATATGATTCATTGTTTACTCTTTATCTATTTGTTAGCAAACTATAGATCATTGCTTTGAGTCACTTCATTCATGACATGAGCCTTGCAATATATTGATCAAGATTGTGTGAAAGCATGTCTCCTCAGAAATTATTTGTTGTTATCGTTTTACCTACTCGAGGACGAGTAGAACTAAGCTTGGGGATGCTTGATACGTCTCCAACGTATCCATAATTTCTGCTGTTCCATGCTTATATTATACCATTTGCTACATGTTTTATATACACTTCGTATCACTTTTATGCATTTTCTGGGACTAACCTATTAACAAGATGCCACAGTGCCAGTTCCCTGTTTTCTGCTGTTTTTGGTTTCAGAAAGTTACTTCTGGAAATATTCTCGGAATTGCACGAAACAAAAGGCCAGTCCCTATTTTTCCAGCACGTACACGGAGTCCGAAGGAGAGACGAAGGAGCCACGAGGTGGCCAAACCACACAGGCGCGGCAGGGGCCCACCGCGCCGCCAGGTGGTTTGGGCCCCTCGGGGGTCCGCCGACATCGCCCCTTCGCCTATTTATTCCCCGAGACGCGAAAACCCTAAAACACCGAGCCTTTCATCCAGAACATATTCGCTGCCGCCGCCGTCGTCAACCCTAACTCGGGGGGTTCTGAAGCTCTTCCCGGCACCCTGCCGGAGAGGGGAATCATCACCGGAGGGCTCTACATCGCCATGCCCGCCTCCGGAGTGATGCGTGAGTAGTTCATCCTTGGACTATGGGTCCATAGCAGTAGCTAGATGGTTGTCTTCTCCACTTGTGCCATCATGTTTAGATCTTGTGAGCTGCCTATCATGATCAAGATCATCTTATTGTAATGCTACATGTTGTGTTTGCTGGGATCTGACTTATATTGATACCTATGTGGAGCTGAATATTATATTATCATGTCTATGTCATTTGTGATCTTGCATGCTCTCCGTTACTTGTTGAAGCCTTGGCCAAGTGAATACTTGTAACTCCAAGAGGGGGTATTTATGCATGATAGTTGGGTTCAACCTCTATTTAACCTGGGATAGTGACAGCAAGTTCTAAGGTTGTAGATGTGTTGTTGCCACTAGGGGTAAAACAGCAATGCTTTATTCAAGGATGAATGTATTGTTTACATTACGCACATTACTTAATGCAATTGTCTGTTGCTTGCAACTTAATACTGGAAGGGGTACGGATGTTAACCGGAAAGTGGACTATTTAGGCATAGATGCATGCTGGATAGCGGTCTATGTACTTTGTCGTAATGCCCAAATGAATCTCATAGTAGACACCACAGCTCACACATGCATGTTATATGCACTTATCAATTGTCAATTGCCCAGCTGTAATTTGTTTACCCAGCATGTTAGTTATCTTATTGGAGAGACACCACTAGTGAACTGTGGACCCCGGTCCATTCTTTTACATCTGAAATACAATCTACTGCAATCATTGTTCTCTACTGTTTTATGCAAACAAACATCATTTTCCATTCGATACGTTTAACCCTTTGTTTTCAGCAAGCCGGTGAGATTGACAACCTCACTGTTAAGTTGGGGCAAAGTAATTTGTTGTGTTGTGCAGGTTCCACGTTGGCACCGGAATCCCTGGTGTTGCGCCGCACTACACTCCTTCACCAACACCTTCGAAGCAAACCTCGTTTTCCTACTGGTCGATTAAACCTTGGTTTCATACTGAGGGAAAACTTACTGCTGCACTCATCATACCTTCCTCTTGGGGTTCCCAACTGACGTGTGACGTACAAGCATTGTTTCTGGCACTATTGACCTAGAGCCACCAAGGTACTCCCCGAGCCTCGCGCTAACGAGCGCGTTTGTTTTGCGGAGTTTCTGCCTAGGGTTTTTTTCGCTTCCCTTCCACGACTTCTTTCGTGGATTGATGTATGTATACGGGGTGCAAATCCATGATTTCACCCCGAATGGCATTATGCACATTGCCTGTTTTATGGTTTTGTGTGAGTGCTTCTTGAGAGTTTCTCCCAGCTGGGCCCTCTGGAAGTCGATTTTCATGGTCCGGCCCAACAACCGAGGCGGCCGCACCTATCCTGTTGGCGGCTTTGGGATCCAGGTGCACAGCGACACCCGCTACTTCGCCCTGAAGCCTGTCGACTCGGCGCAAGGGTGGAGGAAGAGGTGGTTCTATGTGCGCGTCGACCAGGAAGGAGTCCCGCCGTTTTCGACTGCCGGCATACTCGCGAGGACGAACGCCTGGGACCACCCGCTGTCGGCTGAAGAAAAGGCAGAAGCGCGCCTCTGCTGTCGAAGATTGGAGCTAAGCAGCGTAACTGGTGTGCATTTGATTGCCACCTTTGTGAAGATGCGGGTGTGGCCGTTCCGCATTCGCGCCCACCCCCATGTGAGAGTACGAGGGTGCGCTCGACGCCACCCGAATGAGCAAGGAGGAACTGTCGAAGAGCGAGCTGGTGTCACATGTGCGGTTCATCACCAGCACGAAGTCCGGCGAGCCCTGCAACATCGACTGCCCTGTCACTCCTTATGGTCCTGATAGGCCTTTGGAGGAGGTTAGTGAGCTATCAAGTTTATGATCTCTTGCTTTTGTTATTTTGTTGTGCATCTTTGTAACTTTCGACTGCTGTATTTTGTATGCAGGGCCACTCGACTGCATCGACCCTCCCTCCTCTTCCAAAGATGGCCCAACTCATGAAACGGAGGTGCAAACTGTAGAAGCGAAGGGAGGAGATGAATCGCCTCTACCTTTGGCTACCACATCTCCCATGGAAGAGGTCGAAGTGGAAGGGGCAGAGGAAGTACAGGCCAAGGAGCTCGCCACGACTGATGATGTGAGCGAGGTTCCCACTCGCAAGCGCCGTCGGGCGGCCCGAGTTGTGTCTTTCTCCACGAGCTCACCCGCGAAGGAATCAGATGTGAGAGATGACGGAGACTCGGGCTCGTCTCCAACTGCCACAACTGCTCCTTTGAATGTGAGCCCGTTGAGCTCAGCCCCTCCTCCTAGTTGGGTGAAGAGCTGCTTTTTGGAGGCCCAAACTTTGACAACCTTGATACTGATGAGGAAGAAGAGCACAGGTATGCGTCTGAGCTTTTTGTATTAAAGTTTTTGTTTGTTGATATTCTTGCTTATGTTGTATTTCGTCTGTAACTCGCAGTGCTAAGACTGTGCGCCCTCTAACTCCCCCATCCGAGAAGATGACGACCCCTGAGCACCCGGAAGTCTCTCACGTGGCTCCAGAGGTCATTCAATCAGCAGCCACGACTACTGCCATTGATACGGCCAAGGCTATGAGTGCCGTGGCTCCGGAGGTCGGGACGTCAGCCGCAAAGCCCATGCCTTGGACATAACACGTAAGTGTCTTTTTGTCTAGTCCGCATACGGGACTGGTTATGTATAACTTATGATGATTTCGTGTGCTTGTAGCCTTACTACCTCAACTTGGTAGAATCGGGTAAGGCTTTTGTCCAACTGGAGCAAGAGAGGGACAGCCTGCGCACCAGTTTGGAGCAACTCACTCGTAAGTGTATTTTGATTCTTAACCCGAAGTTCCTTTTGCACTGCCTTTGCTTAGTTGAGTGTTTTAATTACTGCTTGCCATCAAATTCAGATGACAAGGCATCAACTGAGTCCCGGGTGAAGGAGCTAGAAGATGCACTCGCCAAGCAGCGTGCTAAGTCGAAGAAGGCTTTGGATGATGCCAAGAACTCCGCTGCCTTGCGCGAGAAAGAGTATGCTGAGCGGCTGGCTAGCCTCACCCAAGACGTAGGCGGTTAGTAAAATTCGCCACTGCTTGTTTGCTTCTATTGCCGCTGAGTGTTGTGTAAGAGTTTCTGTTCTCTCTGATTTTTGAAGGAGCTGTTGGCGCATCGGCGCCTTGTGACCAGGCGAGTGGCGATTTGTCCCTCGACCGTGCTATTGGCGATCTTGACGCCATCTCCACCCAAGCGAAGGATGCACTCGCCAAGTCTACGAGCACACTCGGCGCCGTATACAAGGGTGTGTTCCCGTCTGTCCAATCTCCGTCGACTGTGGATGGCTTCGCCGACGTCCTAGGCCCGGAACCTCGACTATGGCGAATTTTGCTCGCACTTTGACGGTACGCGGCTCAGAGACCACCCTCAAGCTCCATTTAGGTCATGGGATAGAGGGTGACTTCGAGGCCGCTCTGTCTGATTTCCCTCGAAAGCCGGGCGGGAAGCTGGTGTCTCTGAAGCATGTGAACGAGCCAGCCGCGAAGCTGGCTGAAATTTTTTTGACTACCATGGAGCGCCGGTCAGCAGAGGTCGCCAATCGCGCGCGTAGGGCAAGGTCGGAGTCTGCATCATAGACTTTTAGGACCATCTTCCCTTTTGTTGGACTGTAATTATATTTTTATGATATCGCGAGTATGCGTTTGCTTTTGCCACACTTGTATGGATTTGGGTCTTTGTAGTGTTTCCGCCTGTAAGACTATGAGCTATTGCCTGCCTAATCTTTGTGATGAGTCTCTCATATCTAACATGAGATTTTTATGATTTTTGGAACAGAAGTGGGCAGCCGCTACTTCACCCGGCTCGTCGCGGCATCGTGCTCCCACTCGATCTGGAGCTCAGGTGGCAAATGATGCCGCAGTAATGCGTTATATGAAGGCTCGAGTCACAAAACTGGAGCAAGAGTTGAAGAGTGCCCAGAGCGAGCTGGATATGATGAGGGCGAGGCCTGCTTTACCCACTCAGCGAGAGGACTATGTGCTTGGCGAGATGGAGATCGTGAACAGACAACTCGAGTGTAAGCATGGCTGCCTTGATCTCAAGAGCTCATAGTCTGTCCTTTTTGTTGACCCAACGTTCCTTGCTGCAGGTTTTGTTCCAGATTTCTAGGCGGAGCAAGCTCGTGTTGATGAGCAGTTGAATAATGCGACTGACGAGCCAACGACGGGCCGTCAGCACTTTCGCTTGGATAAGAGCCGAGCACGCATACTCGCAACTCTAAAGGATCGAGTGTGGCAGAGCACTCTGCTGCTTGAGTTATGCAGGTCGGCCTTCAGTCGAATCAACCAAACTCTTTTCCCGACGGGCCGCAACCTCAAGGAATCCATGCATTGCTCGGGATTTTCCGAAGTGTAGTCCCATTCGAGATTTTATCACCCAGAAGCTTGTGGATGGAGCCAACGCAACGATGGTGTATATCCGGAGTAAGCGTCCACATATGCAGCTACGTCCACCTGTGCCTGGATCGACTTTGTCACAGTCGCAACTTGACGATACAGTCGAATATGCGAGGTGTTGGTTGAGTGTTATCACGCTCAACTTGTGGGCCCTGTTCTTCCAGTCAAGGATGAGCCGGAAGATTAGGGTGTTCCTGTATATAGGGCGGCCCCCAAGTGTAAATTTGCCACTTATACGTAGTACATATTTATTTATATGTATGTGCGCAGCCCCCGTGTGTATCGGGTGGGGTTTATGAAAAACATTTAGTATGGAACATGAATTGCACAGCCCCGAGTGTTCGAGTGAGGCTGTGAATTTTTGCGATGTTTGAAGCTTCAATTCATGATTTTGAGCAACTTTTTTGTGTACGTATGATTATTACGACCTAGCCCCCGAGTATTCGAGTGCGGCTGGGGTATTATGTTTGAAGAAGGAGCGAAAGCTCATGCTTTGAGATAGCACAGCCCCCGAGTATTCGGTGAGGCTAAGGTAGTGTGAACAAGTTTATGCAAGTAGTAAGCGGGGAGAAATATGAGGAATCATTGACTATATTCCATTTTTGAATGTTAAGCTGCAGGCCGCCTCATTAAAAACCTTCCAGTCCCCGTAGGTACCCTGGTAAGGAAAAGAGCGCGTCTGAAACCTGCAGCTATCTGACATATGTGCCTATTACATTGTGCGACTGAGGGGTCTAAGCATAGAAACGGCGCAGCTGCGCAACGTTCCAAGGATTGTGCGAGAGTTCGCCTGTCTTCGCGTGCTTCACATATACCGTTTTGGCTACCCACATAGTGGTGAAATTCTTGGAGCGAATCATATACCGTTTTGGCTACCCACATAGTATCATCACAGATAATGGACAAACATGTCCCTTGGTGAGACAGAGATATTTTGTGCTGAGAAGGGCATACGCTTGGATGTTGCGTCAGTTTCTCATCCACAAGCCAATGGTCAAGTAGAGAGAGCAAACCAAGAATTGCTCCGTGGTTTGAAGCCAAGACTCCGGGTTCCATGTAAGAGAGCAGCAGGAGCTTGGGTAGAAGAACTGTCATCAGTTGTGTGGGGTATCAATACCACACCAAATAGATCAACCAAGCAGACACCGTTTTTCCTGGTGTATGGAGTAGAAGCTGTTTTACCAAGTGATATCATACATGACTCACCGCGTGTGGCGGCTTATGTTGAAGTGAGAACGAGCAAACCCGGCAAGATGCAGTTGATCTATTAGAAGAAGAAAGGGAACGAGTCCTGGAGAGGTCAGCAATTTATCAGCAAGATTTGCGGCGCTATCACGCACGCCGGGTCAGAATGAGAACTTTTAAAGAGGGTGACCTAGTTTTGCGATTGACACAATCACAAGCTAGGATGCACAAGCTGTCACCTCCATGGGTAGGACCTTTCATCATAAGCCGGAAATTGCACAACGGGTCATATTACTTGGTTGATGCTAGAGAGAAAAGTGACTGGCTGAACGATACTGATCATAGCACCAAAGCATGGAGGAAAGGAACAGGCCGTGGAACATAGCACAGCTTCGTCCTTACTACACCTAGTTTAGAATTGAGTCCTCAAAAATGTAACACACGATGTAAAAAGACAGCAGGTTTCAGACGTACTCTTTTCCTTATCAGGGTACCTAAGGGGACTGGAAGGTTTTAATGATGCGGCTTGCTGATCTAATATATGAATAAAGATATATGTGCCCAAAGAATCACCTCTTTTATGCATTTACTTTACAGTTTTTAATTATTTCTGTTCAAAATTCATCATATTCATAACAATGAGCCGGAAACTCCTGAAAGAGGAGACCCGCCATTGTATTATCCATGACGGTGAGCCGGAAACTCCTGAAAGAGGAGACCCGCCATTGTATTATCTTATTGAGAACAATGAGCTGGAAACTCTAAAGAATAGAGACCCGCCATTTCATATTTTGGTCTTAGGGGCTGCTTGCTTCATGAAAGCACAGCTTCAAACCTAATGACCCGGCCATGATGCCACTTTGGTCATGGGGGCTGATTATCTTTAAGGTACAGCTGCAATCCCATAACCCGGCTAATTTTTTAGCCATTATGTTCTTGTTTATCTTACTTAAGCTTGATGTGACTCGCGATTATATGGCCTGTTTGTTCTCCTGTAATCTCAATCAGTCATGATGCCCATGGGGACTTAACTGACACTGTTTTTACAGAGTGAGATGCAACAGTGAGAATCCATGCGAAAGCCGCTTACAGTAAAGATAAACAAAATGGTCATCTGAACCATTGAATTTTGCAGAGCTAACACATAAGAATTTCTGTTACATCTCATGCAAATTCAGAAGGTGTACAGGCACACCATCAAAAGAATATGGTATCAGCATAAAGTTATTACAGCAAACGCCACAAAGGGCCAAATAGGACATTATTTTTTCGCAGAAATCAATCTGCAGGAGCAAAGCTCATTGTTCAGTGGTAGTAGTAGGAGCCCTTGCCAGGTCATCAGTTGTTGGTTCTGTGGAAGGAGTAGCGGCCGGCTCTGGCTCGGAACAGAACTTGTGGTCTCTTCTGCTTGACTCGCTGGGTTTCCCTTGGAAGCCTCTGCCGGGGCAGCCACCACTTGAGTAGATTCCTGAGTCTTGGGGGCTTCCTTTGACTTGGCCTTGCTCGAACCTTCCCCAGTGCTCGCAATACTTGGCTTGAATTTCCAGCAAATTGCGTTCAGTTTATACCCAACAATATTATTATCATCTATGATTGGACGGCTGGGAGGGGGCATAGCTGGTGTCCCTAACCCAGTAACAGCAGAAGCAGCCACTTGTTCAGATGCCTTTGGAGGTACCACAATTGCTGGTTCCGACTCTGGGATGATACCTGCCGGGCCTTCTTGTCAAAGCCAGGTTGAAAAATGTCCAGCCTGAGGCCTTCAGCAATTGTTGTGGCAGGATACCGGATCATCTTGTCAATCTGAGCAAAGGACTTGTCATCAAACCGTGAGCCATCCAAGTTGAATTCTGGGAATCCTTTGGCAAGTTTGGCCGGGTCAATATCAGGGTAGTGAGATTTGGCCAATGCAAGAGTGCGCATGGAACCCTTGCGACAGCAGGAAATCTTCCAGCGAGAAAACCATTCAGGAATGGTGGAGAGATGGCTCAGAAAATTCCTCAATGATTTGGGCTGCTATCTGTTCCACGGGTTGCAGCAATTGCTCGCCCGGCTCCATAATACATCTGCTGTACCAAGGCCATCACACTCCGTATCTGTGTATCAGTATTTTCCAAGTTCAGATGGTTCCGGGTTCCTGCAAAAAATATTTAACAAGGTATTTGTCGGGGAATACTTTCTGGATTAACCCGCGGCCCAGTGCGACTTAACTTACTTGCACGGACGAAAGGCCCACTTGGGAGCAAGCCCAATATTGAACCGCCATAAGGGGAAAGATCTAGAAGACATATCCGGAGGACGTGAAGACCAAGTAGTCTCCGAGTAGGCCTCGGTGGATGTATTCCTTATGGGGGAAGTTTCCTTTTTGTAACCTAGCAAACCTCTGTGTATATAAAGAGGACTCGCAGGACTTAGAGCGGGTCAAGCTATCAAGCCCTAAACCCTAGCTCATACGGCGAGTACCAGATCGGATCGCCTCCATTGTAACACCTCGATTATCATATCAATACCAATCTAGGGTAGGCAGGAAGTAGGTCTTTTACCTCACATTGAGGGGGCCGAACCTGGGTAAATCTGTGTTGATCTTTGTTCCTGCGATCCCAAGCTCGGATATGCTTGACTCGCATAATCCCACACCTACGAAGTCATCTATGACATCTGACGTGACAAACCCACGACAGTTGGCGCCCACCGTGGGGCCTGCGGTCAAGAGCGTCACGTTCCGCGCAGGATCCATGAAGGGAGCTGAAGATCTTGTTGTTGGCCGTATCATCACGGTCAATGGCACGCCCCTCATCGACGATTCAAGCTGGGGGCCGGAAGCAGATTACTTGGAGACCGGCCACGTCATCCCCTTTGGATCCATCAACGTCTTCGTCGGCTTCATTGGCGGCGAGTCAGAGGATCCGTCGCAACATGGCGACTCAGAAGAAGGAGTCGCGGTAACAGTGGACCCAGAAGAAGAATCTGTCAACCACGAGTCGTTGCCTCTCGAAGACGAAGAAGGCCAATCCATTGAGTATGTCCTTGAGGAAAGGCTATGCGGAGGCCCTGTGGACAGTGGCTCGCCCTCTGTAGAAGATCGGCACGTGGAAGGGGTCTACAGGACCACAGAAGCAGACGAAGGGCATGCCACCAGGCAGCTTAGCCCCACACCGCCAGAAGCAGCAGAACAAGCCGCGCTAGACGCATCAGGAGTCGCGGCATCCGCTGCGATGACGCCAGGAGTCGCGGCCTCAGGAGTCGCAAACAGAGAGACTCCACCTGGAGCCGCGCCTGCGGAATCAGGGTCAAGGGTAACCCCCAGCGCAGCGGTCACGCCGCCACAGGGAAGCGTGTTGTTTACACCAATATCTGCGGTTAACGCGGCTGCTAGGGTGACAGAATTGGAGGCTACCAGGATCGGGCTATATGATGAAGTCCAGAGAATCGCAGATGAGAGAGCCAGGCTGGCACGTGAGGAACAGCGCCTCCAACAGGAGCAACTGCGACTCATCGAGGAAACCAATACTCTGCAAGGAATACATGCCACCTTGCCACACAGACGCCACGCGAGTCGCCTGCAGCCAGGAACAGTAAACCCTATGGAGCTGTTCCAATCACCTACCACTGAACCAGCAATTGCGGTCCCGTCAGCCGCCACCAACACGATCCCATCAGTCGCCATCAACACGGCGCACCCGGTCGCATGGTCAGGGGTCGCACAACCTTCAGTCGCGGTACCCGCACGCATAGCACCATCTGCCATGGTTATGCGGTCCGTGGCCCCGTTAGCTGCGCCCGCGGTTCAAGCAATCGTTGTACCATCAATCGTACCAGCGGTTCCATCTTTCGCAGCACCAAGAGTAGCAGAGATACCTGGGTCAAGGGCCATAGTACTGGCTAACAACAGGGCCATGATGCCCCGCCCTTGACGCAGCCAACCTTTGTTCAGCAGTCGCCACAGCAGCCTCAAAGGTTCCACACGCCGCAAGGGCATTATGTTAGCCCTGTGGAGAATCTCTTTGCAGCCACAAACATCTTGGCCAGATTAGCGCCAGCAGGAAACACGCCAATGGACAGAGAGGCACGGCGCGCCATTGAGATGCTGAGCACAGCAGCAATACAGCAGGCGAATATGTCCGAACACGCAGGACGGCTGCACTCCACCCCTTACAATAGCAGAGCAACGGCGGAAAGAAGCATCCACGCGGAGTCGCCACACGTTGCGACCTCGAGCTCGGCTAGGCGACAAAGGGAAGATCAACCTGCGGCTCAAAATCAACCTCAGCAAATTCAACCCATAGAGATTGTGCAGCCGCGCGCGGCGGCCAACCCAATAGGAAGGCCAGCTTCGTCCAACCTATCGTCGCGACTCAAAGGCCCAGTCTGTTTCAGCGAAAGAATCAGGTCTGAACCGTTTCCTGCAGATTTCAAAGGGCCTCGCAAGGTCGCCAACTACAACGCCAGCATGGACCCTGTTACTTGGCTCAACAATTACGAGATGGGCATGAGCATCCTAAATGCATCTGAAGAGATCTGCGCACGTTACCTAAACATGATGTTAGAAGGCGCAGCCCACATATGGCTACAAAATTTGCCACCAAATTCAATAAACTCTTGGGATGAGATGAAGGAAGCTTTTATCAAGAATTTCCAAGGAACATGCAAGCGACTCTGCAGCATAGAGGACCTTGAGCGTTGTGTACAGAACGAAGGCGAGTCGAGTCGCTGATACGTTTCCAACGTATCTATAATTTCTGATGTTTCATGCTTATATTATATCAATTGCTACATGTTTTATATACACTTTATATCATATTATGACATTTATTGGATTAACCTACTAATAGTTGCCAAAGTGCAAAATCTTCTTGTTTTCCTATTTGTTGTGTAGAAATTATCAAAAATACAAAAGGAAACCATATTGGAGTCGAATTGGGACTTTCCAGAAATCTGTCTGGAAACGTTTTTCAAAGATGGTCACGTTACGGGCCCAAGACGGCGTCCAACGGAAGTCTCCCCGAAAAGGAAGTTGCAGGAAATTTCGCGAGAATCGATCTAGAGTTACAATTCACCCAATTCCGAGTCCGGACGGCCGAGATATTCCCGATTTACTGCAGCCCTGGATGGGATGACGGAAATCCGAGAGTCTATATAAGGGAGGAAACCCTAGGTAGTGGGAAGAGCCCCATACCACGAATTTTCCTCCTCCCCAGCAGCCATCTTGGGGAGGAGAACCTCCTCAACTCCATCTCCATCACCAAGGGCAGCCGCCGCCTCCACGGGCCGCCGCCGCCGCGCCGTGGCTGCTGCGGGCTTCCGTCTCCTCTCCGGGCTGCACCTCTTCATCAACCTCTCCATCAAGTGTGCTCACCATGACCATGTGTGAGTAGTCTCCCCCGAGGCTGAGGGCTCTACCGGTAGCTATGTGGTTCATCTCTCTCTCCCATGGTGTGATCTTTATGTGATCATGTGTATTGCTAGTATCGCTGAATACATTAATAATGTTTATGCTACTCAAGTGATTTTGTCTAGTTTCTGGAGTCATTGTGACAACACGGTATCAAGGTGACAGTGTGGGTACTTGTGTGACTCTATGAATAATTTAGACATTTATCATGGCTTATTCTTGGGAATTGTGGTGTTTGTTTACTCAGACTTTGAGGTGTGCTTTTGCAGCCCTACGCATAGTACTCTTGCTTCATCAAGAAGGAGAATAATCCCGAGTAGTATTTACTTGTGTTCAGTTGTGCTAATCTAGTTGAATATGTAGATGTTACTCTTTATCTATTATGCACTCTATAGGTTACTTTAATATGAACTCCGGTACTCTCCACGGTGTAAAGGTGACAGTGTGTGCTGCGTGTATGATTCCTTTATGACGTTGTGGCGCTTGTTTACTCCGGCTTGAGGTGTGCTTTTGTAGCCCTACACAATGAATGGTGTTTGTTATCCAACAAGAGAGTGTTTAAGAGTAGCTTTTACTTATTCAGTTATGAGATCATTGTTGAGAGTGTCCACTAGTGAAAGTATGATCCCTAGGCCTTGTTTCTAAGCATTGAAACACCGTTTACATCAAGTTCTGCTACATGTTTGCTTGCTGCCATCTTTATTTCAGATTGCAGTTACTACTTATAATCATCCATATCACTTGTATTTCACTATCTCTTCGCCGAACTAGTGCACCTATACATCTGACAAGTGTATTGGGTGTGTTGGGGACACAAGAGACTTCTTGTATCTTAATTGCAGGGTTGCTTGAGAGGATATCTTTGACCTCTACCTCCCTGAGTTCGATAAACCTTGGGTGATTCACTTAAGGGAAACTTGCTGCTGTTCTACAAACCTCTGCTCTTGGAGGCCCAACACTGTCTACAAGAATAGAAGCACACGTAGACATCAAGCTATTTTCTGGCGCCGTTGCCGGGGAGGTAAGGTAAAAGGTATTCACATCCTCTGGCTACTAAGCTATTTTCTAGTTTTGTTGCTAGTGTGTGAGTGCTCGAAGTTATTTCCTTTAGATTCTGCAATTATATCTTTTTGTTTCTTGTTTTTATTTTCACTAGTTAGGCTTAATGGAAAACAACAAAAAAATTAGAGATCTTTATGAACTTTATATTGAATTAGGACATGATGCTTTTGAGGAGAAAATTAAAAAACCTATGGAGGCTTGTTTGCATGATGGTAGCAATGGTATTACTATAAATTCTTTGAACACCATTATTGCCAATGCTATGGAAAAGTCTAAGCTTGGGGAAGCTGGTTGTGATGAATATGATATTTTTAGTCCCCCAAGCTTTAAGGAGGAAATTTGCTTTGATAATACTTTGCCTCCAATATATGATGATTATAATCATTGTGATATTTTCAGTCCACCTACTATTGAGGATATAGTTTATGTTGATTATGATATGCCTCCTATATATGATGTTTACAATGATGAATATGATATTCTCAGTCCATCTACTATTGAGGATAAAAATCATTTTGATTATTCTATGCCTCCAATTTATGATGATTACAATGATGGATGTGATACTTTTACTCTCACTATTACTAATGATAATGTTCATGCTTATGTGGAGAGTAATGATACTTTTATGCATGTGGATCATGATAAGAATGCTCTATGTGATAGCTATATTGTTGAGTTTATTCATGATGCCGCTGAAAATTATTTTGAGAGAGGAAAGTATGGTTATAGAAATCTTCATGTTACTAAATTTCTTCTCTTTATGATGAATGTTTTGAGCTTTCTCTTGATTTGCTTTTATTTGCTGGGTACTTTAAGACCTACTGGTCCTTATGAGAGAGGGAGACAGTTTCATATATCACAATAATATTAAGTCTTCTCTCTTTATGTTGAAATTTTTGAAGTTACACTTGTTTTGCATTTCTATGCTAGTCACTTTGTTCTTCATTGACTTGTTTTCTTACAAGACTCCTATGCATAGAAAGAGTGTTAGATTTAAACATGTTTTATATATGCTTCTTGATGCTCTCTTTTATGTTTCAACTCTCATCTTTATGTGGGCATCATAAAAATCACTATGCCTAGCTAAAAGGCTTTAAAGAAAAGCGCTTATGGGAGACAACCCATCGTTTTTATTTGCTGTTATTTTTATTTTCTTTGAGTCAAGGAGTTTTGTCACTTCTGTAGCAACTCCTTTGTATCTTTATTTTATCGCATTGTTGTGCCAAGTAAAGTTCTATATTGAAAGTTGATGCAAGATTTGGATTTCTGCGCAGTAACAGATTTTTGGCTGTCACGAATTTGAGCTTTTCTCCCTGTAGAAAATTCGAAAAATTCTACGAAAAATCACGCATCTTCCTGAGATATGTACGCAACTTTCATTATTTTGGGCCAGATCCATCTGAGAAACTTAAGTGCCTCGAAAAATTCGTCTTTACAGACTGTTCTGTTTTTGACAGATTCTGCCTTTTGTTTTGCATTCGCTCTTTTACGATGTTTGTGTGGATTTCTTTGCTCCACAAAGCATTGGTGGCTGTAGCTAATGTCCAGAAGCTTTGGGAATGATTGTTTCATTACAGAATATGAGAATTTTTGATTATGCACTAACCCTCTAATGAGAACTGTCTTGAGTTTGGTGTGAAGGAAGTTTTCAAGGATCAAGCGAGAAGGGTGATATTATGTGATCAAGAAGAGTGAAAAGCTAAGCTTGGGGATGCCCCCGTGGTTCATCCCAACCATATTCAGAGAGACTCAAGCGTCTAAGCTTGGGGATGCCCAAGGCATCCCCTTCTTCATCAACAACTTATCAGGTCATCTCTAGTGAAACTATATTTTAATTCTTTCACATCTTATGCGCTTTACTTGGAGCGTCTGTGTGCTTTTTTTTTGTTTTTTTTTGTTTTTGTTTGAATAAATTCGGATCCTAGCAATCCTTGTGTGGGAGAGAGACACGCTCCGCTTTTTCATGTGAATACTCATGTTCTTCACTTATATTTGTTGAGTATTCTTAACTAGCTACTGCAGTGCTTTTAGCTCCTGTTTTTCATGCATCTCTTTGAGCTGTTAGCACGTGTTTATAAATACTCTCTTGCTGCATTATATTATCATTTGGAGAGTTTATGTTTAAGTAAGTTGTTGGTGTTTGCTTGGAAGAAAGAAAATGCTGCATGTGGTAGTGGTATGAAAACTTGCATAATCTTGTAGATCATTGAAACTTTGATAACTTGATTCTTTGCAAATGTTTTGAGTATTTAGATGGTAAAGCTTGCTGGTTAATTAAGTTAAAATCATTAGTGGATTGTTGTCTTTAAGCTTGTACCGTACTACAAACTCTAAAATTGTTGAAGGTGTAGTTGGACTTGATAGCTTTCCATGTCTGAAAGTTCATTGTAATAACTAAGTTGTGCTGAAGGTCGAGGGATCTAACGGGGTACTTGTACCGCCGTGAACGGCCCTTCTTGGAGTGAATTTTAATCATGCTCTTAATGTTGAACCTGCTAGTTGTTTGCAATAAACTTGTGAGTTCTTTTTGACTAATGTTAAGCTACGGTTTTTGGCACTTCCACCATCCATATTTGCTAGCCTCTTCGGTGCTGTGCATTGCCTTCTGCTCACATTGAGAGTTGTGCATACTTCGCCAGTACATCCAACCCCGTGGGAGGACTTCCTCTTGTTCTCCTACACATAAGCCCATACATCTTCCTCAAAACAGCCACCATACCTACCTACCACAGCATTTCCATAGCTGTTCCGAGATATATTGCCATGCAACTCCATTTACATTACATGACTTGTTGTCATTTATCACTTATATATTGCTTTGCATGATTCTATACAGCTGATGTGTGGTTTACCCATGTTACGCTAGATCATTGCACATCCTGCTACACTGGCAGAGGCATACATTTTACATCATGTTTTGTTCATTATGAGTTATTTGTACCAAAAAGTTGTAATCATATTAGAGTGTTGCCCCTCTTGAAAAGAGCCATGGAGGCCATCGAAAAGTGAAACAGAAAAAGAAAAAAAATAGAAAAAAGAAAAAAGAAAAAAAAGAATAAAGAAAAAGGGGGCAACATTACTATCCTTTATCAAAGTTGTGCTCATGTTTAGCACCTGCAGTATTCATAGTCATCATTTGTGCTCATGTTTAGCACCTATACTCCATGTGAGAGAGTTTTCATGTTTACTAGTATAACTATGTGGGGAATTTACACTATAGAACTTGGGTTGTATATTCCAATGATGAGCTCCTCAAAAGTGCTCTAGGTCTTCATGAGCAACCAAGTTGGATGCACCCCCACTAGTTCCATTGGAGAGCTTTCATACACATATAGCTCTATGTGCATCCGTTGCATGGCAATCACTACTCCTTACATAGCTTCGATTATAAGACTTCCTCTTGTCTAATGATCACTTATAGCTTTGTGAGACTTTCTTCCATTGGCCTTCCAAACCCCCATTAATGTTCTCTTTGCCATAACATCCTGGTGCCAATACCAAATGCTTGCGCTCACCGGTTGAGTAGACTTCGAAACAGTTGATTCATGACGTTCATGTTTATGTTTACTTGGCTGAATCCTTCTGTTATGAAAATTTGCTTGATGCTTGGATTGAAGGATAGAACTTCTACGCTGGATACTTAAACCATCTTTAATGAACCTTGTACGGTTTCATGTCTTTAAAGCAATCGTTCATGAAAACTTTTAGCTTGTTTGACTAACTTGCTTTATTATCTCTTATATCAACTATAGACATTTGCTTTGAATGATTTGATCTCAGATCACATGCCTTACATTATTATTGTATCAAGATTATGTTGGTAGCATGTCACCTCAGAAATTATTTTGTTTTTATCGTTTACCTACTCGAGGACGAGTAGGAACTAAGCTTGGGGATGCTTGATACGTCTCCAACGTATTTATAATTTCTGATGTTTAATGCTTATATTATATCAATTGCTACATGTTTTATATACACTTTATATCATATTATGACATTTATTGGATTAACCTACTAATAGTTGCCAAAGTGCAAAATCTTCTTGTTTTCCTATTTGTTGCGTAGAAATTATCAAAAATACAAAAGGAAACCATATTGGAGTCGAATTGGGACTTTCCAGAAATCTGTCTGGAAACGTTTTTCAAAGATGGTCACGTTACGGGCCCAAGACGGCGTCAAACGGAAGTCTCCCCGAAAAGGAAGTTGCAGGAAATTTCGCGAGAATCGATCTAGAGTTAAAATTCACCCAATTCCGAGTCCGGACGGCCGAGATATTCCCGATTTACTGCAGCCCTAGATGGGATGACGGAAATCCGAGAGTCTATATAAGTGAGGAAACCCTAGGTGTGGGAAGAGCCCCATACCACGAATTTTCCTCCTCCCCAGCAGCCATCTTGGGGAGGAGAACCTCCTCAACTCCATCTCCATCACCAAGGGCAGCCGCCGCCTCCACGGGCCGCCGCCGCCGCGCCGTGGCTGCTGCGGGCTTCCGTCTCCTCTCCGGGCTGCACCTCTTCATCAACCTCTCCATCAAGTGTGCTCACCATGACCATGTGTGAGTAGTCTCCCCCGAGGCTGAGGGCTCTACCAGTAGCTATGTGGTTCATCTCTCTCTCCCATGGTGTGATCTTTATGTGATCATGTGTATTGCTAGTATCGCTGAATACATTAATAATGTTTATGCTACTCAAGTGATTTTGTCTAGTTTCTGGAGTCATTGTGACAACACGGTATCAAGGTGACAGTGTGGGTACTTGTGTGACTCTATGAATAATTTAGACATTTAGCATGGCTTATTCTTGGGAATTGTGGTGTTTGTTTACTCAGACTTTGAGGTGTGCTTTTGCAGCCCTACGCATAGTACTCTTGCTTCATCAAGAAGGAGAATAATCCCGAGTAGTATTTATTTGTGTTCAGTTGTGCTAATCTAGTTGAATATGTAGATGTTACTCTTTATCTATTATGCACTCTATAGGTTACTTTAATATGAACTCCGGTACTCTCCACGGTGTAAAGGTGACAGTGTGTGCACCGTGTGTGATTCCTTTATGACGTTGTGGCGCTTGTTTACTCCGGCTTGAGGTGTGCTTTTGTAGCCCTACACAATGAATGGTGTTTGTTATCAAACAAGAGAGTGTTTAAGAGTAGATTTTACTTATTCAGTTATGAGATCATTGTTGAGAGTGTCCACTAGTGAAAGTATGATCCCTAGGCCTTGTTTCTAAGCATTGAAACACCGTTTACATCAAGTTCTGCTACATGTTTGCTTGCTGCCATTTTTATTTCAGATTGCAGTTACTACTTATAATCATCCATATCACTTGTATTTCACTATCTCTTCGCCGAACTAGTGCACCTATACATCTGACAAGTGTATTGGGTGTGTTGGGGACACAAGAGACTTCTTGTATCTTAATTGCAGGGTTGCTTGAGAGGAATATCTTTGACCTCTACCTCCCTGAGTTCGATAAACCTTGGGTGATTCACTTAAGGGAAACTTGCTGCTGTTCTACAAACCTCTGCTCTTGGAGGCCCAACACTGTCTACAAGAATAGAAGCTCACGTAGACATCAGTCTCCACTGGATGAGAAGGGTCGCAGAGATCATACATTCCTCAGACAACATACCACCCAGTTCAGCAGTCCTTGTCATGGAGAAAAATTGCAAATTTGAGCCGCTAGTCCACAAACTAGGTCGCATGAAGGATAAAGTCAAGAGCCTAAGCGAGGCAATGGCGGCGGCCAACAAGTATGCTAGCTCGGATAAAACCAGGGACGCATCTGATGGGGAGGAAGAGGAAAACACTGGCAAGGGAAAGAAGGCCAGTAGCAAGCCTCAACAACAGCAAGCTAGCAATGCCAATGCGAGTTACAACAAGCGCAAAAACGAGGAAGGAAACTCAGGGTTAGTCGCAAATACGAATACTCGTTACAAACAAAGCAGCAGCAGAGGAAGGAATTTTCATCCAGTTAATTTGGAAGAGGTTTTCAACCGCCCCTGCGACATCCATATAGGAAAAGATGGGAAACCACCCAACCACACGAAGGCACAGTGTTATCATTACAAAAAGTGGAAGGATGGACAGCCACTCAACACAAACTTCAATCATCAAAACAACGAGGAAGGTAAACATGGCGGAGGCAACAACAGCAACAACGCCGTCCCAAATCCGCAGCCAGATCAGCCACAGTTCCCAAAACAGTTGGGTCAGTATCATACCATTGTGGTGAATACTTCAAGTAGGGAACAAAAGCTGCGACGACGCAATCAGGCTGTTAACGCCATAGTACCAGCCGTCCCACAGTGGCTAAAGTGGTCCGAGCAACCAGTAGTTTGGAGCCGCGAGGATCACCCAGGAGAAATAAATGAAGAGGGAAAACTCGCGCTGGTGGTTGCCCCTCAAGTCGCAGGGTACAAGTTGAGCAAAGTACTGATGGATGGAGGCAGCAGCATCAATATATTATACTATGAAACCTTCAAAAGAATGAACCTTTAAGAAAAGCAGCTACACCCATCAAGAACAACGTTTCATGGTGTCGTGCCAGGCATATCAGCTCAGCCATTGGGGCGAGTTAACTTGGAGGTCGCCTTTGGGACACAAAGCAACTTCAGGAGCGAGTACATTTGGTTCGAGGTTGTAGATTTCCAGAGCCCATATCATGCGCTGTTTGGCAGAGAAGCATTCGCAAAGTTTATGGCTAGGCCGTGCTATGTGTACCTAAAGCTTAAAATACCAGGCCCTAGGGGAGTCATCACCATCAATGGCGACAAAAGAATAGCTCAAGAATGCGAAGAGGGCGACAAGGCCATAGCCAGAGCAGCTTGCATCCCAGAGAACGCGCCCAGAGAACGCGCCCATGCGCGAGTCGCAGGAGAATTTTCATGACATCGTGAAGGCCAAGAGGCACCTGCCAGACTTGCGACTTCAGATTACGGCCGCAAGGGAGGCAAGGAAGTCAAAGGTTATGAGCCATGGCCAATAAGGACACATCCCAGGCGTGCAAGTTGCCATCAGCAGCCGTAGCAAAATTATTAAGAGTTTACATCATCAAGCTGGCCACTCAGGGCTAAAAATTTCAATTCTGGTCGCCACTCAGGCGCGACCGACCCAATGTGACACCTATGATCGCCACCTAGGCGCGATCGACCCAATTCTGGTCGCCACTCAGGCGCGACCGACCCATGTAACATCTCTGGTTGCCACCTAGGCGCAACCGACCCAAGCATCAATTCTGGTCGCCACTCAGGCGCGACCGACCCATGTAACATCTCTGGTTGCCACCTAGGCGCAACCGACCCAAGCATCATTTCTGGTCGCCACTCAGGCGCGACCGACCCATGTAACATCTCTGGTTGCCACCTAGGCGCAACCGACCCAAGCATCACTTCTGGTCGCCACCTAGGCGCGACCGACCCTATGTATCATATAATGATTCTGAAATAAAGCATCTCAAACTACCAATTGAGCTGTGAGTCTTTTATTTTTTAATCATTGGTCCCTTGGGGGTGCGGCAGCTTTTTAGCGCGGCCTATTCCTTGGGATCGCCAAACAAGTGGCATTTATCGTGATTATACTCAACCTCTCTTGGATGCGACTTGCACTATGCGGCCAAAGTACTGGGGGTGTGGCGTCAATCGAGTTTGATTGCCTATCATGGCCGCTCTCGACCCTGAACACGCACTTTTTACCTGGGAAATACTGAGCCGCGCAAGGGCCTAAGTGAGGAAAAACTGAGACAAATCATAAGGACCAGCCTATTGGTCGAATCATGTACTGCCAAGAGTACTTAAGCAAACCATAATATTGTCTTATGACACATAAATTCTAACAATTATTACAGACCGCTAAGGGCCAAGATCATCAAAACCATTGTTTTTCTTCTTCACTTGTGCGCAGCTTTTGGCCGGTGGGAAGGAGGAACAGGCGGCTTACCAAGCTTGCCAGAAGGAGCAATCGCAGGCTCGCTGGAGGGCTCTTCAGTCGCGGACTTGGGGGCTGCAGAGCTGGATACGCCTGGAGAGGGGTTCTTTTCCTGCGGAATCACCGCACTGGATGACGGAGCGGGTAACTTCTCCCATCTGCTTCCATCTGCATTATACTTGCCCATATAGGTCGCAAGATCTATCCCCTCTACCAGTTCAGTCGCGTGGCCGCGCATATCCTTCCAAGTCGTCGCATATTCTGAGGCCGTCAGTTCGGTGCCATCCACCTTCTTCGAGGGCCTACCTTTTGCAACCTTGGCGGCATCAAAGGAAGGATAGTACGTCTTGGCCAAAGCAAGAACATGAGCCGCGCCGGTGCGAGCTGAGGATTCCTTCCTGTCCAAAAAGAACTGAGGCGCCCTAAGCAGTCTTTTTAGCAGCCCTTCAGAATAACCAGGGACTGGCTTGGTCGGCAGCAGGCACTTAGACAGTGATTTAATGGCGTCACAAGTCCTTCGCGAAAAATCGCGGATATACTCCATCTGTTCTTGAGTACTGCCGCGCTGCTCCTTGGCATCTTCACCTACATCGAGGCATGTCTCCGTCAGCTCTACAACACAGAGGCAAAGATAGTAGAGAAAACAGATGCAGATATGAGTCGCAACACATACCAGTTAACTCTTGAGTCATGATGCACACTTTGGCGTGGACAAGGTTATGGGCATCAGAAACTTTCTTCAACTTTTTCTCAAGCTCGCCAATGGAAACAACCTTAAGCCTTGCGTCCTCATTGGCATCAGCAATGGCGTCCTTCTGAGCACTGACTTGGAGGTCCAGCTGCTGGACCCTCTCTTGGAACTTCTCTTCAACAGTCTTAAGCCGCAGCTCGGTGGCTTTGGCTTGCTCAGATAACTTGAAGCTTTCATCAGATAGCTCGTCCATCCTGGTTTCCCTCTTCTTCAGCTCAGCGTCACGCTGGCCAAGGAGCTCACGCAGCCTCTCCAGTTCAGAGGGAGTATCCCCCAGCTGCTTTTCCAAGGCAAGTTTGGCAGCCGTTATGGAGCTTAGTTCCTCCTACGAAGGGTACATCAGTTAGTAAGTATATATCAACAGCTAAAAGAGAAGCATCAAGTCTCCCTTTACAGTCAAAGAAGAAACTTGATCCTTGGGGGCTAGAGACAGATAACTGGAGATAGAAGTTTACCTTATAAGCCGCAGACAGGTCAGACAGTGCCTTGCGGAGCTCTATGGCTTGCTTGTCATTTGAGGCAATGATAGCCTCTGACAGTCTCTCAGCGCGGCTCGTGGAGGAGGAAGAAGCAACCTCAGCACGCAGAATTGGCGACCGCAGGCTGTCCGCCGCTGGCGACTCAACCACTGGTGGATCCGTTCTATCCTCCAGAGCCACCTCTGGGGTGGCTGTGTCAAGAACAGGGACCGTGGCCAGGTCATCAGTGGTGGCCACGCCCTCTACCATGGCGGTATGAGTCGCAGGTGATAAACGCGGCTCAACCGCGGTTCCAGGCTCAGCCGCGGGTTTAGCCGCACTTCTGCAAAAAGCAAGGGCATTGTGTGAAGGAGAAGCACATAAGCCAGAATAAAAGTATTATAAGCACAGGGAAAAGTTACTAACTCTGGAGCCATCTTCACAAAGGCCATAAGTTCACCGGTTGACGGTGAGGACAGGCCTTGGGTCCCAGAATCTACGAGCAGAAGTTTTGCGTGTCAGTAGAGGAAAAAGAATAAGAATTCAAGATGACAAGACCACAGAAATTACCAGAGTGGGGACCCATGTCTCCTTCAGCAGAGGCGGTGGCTTTGAAAGCACGCCTGGCAACGGAGGAGGTCGCGCCCGTAGCAGGTTTGCGACGCTTCGTGGCCTCGGGGTTTTCCAGAGCATCAACCTCTGGTTCCTCACGAGATAGCCTCTTGGAGGCTCTACGGGGAGTTGGTCCAGCCGCGGCAACAGAACTCGCGGCTGGCACTGGACTCTCGTCCTCGTCCAGTTCAGTCTCTTCACCATCTGAGGCCGCAGAAGCAACAGAAGGGATATCGGCAGTCTCGCTGCCCTCTAGAGTGGGCAGCAACTTCTTTCGTGCGGCATGCTTGGGAGCAGCAGTGCCGGCGACGGTCGCAGGCAGCGACCAGTAGTTCTCATCAGCCTGGATCAGGGAGATAAAAGTTGCAGTATTAAGAAAAGGAATGCGACTCAATTACGAAGGCGAAAAGACAGAGAAGAGGAGTTACCTCAAAAGGCTTGTTGTTAACACTGAAAGGGGCAAGCCCCACCTTATCGAAGGAGATGTCCTTCTCCTCAGTCACGCGGGTGACAAATTCCACCCAATCCTCAGGCCTCCAGCACGAAGCCTTGATACGATCAACGTCAGCAGAGGTGCCTGTGCACTCAAGGAAGGATCGATGTCGTGGACTCACGGACTGACTGCGCCGTTTGGTCCAGCAAGAGAGAAGATCAAGGCCAGTAAGACCATGACCTATTAAGGCGCGGACCTTGATCAGCGACTCATTGATGAAGGGCATGGCCGAGTCGCGGGGTTTTGATTTCAGTGCCTCGGTAGGCACGAAGAGGGTGTTAGACCAGGAGGGAAGGCGAGTTTCGCCCTCCGGTGAAGTATCTTGGCAATAGAAGAAAGATTTTTGCCAAGCCCTGGGTCGATTCGCCAGGGCTAGCTTGGGAAGGCAAGAGTTCCTATGACGTTGAAGAGAGATGGCGCCGACCTGAACGTAGGCGCCACCCTTGGAGACAAGCTGGCTGTTGCAGGTGAAAGAGCCCAGCCATAGATCGATGTTGGGGGCTATGCCAAGATAGTCCTCGCACAGCACATGAAAATTGCTCACCTGGAGCATTGAGTTGGGCCCGATGTCATGAAGACGGAGGCCTAGGCGTTGCAGCAAATTGCGGAAGAAGGGAGAACCTGGCGGCGTGAATCCACGCTCCACGTGCTCCACGAACATCACCAGCTCGTTGGGCTTGGGGCGCGGCTCGATTTCATCGCCTGGCGCCCGCCAGACGCCGTCCTCCTTCGGCGGCAAGAAGCCAGCCTCGGCCAGATCTGCAAGAGTTTCCTCTGTTACCCAGGATCCTTCCCAGTTGCAGGAAATCTTGCGCCTATCGTCAGATGGCTTCGCCTTGGGCGCCATTGCGAGGGAGAGATTGGATTGGGGAACTAGGCTCGGGTCGAGGAAGAAGACGGCGTGGCTAGGGATGAGAAGATTGCAAGGGCAGATGGATAATGACCTAGGTGGCCGCAGCTTATAACTGAAGGGGCCCGCAACTAACGGCATTATCTGTGCGGCATTATCTGTGCTCGCAACCAATGGCACAATTTGCGCCCGCAAAACGAGTAACGGTCCGCAATTAAAGGAAACGGAATATTTCCAGAAGAAGAGATGAGTCGCGCAGATGAGTTATAGCTCTGAATCGCATAAATCGGTAGATTGGTCAGAACGTTTGCAGTGCGGCTCAGAGACCATTCCAAGAGGTCAGAGGATTCTCACCGTAAAGTCCTAACCAATCTTGGGGGCTAATGTCGGGGGAATACTTTCTGGATTAACCCGCGGCCCAGTGCGACTTAACTTACTCGCACGGACGAAAGGCCCACTTGGGAGCAAGCCCAATATTGAACCGCCATAAGGGGAAAGATCTAGAAGACATATCCGGAGGACGTGAAGACCAAGTAGTCTCCGAGTAGGCCTCGGTGGATGTATTCCTTATGGGGGAAGTTTCCTTTTTGTAACCTAGCGAACCTCTGTGTATATAAAGAGGACTCGCAGGACTTAGAGCGGGTCAAGCTATCAAGCCCTAAACCCTAGCTCATACGGCGAGTACCAGATCGGATCGCCTCCATTGTAACACCTCGATTATCATATCAATACCAATCTAGGGTAGGCAGGAAGTAGGTCTTTTACCTCACATTGAGGGGGCCGAACCTGGGTAAATCTGTGTTGATCTTTGTTCCTGCGATCCCAAGCTCGGAGATGCTTGACTCGCATAATCCCACACCTACTAAGTCATCTATGACATCTGACGTGACAAATCCACGACAGTATTCATGAGCATGATAAAAAAAGTATACAGATTCAGGCAAGAGCAAAGATAAAAGATTCATACCCCAGATTGCCTTGACAAGATCACCCAGTAGGTCAGTGAAAGATTTTAGGGCTTTCTCTGCCTCAGCTAATTTTTTCTCGGCTGACTCCAGCCGGGTCTTCCAAGTTTCTTCAAGCTTCTCCACTTCCTTCTTCAGAGATAAATTTTCTTCTGTTGAGTTCGATAGGGAGGCTTCCAGTTCTTTGAGCCTTTTCTCCGTTTCAGACTTTAGCCGGGTCTCACTGGCAAGTTGCTCAGTGAGCCGGCTAATCTCTTCAGCAGCATGGGAGGCGTTTTGCTGTTACAGATAGGAATAATACAGTTATTAGCACCTCAAGTTACTGATATAGATGCAATTTAGAACTTGGGGGCTACAAATAGTAAAAAGGTAATATTGGGAGAGAATTTTAGTCCCGAGTTGCTGCAGGCATACAACCCGGCACTTAGGGGCTACTCAGTTGAAGATTTTTTGCTAAGTGAAAATTTAAAGCACAAGGTGATATTTTTAGTCCCAGCTTGCTGCAGGCATACAACCCTGCACTTAGGGGCTACTCAGTGGAAATTTTACAGTCCACAAATTCAAAGTGAAAATTTAGTCCCAGGTTGCTGCAGGCTTGCAACCCGGCACTTGAGGGCTACAGTTTGAAGTTTAAAACAGCTACAGTTTGAAGTTATATACAAGGTGTTGTGAAGTATTTTTTGTGGTTATGTTATTTTAGAATAAGCACCAAGCTCATCAACAAGTGATAAACTTGGAGCTTGGGGGCTACTGCATAAGTATATTCAAAATAAGCAAAGGAAATTACCTCATGGCGTTTTTGGATGGTGGAGATGAAGCTGTCTTCAACACCCCGGTGCTGTGAAACCCGGGAAAAGTACTCAAAAAGCAGAGCAGGAAGTTCCAGGCTATCCAAAGCCGGTATTCCAGAATAAATAATCGGGTCTTTGCCACGGCTTCCAGCTTCAGTCTTCACTTCTGGTTCCATAACTTTGGCGATGGTAGTGGAGGGTTCATCTTGCATAACCTTTCGTGATCCCAACACTTGCACTTCCTCAGTATCTTTGGTGACAGTGTTGGGGGAGCTGGTAGCAGACTTGGCCGGCGATGCCGGGTTATTGGTTCCGATAGTAGGGCTTGGAGGAGTTGGTGCTGGAGGCTCCACTTCCATTGTTGCCGGCTCAGATTCAGTTGGACCTTGAGCTGTAGCCTCTTGAACAACAGGCTCGCTCAAGGCCGGGTCAGAAGAGGGAGGCGGCTCCAATAGCGTCGCCCTGGCACTGTATAATGCAAATTTATGAGAAAAAGTGATTCAAGAAAAAGTAGTAAAATATTCGCACAGGAAAAGGAAAAAGCATACCCAATGTTGATCTGGATGTCATCAGGCAGGTGTGCCACGCTCTCATCTGAAGAAGCTGACAAAGATTGGGACTTAGAGACCCGGATTTTGCCAGCAAAACTAGACGAGTATTTGGAGGCACCAATCGTGGAGACAGCTTTACGAAGTGAAGTGTTGTAGGGGATACCTCCACTAAGGGAATCACAGGTTGAGGTAGACCGGGTCTTCCACTTCTTGTTGGCCTCTTCCTCTTGTTCCTGTGGTTGCTCTTCAGGTTGAGATTTGTTCATCACATAGTTATAGAAGCGAGAGTGTGGCACCTTTGCAATTGCGGCACGAGTTCTTTTAGAACTTGGAGCTTGAGCAGGAGGAGGTTGAGCGGCTTGTTGACCCGACATTTCAACAGCATCCGGGTCATCTTGTCCTGAGATAGAAGTTAGCGAGTTATCAGTAGAAGGGTTCGTTTGAACCGGGTCATTGTCAATCAGTTCAATAAAGAGCCGGCCAATAGAGTCAAGCTCACCATCATCTTCATTGTCTTTGTCCGTCTCTGTTTCCTCATCGTCAGAAGAAGAAATAGAGGTGAAATCTACAGACCACCATGCTTGGTCCTATTCAAGGAAAAAGTAAAGAAGTTAAAGAATTATAGGCAAATGGTCAGTTGCTTTGAAATAAAGGAGCAAGGTTAAAAAATTACTGAAGGTGGCAGGTTCTTAGCACTAAAAGGGGCTAGCCCGGTCATTGCGATCTTTTCCTTGGTCTCGCCAAGAAGTTGCTTGGCGTTATTCACCAGTTGCTCATCAGTGAGAGTCATCTCAGAGTATTGCAGGTCATCGGTTGGCTTGCCAGTATATTCATGGAAAAGCCGGGTCCTGATTGAGAGAGGTTGGATAAACCAACCAACCCAACACTTGACAAGGTCAGTTCCGGCCAAGCCGTGGGCAAGCACAGCTTTAGCCCGGCGAATCAGGCCCTCAACTTCGAGCCGGGCAGGAGCATCAGTAGCCCGGCTATTCATCTTGGCGTTGTATTTTAGTGGAGAATTCCGGAAGGCCGGGTAACGAGCCTCATCCTTTGCAGGAGAGGTGTCCTTGCAGTAGAAATATGTGTTCTGCCATCCTTTTGGGTGGCTGGCTAAGAGAAGAGCCGGGAAGTAAGTGCTGGCATCTTTCCTACGTTGGATAGAAACCCCCCGTATGGCCCTAAGGCTTGGTTTTTGCGGTTCTGGGGGTTGCAGTAAAAGATTTCAAGAAATAAAGCTTAACTGGGAGGAACTTGGAGGTAGTCTTCACAAAAGACCACAAAGTTGCTGATGTTCAGAACAGAATTAGGCGCTATGTCCAAAGGAGTGAGGCCGTAATACGACATGACCTGGCGAAAAAATAGAGAACCCGACGGACGAAGCCCCCGAGTTACATGATCAAGGAGTACCACAATTTCATTTTCCTTCGGCTTGGGACGGATCTCTTCGCCTGCCGCGCGCCATTGGATCTCATCCTTAGGTGGAAGCTCGCCGTAATCTACATATTTTTGGAGACTGGCTTCTGTCACCGTGGACTTTGTCCAGTTCACCGGTGCCGGAGTTGTGGGCGCGGCGGAGCTAGATGCGCCGCCGGCGGATTTCTTCAATCCCCTCGCCGTAGTCTTTTTCCCCATTGTTGAGAGCTCGAGGAAGCTGAAAAGACCAGGGTTCAATGAGAATAGATCTAGATCAAGAAAGACATGGAGATGGGCAGAAAAGTGGTGCGGAGTACAAACAAATGAGATTCACGTCAAAAGGAAGAGCGATTGTACCTAGTTTGAGGAGATACGGCTGGATTGAACTTCGGGTGTTCAAGAACTCGCGTTAGGGTTCTTGAGCTCTCTGTCTCGAGGTTGAAGATGAAGTGGCGGCTGGAGGGGAAAAGTGACTACATTTACCTTGGGTCCCACTATTTATAACCGCGGTCAAAATTGACCTAGGGGTAAAATGGTAAAAAGAAGAGAGATAAGATAAGATAAGATAAGGAATGTTGACCGACCGAGATTCAGGGGAGAATATTCTCTGACAAGTTTGACCGATGTTCCGGAAATTGTGGAGCCGGGTTATGAAAAGAAACTATGGGCAAAAGCTACTCAGCGCAGAAAGAATCAATGTAACCCGGCATATTATTTTGTTAATTAGCTTTTCATTTCAGGAGGATAATCTGAACTACAAAGGATGACGGCTCTTCTCCAAAAGCTATGGTCATAGGTTTAAGAAGAGCGCCAACTTGGAGTTAAAATCATCCTAGGGGCTACTGTTGGGGGAAAGATAACCCGGTAGGCCCAAGGACAGTGAAGTTATGACCCTCCAGGAGGAAAGACCGGCGAGGCCCACCAGTTCATCTTGGGCCGGGCTATATTGATGGATTGAGGAGTTTGTCGGTAACCCGGTGTAAACAAGGAAGGTTCTAGAAGACCCGGAGGCGGTATGCGAGACTTGGAGGCCAAGATAGTTGAGTTAGACTTTGGTTAGGACTCCGAGTTCGGGCGTGACCCAGCCTTACCTTGTAATTGACCAGGAGACCCGGGTGTCTATATAAACCGGCTCCTGGGACATAGAACAGGAGGAACTTTAGAAAGAGAGACAGACAAGCTTATAGCGAGAGAACCCTTGTAACCTAGACTCAGAACCCGCCGGTGTTGTTATCCGCCGGGTGATCGAGATCGATATGAGAACAGAGAAATACCAGGCTGGAAGTAGGTCTTTATCTCCTATGGAGAGGCTGAACCAGGATACATCCTTTTTCCCCAGTGAGCTAAACAATCTCCCGAACGCTATGATCGCCTTGCCTCCAATCTCAAGTTACCACCCGGTAACACCTGCCGTGACAAAACCACGACAGTCTGTATGCTCCACCACCAATGACCTCGGTGATGATGAAGGGTCCTTCCCATGGAGAAGCGAGTTTGTGCACCTTATTTTGCTTCAGTCGAAGTACCAGGCCGCCAACCTCAAAGGACCTGGTACACAGTTGATGCATGTAAAATGCATACATGAACTTTGCACTTTAATTGCTTATATTCCAATCATATTTGCATCATATAAGGGTTATATCAATGTTTTATAATGATTTTTGGGAATATTCATTTATTTCCTATTTTTATGGAAATAACCCTGCACAGGCAGAAAACCCCGTTTTCTTATTTTAATGTTTCAGGGACCCAAACGTCAACGAAATCACCTGAAAATTTACGGGCGTCAATATTTGGAAGGAAGAAGACCTGTGGGCGAAGGAAGCGAGCAAACGGAGGCTCGAGGGCCAAACGAGGGGGGCCACGCGGCCTGGTACTGTAGCCGCGTGGGACCCACCCATTTGGGCCTCGTGGCTCCGTTGCCTTCGATCTCTTCTCCACCGACATCGTCTTGACCTAAAAACGCCTATAAAAAAGGTCCCCCGACGTTCTCTGGAAGGAGCGCCGCACAAACACAGAAACACCGAAACGGAGATCAGGAGCTGCAGATTTGAGGGGGAAAACTCCGGCGGGGCGCTGCCGGCGTGGTCTCCATCTTCTCCATCGACTTCTCCACCGTCTCCATGATGAAGAGGGAGTAGTCCACCTCTGGACTATGGGTTTGTGGAAGTAACTTATGTATCTCTCATCTCTTGAGCTTCACTAATTAGCACCGTATGAGCTGCTGAACATGATTACGGTCACCGTTGTAATACCTTTGTGGTGGATCTTTATGAGTTAATATATGTTTGAGATTGCAATGTTTGTTTCAGTTATGAGTATAGATGCATATTATGTACCCCGTTCTTGTCTACTTGTTTTGATCAAGCATGTTTATGAGAGCGTGTGTGGGGAACGTGTGCATTAGTTGGAGTAACGGGGGGTGGCTAGTGCAGTGAACGTGAGAGAAAGTTCTGCGATCCACTTTGGTATATTTACCTTACTTTGTTGCCTCACTAGGGATAAACTAAAATACCATGCTACCGGGGATGTGGGCGTGACCATTGCCACTACTGCATGACTAGATCTAGCATGTTCTTATTTTCACTTCATGTCATGATACTTAATGCTATACTCTGAGTTATCTTAATTACTGAGGTGTTATGATTTAGTTCGCATCTTGGTGGAGTATAAGAGAGGTTAATAACCAAAAGATCTCTATGTTAGGACGTGATGCACATATATCTAAGTAACTTGTTATCAAACCCTGTGTTGCAATCTCATATGTTAACTGTGTGTGTTCCATTGTCTACCACTTTATAAAGAGAGAGTGCATTTGTGAAACCATGAACCCCAGTCCATTTTTAATCATAAGAAACACCTTTCCAACACCATATACCACTTTTCTATTTTCAGCCATCATTAAATCCGAAAATACAAAAATACTTTTCATCTTGCATACATCATTCAAAAACCCAAAAATATCATTTACCATTGCATCCACCATCATTGCATATTTATTTCTTGTTTGCATTGCATAACTATCCTGATATCATTCTTACACCTTGTGCTTGACAACCACAGGTGAGGTTGAGGACCAAAACATCTAACCTTGTTTTGTGGGTAACCAAAAGAAGGATAAGAAGATAAATCTACCACTTCAGATTCCCCGAGAGTTCGATATTAAACCCTCGAGTCATCCCTCGTGGGGAAAACTGTCTTCCACTTACTATACACTCTGCACTTGGAGTCTCAACCTAATCCCGTTTACTTTTGCAGGTATCAAAGCCTTGCTCTTCGGGATCATCAAGACGTTTTCTGGCGCCGTTGCCGGGGAATCGTAGCTGAGAGATTTATCCAAGGGTGTGCATCATCGCATTCATCTCACAACAAAGTCAACGTCACCAACTTGTGCCAACACCTAAGCTTGGGGAGGTTGCACCTACGTGAGCACCATCTTATCCATCTTTACTTACAAAGCAATTTATTTGTTTTGTTAGTGTCATTGCATATCATATCATATTTATTTCAGTTTTGCATAAAAAATTAAAAATACCAAAAAAACTTGCTAAAATGGGAGAAAAAACTAAGTTGTGTGACTACACAAACACTCCTAATGATCAATTTATCACGAGAGCTATTGCCACACCTAAGATAAATGCTGAGAGTTATGAAGTAAGTCCTAGTTTGTTGAACTTGATAACTAGGGAACAATTTGGTAGTGCTATGGAGGATGCCTCTATGCATCTTCATGACTTTGTTGAAATATGTGACATGCAAAAGTTTAAAAATGTGGAAAGTGATATCCTAAAACTGAAGTTATTTCCTTTTTCACTTAGAGGAAAAGCTAAAGAGTGGTTGCATTCCTTACCATCTGGTAGTATTAATTCTTGGGATGATCTAAAAGAAGCTTTCATTAAGAAACATTATCCCCCTGTTAAAATTTTGCAAAATAGAAACAACATCCTTTCTTTTAGGCAAAATGAAAATGAACATGTTGCTATGGCTTGGGATAGGATAAAACTTATGCTTAGAACTTGTCCCTCACATGGAGTTAATGAATGGACCATATTACACTCTTTCTACAATGGTTTAAACTACATGTCTAGAAACATACTTGATTCTGCTGCTGGAGGTGCTTTTATGAGTAAGACTATAGTAGAAGCTAAAAATATATTGGAAAGCATTTTACAAAACTAATCCCGTTTACTTTTGCAGGTATCAAAGCCTTGCTCTTCGGATCATCAGCAGTCGACGGCTGTGGTAATTGCGGAGATCTTGCTGATAGACAGCTGTGCGTGCTAGCGCCGTGTTGCGTGCTTCTTCGAGCAAGTCGACTGCATCTTCGAGTGCTTCATCTGCGTCTTCTTCGTTGTATGCCTCCACTCTTGGTGCATTGAATCTTACATCTGATGGCAGGATTGCCTCTGCGCCGTAGACCATAAAGAATGGGGTGAACTGTGTTGAAGCGTTAGGAGTTGTGCGTAGGCTTCATAGTACAGATGGGAGTTCTTCGACCCAAGCACCCGCGGCTCTTTTGAGTGGCACCAGGAGGTGTTTCTTGATTCTGCTCGTCACGAGTCCATTGGCTTTTTCGACTTGGCCATTGGATTGCGGGTGTGCCACGGATGCATAATTGAGCGTAATGTCCTGCTCTTTGCAGAAGGATCGGAACTCTTCAACCGTGAAGTTTGTACCGTTATCAGTGATGATGCTACTTGGCACACCAAAACGGTATATGATGGATTTTATGAAATTGACTGTTGTAGTGACAATCGAACTTGTGATAGGGACTGCTTCAATCCACTTGGTGAACTTGTCGACCGCCACCAGAAGGTGAGTATGCCCTCCATGGTAGGATTTTTTGAGTGGCCCGACCATATCGAGCCCCCACTGGGCGAAAGGCCAGGCCAATGGTATTGTCTTCAACGCTGATGCGGGTGCGTGTGGCTTGTGGCGAATTTTTGACAGCCGATGAACCTTTTGACTATGTCCTCCGCGTCTTTGAGTGCTGTGGGCCAGTAGAAACCTGCGCGAAAGGCTTTGGCTACGAGTAATCGACTGCTGGCGTGATGCCCACAGGTACCTGCATGAATATCACGAAGGATGGCCTGGCCATCTTTGAATGCTATGCAACGTTGGAACATACCTGATACGCTGCGCTTGTATAGTTCGCCGTTGATGACGGTGTATGCTTTAGATCGTCGAGTGACGCGTCTCGACTCTGTTATGTCTTCAGGTACCTCGCCATGGAGTATGTATGCGAGGAAAGGTTGAGTCCAAGTTGGCTCGATGAGGAGTACGTCGACTGGCGGGTCCTCTGTGCTGGGTGCTTTGCTTTTGACTGGTGCGACTGACGTAGGAGATGTTCGCTTTTTCTTGATGGACCTGTGCTCGATGCGCTCGAGGAAGACACCAGGTGGAACTGGTGCTTTGGTCGCGCCGATGTTGGCTAGCTTATTTGCTTCTTCGTTGCTCTCGCGCCCTATGTGCCGCAACTCGCAGCCTTCAAAGCTGCCCTCCATGAGATTGTACAGGTCACGGTAGGCGATCATGTTATCTGCGATTGCATCGCAGGCCTTCATTGTTTGCTGCACCACAAGATTCGAGTCACCATAGATCATCAGTCGAGTGCACCCAAGGGCTTTGGCCATCCACATGCCATGGATCAGGGCCTCGTACTCAGCTTCGTTATTGGATGGTAACTCGAATTCCATCAGCAGGATATAGCGGAGCTTGTCGCCTTTTGGTGATATGAGGATGACACTTGCGCCTGTGCCTTCGTTCTTCTTTGAGCCGTCAAAATACATAGTCCATGAGTTGGACACATCTGGTGCTCCGGGCAATTGAGCTTCGATCCACTCGGTATGGAAGTCAGGTAAGACTTGTGCTTTGATGGCCTTCGGGTAATCATACTTGATATCTCGTGGTCCTAGCTCGATGAATCATTTTGCGACTCGCCCAGTTGCATTGGGGTTTGTGAGGATGTCCCCGATCCCTGAAGTGCTAATTACAGTTATCGGGTGCTCCGCGAAGTAATGCGTCAGCTTACTTGAGGACATGAACACGGCGTAGGCCAGCTTTGATAGTGCGGGTACGGCTGATTTGATATGGAGAGCACTTCACTCAAGTAATAGACTGGACGTTGTATGCTTTGGGCGTGTCCCTCCCACTACACCACGACACCACATTCCCTACCCTAAAATCGGTAGGGAAAACGGCTTTCGCCGACAGAAAGTCGGTCGGGGATCGGTATTGCCGTCCGACCTTGTCGGTCACCGTAAGTCCAGTCGGCAATTGTCTTTCCCGACCGACAAAATTTTCCCGACCGACTGTCTGACGGCGACATGATTTCTTTCCCGACCGACGTTTCCTTTAGCGACCGACATTTCTTTTCCGACGGACATTTAATACCGACGGACTATCAGATGGTGTTCCCATTGCCGACCAACTTTCCGTTGGGCCTGCCAACAGTCGTTTGTGGTGTGAGCCTTTGCTAACTAGCAGTTCGACAGTCTATTGTTTTACCGATTAATAACCATCAGAAACAGCTATTCTGCCATTTGGCTTACCAATATAATATCAACCAAGAAGCATATTTGACGACAATGACATCAAACATAGTATCAATTAGCTCATGTTGTCAAACCTGTGACCAAGACACAAGATAGGTTTTACACGATGCTTGTCCAATGATTTATAGCATGCTCCATTACAAAAAAAAGTATTCAGTTTACAAAGACACCAGACAGCTATACAAAATGATAGCTCTAAGATTCATAGTTCAGTCCATCACACAAAATACCCTGTCAACACAAAACGTCGTCTTCACAGTTCCTCGTTGTCTTCCATGCCTTTCCTACAAATGGTAAGCATATGTCCATTAGATTCATACATTCATAAACAGTTGCACTATACAAATTTGAACTCTCATGTAAAGCGAAGTGGGAGTTGTACAGAATGGCAAAATTTTCTGTACAAATTTGAACTCTCTTATATATACATAGCAGATGAAAAATTAAAACCGCAGGGTGGCCGAACAAATTTGTTCTTGTTATACAGGAAAACTTCAGAGGACACAATTTAGCAACACTGCAAGACAAACTCAGATTCGACGCCCCATTGACAGTCATGACAGGTCCAGATATTAATATTTTTTTCAGCATGAAAATACAATGCTGGAGCAGCAAAATCAGTTAAACAACTTACTTGAACAAGGAACACAAAACCATAAGGAATCAAAACTCTAAAGGTGAGGCTTGCTATACAAAATATAATTAGTTAACTTGGAAGATTTGTAAGATTTATAACATTGCAGACACTTTTGCTTACAGAGTTTCTTTTCGTAGTTTTCCAAAAAAACAAGTATTCATGGTCACTGGTCTGGTTAAATTAGGACATACTGAACTGAACACCTGATACCCACATTTGTTCGTATAAGATTTTTTGTATAATCTATACTACATGCTAGGGCTCAATCCAAAAGCTCGAGTGTAGGATTGTGTTCATTGGGGAAAAATGGCAGCAAGGCTGTGCTGTTGAGATGAGAATAGGACGGATACCTTGGTTCTGTGCCACTGTGAGCAGAGAAAGAAAGTCCATGCTACCATGCTAGTGTCTGCACAAGACGAACAGATAGCAACTTTGAAGTTTCTGTTACAAGACAAACACAATTGCAAGACGGTCTATCCGAACACCTAAACTTTTCAAGAGAAGCAAGTAACGGTCAAGTATGGATATAGCTTTAAGTGAATCAACCTGAAGCCTATCTCTAGTTATAAACCTGACAAAAGCTCAGTCTAACATATACTAGCCCTAGCTGTTGACCAACTTAACCACATACTTTTCCTTTTGCTAAATTAAGTACACAGGTTTGTAGATTTTATAAGTAGCTTACAGTTACTAGATTTTTTGAGGACGGGACTCACATTTGGCATATAACACTAGTTCAAACATGAATCAAATCATAGTGTATATCTCTAGTTTTTCATAAAGTGGAGACAAGTGTTATACCTTGCTGATCGTAAGATTGACAATAGGATCTTGTTGATGCAATGGCCTTAGGCATTATGTACTTGAGCTGTGAAGGATTGCCTTAGGTAAACCTCCTGCAGACAAAATTATGATAACTGGAGATCAGATTATGAAAACCAAACACGGCAGCAAATCATCTGACTAGTTTATCAGAACAGGCTAGAGTACCGGTCATACTTTTCCTTTTGCTAAAAGAGTAAAAATCAAGAGCATCTATGCATTAAAGAATAAGCTATGAGGCAATATTAACGTCCAGAGATAGAACGGACACTATTAGTTAAGCAAACACACTCACATCATTGCAATTCAAAAACAAAGATGAAAATACAAACGCAAACTTCCAGGGAGAACACTTAACTGCACTCCAAGTTAAAAATCAAAATAAGGCGCCATCATTTTTATTTTAGGTTACACACAATTAATCACATGGTAGATCCATGTATCAGTGATGCGCTCATGCACAGTCCAAAACATAATATTAAATATTCTAGTCAGTTACGTGTATTCGACCCTAGATGGTAGCAACTAATTTCTTCAGAGAAAGTCATGGACAATTAAAAAACAAATACAGGTAGTTGGTGGTTCTAAATGTTAGAAAATCGTTGCTTCTGGTGCTATCGAGTACATACATAACAATTAGATGGAAGCTAGAGAGGGAGGGGATGAACCGTCGGGTAGCTGCGCCTGCTGCTCCATGGCATGTCCCCTGCCGAGTACGGCCGACCACCGCGCCTGGTCACATTCGGGCTGCCGCTGCGCCGGTGTAGTCGGCGAGGACGGGTCGAGAGCCTGCGTCGAAGGAGTTCGGCTTGGCCATATCATCGCCGCGCCAGATCCGTCCAAGAGCTCGCTGTCGATGTGGTTAATCACTGGAATAGTGCACGCAGCGAGGCCGGCCGACGAAGGTAGGCGGAGCAAGCGGAGTGCTGGATTGGGAGGATCGGAGGAGAGGGGTCGAGCGGCGGCCGCCGCCGCCGCCGCTGAGAGAGAGAAGAGGGATAGAGGATAGACGCTTAGGGTTAGCTGCGGTATATATACCATCTGGGTTTGGTGGAATTTTTCGTCTCAGTTCGCGGGCTTGGGCTCAATTTTGCCGCTTTAAGTTTCAGCCGCGCGCGCATTGCGAGCCCAGTTAGCAACAAGCTGTTGGTCGGCATTGTTTGCCGACCGACGGTTCGATGGGTATGGCTGTATTCCCGACCAACAACTCGACGCTACATCTTTTCACATTCCCGACCGACAGTCAGTAGTTATTTTTATGTTTTACCGACCGACTGTCTGATAGAAGTTTTACCGACCAACATTCAGTCGTCGATAGTGACTATTCCTGACCCAGTAGGCAATGTGGTGTCGTGGTGTAGTGTCCTCCCTGCGTTCGACTACCAGTACGGTGCTCACCACCCTGTTAGTTGCGGAGACATATAGGTATAGTGGCTCGCGTTCCCTTGGCGCAACGAGGATTGGAGGGCCTGTGAGGACTCGCTTGAGGTCCGTGAAGGCTGATTCGGCTTCTTGCGTCCACTCGAATTTGTCTGCTTTCTTCATCAGCCGATAGAACGGGAGTGCTTTTTCGCCCAGTTTGTTGATGAATCGACTGAGCGCTGCTACTCGACCCGCTAATTTTGGCACGTCGTGGAGCTTTGAAGGCCTTTGCATCGTCAAGATGGCCTGTATTTTCTCCGGGTCCGCCTCAATTCCACGAGCCGAGACGAGGTACCCAAGGAGCTGCCCGGCTGGCACGCCGAACGTGCACTTCTTTGGGTTGAGCTTGATGTGGAAGCGTTTGAGGTTTGCGAACGTCTCTCGCAAGTCATCGAGTAGTGTGTTTTCCTCCCTTGTTGTAATGACGATATCGTCTATGTAGACCTGGACGTTTCGTCCAATTTGCTTCTTGAGGCAATCTTGCATCATGTGCTGGTAGGTTGCGCCTGCATTCTTGAGCCCAAAGGGCATGGTTGTGTAGCAGTAGACCCCGAGTGGGGTTATGAACGCCGTTTTCTCTTCATCCTTCATCCTTATCTAATGGTAACCCGAGTAAGCATCCAGGAAGGACAAGCGAGCGCACCCGGCGGTGGAGTCGACGATCTGGTCGATTCGAGGTAGTGGAAAGTGATCCTTCGGACAGCATTTATTGAGCGTTGTGAAATCTACGCACATCCGAAGGATATCTGTGTGCTTCTTCTCTACAAGTACGGGGTTGGTCACCCATTGTGATTTCTTGATTTCTCTGATGAAGCCTGCTGCGAGTAATCTGTCAACTTCGGCTTCGACTGCGGTTCTTTTCGGGCCGGATATGCGGCGCATTGTTTGCTTGACTGGTTTAGCATCTGGAAATAATTGGAGAAGTGCTCGGCGAATTCCCTGGGAATACCTGGCATGTCGGCTGGACACCACGCAAATATATCCCAGTTCTCACGGAGGAATTCGACGAGCGCGCTTTCCTATGTGATAGGCAGACTCGAAGAGACATTCACTGTCTTGGTCGGGTCAGTCGGGTGCACTTGATGCGACCTTGTGTCATTGGTGGCGTTGAATGCTCTGTCGACTGCCACCTTCTTGTGCTCCGGCATAAGTGTTCGATCGTTGGAACCGCTAGATCGGCGAGTGTTGCTTCCATGCCGAACATCTCAGAGATTTTGCTAAACTCTCGGTCGCAAGAGTCGGACTTTTGGAAGTTTCCCTTGACTGTGATTACTCCTTTTGGTCCTGGCATCTTCAGCTGGAGGTATGCATAGTGTGGAACCGCCATGAATCGAGCAAACGTCGGGTGTCCAAGTATGGCGTGGTATTGTGATTTCCAGTCGACAACTTCGAACTCAATCGACTCTATCCTGAAGTGGTTCTTGTCCCCGAACGTTACGTCGAGTTGTATGGTGCCTTCTGGGCTTATTGCTTTGCCTGGGACGATACCGTGAAAGGTATTTGAAGATCTTGGCAGGTTTTCGACTGACCTGTTCATTTTGCGGAGCGTATCTGCGAAGATGATGTTTATGCCGCTGCCACCATCCATGAAGACCTTGGACATGGTGTAGCCTCCAATTTGTGCGTCGAGTACCAGAGCAGAGTGCCCTGGACGTACGACCGATGGTGGGTGGTCCTCTCTGCGAAGCTTATTGCCGTTTCGGATCCTTTCAAGAATTCAGTTACAGCAGGAGGTGACATGACCGCCATATTTACTTGTCGAGTGCGAAGTTTTTGCTCCCTGTTGGAAGGGCGACCTTTCTGTATCATGTACATCTGCCCTTGGGGTGGAGGGTACTGAGGTTCGTCCACCCGAGGTACTTGTTGTATGGCACCCGCGATATTTCCGCCTGCAGCAGGCTGTGGTGGTGGAGGTGGTGCCATCAGGACGGGCACGTTGTTTGGCTGAGGCACAGGTGCAGGTGCGGGTGCGTGTGCGGCTGTTGCCTTTCTGAGCTGTACGTATTCAGACGCTAGTTGGTCGAATTCTCTGCAGTTTCTCATCGAGTGATTGGAACGCAATTTTCCGTCTTCCCCTCGTACAGGTGGAATCTGCAATCAGCATCCATCTTTTCTTCGAATGATCGCTCGGATTGTGCGTCGGAGCGCGACTTGCGCCAGTCTTTCCTCTTGTAGCTGTCGCTGCGTTGGCCGCGGTCTCGACTGTCCCGGCGATTATCTCGACTATCCCGGCGATCATCTCGACTGTCCCGTCGGTCTTCTGACCGTCGGTCGCTTCTGTCTTGGTCATTGCGGAGTGTGGAGAGCCCAGCCGCCATGAATTCGGGTCTGTCGTCGTCATAGTGACGTTTTGAACGTTTGCGCCTCCGGTCGTCTCTTTATGAGACTCTGTGGCTTCGACTGCCGCTTTCATGATTGTCACGGGGTGAGGACCCGCGTGTGGTGCGCGCCATGTCTTCTCCGTCTGCCCACTCAGTCGCGATCTTCAGGAGGTTGGCCACAGAGGTTGGCTTTTGGCGACAAGTGGTTCTTTGAAGTCTCGCCTGGCAAGGCCCATGATGAAAGCATCCATGGCCATATCTTCTGAAATTACTCCAACTGAGTTGCGTATCTCAGTCCATCGTCTGATGTATGACCTCAACGTTTCGTCTGACCGTTGAACGCAAGCTCGCAGCTCCTCGAACGTTTTTGGGCGCTCACATAGAGGCTCGAAGTTTTTGATGAAGTCAGTGCGGAAGTGATCCCACGAGTCGTACGTTGATGGAGGTAGAGCCTTGAGCCAGTCGCGGGCTGTGCCTTCGAGCATGAGTCGTATGTACTGCATGGCTGTGATGTTTGTGTCTCGCTGGCACGCGACAGCCAGCCTGTAGTCTTCCAGCCACCCTGAAGGTTCCTGTCGACCCGTGTACTTGGGCTGTTCAGATGTGAGTTTGAACCCTTTGGGCATCCGTGTCTCGCGGATGCGTCGAGTGAAGCACAGAGCTCCGTGTGGCTCAGACTCTCGATCAGAGTATGAGTCGCTACTGTAAGATCTGCGTGATCTGCTCCTGGACCTACGCCGACGTGGGCTGCTTCTTTCCTTCGAGTGGTAGCGGCGACCACTGCGATTATGCTCTTCACGACGCGTGTCAACTAGGGCACGATCTCGACTCCCTCCTGGAGTTTTTGGGATTTGGTGTATGACCTTCGCCGCTAAGGCGAGTGATTTGATCTGTTGGCGATGTAGTTTTGCATTAGGGTCATCAGCTGGAGGCTTGATTGCCTCTAGGTATGCTGCAGCGGTAAAGAGAGCACCCGCGGCTGTTTTGGGTACTGGCACTCCCTCCTCATCGTATGTCATGAAAGAGTTGCCTAGGTTGCGGGTCAGTGCCGCCCTCTCATCTGGCGCGAGGTGTGACAGCCTTGATCTGGGTCTTGTGTCTGCTCGCCCGGTGGAGCTCAGGGAGAGCTGTCTTCTTCGCGCACTCGACAAGCGAGCTTACTTTTTTACGTTCTTCGAGTGTTGCTCTTATCTGCTGCAGTCGAAGTGACTCCTGCCAGTTGAAGTACTGGAAGGTCAACATCTCCTCCTGTGTTGCGTCTGCTGGCATCTTTGTGCACTCCTTGATGACTTTATCTGCTTTTGCTGCCATCTCAGCAGTAATTGTTAGATTTGTGACTCCATCCGGCATAGTAACCGTGCACGGGAACTCTGTAGGCCTGCGACTGGCCGCGGCATCAGATGATTCTGCGGCAAAGGCAACGTAGACCTGCTGGGGTATCACCCGAGGGTATGTGTATGTGTTTTCGAGTCCCGTCATGGACTCGACGTCTTCATCGAGGCTCATGTCGGAGTCGATATGCCCATCGAGTGGTCCGTCTGGACGGATCTCGCTGTCGATGTCCTCTGTAGTAATTAGCTGAAAGATATGAGGGCCACTTTGTCAATCGGCATAGGCAAAGGCGGCCGATGAACTAGCCAGTGGGTGCTACTACCCTATGAATTCCTAATCCCTTTGTCTTGTGTACCGAGGCTCGGTGGCTGGCGACGGGCTGATGCCGTCTTGGCCCGCCCGGGTTTGAGTCTCCTCACCATTCTTCTTAATGTGATGCGGAGTTGCTCTTCCCCCTCCGGTCTATATTTTTTAATCCCTCTGTCTAATATTAATTAAGTGTTGTAAAGTGCGGTTAGTTAAGAACGCCTAAATTTTTATTAAATCCTGACACTACTCTCCTTGAGCATCATCCATTCCATTCGCCGAAACGCTATGAAATCATAGTGATTAGATTTGCTGTGAAAGTATCAAAGATACAATGCTCGGGTACATTACAAATTTCTCCAGGTCAAATGCTAGGGTACATGCCCGGGCAACGGCAGCAGGTGGCCGCCATGTCCCAGTTCTCTCCGGGTGAAGGTATGGCCACAAGCCGCGATGGACATGTGTCGGGGTGTGCCCTCGGCAATTCCCATGGTTGCTATACCTAGGGTTGATTGTGTGGTAGAGAACGCGTAGTATCGGTGGAATCGACGGCTGACAAGCTGGATTTACCCAGGTTCAGGGCCCTCGAATGAGGTAAAACCCCTACTTCCTGCTTGTCTGTGTTTATGGTATGAATATGAGGGTTACAAGGGTTCGGCGAGCTGCTGATCTCGTTGAGGTTCTGATGGCTATGGATTGGTTACCTTGATCGATCACCCTCCCAGCCTTTATATAGGAGGCTGGGTCCCGGGAAACATAACCGACCAAGGTTACATATATGGAAAGCCTTAACCGACTATAACTTGATCTAACTTGGAAAACACTCTTCGTTTTAGGCCTTCCTTCATGGGCTTCGATTAATCTTTGGGCTTATTTGATCATCACGTGCACCAGGTACCCTTAAGCTGGGGTACCCACAGAGCATAACCTCGTCATTAGCCCCCGAGTACTTGCTTGACTCGAAGAATCGAGCATGTGCTCCCTTCATCGTGCACGTCATAGTCTTTGCTTTTATACTCTCGAATTCCGAGCTCAGCTAACAGCTTACTTGAGCAAAAAACCTAACTAATCTCCAGTCAGACTCGATTCCCTGGATTCGAGCCTGGAACACAGTCGAAAGATTTTGCCTAGGGATATTGACATAGTAGGCCTGTCTTACTCGAAATCGAGCTCAGTTAACCGCACATTTGGGCGAAACCATACTAGCCTTCAATCAGATTCGAGTCCCCGGACTCGAAGCTGGAACACTTTTGCAATTTATGCCTAGGGATATTGACATAGTAGGCCTGACTCACTCGAAAATCGAGCTCAGTTAACCGCACATTTGGGCGAAACCATACTAGCCTTCAATCAGGTTCGAGTCCCCGGACTCGAAGCTGGAACATACTGGACAGACTCGACTCAGGCCGTTGTAGGTCTTACTGATTCGTTCTGCAGTTTAACTTTTGATACCTAACGCGTCCGTCAGGATTTTCATCATGTCTGTTGACACGGAAAATTTCAAGGGAAAACACTGTTGGAGCGTCCCTCGGCCCATCTCGATTGCTCGGCGGTCTTACCTTTGCATTTGCGTATGCAGCATCCGAAACATCTGCGATTGGCATAGTTCGGGAATTTATGAAGTTTGATTCTTTGTTTTGTGAAGTACTTAATGCTTTCAATCGAGCCTGTATTCGAGTGAGTTTTTCTTACCTTGTTTGGAAATCTATGGGAGCGCGACAGCGCTCCCATGGGAGTAGCCCCCGAGATTGTGGTTTATTGTCTTGCAATAGAGGACAATCTCAAATCATCCTTTTACACTGCTTTTTGTCAATCGAAATATTTTGTCTTTGAAATCTATGGGAGCGCGTCAGCGCTCCCATGGGAGTAGCCCCCGAGATTATGCTTTATTTCGTTTGAAGTAGAGGATAATCTCAATAATTTTGCTCCTTTTTGATCAATCGCAACAAATTTTTGATATGCTCCCATGGGAGTACCTTTGCTAGTCGAATCCTTGCGTCGATTGTAGTCTCGAACCCACCACTCGAATGTGGACGTTATCACTGCCCCTGACGTCATTCATGACGTCTTTGGCGTGCGCCCGCCGTTTTGACAAGACGTGTCTGTGTGGGCCCAATGTTCAGAGTTTTGACCGCAGAAGACGCCGTTTCAGCTTTGATTTGACCGGACGTGGCGAATTTTTCGCCGCGCCATCATAACCTCCTAGGGTTTTGTGCGTAGTGGGCGACGTGGGATGCGACGGTTGCTCTCTGCGCTCGCCACGTGTACGGCCAGATGCTATGTGCATTTGGACGGACGATTATGATGGGTTTTGCGTTGTGCGGTAAGTAGCAATATTTGCGCAAGATTTTGATTTACTTGCCATTCACTTCCTCTGTTCCTCTTCTTCCTCGCGCACCGCACACCATTGCTCTGCCTCCCAAGCTCCTTGCTGCTTGCTCCTTGCGCAATGGCGCCAAAGAAGATCAAGCGTGCCGCTGCAACTGCCTCCGCCACCGATCCATCGGACAAGGGGAAGGATGCGGCCATGGCGAGTGAGCCTGCCGATGCGCTTTTGAAGATCCCCGGTGACTGGACCAGATCCAGTGTAACCGAGGATACCCTTTCTGAGTACCGTCAGAAGGGTTGGCTGCCACCAGCTGACCAGCTGGCCGCGCGTGCTCCAGGTCTGGAGGTACGCCCTGACCCTCGCAACGGCGAACGCGTCTGCTTCGCTGAATTCCTTCCCCGCGGCTTCTCTCTCCCTTTGCATGATTTTGTGCGAGGGCTTCTGTACGCCTATGGCCTACAGATTCATGATCTTACTCCCAACAGCATTATGCATATCGCCTGTTTCATGGTGCTTTGCGAGTGTTTCTTGGGAGTGTCCCCCAGCTGGGCATTGTGGAAGCATATCTTCAAGGTGCGCCACAATTGCCGGGGTAAACGCCCTTGCCCGGTGGGTGGATTTCAAGTCCAAGTGCGAAGCGATTCGCATTACTTTAGCTTGAAGACAGTCGACTCTGCCCAAGGTTGGCGGACCAAATGGTTCTATGTGCCAGTCGACCAAGTGGTGCTCCCGGCTTTTTCGATTGAGAATCCTCCGAAGAAGACGGTGGCCTGGGACCACCCTATCTCTCCTGCTGAAGCCAAAGAAGCCACCCCTTTGCTGAATGAGATTGGAAAGTTGCTGAAGACTGTTTCTGGTATTCAGTTGATCAGCACTTATTTGAAGATGCGAGTGTGGCCCATGCGCCTTCGTGCCCACCCGATGTGGCAGTATGAGGGTCCACTCGACAGCACCAGGATGAGCGCCTCCGAGTTGACGCCAAAGGAGCTCAGTGCTCAGGTGAAGAAAATCACGAGCATCAAAGCTTCCACAAAAATCGACTTCAACTTTTCCCACGTCCCCTACGGGCCAGAGAAGGCCTTACCCGCAGTGAGTGATTCTTTTTGCCGTTTTTATGCCTCACCATCTGCCTTTGCATCCTTTTTGCTTCCGTTCTTATGATTATGAATTGTACTTGCTATATAGGGTCACTCGACTACCACCTCTCTCCCTCCTCTACCCGAAGCCGGGCCTACTGTGGAGACGGCAGTACAGGAGGAAACCAAGCTGCCCATTGCTGACCCTGCTTCTGCCCACTCGACTCCTCAGGAGAATCCCGAAGAAGAAACAGGGGAAGAGGTGGAACAGGTTGTAGCGGATGCTTCGGATGAATCAGATGCTGAGCAAGGTCCTCGCAAGCCTAAACGCCAGCGTTTGGTTCTTCCGGAGTCTTCGAGTACAGAGGATGAGCAAGGGGACACCGGTAATTCGGGTATCCCTTCTCCTGCCAAAAGCCACCCCTGACTGTCTCCCCTCTGGCTCTCGTCCTCCTGCCACTTCGAGTAACACCTCTCGACTGGGTGTTTTCTCTCTTGGTGACGAACCTGATTCCGATGAAGAAGATGAGCCAAGGTTTGCTTAATGTTCTATTCCTATATTTGCAGCCGCGCCTTTATGGTTTTTGTTTTTTGATTGCATGTGTTTTTGCTTTTTGATACCAGTGGCAAATCGCCATCTCCCCTCCAGTCGCGGACACGTCGATTGTGGCGCAGCCATCCACCCTTCCAGAGGCAGCACAAGGCACTATTCTTGAAGCGGCCAAGGACGCAACTGAGCTGATGGTTGCTGATTTGAACAAGGAGAAGGCTGCCCCAACCGCGGATGTCGTGGCTTCCTCCTCCAAGCCTGCCTCTTGGACTGATCACGTGAGTGCTTCTGTTATTACTTATACTTGAAAATTTTGTTTCTTCTGCACTCGACGATAACATGCGTATTCTGTTTCAGCCTATGTATGCCGCCATGGCCCCTTGGGTCCAGTCCTTTGTTCGGGTGGAGCAAGAGAGGGACTCCCTGCAGTCAACTTCGACTGAGCTTGCGCGTAAGTGTTTTTTGCTAAAAACTCTTCCCTTCTTTTGAAGTTATGATACTAATCGAGAATGTTTTTGAACTCCGCAGAAAACAAGAAGTCAGCTGAGGAGCAAGTGGAAGGCCTGAAGAAACAAGTGCAGGACTTGCAGACCAAGCTCTCCACCCAGCAGTCTGAATCGAAGAAAGCACTTGCTGATGCTCAGGACGCAACCACTCGCCGCGATAAGGAGCTTGCTGCACGTCTGTTGGGCTTGGCCCGTTCTGCCAAAGGTGAATGAACTATTTTTGCGAGTAGCTCTTTGGTTATTTTAGCAGCTTTTGCTCATAACTTCTGCTTTCTGAATTTTGAAGGTTCCGAAGGCACCTCGGCTTCCACTAAGCCATCGAGTGACTCACTGTCACTCGATGATGCAATAACGGAACTCGAGTCTGTGTTGTCCAAGACCAAAGGCGAACTGGCTACCATGACCAGCACCCTTAGCAATTTGCACGCGGGGATGTGTCCTACAGCCGCCGCTCCCTCGACTGCAGAAGGACTGGCTGCAGCTTTTGGCGAAAGATCGTCGATTGTGGCGGATTTTGCCCGCGAACTCACGGTACGCGGCTCGGAGTACACCCTCAGGCTTTTGTTAGGCAATGGTGTAGAGGCCGATTTCGACAGTGCTTTATCGGACTACCCGAAAAAGCCTGATGGAAGGCCGCTATCATTCAGGGGTGTAACCGAGCCAGCTACACGTCTGAGCGAAATCTGCGTCCAGACTATGGAGCGCCGGGCTGAAGCTGTTAGGGCTCAGTCGCGTAAAACTAGGGCAGAATCCATCTCACAGGCCTAGGAACTTTTTATTCTGTAATTTGATTACTCGAACCTGGCATGTATGCTTTTGCTACTTATGTTTATGCTAGTATATACTTTTGGGTGCTATGTTTGAATGAAATTTGCTGAATCATCTGAATTTTGCAACTTCGTGTGTCCGGGCTTCTGAATGTTGCGTTTTATGAACCAGCCACAAGAGTGCGAGTCTGGTGGACCTTCTCCTCTCATACTCGAACATCTAGTCGAGCAAGGGATGATACGAGGGCACTTGCTCTTGCAAAGAATCGAGTGAGTGAACTAGAGCAAGAACTCAAAAACACTCGATCTGAGTTGGAGCTACTGCGTTCCAAGCCAAGTTTTGCTACCCAACGCGAGGATTATGTTCTTGGCGAGATGGACCACATAAACAGGCAACTCCAATGTGAGTTTATGACACCATTTTTGCTTAAAAAGTTTTCATTTGCTTGCATTATGCTTTGGACCAATAGCTTTTTGGCCTTTTGCAGGTTTTGTTCCGATGCCCAGCAAGAAAGTAGGAGGGTCAACCGACTCCTCGATAGTGCTGTTGATGTACCAACTACTGGCAGGCAGCATTTTTATTTGGACAAGGTGCACGCTCGCACACTTGCTACTTTGAAGGATCGAGTATGGCGAAACGCCCAAGTGCTCGAGATGTGCAGACGTATCTTCACTCGCCTAAATTGTGCGCTTTTCCCGTCAGGGCCTCAACCTCAAGGCTTGTTTCCCTTGATCGATATCTTTCGAGTGACGGACTCAGTCAAAGAGTCTTTGATGCAGCTTGCTATTCTTGGATCCAACGCCACTATGGCTTACATCCGCGACCGTAAGCCAAATTTTCGATTCGACCTCCTGCAACTGGCACACTTGTATCCCAATCACATTTGATCGAGACACGCTCTGCTGCTGAGGAACTCATCGATTGCTGCAAGGAGCAGCTTTTTGGTTCTGTACTGGATACAAAGGATGAGCCAGATTCTTAACTTGTAAACTTTTTGAAATCCTGGGCATTCTCGAATGTAAATATGTTCTCTTGTATTTGTGGCGAAATATTTATATGCGTATATTTATGACAGCCCCCGAGTCTATCGAGTGGGATTTTTGAGTAGTTTTGCCAGCCCTCGAGTATATCGAGTGGGTTTTTAGTATTTTTGCTTGACCCAGCCCCCGAGTATATCGAGTGGGGTTTTTAGTATTTTTGCTTGACCCAGCCCCCGAGTATATCGAGTGGGGCTTGGGTTTTATGCTCGAGCCCCCGAGTGTTTGAATAGGGTAAACAATAAAAGGCATATATGAGAATATGGAGGAAAATGTATCTTTATTCGAAATGTGTTTTCGACCAGCAAGCCGCCTCATTAAAAACCTTCCAGTCCCCTTAGGTACCCTGGTAAGGGAAAAGAGTGCGTCTGAAACCTGCTGGTTCTTCCGATATTATGCGCCTATTACATATCTATGCATAGAACTGACGCAGATGCGTCCTTCTATATACTAGTGTGACTTGACGACATGTTGACCGTCTCTGAACCTTCACTCGCCTGCCCCTTGTGCTTCATCGCGTCGTTGATGACCTTGAGCCCTCTGTCGATTGCCATTTTCTTGCTTTCTGGTAGAGGTGTACGGTCATTGGAGACCTCAAGCTCGGCGAGTGATTGCTCCATCCCGTACATCTCTGAGATTTTGCTGAAGTCACGGTCACATGAATCTGACCTTTGAAAGTTCCCGTTGATCGTGATGACTCCTTTTGGCCCTGGCATTTTGAGCTTGAGGTAGGCGTAGTGTGGGACGGCCATGAATCGAGCGAAAGTGGGGCGCCCAAGTATTGCATGGTATTGTGATTTCCAATCGACCACTTCAAACTCAATCGACTCGGTTCTGAAGTGAGTAGGATCTCCAAACGTAACATCGAGTTGTATGGTGCCTTCTGGGAGCACTGCTTTGCCTGGGACGATGCCGTGGAAGGTACTTGCGGACTTTGGCAGATTTTCGACTGATTTGTTCATTCTACGCAGCGTATCTGCAAAGATTATGTTGAGACCGCTACCTCCGTCCATGAAGACCTTGGTCATGGCGTAGCCTCCAATTTGGCGTCGAGTACCAAGGCTGCATGCCCTGGTCGATATACTGCGGGTGGGTGGTCCTCTCGATTGAAGATAATCGGAGTTTCTGATCCTTTCAAAAAATTGTGATGGCTGGGGGTGCCATGACCGCCATATTGACGTGTCGAGTGTGTAATTTTTGCTCTCTATTGGAGGGACGTCCTCGCTGGATCATGTTCATCTGCCCGCGAGTTACGGGATATTTTTGTTCATCTCCTGCTGCATCTGGTGCACGGCTGCTGCCATTTGTGTTCCCGTAACGGGTTGTGCTGGCACCATGTATACTGGTGTCGGTTGCGCTGGTGTTGGTGCAGTATACACCTGAGTAGGCTGTGTTTGTGGTGGTATGGAATATACCTGTGCTTGTTGTACTTGTTGCGGTGCTGGATATGCCTGAACAGGCTGTGCTTGTGATGTAGTCGATGGAATCTGCACTAGTTGAGGAGGTGCACGCCCATCTCTTTGCAGTCGCAGTATATGTTCAATCGCAAGTTGATCAAATTCCCTGCAATTTCTCAGCGAGTGGTTAGAGCGAAGCTTACCATCATCCCCTTTGTAAAGATGGAACCTGCAATAATCGTCCATCTTTCTTCGATTGAGCGCTCAGGATCTTTGTCTGCTCGCCTGCGCCACTCTGGCCTTCTGTAGCTATCGCGGTCGTCGCGTCTGTGTCTCGACTGTCACGTCGATCGTCTGTACGGTGGTCTCGATTACCTCGGCGGTCGTCCGTATGATGATCTCGATTATCACGATGATCGTCGGGTCGTCTGTCAGTTTGGTCGCGACTGTCCCTTGACTGGACAAAGCCTGCTGCGATGAAGTTTGGATGGTCATCGTCGTGATAACGATTCTTGCGTTTGCGCCTTCGATCATCTCTGTAGCTATCTCTGCGGTCTCGACTGCCACCCTCGTGATTTTCATGTGATGCTACGGGTCGAGTGCCTCGTACGGAGTCTTCTCCGTCTGCCCACTTTGTTGCGAGTACCATGAGTGCGGCCATTGTCTTTGGGTCTTCTCGACCAAGTGTTTCTTTGAAGTCTTCCCTCCAGAGTCCGTTTTTGAAGGCGTCGATTGCCCTATCTTCTGATACGTTGCCTACTGAGTTACGGATGGTGGTCCACCGCCGTATGTACGATCTCAGAGATTCATCTGACTTTTGCTTGCAGGTCCGGAGCTCCTCGAAGGTTTTGGGGCGCTCACATAGAGGCTCGAAGTATTTGATGAAATCACCCTTGAAGTGTTCCCACGAATCGTAGTATGATTCGGGTAGCGATTTGAGCCAATCGCGAGCCGTTCCTTCCATCATAAGTTGTATGTACTGCATAGCTGTAGTTGTGGTGCCGCGCTGACATCCGACTGCCAGCCTGTAATCTTCTAGCCAGCCTGATGGCTCTTGTTTGCAGTTGAACTTAGGCGTGGTAGCTAGCGAAAATTTCTTGGGCATACGAGCCTCCCGGATCCGTCGAGTGAAGCATAGCGCTCCACATGGCCCGATTTCTGCTTCCGAGTCTGAGCTGTTGCTGTATGACCTCCTCGAGTGGCTCCTACTGGAACGATGACGGCGTGAGCTTTTTCGACTGCTCCTTCCCCGAGGGCTTCGACTGCGACGGTCCCGATCTGTATCTCTCCTTGGAGTTGCTTGTGGATGCTGTATGGCTTGTGCTGCTATTGCCAGTTGTTTGTACAGTTGGAGGTGCTGATCCCTCTTTGGGTCTCCTGCAGGAGGTTCGATTGTTCTGAGGTAGGTGCCTAGCGTCATCAGCGCCCCGGCTGGCTCAGTAGGTATGGGAACTCCTTCCGCGTCGACTGCCATAAAGGCTGGGTTTAGGTTCCGAGTGACCGCTGCACGATCTGCGTCTCCGAGGTTTATGAATCGTGACCTATTCGCGGGGTCGTTTCTGCCCGTTGAACTCGTAGACAATGCTCTTCTCGAGCACTCGATATGCTGGCTTGCTTTTTGCGTTCTTCGAGTACTGCTCGGTAGTTTTTAACCGTATCGATTCTTGCCACTGGAAGTATTGTAAGGTCAATACCTCTTCCGGAGTTGCGTTTGCTGGTAGCATTGTGCAGCTTTCGATTACTTTGCTCACTTTTTCCGCCATCTCTGCGGTGATGGTCAGCGTGGTTGTTCCGTCTGGCATGGTGACTGTGCAAGGGTATTCTGTAGGTCGACGGCATGTTGCGCTGCTGATGTTTCTGCTGTACTCGCGGTGTACACCTGATACGGTACCACCCGATCTTCTGCCCACGTGTTGCTGATGCGCATTATGGATTCGGCGTCGTCATCCAGGCTCATGTTGGAGTTGCTTTGCTTGTTGGGGTTTCCGCCACAATCGAGTTGATCTTCGAGTGCTTTGTCCAGGCTATCTGCGTCGCAGGTGAATATCTCGTGGCTGGCACGGATTTCTGGGCCGTTGAGATCGGCGAGGTATATGTTGTCATCTATGTTCTCCTTGTTCCCCGCGACGTCGTTGCAGTCGACGACGTTGTCGAGTGACTCGATTGAATTGTTTGGGCGGTACGCAGATTCGATCTCGCTTCTTCCAAATCTCTTTGCCACCTCGTCACGGAACTCTTGCGAGGTCATGGACGTTGCAGAGTCGCTTGGCGATTGGATCGGGACGATCTGTGACGATGTCGCGCCCAAGATGGATGGTGTTGCAGTCGAAGCGTTGTCGATTGTCTCCATGTTGAGTGTCTCCACGTCGAGTGGGTCTAACAGGTCCTGCACACCATCTTTATCGACAAAGAAGTTAAATTTTCCAACCGTAATATCCAAACCTGATTCGAGTCCGGCGAAGGCTTGTTGAGCTTCCATCGAGTGCGGCGTGAGCCTCCTTGGAGATTTTGGCGAGTGATCGCTTTTTGAATTGATGCTGGTAGATCTTGCCGGCGAGTTGCTGTTTGCAACGGTGGTCGGTGATTTGCTTTTTGATGATGCAGTAGGCGAGTTACCTTGTGCAGATGCGATCGTCGGGTGGCCGCTTGATGATGAAACCGGCGAAACCGTGAGCCCAATACTACCTTTCCCACAGACGGCGCCAATTGTCGAGGTGTGCCCTCGGCAATTCCCATGGTTGCTATACCTAGGGTTGATTGTGTGGTAGAGAACGCGTAGTATCGGTGGAATCGACGGCTGACAAGCTGGATTTACCCAGGTTCAGGGCCCTCGAGTGAGGTAAAACCCCTACTTCCTGCTTGTCTGTGTTTATGGTATGAATATGAGGGTTACAAGGGTTCGGCGAGCTGCTGATCTCGTCGAGGTTTGGTGGCTATGGATTGGTTACCTTGATCGATCACCCTCCCAGCCTTTATATAGGAGGCTGGGTCCCGGGAAACATAACCGACCAAGGTTACATATATGGAAAGCCTTAACCGACTATAACTTGATCTAACTTGGAAAACACTCTTCGTTTTAGGGATTCCTTCATGGGCTTCGATTAATCTTTGGTCTTCTTTGATCATCACGTGCACCAGGTACCCTTAAGCTGGGGTACCCACAGAGCATAACCTCGTCAACATGCATTACATTGTGCAGGAGGCCTGCGCCGCCAACCGCGGATCATTTGTTCTTGTACTTCTGCATTACGATCGTGCAGCAACAAACTCATCAAAAAATTATACCCAAACTAGAGTTGCTACTGAACACACACAGATTCAATTCATAAACAGGATTCCCACAGCAATGTAGTACCAAGACTGCAAATCTGAAACTCACAACCTGATTTCTCAATGCACAACTGGTTCAGAACATGCAGCAAACTCAGAGTTAGATGCATGTATAATCAAAGAACTACTGACCATAAAAACTGGCAAATGCAGTTATCAAATGTGTAGAGGCAAAACGATGCTGTTACTTACTGCTTTGGCCTTGGTTCTTCTATCCCAATACTGATCCGCAACAACCACATTATTCATCCTTTTTTCTTTTGCAAGGAAGAAGTGACACATTGCGTATCTTAAGAACTCATGAAAAAGACCTAAATTTAGGCAACACATCCAAAAGAAATAAATAGCACTGAAACCAGCCCCGGCTATTTTTGCAGTGGCGAAAGGCCGGTGCAATTCAACATACATGAGCTTCTTCACAACTCCAACTCCGGTTGGAGTACTAATGCATTCGGCACACACTAGTCAGCACTAAGCCTCGAAATATCGAACCAGATAGATATCCAACAACAATAAACACAGACAAAATGGGATATCAGAACATAAGCAGAAAACCAACATTGAAATATCCACGCTTGAGAGAACATGTAAGAAAACCAAACGCACCCACACATGGGCACACAGAAAAATGCAAGCAAGATCAGATCAGTTCACAGGTCTGCGTGCCACAAGTACATTCCTAATTAAACGAAGCAGGTCAATGTGCGTTCAACCTTCACGCCAATTGACGAATGTCAACGGAAGTTAGCAAATTAAGCGATTAGTTCCTACAAAGTGCACTTCACAGCTGAACGGTGCATGCTACATAGAGGGTCGATCTCCGCGTCAACCATACAGATGGAAGAATCTACATCAAACAGACCATTTCTGCATCTCAGCCACCAGAATGTAACTGCAGGTACCTGCAGTGCAAGTAATACCATCAGCCAAAGAAACTTGTGCTATTCAATCAGGAAAAGTTGTTGAGTTATGCTCATATATTTTTGTCTAACTCAACCAGAAAACATTAGTTTCACAATTTGTGGTAGTGCCATTAACTCCAAAGTTGAATCAACTAACATTATTGGACAAAACCAACATCTGAAACAGAGAACAACAATAGGTAACTTGTAGTGTGGCGGTACACTTGCAACTTCAGATATCAGAAGAATTGGTTAAACTAGTATGAGAATAGGCTAAAAGAATAGTGGGCATATGAGGGGCTCCTGGGCTAGGATAGTATAAACAAGCTCATAAGCAACTTTTAGAAATGTATATATGAGCTAGCTAGTCACTAGCGAATCGAAATTGATCAAATTCCTGCAGTACAAGACTCCAGCAAGGGACCGTGCATAATCTTATTAATTGGCACTTCCTTGGATCCAATAAGTAAAGGTGATGCAGCAACAAGTAAAACTGTAAGAGTAAAACATAAATATATGCCCGAAGGACGGCGAAGAATTATTAGTTCATTTGCGACTACTTAGCATGACAGCAGTCTCATCTCCGAGCAGGCACAAAGCCACGAACACATGCATAAATAAAGAACTAGGAACGGAAATAAGTAAAGAAACTTGGATGGAAGGGGAGGCCAAACAGAAGAGCACATGCAGTATATAGGGGAAGAACATGGATGGAAGGGAGGGCAAACAAAAGATACAAAACTTAAAAACAAACTGTTATTGGTGATGAAAGCAGTTTTAAAGATGAATCTAGTCATGTCCAAATGATCCAGTGTTCAATATCAAGTGTAAACATCCTGGTGGCTAAAATTGAAGATATTATATTGCACATAAAGCATACATAGCTACATATAGTTGGAGTTTGACCAGCCAAACCATATCAGTGGTCAGTGCATATATACGCAAATTTCACGGACAACGAGCAACATGCTAAGGAAATGTTTATCCAAATTCCAAACAGCTAACACTAGAATAACCGCCCATAAAACTACAATGACTGCAAGCAAAGACATAAATACCATTATAAGATTTAGTGATAGCAATCATAGTTCACTAGGTATCACAATGATCAAAATAAGAAGCAATGTAAAGTGGCAAAACTATAAGTCTAAAATGGTCAGGTATTGCTATCATATCAATTACTTGTGTAGACGGACCAATCTGCAAGTTACACTATGACTTGATTTTTTAAAGCCAAAGTAGTAACAAGTATAAGTGAAAAACAAATATATCCCCCAAGCACAGTGAAGTGTAAGTAGTTACTTTGCTACAACTTAGCACGATAGCATTCTTATCTGTGAGCAGGCACGAGCATAGGCACACAAATAGCAAATGAAGGAAGGCTCCTAGCTAAAGGAAGAAGAATCCACACTACCAGAAGGAACTGGGGGAGTACTAATGAAGGGGCTAACTGAGAGCAAGGCAGCTTGATGGAACGTAAAGGCAAGCGGAAAAACACATCCAGTAGAGATGGGGCCGGTAAAACATCAACAAGTAAAAGAGAAGGTGGGTGGGTGAAAGCATCCAGAAGAGAAAGGATATCTGCTGAGGAAGGGATGAGGAAACAGGGCTGGAGAAAAGATGCAAGACACAGCCTTCCATCAAAGCATATATGGTGGCCAAATGGGCAACATACTTTATTTGAAGGAAAGAGTTGTAGAGAAAATCTTAAGAGTCATCTCTTGTAGAAATATCAGTAAACAGAATAGCATACATGTAGAAGATAAACTTACCTGCTCAACCAGTACATCACGATAGCATATCTGACAGGACAATCCTCTTAAGCACTGTGCGGAAGATCAGTTGCATCATGTCCACCACCATTACCTATTTCTGCAAGCATAAGAAGTCAAACAACCAATGAAATTCCAACAAAAAGCCAAACTCATAGCTGTAGTTTGAAAAAACAACAGTTTTGATACAGCATTAGGAATAGATAAATAAACTACACCTACCTCCAGATTAGTTTAAATATTTTTAGCATTAAAATGAAAGGAACTCAATCTATTATTTTTCCTAGGTACAAATGGACTTGCCACGAGCGACACATTATGTTAAATGTATGTTAGAATGACCAACTATTCGTAGATTTGAAACAAATTAATCATTACTGATTTAAGATTACTAGCAAGATTAGCAGAGAATCCGGAGATAATTATACTGAATGATAGAATTATAACTAGCTCCAAGCTTCCAAATGTACCTATTGATTCAAAGAATTTTCATAGGGATTTCGAAGGATTCAACAAGACAAAAGTTGATACAGGACTTGCACAGTTTTTTAGAGAACTGCTGAACAGAGAATAAACGATTACTAAATAGTAGCAGCTCTGAAAGAAATTAGCGATAACAATGCACCATGATCTAAAATATATCATGCACAAAACTCACAACCAACTCCAACTCAGCACTCTGTGAGCTATGTGCTAGTACTAATTCCAACGGTTACAAGACTGGGTTTGAGATGTGGTCTTCAGCTATGCCACAAAACAACATATTTCTTAAGCAAATCAACAGGATAGTACCAGATCAACATGTTTATGTGCATATTTAGCAATTCAACCAATGCATGGTCATGGTCTTTAAAATGTCAAATTTCAGAACATAAACTTATTGCTTGGAAAGCTCCATATGTGAATATAACAAAACACATATTGCTTGCACTATGACTAATTATTCACAAACCAGAACTAACAAATTAAGCAAACATACAGAAGATGTAACGAAAATGCAAGACAACAGAGAAGATGCTAGGGCCAGTATTATTCATACCTGGAAGGTAGAAGCTCATGTAGGGTAGGACGCTAAAGTATTCTCTAAGCTCATCAACCTTCTGAACCTGCCCCGAATTGAGCTTGATCGTGAATAAGCCAACACCAGAGCAAACGAAGACGACATCCACACCCTCTGCAAAGCCAACCACGACGAAATGCACACCCTTTGCAAAGCCATTCATGAATGGATCGCCATCGACATTGGCAACAGGTATTGTTCCCTCCAGCTCGATGACCCTGTATAGTACCCATTTTGCAGCTTCTCCTTCTGCATCCACCTTCCTTGACCACGTATAAAGGCTGGAACCCTTAATGCAGGCAAAGCCCAGTGAAGTGTTGTTCTCCATCGCCGTGATGGCAATGCCGTACACGTCCTGTTGCGGCGAGTCAATCATGGATAAGCGATCCTTGCCCAAGTCATACTTGACGATTGCATTGGACCCACGAACTGTGAAGTAGACTGCATCTCCGACAAGGGCACCTCGCCTAGGCTGGAGATAGGGTGTGTAGAAGCGTCCCAAGGGTCCATCTGCATGTCGCTCTCGCATGTGCTGGGCATAGGTTTCACAGGTGTCATCTAGGCATACTGGCACGCTCCACGCACCTGTCTCCGATGAGTAGACGCTCGCAAGTATGATGTCCTTGTACTCATGGGTGGCCGCGAAGACAACGCGGAAGGGGCCGCCGTGGCAATCGAGGTGGTCGCAGCCGTCGGCGGCGCAGAGCACCACGGCGGAGTAGATGAGCCACTCCATTTCCTCCGGCTCGCCTGGCAGGTAGTTCCGGTCGCCGGTGACGGGGTCCCAGACCAGGTAGTCACCCTCGCACTCATGCAACATGTGGATGAGGACGCGGCCGTGGCGGCAGTCGAGGGGGCGCGTGCGGCGGCCGTCGGCACCCGGGTGCGGGAACTCTGGCATCGACGTGGTGGAGGAGAAGCGGGCAGGCGCGTCCCCTTGGAACACTATGAGTTGGTGGAGGAGGCCGAGGAGGGGAGGGGCGCCGTGGAATTCGCGGTAGCGGCGGCGGAAGCCAGGGTCGCAGATGATTCCGAGCCACGGCTTGCAGACGAGGGCGGCGCGGAAGAGGTGCTCGGGCTCGTCCGGAGGGAGGCGGAGGAGGATCTCGGCGGTGACGTCGTCGACCAGCGGCGGCGCCGCCGCCGCCATGGTTCGCCGGTGGGTTTGGGTGGGGAACAGTCGGAGGGGCTGGGTTCGCTCGTGCTTGCGGGATGCCAGTCGAGAATGAGATTAGAGCCCAGGAGTTTTTCTTCCGAGCGATAACAAGCCCACGATAGCTAAAGAGAAGGCCCATTTAACCTCAGAATTTTGTTTTCTTAGTGAAACCCCACAAGCCCACACCATACCACTTCAGACAAAAAGCTAGAATGTTTGAAAACAAAAGTACACACAACCATATACTCCCTCCGTTCCATATTAATTGATTTGCTTTTGTCCAAATATAGATGTATCTATACTTGTTAGGTGACTAGATACATTCATGTATAACCAAGTGTGAGTCAATTAAATCCGAACGGAGGGAGTACTTACAAACGGTTTCAAATATCCACTGAGACAACTAACAGAGAAATCTTTGTTATACGAGCATATCCCACCAGCGCTCTCAACAGACAGGCCGACAACTGTGTCGGACGGGCGGTGGTAGGATCACCGACATGTTGCCCCCTATTGGAACCGGCTGTAGCCAGCGACACTCATAATAGGTTTTTATGTACAAACACTTAAATATTTTCTAAACTAAACCGGTGAATTTCATCCAAATTTAGAATATATTACAAATTTGAATGAAATTCTAAAATTACTAAACCCTATTAGTGGCTATCGAAGAAGCGGTTGAAGACCAAAAGTAGTCGAGCCCGCCCCCATTGGCCCTGCCATTGCCCGCGCCATTGTCGTCGTTGGGGAACGTTTCGATGCTATACTTGGCCGACGACCATTATTTTGCGAACGCAGGGTCAGCCTACTGTATCATGTTGTACAACATCACCATGGCTTCTTTGAGGAGTCATTCTAACTCTTCACCATTCATATCTGGTCTCGCCAGCGGCGCGACGACCACCTTCTTCACCTTTTTTGCGGTTGAGGAATAGTCGGTCCTTCGCTGTGAGGATTGTCATGATGGCTACGGGCCTGCAGCTACCAGATGGCGTCGCCGTCCACCGTGGAGGTGCTCTTGCTTGGGGGAAGTGGGGTGATGTGTGGAAGGAAGATACCCCCCACGACTGCTCATGTTTGGGGACCAGCGGGGCTGCCGAAGCGTGCCAGGACCGCCCCTGCTACTACTTCGAAACAAACGGGGACACTGGCCACGCGAGGACAACAGACTGGACAGAGGGTGCAAGGAAGAAGAGGAGGAGCGTGGGCATGTAAACCTGACATCGGTGCAAACCACGACATAGGGTCTAGGTCTAGGTTGTGCCTTTGGTGGTATGACGATATGGAGTGCGCCGGTACCACCTGCGAGTAGTGACTAGCGACATACAATGGTTGTGTTCCTAGTGGTGTGCGAGTTGCTCATGGGGAGTTTATCGTCGGCGTCTCCTCAATAAGCTCGCCTGGTTCCATGTTCTGCGGGAAGTCCTCTCATCGTTCCCCTGCATGCAAGGATCACCGAGGTGGCGAAAATGAAGCAGAGGAGAGATCAAAATGGGAAGGAGCTAGTCCCAAGTGGCTGCTTGTGAGAGGCTTTGGCACCCACTACCACTCGTCGATTGTTGGCCGGCTCCAACCTGTCATGGAATATGCTAGCTAGCCGAATGGTGGCTTTTCTCCTTCCTCGAGGCAAAGAGGCCAGACGGTAGGTACCGTGCTTTCTACATGGAGTCTCTGGGGTGGTGCCATGGAGGATCAGCCGTCCCAAGTGGTGTCATCCCAGGTAGGGATGTGGAAAGTGGGATAGCACAAATTTTGTGATCCCTAATTTTTTTTTTGCAAGGACTTGTGCATCCTTAATCCCAGGTAACGATGAGGTTGTGCTTGTGAAGAAGATGACAGGGTCCTCTTTGTAAACTTTAGGGACGAGTTCACCTCTCGGCTCTCCTCTGTTATTAATGCAGCTACCCAGACCCATCCTCTGTTCGAAAATATAAATAAGGTAAGCGATAATTAATCACAGCAAGTCAAGGTGCATTCCACCTTCATGGCAGTTGCCAGAGTGTCTACAGAAATTACGATTAAGAGATGGAAGTCAGCAATTAAGTGACATCCTAAAAAATGTTTAAGTGGGGTCCGTTTGGGAGCTCCGTTATTTTGAAGTATTCTGTTAATACTTCAGTTTCTAAATATACTGAAGTATTAAATACTCTAAGGCGTTTGGGTCGAATGAATACTGTGGTTTTATAAACTGAAGTGTTGTACGAAGCTACATTTTTTTGCCATATTGGAAACTTCACTCCTGACCACTTTTTTCTAACCTGAAGTATTGTACAAAACTGCAGTATTACTTTTCCAGGCACTTCAATGCTTTGTTTTTACCTTTTAGAAACAAACTGAGGTCTCAAACGATTAAAAGAGGTATAAGATTTAGCGAATGCATACTCTTCAAATATCGTGGCTATCGTTAGTCCACTAGGCTATGATGATGATCCAAAGTGAGCAGGAAATGTGAAACGGTAAACCTATAAGTCCGTATAAATAAAGCAAGTTTGGAAGGAAATGCTCAGTTAATGCTACTTACAGCATGCAAGTCACACTAGGACTTGATAGCCCATAACCGCGGAAAAAGAAGTTAAAGGTGATGCATCAACAATTAAGAATCCAGAAGTAAAACAGAAATATATCTCAAAGCACGGCGAACGGTTAGTTCATATGTAACTAAGCATGGCAGCAGCTAGTTCAAAATAAATAAATAAAGCATCACAATAGTAATAGTCTCAACTCAAAACTCTGAGCAGGCACGAACATATGCACAAATTGAGAATGAGGAACAGTTCTAAATCATCAGTCATTGGAAGGCTAAAGGGAGAAGAAACTACACTAAGATAAGGAAATTGGGGAGTACTAAGGAGGAGGTAAACCGAAAGGAAGGAAGACGGATGGAAGGGAGGGCAATAAAAAAAAGTATATCCAGTAGTTAGGGGGAGAATATAAGTAGATAAGGAAAAAAAGTTATTTGTCATGAAAGCAGTTTTCAAGATGAATCTACTCACGTCATTTTGATCTTGTGTTCAATATGGACTATAAACATCCAGCTGGCTAAAATTGAAGATATTACTGCATAAAGCATAGCTACATAAAGTTGGACTTTTGACCAGCCAGATATTAGTGCCAATCCTATATATGCAAGTTTGGCGGATAATGAGGAACATGCGAAGAAATGTTTATCCAAACAACCTTACAGTAGAATAATGGTCCATAAAACCACAATAATTGCAAGAAAAACAATAAACAACACTATCAGATTTTATGAAGCCATAATCTTAAGGTATTGTGGCCATCATTAGTTCAGTAGGTATCACAAATGATCAAAATAACAAGCAAGGCAAAGTGGCATAACTATAAGTCTAAAACTAAATGAAAATTGAAACCAAATGGTCGGGTATTGTTATTATATCAATTACTTGTGTAGACGGGACCGACATGCAAGTTACACTATGACTTGCTAAACCATTAAGCACATAAAAAGTTAAACGCAATGTAGCAACAAGTAAAAGTTAAAACAGAAATATATCCCCAAAGAGACGTGGTAGCATTCTCATATGTGAGCAGGCACGGAGCATAGACACATGTAGGGAATGGGGCCAGGGAGAGGAACCCACACTACCACAAGGAACTGAGAAAATATTAAGGAGGTAACTTGAAAGCAAGGCAGCTGGGTGGACGAGAAGGCAAGCAAAAAATACATGCAGTAAACAGCGGGGCGGTAAAATATCAGGAAGTAAAAGAGAAGACGGGTGAGTAAAAGCATGAGATGCATAAGAGGCGGCCAGGTGAACAACATACATACAGAATTGAAGCAAAGAGTTGTAGATAAAATCCTATTGCGATTTGGCTTGAGAAATGTCAGCACAAAGGATAGCAGTGCATTGTTTGAGGGCATAGGTCCGATATCTCAACATACATTAAGAAGATAAACTTATCTTCTCAACCTGTACATCATGATAGTATATTTAACATGACAATCCTCTTAAGTATTGTGTGGAAGATCAGCTGCATCATGTCGACCAGCTTTGCCTGTTTATGCAAGCATATAAGAAGTCAAACAACTAATGACTTTAAAGAGTATTTTGAGAACATTATATAATGATGAATACGCACTCAGACTATTAGCTGGTCATAATAGAAATTATCCCGAATTATTAAGCTTGTTCGATGCCATAAATACTAGCAAAAAAGCGATCATGAACATTCATTCAGACTAGGTTAGCTCAAATATTTTTCCCATGAAATGAGCTCAATTTATTAGTTTCCCCACGTACAAATGAACTTACCAGTCACAGCACATTATCTCTAAGGCGATAGACTGACCAACTATTCGTAAAATTCAAAAAAATTAAGTATTACTGTTTTAAGATAATTAACAAGAATAGCAAAGATAATCATATTGAATTAAAGAATTAGAACTAGCTCTAAGCTTCCAAATGTACCTATTGAGCTGCCTATTTGAAAATTCAGTTTGTTCAATCAAGTTTTTCATGTGTCTTAAGCTTCCAAGTTCCAACTATGGATTACATCAACCAAGTGCGAAAAATTAACTTGGTTTTGTTATACACGAGTGTGAAGGCATGCTATTACCTGCAGGGTAAACACTTTCGAATGGACGACATGTAAAAAAGCCTTTGGTTTTGTCATTGGAAAATTTCTTGGCCTCCAGTGATTCAAGCTGGAGCATGAAGTGCTCGGTAGATGTTGATAGAAGCACCACATTATTGTACTCAACAAAGCCTACTACCGACAGAAACGGTCTCTTCCCCTCTAAATTCTGCGGAAGTACTTTGTCCAGATCAATAGTTTTTCCCAGCACCCACGAAGCAAGACCATCACAATTGGTCTCCCTCTTCCATAATTGGGCGATATGGGAGTCTATCAGAGTCAGTAAACCAAGCCCACCACCCTCTGCCTGCATAACCGAGACATCGGAAAGACATTTGACGCGCATGTCCCCTCGCACAGGTACCATAGCTAGGCTCTGCCTGCCCAGATCAAACTCCATGATGCCATCCGAAAGAAGCCAATATAGGGAATTCCCTACCATCGCAACGCGCCTACCCGTAGAAGATACAGGAGATGCGGCAACAATATTGTACAGCTGTCTGAGAGGGCACGACAAATCCCATTTGACGAGGGAATCCTCAGCCTTGTGAGGAAGCGGTGTTGAGATGATATTACTCCATACGCCGGTCTCCGACGAGTAAACGCGGGCGACCAGGAGTGTATCTTGTTTCTCTTGGTTGCCTAACAAGACCACCTGGAAGTGGGGGACGATTCCAGTAGCGCGAAGCACCGCGCCGCTGATCGGGGCCTTGTCCATGTCAAACCCTGGGGGAACTGCAATGCGCTGTTGTTCGCCGGTGACGGGGTCCCAGACCAGGACCTGGAGACGCTTCTGAAGGAAGATGAGTACGAGACCATGGCGGCAGCTGAGGCACCAGAAGATTTCACGCTTGTGGAACTGCAAGGAGAATCGCTCGATAGGGGCACAGTTGGGGGCCTCCAGAGCAGGTATGAAGGAGAGGCTGGGGCGTTCCACATCCGTGTCGATGAAACCGAGGAAGGGAGGGTTGCGGCTGTGGTGGAGGCGGAAGCGGCGGAAGAAGCCGGGGTCGGAGACGAGGCTGAGCCAGCGGTGGCAGATGGCGGAGGCGCGGGGGAGAGAGGACGGCTGCGGGGGAAGGCGCAGGAGGATCTCGGCGAGTAGGTCATCATTTTTCAGCGGCGGCGCCGCCACCGAGCGGATTCTGGCTGTCATCTCTTGCGGGATGACACTCGAGAGCACAGAGCACTTTGCCGGTGAAATTAAAGCCCACGATTCTTTCTGCAGAGAGAAAGGAAGCCCACGATAGCCAAAGATAGAGCCCAGTGCACATAACCGTCTATATAGCCACTGAAGCCCAGGACGCTCATTTTGTAGAGAAAGCCCACAATACCACTACACACACAAAGTTCTGAAAAAGACTACACACCCAATACATGGGTTCAACCGTTCAAGTGTATATAGTATTTGCGATGCACATATCTACTGAAACCTAACATGTCAATCTTCATCTACATGGAAATATTTGTTGTAAGAACCAGATAATTGACATGACAGTCGTGGCCCGCCTCCTCTTGGCCTCACTAATCGAGGCTTTGCCGGCTAGGAGTTCTACAAATGTGGGGCTTCAACGTACCGACACGCATGACGGATCACGTCCTCTGGCAACAATTTCGACCGCTAGCAATGTGTCTTGTCCAAGGTGTGTACTCCCTAGACATGTGTGTCATGATATGGCACACGGCGACGTTTAGCATCAGACACTATTTTGCGATGACCTCCGTGTTAGAGCCAAAGTGGCGCCAATCCAAATCATAGTCATTTTATTGTAGATTGGGAAGAGCATATTCTCTTATTCTTTAAAGCTAATTTGATATCGTATAAAACAAGCATAACAACTATAATATGTTTTCATTAAAAAACTTAAATTGTGTTGAAATCAATTTTATACTACCATGCAAACATTGGAAAGAGATGGTTGGAACAATTTTAGTGTGTAGAAACGGTCACATTTTACGCAAATGATAGTACCTATTTCCAGTTGTCATGAGAGGATGTGTAAGAATTAGCGCAAAAAACGATACACCTCATTCCTATCGCGTACCAGCCTATTCCAGCCTAGATACGCATACTGCTTTTTTTTTTCAGGTACGCATATTGTGAGACTTCATCTTCTGAACGTAAGTTGTGTCAACATGTTACGTAACTGTCTATTCAAAAAATCTTAGCCATATATTTTAGATCTCACTGAAAAATCAATTTAGATCTCGTTAATTAGATGATGGGGATGAACGTAAGTTGTGTCAACATGTTACGTAACTGTTTATTCAAAAAATCTCAGCCATATATTTTAGATCTCACTAATAAAATCAATTTAGATCCCGTTAAAAAAAATAGAAGATGGGTATCAACGTGTTGACTCTGTTAGATCTTATGATATATATTTTAGTATATAATAGATAGTGAAACAATTTTAGATCTAGCAATAGAAAATAATTCAGACGATGTAGCTTAACCTCGTGTCTTTATTTTAGATCGGTATATTGATTTTAGTATCTAATAGAATAGATAGTGAAATATTCTGCTCGGGTACGTACATTAAAAATCGTCCAGGTCAAATGTCAATATTGCCTTCGGACCTCCAATCTTGATGTCACGGCCTGTATGAGCAACTGCAACGAGAAACGAAGCCATTAGTTACTCAGAAGATCTGTACCATTTTAAGAAACAAAGAAATGACAGAGAGAGCTTCCCTATTATGGGATATTATAATGTTCAACAGTTGTGGCTGTAGCAGAAGTAATAAAATGAGTTTATGTGGGTGTCATCAATACGTACGTACAATAATTTTAATCCGGCTTTGATTTGGCATATCCTTGCTCCATCACAACAACCAAATTTATTTGTCTTCCTTGTGAGGAAAAAATTGAAAAATTATGTTTCTCAAGCTTTATCATAAAAGAAGTAATATTCAAATGTTAGACAACTCAACCAAACCTGGCCATACATCACCACTAATATAAAAAGGGAGAGAGAGGGGTGATCCAAATCATCCCAGCCACAAAACAATTCATCCAACGGTTATTAACAGGACTGACTAAGGGCTAACCACGGGAGTCCTCCGAAACTTACCTCTTCACTAAATGGTAATCCTAATCACGTAAAAAAACATCCCGCTAATCACGCAATAACCTCACCGCATCAAGCGCCGGCTGCTCTCTCCATCAGCGCCGCCGACGACCTCCATCCCGGCCGCTGCTACTGCGCCAGCCTGCGCGCACACGCCGGCCGGTCCGCGGCCACGCATTGACGCCGCCGTCCGTCCGTCCCCTGCTCGAACTCCAAGTCGCTGTTCGCTGCGCGCCCTCCCGCGTTGAGCCAGTCAGACCACCGTCGCCCACTCCTCAGTTATCCCGACCAACTCCACCATGGCCTTTCCTCAGCGTCCTTCATCGTCCGCCCGCGTGGCATCAGTAAAACCATCCCTTCTCCCTGTGAGGTTAACGCAACACTTCCAGTATGATTCTTCTATCTTCTAGAAGCTGAGATCTCAATAACTTTGCTCTACTTCAGCTTTTAAAAAATTTCTTTGTCTGTATCGTTGTGTATGACAAGAATACTTCATTTTCAATCAGTTCTGGTTGTTTCTCTTTAAGGATTGCGCGGTGCTCTTTTCTGTGCTAATGTTACTTCCCGTTCTCCCCCAACTCACAGAGGTAAGGGATTGACAGTAGTGCATTTCATTAGAACAGAAAATAAACTTACTTGCATCGATAGTCTAACATGCAACTACTTGCACACACCTCACACCTGCATATATCTTTGCTTGCACATGTGAATTGCTATCTATTAGTATATTCGAACGACCTAACTTCACATACAGTAGTGGTTTCCTTTCTGTTGTAAGAATAATTTTTCGATTATATGGTAATTTTTTCCTGTACTTCTATGATATAATTTAACTCTTTGGATAAAGAGTTAATGTACTGTCCAATTATTATTTTTATTATGTCTCTTGAGTTTACACGATGATTTTTTCCTGTACTTCTATGATATAATTTAACTCTTTTGATAAAGAGCTAATTTAACTCAATCCAAAGGATGATTTTGAGACTCTTGAACTCAAATTCGATGCAATGTATAGCAATATATTTATAAGATACATGTCGAATTTTTTATTTATATTATGTCTAAACTTGTGTAAACCGTATCAAAATGTTTGTATTTTGGGTCTGACTATGACATCTTTTCTTGTTAATCTACTTCAGTCTGGTTGTTTTTCATTTTTTCAATGAGGATAATATTAAACCCAAAATATAAGTGTTGCAGTTTTCATATTTCCATGTAATTAGTTATGATTTTTTTACCCTAAAAAAATCATAACTAATTACAAGGAAATATGAAAAATGCGACACTTGTATTTTGGGTTTCCATATTTCCGTGTAATTAGTTATGCATTTTATTAGTCATGTTTATAGCCCATGGTGAGACTTAAATCGATGGATGTAGGGTGAATTTATTTCATCAATCGTTGAGCATAGATGAAAGAAAGATTGATTCTTATCCCTATTTTTTTATCGTAGTAGTTTTGCATGCGGGAATACAAATATATATATTTGAGTGGGAATATAACGCAAAATACACGTGCAATGCACGTGCAAGATTACTAGTCAGATAAAAAGAAGAAAAATATGTCGCTGCAGCACTTAAGCAAAGGCGGTTATCGATGTGTATGACAGACCTGAAACCGCTACACTCGTCTTGATATCACACTGGGGACACACCCGTAGCTGCACTTCTCGTCATTGGTGCGCACACTCGAGAACAGAGAGGAAAAACAGAGAGATTCAGAGTTCCTATTTTCATTTGTTCTGATGATTCATGCATCGTGATTTGCAGCTAACACTGAGGCATGTGTTACAAGACGCGGATCCACTAATAGTTACTTCAAAGATCTTTGATTTTAAGAACCAAACAATTACAGATAGACATTGTCGATTATGGGATGATGTATGTTCAACAGCTTTGATCCTAGCAGCGACCAATAAAACGAGTCCAGAGCATCTTCAACAAGCGCGGCGCACTAAATTTTTTTGCAGCACCGAAATAGCGTTTTAGCGCGCGGGGAAGGGGGATTGATTTTTCAGTCGCGCTATATTATTGCGCGCCGCTGGTAGCGCTCCAGCAGGCACGGTTAAATCCAGCGCGCGCAGCACAAACAACAATCACACACAAACATAGAATTAAGAAAATCAAACATACACAAAATAAATCAACAATAAATAGTTCAATTATTACAACTCAAACAAATAGTTTATCTGCAATACAACAAATAGTTCATGAATACTACAACAAATAGTTCATCTACAATAGAACAAACATACAACATCAACTCATTGTTGCCCATTCCATGTCCATCATTCCTCGATGAGATCATTTTGAAGCTCATCATGCGTATAGGCTTCTCGAATGGTTTCTTATTGGCGTGTATAGCCAGGATCATTGCAGTGTTCTCCTCCTCTTGAAGATCAAATTCTTCATCAGAAGAATCATAGGACGAACTCATCTACAAACATGAATTTAAACTAATTCAAACTACAAACGATAGGAACAAAATTTATCTAAAAAAATGAAAGTTGGAGGCAATACCTTGCAAGTGTTTTGTCAAACACATTGTGGTCGCCGAGCTGCAAACGGCCGTCGGGTGCTGTTTGTCGGAGGAAAAGTGCGCCGGAGGGGCAGCGGCGAGGAGGAGGCAAGGAAGCAGCAGCGATCGTCGGGAGAAGTGGGGGAAGCGCCGGTGAGGCCCGATTCACCACGGCACGCATGACCATAGGAAGCGGCAGCGCGTTGGGGAGAAGCAGGGGAAGCGGCGGCGGCAGGACTGGAGCGCGGCTTGGTCGCCGGAGGTGGTGGGGAAAGGGGCAGGCGGCGGCACGAGCGCAGGGAAATTTCAGATATGGCAGTTGGTCAACTCGCGCGCATATTTCCGTTGTCCCGCGCGCTGGAGCGGGCGCACGAAATAAACCGCGTGCGATGCCACAATTCCCAGCGCGCTGGCGCCGGTTTACCCCGCGCGGGATTATACCGCGGCTGCTGGAGCGCTTAGTTTGGCCCCACGCCCTATATTGACGGTTTTTCCATCGCACGGCTTATTAAACGTGCTTGTTGGAGATGCTCTTACGTGGATGCCATTTGTAAGTAGAGGCATATCCAGAATGATGTTAATCTTGCTTTGATTTAGTGGTTTTGGATTATCCGTCGGTAGATCACAACATCCAAATATATTTGCCGATCTTGCATGGAAAATTTTGAAAAAATGTGTTTCTCAAGATTACTCATAAACGGGTTAAATTTGAAATGTTAGCCAAACCTTCGCCATATCTCAAAGAAATTTTGCTACTGGTTTAAAAGCAAAGGCAGTTGTCGATGTTTAGAAGCAAATCAAGGCTAATATTTCTCTAGATTTGATTCATCTATCCCTGCTTAATCAGAACAATTAGGTTGTTATTCATCTTTATCCTTTCCCTGAAAGAAATGAGACCTTGCATTTCTTCGAAAGTTTTATAAAATATTTCAAATGGTAGCCAACTCGTCAAAGAATCCAGCAGGCCTTCCCAGCCTTCTCCTTAACCTCCTTAACTAAGCCTTTTGTCCCAAACAAGTTGGGGTAGGCTAGATATGAAATCCTTTCATGAGGACTTCTCAGGAGGTCACCCGTCCTAGTACTACTCTCGCCCAAATGTATTTCATACCCATGGGACTGGCTAGTTTTTACGTTGGCTCGCCAAGCCTATCACAACCCTTAGATATGAAACCCTTTCACGAGGACTTCCCAGGAGGTCACCCAGCCTAATACTACTCTCGCCCAAATGAGTTCCATACGCATGGGACTGGCTAGTTTTTACGTTGGCTCGCCAAGCCTATCACAACCCTTCTCGTTTACCGGGCTTGGGACCGGCTATGCCTAGAAGATATAGGCGGAGTTTCAGCAGGCCTTCCCAGCAATTCAGAAAAAACACTGAAGCCTCTTGTTTAATAGCCAGGGAGGAGCAGAGGTGCAATTCGATTAAACTACATCTAGTCAGCGCTAAGCTTTAATGCCCAGAGACAAATCCATGCTATTTATTATGCCTTTGGCTTTGGTTTAACTATCCCAGTCCGAACCACAACAACCAGATTATTCAATTTTCTTTTGCATGGAAGATGTGAGACAGTTTATTTCTTTAAAAACAATAAAGAACACCAGAATTTAGGCAACCCATTCAAGGCTTCACAGCACCAAAAAAAAACAAAGCAAAATAGCACTGAAATCCATCCAAACCTCTAAATATCAAACTAGGAACCAGGTATAAACTCAACAAATAACACATACCAATAGGGTATCTAGGAACATAAAGTCAAAATCTCGATGCTCTCTACAACACGGAACATAGTCAAACGCAGCCACACATGCGCACACAATGAACTGCAAGATCAGCTGAAGGTCAGGGCGCCACAAGTAACTAATTAATCAAAGCAGGTCAATGCGCCTTCAACCTTCATGCCACTTGACGAATGTCTATAGAAATAGAAATTATATAACAGACCGAAGTTAACAAACTAAGCGACTAGCTCCTACAAGTGCACAGCTCCTACAAGTGCACTTCACAGCTGACCAGTGCATGCTACATAGAGGGTCGATCTCCACGTCAAGCATACATACAAGTGGAAGAAACTACAGTCAATAGCCCATTTCTGAATCTCAGCCACCAGATAGAGACTACAAGTGCACGTGGCAGCTACACAGAGGGTCGATTCTGCACCGAGCGTACAAAGGGAAGACACCACACCCAAGAGCCCATTTCTCCATCTCAGCCACCAGAAAGTAACTCTAGATACCTGTGGAACAAGCAATATCATCAGTCCAACAAATTTGAACTACTTTTTCAGTAAAAACCATTGGATTTATTCTCATTAGCTTTGTATGACATAAACAGTAAACGTAACTGCACACTTGCGAAATTGTGCCGAAAGCTCCAAAACCGAACCATCTCAGTATTCTTAGACAAAATCAATATCTGAAAATTAGAACAGCAACAATTAATTTGTAGTGTAGCGGTACACTTTGAACTTCAAATTTTAGACGTATTTGACTACACTAGTCCCAAAACAACAACGACATATAATGGGCTCATGGAGTTGGAAAACACTGGCTAGCCCATATGCACACTTTTAGAAATGTACGACCAAGTCACTAACAAATCAAATTTGATCAAATTCATGCATTACAAGCCTCGAGCAAGGCACTTAATTGATACTTCCTTCGATCCAAAATGACTCATTTTTTATTCTGCACAACATCATACTTCAACACTATTTTAACCTTTTATGATGAATCCAGTCATGTTTTGATCGTGAGTTTGATACGAAGTAACTCCCTCCGTTCATGTATGTAAGACCTACAGTTTTTGGAGGAAATTCCAAAATATATGGTTTATTGTGATTTATGGAAAAATTACCTATCCAAAAATGAGTTCCAATCTCGAATGGAAGGATTTTACGGATTGTTTTTATTTGGTGGCTATTAGGGACTCCTCACTTCTAAATTTTTTCAGAAACAAATTAGTTCACCATATGCCAAATACCCATATCTTAATATTCGTGCGGAAAACTATAGGCCTTACATACAGGAACAGAGGGAGTATTACATATCCATGGTGGCCAAAAGTTAGAAATTAGATTGCACATAAAGCATAGCTACACATTGGGCAAAATGGACACGAATAACCACGAGCTGAAAGTAATTCACAAAATAAACGTTCGCCAAAATATTTTCATCGAACAAACCATTTCGGGTAGAGCCCAACAACAAGGCGCTATGCTCTGCATTATAGCGTCTCGAGCCAAGGCGCTACACTCCCTGCCAGCGTGGCGGCTGCGTGGCCATGCGGGCCCCACTCTTGGCTATGTAGCACCTATGGGTGAGGTGTTATGGTACGACGTGTAGCACCTTTCGATCAGGCGCTATGCTCCTAGTACATTAAGTCGCGCAAGGCTTTCCCTAGCCCAGCTATCTCACTTACGAACACACAGAGTTAAGTGAAGGGTGAGGCGTTATGGTACGACGTGTAGCACCTTTCGATCAGGCGCTATGCTCCTAGTACATTAAGTCGCGCAAGGCTCTCCCTGGCCCAGCTATCTCACTTACGAACACATAGAGTTAAGTGAAGGGTGATACTCCTACTAGTCTAAATGTGGATCGTTTAAATTCGTAGGTGCAGGTGGCTCGTTAGCATTTAGACGCAAAACGATTATCATATCCAGCTCTAGGTCCCCACGCTATTACTTCATCCCAAGCCTTGTTTGTCAAACGTAGTCGTCTTCCTCTCTACGTTAGTGTGCACAACCCGTCGGGTAGAGCTAGCTTGCGAGCAGGTTTAGATGTCGGGCGATAGCAACAGTCGCATCACTGTCAAATTCACTGACCAGGTCTATCTCACTTTGATCCCTTCCTTTTCAAAGAAAATCTCACTTCAATCCCTGTGATCCCATCCCTGCACAGCTGATTTGCAATTATTTGTATTTTGTGTGATTTTTTTCATATAAAAGTTGTAATACACAATGCATTGGTCTTGACACTTTTTCTTTTTTCGAGACGAACGGAGCACCGTCATGTGCATCGTGTGATACATTTGGTTCTTGATACTTTGTCCCTTTGTTTTGCAGGCTGGCGAAAAGACTTTCGTTCGCACGAAAAGATCGTCCAAGTTTGCAGACCTGATGAATTGCTACTGCCAGGACAAGGAAGTGGATATGGTTGACGTTGTGTTCCTTCTTGACGGTCGTAAGATAAACGACGAGAGGACCATCGACGAGGTAGGCCGGTTTTAGTTCTTTTATGGTACCCTCAACTAGATATGGGCCGTTTATTTTTGTGGATCTAATGGCCGGGGAAATGGGACACGCCGTAAGCATCACTGTCGCCAGCATGGTCGCGATGCGGAGGAGACGCACGACCTCCAGCTGCTCCATCGTGAGGTTGCGGCAGCCTGCTCGATAGCATGAATCCAAGAAGGACAAGGTGGCGGGGGAGCACGGCTCCAGGTCTGGATTGGGGGTTTGCATCGGCAATGTTGGTTTAAAGCACAAATCAAAAATCAGGATCATGGAGATGAGCAAAACTTAGAGGCACTCCCCTAAATCTTGAGGGATGTCGCTCAGCTAAGTACGGCGCTAGCATCCGCGTGATGAGTTGGAGAGCTTTGGCAGCCGCCGCCGCTTTAGGAGACTGTTAGCCGATGACGGATGTGGTGGTCGCATCATGTACTCAAGCGGCTAACAGTCTCCTCAAGCGGCGGTCGCCGAAGCTCTCCAACTCATCACGCGGATGCTAGCGCTGTCCTTAGCAGAGCGACATCCCTCAAGATTTAGGGGAGTGCCTCCAAGTTTTGCTCGTCTCCATGATCCTGATTTTTGGATTCGGGCTCTAAAACTAAGATTTCCGACGCAAAATCCCCAATTCAGACCTGGAGCCATGCTCCCCGCCACCCTGTCCTTCTTGGATTTGTGCTACCGAGCAGGCGGCCACAACCTCACGATAAAGCAGCTAGAGGTCGTGCGTCTCCTCCACATCACGACCATGCTGGCGACAGTGATGCTTACGGCATGTCCCTCTTCCCCGGCCGTGAGATCCACAAAAATAAACGGCCCATATCTAGTTGAGGGTACTATAAAGACCTAAAACCGGCCTACCTCGTCGATGGTCCTCTCGTCGTTTATCTTACGACCGTCCAGAAGGAACACAACGTCAACCATATCACTTCCTTGTCCTGACAGTAGCAATTTCAGGTCCGCCAGATTGGACGATCTTTTCGTGTTGGCGAAAGTCTTTTCGCCAGCCTACAAAGCAAAGGGCCAAGTGTCAATAACCAGATGTATATGCACAGGCCGGTGCTCCGTTCGTCTCGAAAAAAAGAACAAGTGTCAAGAACAACGCATTGTGTATTATAACTTGTTATAGGAAGAAAATCACACAAAATACAAAGAATTGCAGATCAGCGGCGCAGGGATGGGATGACAGGGATCGAAGTGGGATTTTCTTCGAAAAGGAAGGGATCGAAGTGATATCTACCGGTCAGTGAATTTGACGGTGATGCGAATGTTGCCGTCGCTCGACATCTAAACCTGCTCGCAAAGTAGCTCTACCCGACGGGTTGTGCACACTGACACGGAGAGGAAGACGACTATGTTTGACAAACAAGGCTTGGGATGGGATAAGTTATAGCGCGGGGACCTAGAGCTGGATAGATAATCGTTTTGCGTCCGCATGCTAACGAGTCATGTGCACCTAGGAATTTAAGCGATCCACATTCAGACAGTAGGAGTATCACCCTTCACATAACTCTATGTGTTGAGATAGCTGGGCTAGGGAGAGCCTCGCGCGACTTAATGTACCAGTAGCATAGGGTTTGATCGAAAGGCGCTACACGCCGTACCATAGCGACTCACCCATAGGCGCTACATATCCAAGAGTGGGGCCCGCCTGGCCCCTTAGCCGCCGCGCTGGCAGGGAGTGTCGCGCCTTGGTTTGAGACGCTACAACACAGAACATAGCACCTCGTTGTTGAGCGCTACCCGAAATGGTTAGTTTGGTTAAATAGTTTTGGCGAACATTTATTTTGTGAATTACTTTCAGCTCGTGGTTATTCGTGTGCATTTTGCCTACACATTTTTTGGACCAGCCAAATTATATTAGTAGCTAATTACCCATTACAATTATACATATATACATATGCATGTTTGGCGGACAACAAGCAACATGGTTAGAAAATACCTAACCGAATAGCCTAAAACTAGAAAAATCATCCATATAACTACAATAATTGCAAGCAAAACGATAAACAAGATATATGATTAAACGAAGGCATACTCTTCAAGTATTGTGACAACCGTTAGTTCACTAGATATTACGATGATCCAAAAATAAACAGGAATGTGAAATGCAAACTAGAAGTCCCTATAAATAAAGGAAAATTGAAAAAACAATTTCTCAGTTAATGTTACTTATCAACTACTAGTCTAAGCAGGTCAGCATGCAAAGCACATCAGGACCTGATAGACTCATAATCAGTTTACCACAGAAAAAAATTAAAGGCGATTGGACGCGGTAAAACTATAAAATTTAAATAGATAGTGAAGTGTAACTAGTTCATCTCCTAGTACTTACTCCCTCTTAGCATGATAGCATTATCATATCTGAATAGGTATGAGCATATGCGCAAATAGGGAGTGTGGAAGGATCATGCAGAAGATAAGCTTACTTGCTCAACCAGTACATCACGATAGCATATCTAACGGGACAATCCTCTTTAAGTACTGTGCGGAAGATCAGTTGCATCATGTCCACCACCATTGCCTATTTCTGCAAGCACAACAAGTCAAACGACCAATGCATTCCAACGAAAAGCCAAACTCATGGATGTAGTTTGAAAAACAACAGTTTTGATACAGCATTGGGAATAGATATATAAATTACACCTACCTTCAAATTTAAAGAATATGTTGAAAACAGTATATACTGATGAATGTGGTAAAAATGAAGAACATGCACACTCAGACTCTTAGCTGGTCAGAATAGACAAGATATCCATTATTAAGGTTGTTCCATGTGAGAAAAAAGCATACTGATAATCCTAGCAAAAAGTGACCATGAGCTTTCGGATTAGGTTATATTCAAATATTTGTAGCATTGATACGAAATGAATTTTATTTATTGGTTTTCCCAAGCACAAATGAACTTGCCACTCGTGACACATTATCTTAATGTGATAGGATGACCAGGTATTTGTAAATTTCAAATAAATCTATCATTACTGATTTAAGAGTACTAGCAGGGTTAACAAAGATAATCATGCAGAATGAAATAATTTTAACTAGCTCTAAGCTTCCAAATGTGCCTACTGATTCAAAGGAATATCATAGGGATCTCAATTATTTTTGACAAAACAACGACAGTTGACTATGCGGAGTTAAATAATTCTCATGGAAATGCTGAACAGAGAATAAAAGACGAGAAACTAAATAGTAGCAGCTTTGAAGGAAAACAGCAGCAGACTATGATCAGTTAGTCCTTATTAGCGATACAAATGTTCCATGATCAAAAATATATCATAACCAACTCCAGGTCTGCATTCAATGACCTATATGCTAGTACTAATTCCAACGGTTACAAGACTGGGTTTGAGATGTGTCTTCAGCTATGCCACAGAACATTATAAGAAAATCTGAAGCAAGGTGGATAGTACCAGATTAACATGTTTGTGTGCATATTTAGCAATTTGACCAATGCATGGTCATCAACGCACCTGGAAGGTAGAAACTCATGTAGGGCAGGACGCTAAAGTATTTTCCAGGCTTATCAACCTTCTTAACCTGCCCAGAACTGAGCTTGATAGTGAATAAGCCAACACCAGAGGTAACGAAGACGACATCCACACCCTCTGCAAAGCCAACCACTACGACACGCACACCCTCTGCAAAGCCGACCATGAATGGATCGCCATCGATATCGACAACAGGTATTGTTCTCTCCAGCTCGATGACCCTATACTGTACCCATTCTGCAGCTTCTGCTTCTGTGTCCACCACCTTCCTTGACCACGTATAAAGGCTGGAACCCTGAATGCAGGCAAAGCCCAGTGAAGTGTTGTTCTCCATCGCCGTGATGGCAATGCCGTACACGTCCGGTTGAGGCGAGTCAATCATGGATAAGCGATCCTTGCCCAAATCATACTTGACAATTGCATTGCCCCAGCGAACTGTGAAGTAGACTGCATCTCCGACAAGGGCGCCTCGCCTAGGCTCGAGATAGGGTGTGTAGAAGCGTGCCCAGGGTCCATCTGCACATGCCTCTCGCATGTGCTGGGCATAGGTTTCACAGGTGTCGTCAAGGCGTACCGGCACGGTCCAGGCACCCGTCGCTGATGAGTAGACGCTTGCAAGTATGATGTCCTTGCGTTGATGGGTGGCCGCGAAGACGACGCGGAAGGGGCTGCCGTGGCAGTCGAGGTGGTCGCAGCCGTCAGTGGCGCAGAGCACCGCAGCGGAGTAGATGAGCCAGTCGATTTTCTTCGGCTCGGGCGGCAGGTGGTGCCGGTCGCCGGTGACTGGGTCCCAGACGAGGAAACCACGCTCGTCGCCGAACTTTGCGGGATGCCCAAAATGAACGAGAGCGAGATTAATAAAGCCCAGGAATTTTTTCCGAGAGATAGGAAGCCCACCACGTTTGCAGCTAAAGTTAAAGCCCACGACACCAGTACACAAAAATAATGATCTCGAAAAAAACACTACCCACAACCATTTGCAAGTTCAAATGAAGTATTAGGGTGAAAATGAAGGGAAACTTGTTGGAACCAATCTTGTTATTAGTGCTAAGAGTAGTTGTTAGATCATGTTTATTTCTGTTAGCTTTCGTGAGTCGAGCAGTAGTATGATCTAGCTGCGGCAGTGTGTGCATGCAGAGGTGTGTTCACATGTGCACAATGCAAAGCTAGTACTAGATTAGTTAGTTGAGTAGAGAGTGGATGCATGCGTGGTATCCATCAGATGAGTAGCATGCACGTCGTGTGCTGTTGCTGACCGAGTTGCATGGCCGTTAGAGGCCTAAGTAGTGGACCGAGTAATTAGCAAAGAAGTGTGGCGCCGGCTGAATCGTGAAGCCGTGGTTACGTGCTTTGTTGAGGTCCTGAACAATTTCTCGTCTATTTAACTATTTTTTATGTATGTACTTTGGTGTATAGACCAACGTATTACATTGCTATTGTATTACGACAAATTTCTGCTTGCGTATTGTATTTGTCTTGAATCTGTTCCATATTTATTTCTGATGATTTCCAAACCGAATGGTGCCAATCCAAACCACGGTCATTTTATTGTATCTCGGGAGAAGCAAATTATCTTGTTATTTAAAACGAATTAATGTATCACTTGAAACAAGGATAACAAAAATAATTGTTTTCATGTAAAACATCATTTCTGCTGGAATTAATTTTGAAACGGCACGCAGACATTGGAAAGAGATGGTTGAAACAATTTTAGTGTGTAGCAACCATAGCATTGTATGCCAATGATAGAACGAATTTCCAGTTGCGGTGGGAGCACACTCTCAGAGTTGATGGAGACAACTTCTTGGTGTTTTAGAAACGAAGCAAGGGATACTCCATGTATATATACCACTTACAGCTTGCTCATATGTTGATCTCTTTTTTTTTCTTTTGCTCATATGCCTAAATACCCCTAAAAAAGTTTGGCTTCCAAATATGCGACTAGATATTTGTAGCGGGTATACAATTACCGTTGCTTGTATCATTTGCAAGGCTTATCCCTTCCCTCCCCGTCACTGTAGCTGAGGCGAAGAAGGCGATTTTTGGGGCGAACCCGTCGATCCACCGCGTCCGCGCCGCCGAGGCGTGGGATTCCTCTCCTCCGCCGGCTGCTTCGGCAGCGGGAGGGTGGGGGATCCCCGTCTCCGGCCTGTACATACGGTAGGGTAGGGTGGGATCCCCGCCGGCGGTGCCCTGGAGGAGGTGGTGCTGGTGGTGGGGTGTTTGGTGTCGGCGCGGCCTTCTCCGGCGGCGGAGCTCTGCGGAGCTCGTCTTCTTCGCGCGCGACTTGTGGGCGCTCGAGGCCCGGTGGGGTTCTTGAGCTCCCTTGCCTCCCGTCGGATCCGCGGTGGCGGCGGATCCGGTGGCTGGAAACCGGAGCCGGGCGAGGTCGGCGGCTCCTCTCTGCGTCGGGATCGAGGACGTCTTCGGCAAGGTGGAGGTGCAGGAGTGTGAGGGTGCTTGCCGTGGTCGTTTACCGGCATAAGTTCCGCCGCGGCGCGGCGGGCGGGCTCTGCGGCATCTTTCAAGAAGGAGGGCGCCCTCAGGCAGTGGTCAGAAGGTGGTTGATGTTCTTCGTCGCCGGCGCCGGTGGAGTTGCTGTGCTTCGATCTGGTTCTTCTTCCCCTACGTATTGTACTTTCTCTTCTGTATTTGTACTGTGTACTTTGTATGTGGTACTGTGGTGTTGAATATACGTAGGCTTTTCAAAAAAAAAAATTACCGTTGCTTGTCAGATTTTTTATCGCACCGCGGCCATTCTACAACTTAGGTCACGCGGTAAGCAAAAAGAACAAATTGCGAACCAACCTGCTAGACTCGGTCTCTCTTTGATGTTCTCTCTTGGCCCATTAGCTGTGATGCACATGTCAAAATAAATATGTGATGCAAGTTTTGGAATTTATTCTAGGAAAATAATCAAATTACGGCTAAATTGTAATATTAAAACTTGATAACTTTATTTATCATACACCAGTGGATAGAATTGACACAATATTTGACAAGAACAGTAAGGCCACAATTTATGATATACTGTTTTTCCATATTTTTCAAAAAAGTGTCGAGTTTTCACCAAAAAAATTCCAAAAACTTGATTGCTCTTAAGCTACTGCCCATGTTTTGTCGAAATTTTACCAGAATATTAGGGATACCATTTATTACTTATTGTACTGTTTCAGCTATTTCTAGGCGGTATGGAATTCTGACCAGATTTTGATTAAAAAATGATAACTGGTTGTCTCTTAAATTATACTGCATAGATTTTGATGAAATTTGAGCATAATAGCATGGACAACATTTATCATTTAGAAAGATAATATTGAAAAGTTTTCCATTTCAGTAGCACGTCGGCAGCATTAGTAATTTTAGCAACATTTGGTTACCACTTAGACATGAACTTAAAATAAGTATGCACACATATCCAGAAATTTGAAATTCTACATAGGATAAGCGGAAATATTGTGAAATTCCATACCACTTTTTCCTATTTCATGATGAAATTTAATCTAATTTTTTGTGTAATTTTCATGTTAAAATTTTAATGCCAAAATACGTCACATCTTCTTTATTCTGAAATCAGCACTCATAGGCCATGCGTAAGGGAAAACTGTTTTCAAGCGCCACTTGATGGTCAAGTAACTATCGACCGATGATAATGGTTTACACATGCCTAGTGCAAAATTTAGAGGCACGCTGGAAAGCTGGAAATTGTTTTTTTTTAATGAAACGGGACAAAAGAAAAGCTGGAAACTGTGAGTTGTCTTCACATATGAGCAAGTTCCCGTGGAATGTATGGAGTTTTCTTGACAAACAAAATAGTTACATTAGTTTCTAACAGGAAAATATGAACTTCCTGCAAGCAATTTCAGTAGAAACAAAAATTCACTATGTGAAGGCGTGGTGTGAAAATAAACCATGAGACAGTTGCTAGATTAATTAGTCAATTTATGATTTACCTATTTTTTGCTAAAATAACAAGTTTACTCTAAGAGATATCTTTCTTGGTCGATACTCATACTTCTCCCTATACTTAACATTAATCATACAGTTAACTCTAATGGGGTCCCATATAAACAGCATTGTATCAAAACATTCGCCACACCTCAGAGAAAAAAAAGAAGAAAAACATGCCCCAGTAGCAAAATAGAATTGCTATTGAAGCTTAAAGGAAGTCTAATATTGCTCTGCTTTGATTCACCTATCACTGTCCTGATCAGAACAACCAAATTATTATTTATCTTTATTTTTTTCCCAGGAACAAGTGATACCCTCTATTTCTTCAAAAGCCAACTCATAAAATATTTCAAAATGTTGCCGGTCACATAAAAGAACCCAACAAGCCTTCCCAGCAACTCAGAAAAACGAAGGAGCATCGAAATCACAACGGCCGATACAGCACTGAAGATAATCAAACACACACACATGCACACACGCTAAAATGCAAGCAAAAGATCAACTGCAATGAGCCCGGCACAAGTTAAGTACTGATTAACCAAAGCTATCTTCATCCTTCATACCAGTTGATGAATGACTACATAAATTAGATAATACTAGACAGGAGTGTGCAAATTAAACAATTATTTCGTCCACTTCACAGCTGACTGGTGCATGCTACATTGATGGTCCTCGTCGAGCATACAAAATGGAAGAACCTAAACCCAACAACTCTTTACCACAATTCGGCCACCGGATTACGGCTCTAGATACCTGTGGAGACAATACCATCAGTCAAACAAATATGTGGTATTCCTTCAATCCTTCAGGTAAAACCATCAGAGTAATTCTCATAATTGTTTTATGGTTCAAACAGGAACCATGAGATTCACCATTGTGGAAATCGTGTCAAAAGCTCCAAAGTCGAATCCTATCATCATTATTAGATAAAACAAACATTTGAGACAGAGAACAACAATGGGTAATTTGTAGTGTAGTGGCCATCCTTCTACTTCTGACATTAGCAGTTTTTGGCTACATCGGGTCTGACTAGATGCTATAAGAACAGTGGGAACATGAGGGGCTCATGGAGTAGGAAAGCAGAAACATCTGGTTTCTAGCTCAGAGGCATACTCTTAAGAAATGTACGAGCTAACTACTTAGTAAGAAAATCGAATTTCATCAAATCATGCCATACAAGCCTCAAACAAGGGATCGTGCATCATCTTATCAATTCAGGGTCCAAAATGACGGTCAATGTTTTTTACACTGCACAACATCAAGTAATACTTTCACCACTACTTTAAGACAGTATGCTAGTAAATATTATAAAATGTTATTAGTGATGAAACAAGTATCAATAATGAATCTAGACATGTCATGTTGATCATATTTTCAATATGAAGTACAAGCATAGCTACATATAGTATGGACCAGCCAAATTATAGCAGTGGCTAATGGCTAATGGCCAATGGCATATATATGCAAGTTTTTCGGACAACGGGTGACATGGTGAGAAAATATTTAACCAAACAGCGTATTGTCCATCAAATTACAATATCTGGAAGAAAAAAAAATATGATTTTAACAAATGCAAACGACACAATGACATTCCAAAGAAAATCCAAATAGAAATAAGGAGGCATTAGTGAGATATTTAGATAAACACTAGCAAAATGCCCGTGCGTTGCAACGGGAGAGAAAAATCTTAAACCATGGAGACGCACAAAGTAAGTTCTCACTTGATACAGCCCTACAAAGGGATAATAGTTTTATTCATAAAACATAAATGGCAGCCAACACTGTACTTAGACATCATTGTATTGAATGGGACTCAAAGTATGTTCGGAGATACCGCTGTACTTAGACATCATTGTATTGTCAAACTATAGCAACTATTGACCACTCTACCTGCATTGAATCTAGTGCCTTATATGAACTAAAGCAAGGTAATCTAATTTTCTGTACATCATATAAGGAACTTCTATTCATCGCAAATACGTACATTAACTAAATCGAGAAATTGAAGGGCGGACCTGGTGCAGCGGTAGAGCCTCACCGCCTGTGACCGAGAGGTCCCAGGTTCGAGTCGCGGTCTCCTCACATTGCACTTCGTGAGGGAAAGGCTTGCCACTGACACCTTTCCCCAGACCCCGCACAGTGCGGGAGCTCTCAGCACTGGGTACGTCCTTTTAACTAAATCGAGAAATTGAAGGAAGCAACAAACAACAAACTGCAGAGGACGAATTAAAATTCAGAGACAATATGAAGGCTTTCATTTGGTTATAAAAGGAAGAGATGGAGCATCATTTTAAACTTCAATTACAACGGTAGAGATGGGGAAGTTTTTAAGCACAATGTAAGGATGCATGAGCCGCTACTTCTGTAGCCTTTTGGAGGAAGCAATATACCTGATATATATGGTGACCAGTGATAAAATAGGCATGGCATGCACAATCTGTAGTCCAAGCAGCCACCGTTTCAGATGGCAATGAACATCCAAAAAGACTTTGCAAATGAGTTGCTGAAATCGAGTACAGTTGGAGGGTAACATAAATCATTTTTGAACGTCAATGATACTGCAGAATCTGACGTTACGAAGTGTCAATGACCATAAAAACCACGGTAAGGGCAAATCACGAGGCTCTTCTCTGTTTTTGGTACTTCTGGCTGTAAGAAAATCACAATCAAATGTGGAGAAAGGAGGCGCTGGTAGGTGCGGGTCTGCTGAGGCCTGAATGTTCACGAAGTTTGACAACAGCAGCGCGTCCTGCCCTTACAGGACCATGCGCTGGACGCTTGGAGGTGGAGCACTGGGCGCGGCCGGAGAGAAAGTCGTGGAGCAACGGCCAGGAGTGGGGTTGGAGATCTGCAAACGGCGGGCACGACGCAGGAACTCGTCAATGTTTTGGTTGATGAACGACGGAAGTCGCGGTATTGGGGGCATTGTAGGGGAAGTCTATGGCGGGGGAGAGAGACTTTAGGCTCGCGCCGGCGCCGATCTGGAGCAGGTTTGGCCTTTCCTCCATCGGTCGCCGCCGCGCAGAGGAGAAAGAAAGGAGGGATCGGGTGGATATGTTTGAGGGGGCTAAACTGCAAACATGCTAATGCTTTGGACTGCGGGTTGATTTCCTATTTACCAAGGGAGTAAAGTGCAAAACGGCGCGACGTACCACGGACACCGTTACTTGTATTATACTAGTTGAATGCCCGTGCGTTGCTACGGACGTGTTACTATATATTTTCTCAAGTCATATATGCAAAAGATAGGCATATAAACTTCCATATACATATCTCATGGGATGTACAAAATCTAGTGGGACGCTGTCAGTCTCGGAACCAGCTCCATGTGATTGTCTCCACAATTGTCTCGAAGTGTCCTAAAAAAACATGTTTCAACACTACCTCAGTGTGTTGGTATGGTCCCCAAAAATGTCGAAGTATGACTTATTATGACAAAACACAACAAGTTTCTGATGTGTTGATTTAAGAAAGGAGAAACGTTAGAAAGCTTGGTAGCCAAGCATGGTAAACACGAATGAAAAAATGGGAAAATGAAAAAGGGAAATGCGCTAGGTGCAAGGCCAATACAATCTTAGGTAATTTCTCTCTGTTGATACAAAAGCCACCCCTGTGTCACAGGGATTAGCCCAGCTGAGACCCAACAATGTGCTCCATCCAAGATCCTGATGAAGACATCCGGAAACGAAGTGGGTCCATTGTTAAAAACCCGCTCACTGCATTTTTTTTCAAAGTTGCAACCAGATTAAGGTCGTCTCAGAGGAAATAGCTCTCCCGTGGCAGGAGTGGAGGCATTAAAAAGTGCTATCAAAACGTCTTCCAGTTTTATGAACACAACTTACGCTCACATAAATAAATATGAAAATTAAAAATTAGCATTTTTGTATACATTGGAAGGGTCACCCTTCCGACCTCTACATCATGCAATGTTTTTAGAAGAAAGGCACCAGGCACCAGGGCCCTGCTTTATATCGCAACCAACATATAATGTTGGGCCAAAATAATTACTCCCTCCGTTCGGAAAAAGATGTCATAAAAATGAACTATAGATAGACCATTTTTTGTGACATCCTTTTCCGAACGGAGGGAGTACATTCATAAGCTAACTCCCTCTGCTAGGATACTACTTCTAACCAGCCAAAATAACCAACCAGAAGAACTCACTTAACATAAGGCAACCTATCATCCCAGTCAAACATCGCTGAAACAAACAGGAAACAAAGGGGACCAACGTCCAGAACTTAGACAAAACTAAAGATAAAACATCAAATAGGCCACTTCCATCAGCTCGCAGGAACTTGTCAGCACACAATATCTCGATCCAGCATGCCTGCATTGGATAGTAACTCCAACTCCCACATGAAAACAAAAGCTCTCAGGAAACTCCCGCAGCTCACATACTTAATATTTTTTACGCCCATATCTCACCCAGGCCGATTTAGATGCCTCATTTTTCTTCTGCGTTCTTCAGGCCCAATCGAGCAACTCTTGGGTCTTGGCATCCGACAGAATCCGCCAGGTCTGTAAAAAAGATAGGACACGAAAGATTGCATCAGCCGGTTTCTTAAGATTTTTTTTTTTAAAATACTTTATTTCTAACTTTCTTGTAGCGGATGAGACAGTCAACATCGTTTCGCTAGTGCAGCTTAACCTTGTAGAGAAGAAGCTGGGAGATTGGGTTGCCTTGCGGGCCTGCGGTGACGAAGACCCCCTCTGCCCTACAATGTGTGTGCAGCTCTCCGCTGCCTCCTTCACTGCCATCAGCCCACAATAAGTCAACATCAAAACTCTACGTCTCCCCACTGCCATTTGTCAGACTTAATAGTAAGTACATACCAATGTAAACTGCACACAAAAAGATGTAAGTACATACCAATGTAAACTGCAAACAAAAAGATGAAAGTACATACCAATGTAAACTGCAAATCAAAAGAGTGCTCAACACAAAATGGTGGGATGATCTAAAACGTACCTAAACATGCTTGTGATTAGCATCCAGGCAAATATGATGTTCACAGGCAACCAGATTTGATTAACTTCCATCTTAATGGTTCAGTTGAAATCAGACCAGAGAGGGACAATGTAAAACAGTGGCCACTGATACAATGTTCTGCACTAAAACATGCACCATCTCTAACTTCGAGGTCGGTGTCATCAACATTGAAGGACCCCGTTTTGGACCTGGAGAAAATTACACAAGAGGTTGTGTTAGCTTTCACGATAATTGCTTCCAATCTGAACCCTCGGACCTAACATGTGTATGATTACAATGGCACTTGCACAAAAAAAGTCATGTTTGTAAGAAAATTAGAAGCATTTGTACTCCCGTTCCAACAGAAAAGAAACCACATTTTTCATCGCTCTAAGCAAGAAATATTTTCCACTGAATGCTGGTATTTTAATTTGGAGCACTTCTTCAGCATCTGAGGGAAAGAAAATTCCTCTGACCACGTTTTCCTTTCATCTCCTTGGGTCAAACAACTCTCCAGATTAACACCTGGATCAAACCCCAGCTGAGCACTACAATTCAAGAGCACTTCACCGGATTTTGAAGTGATGATACTCCACACAAAAATTTTCCCCAATAGATCGATTAAAATCCAGTGAATTTCTTCAAGAAAACAGACCTGCAAACCAAGTGCATCGGGGTAGGATTCGTGTTCGTTGGAGAACGGATCTTGTAGATTTCAGGCCGGGTCCGACAGCGGCTGCGGCGGAGGGTGCTGTTTCTTATCGTGTCGCTAGAAGAAGGCTCAGAGCGTCGGGGGACGGGACGGCTCCGTAGCGCAGGGAGGGGCTGGCGCCGGGCTGCGCCGGGTAGAGGAGGTGGATGCAGTTCTTGTGGTGATCGTGCCGTTGATGATGGCTCAACTCGATCTGTAGAGGGGGCTGCAGGTCTTGAGGGGATTTTGACCGGGAGAGTCACCTTCATGGTTTTTGAGTCGCTGTATAGTCGCTGTATAGTCGCCGACTATACAGCGAGTCGTTCTGGCGTGGATGAGCCGCACTAGCGACTTGACTCACGGAGCAAGTCGCGCCACGTCACTGGCTTGACGGCGATTTCCTGCGACTATACAGCGACTTGATGCCTCAGGATTTCAGCGACTTGATGAAAGGGAGAGAAAGGGCAGAGCTCAGAGGAGAGGCCCGAGCCGCCGCCGCTCCTCGCGGAGGCTGGGAGTGGTTGCTGGGCCAGGGAAGGGAGGAGCTGCGGCGCGTGGGGACGAGGCAGCGCTGGAGGTGACGCCGGGAGGGGAGGAGCGGCAGCTGCGGTGCTGGGAGAGGGAGAGAGGAGCGGCGGCGCTGGAGGAGGGAGAGAGGTCCGGGGAGAGGAGAGAGGTGGGGGGAGGGAGAGAAAGAGATTGAGTGGTGGCGGCTGGGAGAGGGAGAGGAGTTATAACCCTAATATGCAGACCCTGATGGGCCAGTTTGGATGGGCTTCGGCCCAAAAACCCCTAGCCAGGCAGGTATGGCCTTTTTTTTACTCTAAGTGGACAATATATCCTGCTATAGTTACGGTGCTGCTGTGCAATATAAACTAAAAAGGTTACTGTTCACCTGGCGACTCGGAGCGACTAATCAGGGCAAGTCACCGAGTCAAGTCAGTAAGTCACGAGTCTCAACCTCGGCGACTCGACTCGACTCGGCGACTCAAAAACCATGGTCACCTTCTTCTCCGGCGTAGAACACCGGCAACTCGGAGGAGAACCGCCTTACCGAGGCCTGTCTATGCGTCTGTCGATGAGGTCGATGACATCTCGGCGCTGCCCTTCGTCGAGGCCTGTCTACGCGGTGCCCGCCGCCGAGGAGTGGACGCTAGGGTAGGAGGAGTACATCGAGTGAGGGAGCCGGGATCAGCGGTTGCGAGCGTACGAGGTATGCGGTAGTGATTTTCTTACTGGGCCGGCCCAAGTTAGCGATGGTGCGATCATCGAAAGGAGTCTGGCAGAAAATGGGACGACGTACCAACGTACGGACTCCCATTTAATAGTAAAGATATAAACTCACAATTGTACCTTCAGATAAACAACTCAGTTTTGAAACAACAGTACGGATAGATAACCAAAACAAACCTACTGTAAAATTTACTGAATATACCCAAAACAACATATACTCATTCTTGTCGTAAATATGAAGAAAATGCACATTCAGACAGTTAGCTGGTCAGAAGGCAGGAGTAGTAGACCTATTTTTAAGCTTGTTTCACACCATATTGGAAGAAAAAAAATACTCATACTAATAAATCATGGCAACATAAGTGATCATGATTTATATTATCTAAATAAATTTAGTCTGACAAGATGAACACGAAATATACTTTTGATTTCCTCTGCCACATGCAAGGCTGTCCTACAACTGATAAAATGAACAACTATTCGTAGATTTCAAAGCAAGTGATTATTAGTTATTGCGTGATTATTAGCAATATCAACAGAGACAATGATGCTAAATGATTAATATATAGGGAGAGTTAATCTCCAAATGTACTATTGAGCTATACCTATTTAACATCTTAGATGGTTCAAGGTGGTTTTTCATGTTATTAACTTCCAAAAGTTTTGTATGCATCTTTGAGAAAATAAAAGGCACTGCAACTATGCATTACTCAAAACGCCACCACACAAATACAAGAAAAGAACAGTGCAGAACAACATTGCTGGATGTTGTAGAGGTCATCAAGCAGCAGAAGAAACTTGTGACGCGACACTACTTACAACTATTAGCTTACATGATTCCACTAACCAATTATCAAAAATTAACTTGGTTTGTTATACCAGCAGTGTGAAGGCATAAATTATTCAATTTGATATATGTAAAGGCATACTATTACCTGATGCGTAGACACATTCAAATGGATGATACCAGGAAATGGGGTTGCATCTGGAAAGTTTCTTGAACTGCAATGACTCAAGATGGACTGTGAAGAGGTCGCTCATAACTGTCCGCAGAAACACCACATCGTTGTCATCAGCAAACCCTAGTATCCATGGCTGCGCTATTTTCTCCACTGAGTTCAAGGAAAGTAGCTTGTCCAATTCAATAGTTCTTCCCAGCACCCATGAAGTGACACCGTCATCATCGGCTGTTCTCTTCCATAATTGGGCAGTGAAATCTGACAGGAACAACAAACCTAGCCCACCACCCTCTGCTCGCATAACCATGAAGTCCCAATGTTTGGCCTGGGCATACACATCCGCTGGCACAGGTATCATAGTAATCTTGTGCCTCTCCAGATCAAACTCGAGAAATCCAACAAAACTCCCAGCCAACGACCAGTGAAGGGAATTTCCAAGAAGCCTAGCCGGTTTGTGCGTAAGGACATCGATGGGAAGGCTACTTGTTGGAGTGGTAGATGGAATCGGCATCGAGACGACATCACTCCAGTCCCTGGCCTTGGACGAGTAAATGCAGGAAAGCACTCGCATATCTTGTTTGTCCTCGTCGTCTGCCACTGGCACTGCCATGACGACCTGGAAGTCATGGCCGTCTCCGGGAGCACGAAGAACCGTCCCCTGGGTGAACATATTGGCAAACCCCACGGGAACAGCAATGTAGTGCTGGTAAGCGGTAACGGGATCCCACACAAGGACCTGCTTCCGCAATGCATCCGAGAGTAGCACGAAGCCATGGCGGCACCCGAGGACCATGAAGCGGTCGTCGAACTGCGAGGAGAAGCGCCCGGGTGGGACGCGATTGGGGGCCTCCGTGGTAGGCATGAAAGTGAGGCCGCTGCCTCTTTCGACGAAGCAGCCGAGGAGGGGAGGGCTGCGGCGGTGGCGGAGGCGGAAGCGGCGGGTGAATTTGGGGTTGGAGACGAGGCGGCGCCAGCGCCTGCAGACGAGGGAGGCGCGCGGGAGGGAGGAGGGCTGCGGGGGGAGGCGGAGGAGGATCTCGGCGAGCAGGTCTTCGACGTCCAGCGGCGACGAGCAGCAAAGGCTACTCATCTCGCCGTCATCGCTGCTCGTGCGGGGAAGTGGATCTCCTCCCCCACCTTCAAATCCCCTTCCCCTTCAACTTCATGGAGTGAGGGAAGCTCAGCTCTTGCCGATCCGGGGCGCTGCTGCTGGTCGCTGCCGAGACGAGTGGCAGTGGAGGAGACCAGCAGATGGCGGCGGCCGGAGAAGTGGACGAACAGAGAGAGAGGAAGCAGCCCGCGTCTCTAGTTCTTTTGAGGGGAGGGACAACTAGCTTTTGCGTCATGCAGTAATTAACTCGATGATATGATGGCTATTTTGTCAATAGGCAGTAATACTTTTTTTGAGAGAGACAGAGAAGTTTTTTTTTCATTTTTCACGCAAAGAAAGGCGGACGATGAACTGAAAGAGGATCCACTGACGTGGCCTATTCAGCAGAGTAACTGACACGTGGGACCCACCTGTCAGTGACAGAAAGTCAGGACACATCAGGGTTCACTACGTCAGAGGATCTGTGTCCGACCATGTGCCCACGGCCTATTCCCCCCCGGTTAGAACGAAGACGTGAGACCACCAGAGAGGAGGGAGAAGGGTGCCCACCCGTTGACCGCATCACCTTCAATCCACCGCAACAACCGCCGGTCGGGCCGCCTACCTCTATCGCATGCGGGCAGCGGCGCTCCGACGACCGTCTTGTCGCAACCCCTCCCAAAGTGGCAGCTTGGTTGGACGCACTCATCTTAGGGGAGCCCAACACATCTGAAGACGTATCAACGGCCGCCTACTTTAAGTGCTCTGGAATGCGTGGAAGGAAAGAATTGCAGGATTTTCAAAGGGAAACGACGTACATACGTCACAACCCGGGAGTGGAGGAGCTAGAGCTAGTCACGATGGGTGGCATGAAAGGAGGAGGAAGGTGGGGGGGGGGGGGGGGGTGACATGGGAGGAGGAGGAGGCAGCATTACCACCGCCATGGCCCATGGCTGTTGGGAGGAAGGGCGTCGGACATGGTGGCAAAGGGTGCGGTCGACGTGCTGAAATCTCCTTTTCAAAGAAAATATTGTAGGCCCCCTACTCCAACCCTAAGTTAAGGGGCTGGAGGGAAAAATTAAGGACCTCCATTTCGCTTTGGGTACATGAACAACATGCTTGTCTAGGATAAAAAACATGAACAACATGCTTGTTTGGTCAGTTAAGTTTCGAAAGGTTTTTTCTTCAGACGCGTCACTAGGGAGCTAGTGACACAAAGCCCCGGTTTTGTGGTAATTTGATTTGTTGGAAGTATAGTGAAATAGTATGATAGGCCACATAATGAATTATCAAGGTCAAAAGTCAATGTTGCCCTCGGAAATCACAAGAGTCTCTTAAAGTCTTCAATCTTTATCTTGGAGAAGCGACCGTTGCCACTGAACACATAAAAATTCAACTCATAAGAGGATACCCGCAGCAATTTACCAACAGAAGGCTGAAACTCAAAACTTGTTTCTCAACGAACAACTGGATCAGAGGATGCAGCTAGCTCAAAGTTAGATGCATACATAATCAAAGAACCACTGATAATAGAAGTTCGCGCATCATAAATCGGAAGCAGGTTATCAATGTGCCGTGCTATTACTTACTGCTTGGCCTTGGTTCATCTATCCCAGTCCTGGTCACAACAACCAGATTATTCTTCCTTTTTTTCTTTTGCAAGGCATAAGTGATAAATTTTGTTGTTATAAACTCATGAGAGCACAAAATTTAGGCAACCCATACAAACCTTTGCAGCATCTCAAAAGAAAGCAAAATAGCAATGAAACCAGTCATGGTTGAGTCAGCAGCTATTAATGCAGTAGCCAAAGGAAAGTGCAATTCAATATACAGGAGCTTCTTCGCAACTCCCAGTCCGGTCAGACTGATGCGATTCGACACACACTAGTCAGTACTAAACCTCGAAAAAGCGAACTCTGAACCAGATAGAAATTCAACAAAAAACACACACAAACACTTGATATCTCCATCCTTGATACAACATGGAAGGTAATCAAACGCACCCACACATGCGCAGACACTAAAATGCAAGCAAGATAAGTTCACAAGTCAGCGCACCACAATTTAACAAGTGCTAATTAAGCGAAGCAAGTCAATGTGCGTTCAACCTTCACGCCAAATTACGAATGTCAACAGGAATTGGATAAAGACGGAAGTTAGCAAATTAAGCGATTAATTCCTACAAGTGCACTTCACATCTGACCAGTGCATGGTACATACAGGGTCAATCTCCACGTCAAACATACGAATGAAGAAACTACATCCAAGAGCCCATTTCTGCATCTCAGTCACCAGAATCCAACTGCAAGTACCTGCAGTGTAAGTAATACCATCAGCCAAAGAAACTTGTGCTATTCAATCAGGAAAAGTTGTTGGAGTTATTCTCATATATTTTTGCATGACTCGAACAGAAAACATTAGTTTCATAATTTGTGGAGATAGTGCGAAACAGAGAACAACAATATGTAACTTTCAACTTCAAATATTAGAAGAATTGGCCAAATTAATCTGAGTGGCATATGAGGGGCTCTGGACTGCAAGTACAAACAAGCTAGCTACTAGTTACTAACAAATCGAATTTGCTCAAACTCATGCAATAAAAGCCTCAAGCAAGGGACCGTCCATCATCTTATTAATTGATACTTCCTTCGATCCAAAATTACTGCCATTTTTTACCCTGCACGACATCATACTTGTAACACTATTTTGTTGATAACTTGCTAGTAAATTTTTGGACCAGGTAAATTATATTAGTGTCTAATTACCAATTACAATTATATAAGCATGGAAGTTTGGATGACAACAAGAAACATGGTTAAAAAATGTTCACCCGAACAGCCTAAAAACTAGAATAATCATCCATACAATTACAATTACTGCAAGAAGAAGATAAACAGAGGTATAAGATTAAACGAGGGCATACTCTTCAAGGATTGTGACTTATAAAGGAAAATAAAATGGAATGTGAAACACAAACCTACAAGTCCCTACAAATAAAGGAAATTAAAAAAACAAATGCTCAATTAATGTTACTTATGAACTACTACCTCAGTTTTAAAACAAATGAAGTTCTAGTGTAGGCAGGTGAGCATCCAAAGCACACCAGGACTTGATAGACCCATAGCCAGTTAACCCAGAAAAAAAGTTAAAGGCAATTGGATGTAGTAAAACTGTAAAGTTAAATAGATACATCGTTGAAGCACAGTGAAGTGTAAGAGTTCATCTGCTACTACTTATATTAGCATGGTAGCATTCTCATGTCTGAGTAGGTATGAGCATATGCACAAATAGGGAATGTGGAAGGATCCTAGTTCATCAGTCATCAAAGTCGGAGGAGGTAGAGAGGGAGGAACCCACACTACCAGAAGGAACTGAGAAAGTACTAAGGAGGAGGTAAACTGAAAAGAAGGAAGTTGGGCGGAACGAGAAGGCAAGTGAAAAGACACATCCAGTAGAGAGGGGCCCGGTAAAACATCAGCAGACAACAGAGAAGGCAGGTGGGTGAAGCCGTGAAGGCAGAGAATGGTGAGCTGTTGAGGAAGGGATGAGAAAGCAGAACCGGAGAAAAGAATCAAAACACAGCCTGCCATCAAAGCATAAGGTTCGCAAGTTGGGCAACATATTGAAGGAAAGAGATGTAAAGAAAATCTTGATAATTTCAGTTAAAGGACAACAGTACATTATCTGAAGGAACAGACCCGATACCTCAATACACATGCAGAAGATAAACTTACCTACTCAACCAGTACATCAATATGGCATATCTAACGGGCCAATCCCCTTAAGTATTGTGCGGAAGACCAGTTGCATCATGTTCAGCACCAATGCCTGTTTCTGCAAGCATAATAAGAAGTAAAACAACCAATGACATTCCAACGATGAGCCAAACTTATAGCTGCAGTTTGAAAAATAACAGTTTTGATACATCATTAGGAATAGATAAATAAACTACACCTACCTTCAAATTTAATGAATATATTGAAAACAGTATATAGTGATGAATGTCCTAAAAATGAAGATGGACACTCGGACTATTAGCTGGTAAAAGAGACAGTCCATTATTAAACGTGTTCCATACCATATGAGAAAAAAAAATCAAAAATCATACTAATAAATCCTAGCAAAAAGTGATCATGAGTTTTCAGATTAGGTTCTCTTCAAATATTTTTAGCATTAAAATGAAATAAACTTTTTATTAGTTTTCCGAGGTACAAATGGACTTGCCACCCGTGACACATTATCTTAAATGTGATAAAATGACCAACTATTTATAAATTTCAAACAAATTGAACATTGCTGATTTAAGATTACTACCAAGATTAGCAGATTTAATCATACAAAAATAATGAAAGAGTTAGAACTAGCCCTAAGCTTCCAAATGTACCTATTGATTCAAAGGATTTTCATAGGGATCTCGAAGAATTCGACAAGACAATAACAATTGATCGTCAGGTCTTGCAGAATCTTGAAGTAAACTGCTAAAAAGAATAAACGACTTGATACTTACTAGTAGCAGCTCTCAAAGAAACTAGCAGCAGACTTTGATCAGTTAGTCCTGACCAGCGATAATAATGTGCCATGATATAATATATATCATGCGCAAAACTCATAACTACGTCAGATTTCAGTGAGCTATGTGTTAGTAGTGGTTACAATACTGGGTTTGAGATGCGGCCTTTCAGCTATGATAACCGATTTTAAGTTATAAAATGTCTGAAGCAAAGGTAACACTTTATAGTACCAGACCAACATGTTTCTATGCATATTTAGCAATTCGACCAATGCATTGTCATGGTCCTTAACATGTCAAAGCTCATAACATACACAACATTATGTTTTCCATATTAAGTTATCTCTAGCAGAGAATTGAACTTTGCAAGCTCCATATGTGAATATAACTAGAGATCTCATATAACTAACACAAATTGCTTGCATTGTGATTAATTACTCACAAACATCAACTAACAAATTAAGCAAAAATACAGAAGAGGTAACGAAAATGAAAGGGAACAGACAAGACGCAAGGGCCAGTATTATTCATACTTGAAAGGTAGAAACTCATGTAGGGTAGGACGCTAAAGTATTCTCCAGGCTCATCGACCTTCTTAACCTGCCCAGAATTGAGGTTGATGGTGAATAAGCCAACACCTGAGCTAACGAAGACAACATCCACACCCTCTGCAAAGCCGACCACAGCTATACCCACACCCTCTGGAAAGCCGACCCTGAATATTTTTTCATCAAGTTTGGCAACAGGTATTTTTCTCTCCAGCTCGATGACCTTGTACTGTACCCATTCTGCAGCTTCTTCTTCTTCTGTATCCACCTTCCTTAACCACGTATGAAGGCTGGAGCCCTGAATGCAGGCAAAGCCCAGTGAAGTGTTGTTGTCCATCGCCATGAGGGCAATGTAGAACACGTCCGGCTGCGGCGGGTCAATCATGGATAAGCGATCCTTGCCCAAGTCATACTTGACAATTGCATTGTCCTCGCGAACTGTGAAGTAGAGTGCATCCCCGACAAGGGTGCCACGCCTAGGCTGAAGATAGGGTATGTAGTAGCGTCTTCTAGATTTCTGTTTCTGTCGCAGCGCGTGCCGGGCAAAGAATTCACAAGTGTCGTCAAGACATACCGGCACGCTCCACACACCCGTCTCCGATGAGTAGACGCTCGCAAGTATGATGTCTTTGTGGTCATGGGTGGCCACAAAGACGACGCGGAAGGGGCCGCCATGGCAGTCGAGGTGGTCGCAGCCGTCGGCGGCGCAGAGCACCGCAGCGGAGTAGATGAGCCAGTCGATTTTCCTCGGCTCGGGTGGCAGGTAGTGTCGGTCGCCGGTGACGGGGTCCCAGACGAGGAAACCACGCTCGCCGTCGAAAATGTGGAAGAGGACGCGGCCGTGGCGGCAGTCGAGGGAGCACGCGTTGCGGCCGTCGGCGCCCGGGTGGGGGAACTCTGGCATGGACGTGGTGGAGGCGAATCGGGCAGGCGGTTCCCCTTGGAACACCATGAGGCGGTGGAGGAAGCCGAGGAGGGGCGGGGCGCCGTGGAATTCGCGGTAGCGGCGGCGGAAGCCGGGGTCGCAGATGATGCGGAACCACGGCTTGCAGACGAGGGCGGCGCGGAAGAGGTGCTCGGGCTCGTCGGGCGGGAGGCGGAGGAGGATCTCGGCGGTGGCGTCGTCGACCAGCGGCGGTGGCGGCGGCGCCATGGTGCGCTCGTGGTTTGGGTGGGGATTGGGGAACAGGCCAAATAAACGAGAGCACTTTTACCAGGAGTTTTTCTTCACAGATAGGAAACCCACCACGATAGCTAAGTGAAGCCCACTGCAGAAGTGCAGATAGAAAATTAGAAAGTTATTTTCCTAGAGAAAGCCCACAATTGATTGAACTTTTACAAACCATTTAGTACTCCCTCCGTCCAATAATAACTGTCTCAAGTTTGCCAAAAAGTGGATGTATCCATACATGTTTTATGTCTAGATGCATCCACTTTTTAGCAAACTTGAGACAGTTATTATTGAACGGAGGGAGTATTATTTATTGTAACGTTTCAGAATTCTGACCAGAATTTGATTAAAAATGATAACTGATTGTCTCTAAAACTATTGCATAGATTTTGGTGAAATCTGAGCATAATAACATGGACAACATTTGTCATTTAGTAATGTTCAAGATAATTTGAAAAGTTTGCCATGTCAGTAGCACTTAGGCAGTATTAGTTTTAGCAACATCTGGCTACCACTTAGGTATGAACACGAAATTAGTATGCACACATATGCAAAATTTTGAAATTCTACATAGTATAAGCGGATATATTGTGTTGTTTCCATGCTATTTTTCCGTATTTTCGTGATGAGACTCAGTCTAAAAGTTTGTGTTATCTTCATGTTAAAATTTCATGACAAAATATGCCACATGTTGTTTATTTGAAATCAGCACTCATAAGGGCTAAATTGGCATAAGCCATGGCTAAGGGAAAATGTCATGTTTTCAAGTGCCACTTGATGGTCAAGTAACTATCAACCAACGATAATGGCTAATATGTGCCTAATGCAAAATTTAGCGGCGCGATGGAAACCCGGAAATTGTGGGTGTTATTCATATATGAGCAACTTACCAGTGGTATGTATGGAGTTTTGTTGACAAACAAAATTATTACATCTCTGAAGGAAAATATGAATTTCTTGAAAGCAATTTCTATAGAAAACAAAATTTCACTATGTGGAGCGTGGTTTGAAGTAAACATTAGACATTTGCTAGATTACTTAGTCAATTTATGATTTAACTAATTTTTTTACATGCAAGCTTACTCGAAGATATATTTCCTGGCTGAGGGACGCTCATACTTCTCCCCTTTCGCTTCACCTCATGGATGCCAGAAATCCCCTCTCCTTCAACTTAACGGACTGAGGGACGCTCACTGAGAAGAACCCTTGCTGATCTGTTGATCGCTGCCGACACGAGCGGCAGTCGAGGAGACCACCAGATGGAGGCGCGTCGGTTGGAGAAGTGGACAAACACACACAGAGAGAGAGAGAGAGAGAGAGAGAGAGAGAGAGAGAGAGTCTCTTGTTCATTTGGGGAATTGGGTGAGGAGGGCAAACTAGCATTTTTTTTCATGGGAAATCATGTTTGGATTATAGGTGTATATGCACGCACTCCTCAAAATTGAATTTCTAAATGTCAAAAATTTTAAACAAAACTTTTGGATGTACACTTGAATATTCTACGTTCACACAAAAAATTGTGAAAAAAATGACATTTCTGTGTTTTGTGAAATTGACAAATTTTGATGGTCCAAAATAAATTTTCACGAAACTTTTATTAGTCTTTTTATACACAAGCCACAAAAATTGTCTTTTTTCACAAAATTTTGTTTAAAAATATAGAATGTTTGGACGTACACCCGATATGTTTTCTTGAATTTCTTGCCATTTCGAAAAATATATAATTTTATTTGTTCATGTAGTAATTAACTGAAAAATATGAAGGCGATTTTGTCAATCGGCATAGGCAAAGGCGGCCGACGAACTAGCCAGGGGGCACTGCTACCCAATGAATCCCGATGTCCTTGGACCGAGGCTTAGCCCGGTGGCTGGTACGGGCTGATGCGTCCTGGCCCGCCCGGGTTCAAGTCTCCTCACCATTCTTCATAATGTGATGCCGAGAGGGTCTTCCCCTCCGGTTTATTTTTAATCTTTCTGTCTAATGTTAATTAAGTGTTGAAAAGTGCGGTTAGTTAATGTTGATGAGAACGCCTGACTTTTTTTATTAAGTCCTGACGCTACTACTTGAGCATCATCCATTATATTTGCCGAAATGCTATGAAATCATATTGATTAGATTTGCTGCGAAAGTATCATACAATGTGAAAGTATCATACAATGTTCAGTACATTACAAATTTCTCCAGGTCAAATGCTCGGGTACATTCTGTGCGGGCAGCGGCACCAAGTGGCCGCCATTTCCGAGTTCTCTCCGGGTGCAGGAATGGCCACAAGCCCCGATGGACATGCATTCCATTGTCGACGAAATAGGCCGTAGCCCCGCTATATAAATATAGCAACAACCCGATACAACCAACAGTCACGAAATGCTGGGGAGGCAGCAAACATACACCCAAAGCAAGGGGAAGTGAAGAAAAGAAGAGAAACAAAATGGAGACATAGGCGGATCGACTAATCGACGGTGACCCGCAACCGCTGCGCCCTCTTCGAAGAAGTACCACCACGCTCCTAGCACCGAATCGACGAGTACCAAGCAGCACCTTCAAGAAGGACAGCCACGCTACTGCCCGGACCAGCGCACTGGTCCTAGGGTTTCCCCCGGCACAGAGGGAAGCGGATGAGAGGTAGCCACGACGCCCTTCAGGAAGGAAAGATGCCACCCCGGAGGCGGCACCGCGTCGGTGTCGAACAAACCGACAAGGATTTCTCCCGAAACCCCTTCCACAACCCCGGACGATTGGTAACACAGGAACCCCGCGAGGACGAGCCTCGAAACCACCAGACAAGCCGCCCACCACCATGCGCCAACGAAACCAAAGTCACCACCAACGTCGTCTCACCGAAGTAGCCGTCACGAGGTCTGCAAGACGGAGGTGAGGTGTATGAACCGGGGACAGCAGTACCGCAGCCGAGCGGGAGGGAACAACCTCCACGCCAAAGACGGTAGTCGACCGGACGCGACAGCAGAGCACACCAGTCTCCGTCAGGTCCGGCCGAGCCCAGCGGGCCCGTAAAGCCCCCACGGGGGCATACCAGTCCTAATAGGGTCCGGCCGGGCCCAGATCCGGGGGGATCCGGGCCCGTGAAGCTCGCCGTCACGCTGCAACCAGGTCGGCCGCAGTCGCCGCTGCACCTGCATTCTCCACCTCCCCTACATCTGCAAAACGCACCGTAGGTCAAACCGGCCCGCCCTGACCCAGATGGGCCCGATGGGACCAGATCTGGGCTGCATGGGCCGGCCGGCAAACACCGCTGCACGTCGTCGCCTGCAGCTACGCGCCGCCCCGCAGCAGGCTGTCGCCGTCGATCTGCTACCCCGGCCGGAGTCGGGCCGCCGCCGCCCGAAGTTCACCGCTGCCGTAGAGGAGCCGCCCCGCGAGGACCTCTACGCCACGGGTAGAGTACAGCCGCCGGCCCCAGCCCGAGCTGCGCTCGGCCGGCGCGCCGACGGCGGCGACAGGGGAAAGGCCGGGAGTAGGACGGGAGAAGAAAGCTGGAGCCGCGCCGGCCGCCGCGGGGGCGGCGCGGACACGACGGGAGGGGGAGGGAGGGAAGGGGGGAGGGAGCCGCGCGGCGGCGGGGAGGGCTCCGGAGGCGAGGCCGGCGGCGGCGGCGCCCTAGGGGCTAGGGTTGGGACGGGGTCGCGGGAGCTCTCTCGGATTTGTAGCACTTCATGGAGCCACTGGCAACCGCACATGCATTCCATTGTGCAGGAGGCCTGCGACGCCTTCAGCGGATCATTTGTTCTTGTACTTCTGCAATGCGATCGTGCAGAAGCAAACTCATCAAAAAATATATCCAAACTATAATTGCTATTGAACACACACAGATTCGTATCTTTTTTACTAAATGGCCCTTAATTGGATATTAAGCTAATTGTGGCCCTTCGCAAAACTTTCACTCGAATCTGACCCCTCGCGGGTGCGATTAAGAAAAGGTAACCCTTTCCGAAGAGCACTGCACGCATGGCAGGACACGACGTGGCTATTGGATGCACGTAGCAAACCTGGACACGACAACTCATATGAAGCAACTCCCGCACGTCGTTCCGATCGGTGAGGGCTGGCTAGCACGTACGTCCCGGCCGAAGCCTGCTCGCTATACGTGCATGCATGTAGCGGGCGTACATCCCGGCCACGCGGCTGGTCGCTGTACGTGCATGCATGTACGAGCGTGATCCCGAAGCCCCGATCAAACGTGAAACTCCTGGCGCAGGTCCACGGATCATGTACGTTTAGCCCCACCTACATCCGCGCCCTCACGCGCGTACGTCCAGCTCCCGCGTTCGGCTGTACATCCATGTCCGCGTCTTGTTGTACTTTCCGCAAATACAAGAATATTTATTATGCACAACACAAAATAAGATGTACACTCATGCTACTACTACATGTACACAATGTTATTCGATGTACACTCACGTAGCTACTGTATGTACATGATGAAATAAGATGTACACCTATAGGCTGCTACTAGATGTACACATACGTTGATACTGGATGTACACGCTAATCATGGTGTACAACTATAGAGACACATGTTGTACAAATAACATGGTGTACAACTACACAGATATAAGTTCTACAATTAACAGGGTTGTACAACTAAGGAGACACAGGTTGTACAACTAAACAGACACATGTTGTACAGACACAAGTTGTACAACTAGACAGACACATGTTGTACAGACACAGGTTGTACAACTAGACAGACACATGTTGTACAACTACACATACACAGTTTGTACAGACACAGGTTGTACAACTACAGACACAGGTTGTACAACTATACATAACCAGAAGTACAAAAAAAAAGTTCGTCGAAACATATCAACATGGGATCTAGTTTTGAAGATCTCGACGCGATGAGCTCAAAAGTGAAAACGGTTCGTAATTTGGATAAACGGTTCTCAAGATATTTTGCTTTTAAAATTCGGATTTGAAAAATAAAAGACAAAAAAGCAAAACTGTATGCCCACGTACGTGCATGCCCTCCCTTTCTCTCTCATACTCCCCCACTTTCAATCTAATTGTGACACATGACAGACATGCAGACAAACAAAATTGAATCAAGTGAGGAGAAACCGACACTTGTCACAATTAGAACGATTGTGTGATTCCCTTTGGAAAGGGAACCCTTTTTCTAGTGATTGCCGGCCCTCGCCCAAAACGTGGCTTAAAAAGGCGTTTATACGGTCCGGCAACGTCACCTTCTGAGGCGTTTCGGCCCAGCAACGCCACAGGCGACGGCGCATACGGAGGCCCAATAACAGCCCCGGGTAACGGCAAAGTTAACGGCGATGTTTTCATTGTTTATTAAACATAGAACTCCAGTATCAACAGATCAGCCTGTTGGTTTAGCTGGTCGCGCTCCTTGGGTTTGAACAGCAAGGTCTTGGGTTCAACTCTTGGAACCAACGTTTTATATTTTTAATTCTTTTTATTCTTAGAGTTCGATAACGAGATGTTTTTATTCATAGAGTTCGATAACGAGATGGAACTAATTAGCGCTAATTAGATAAGCCAATCGCGGAGGACGGAGGGCGTTTAACTCAAGGCATAATTAGAGCCAATTAGTGCTGAATGATTAGTGCTAATTAATGGATTAGGGGCTAATTAACGTTGAATGATTACGGAAAGTCCTTTTTGCTCCTGGGCACTAGTGATCCCGCTGTTTAAAAAATTTGAAAATCATATTTATGAAATTCAAAAAAATCTGAAAAAAATTATGATGTTGCCAATGGTGCATCCCACGAACGTGCAAATTTTTAGTGTGAAATACTTTATATTACGGGCTACACAAAAATAACAAATCTGATAAAATTTAGAGATTTGAAAATAGACATACTTAGATCTACAAATTTGTCATTTTTGTGTAGCTCAAAATACAAAGTTTTTGAAGTTGATATTTTACACGTTAGAGGGATATATCATTGGCTATACTCGAATTTTTTTTCAGAATTTTTGAAACATATAAATATGATTTTTGAATTTTTTAAACGAGAGTGATCATTGGTGCCAGCTTCCTGAATGATTAGCGTTAATTAACCCACAACTTCATCTAATTATTATATTCCCTCTGTCTATAAAAGGGAACCCACTATGTCAGCGTACTGTAGCGCTCTTGACTTTGCAAGAGGAAAGTCAGAGAAGCTGGTTCCCTTTTATAGACAGAGGGAGTATAATAATTAGATGAAGTTGTGGGTTAATTAGCGCTAATCATTCAGGGGAGATTTTTTTGCACTGGGCACCAATGATCACTCCTGTTTAAAAAATTCGAAATCATATTTATATATTTCAAAAAATTCTGAAAAAAAATTCGAGTATAGCCAATGATATATCCCTCTAACGTGTAAAATATCAACTTCAAAAACTTCGTATTTTGAGCTACACAAAAATGACAAATTTGTAGATCTGAGTATGTCTATTTTCAAATCTCTAAATTTTGTCAGATTTGTTATTTTTGTGCAGCCCGTAATATAAAGTATTTCACACTAAAAATTTGCACGTTAGTGGGATGCATCATTGGCAACATCATAATTTTTTTTTCAGATTTTTTGAATTTCATAAATATGATTTTCAAATTTTTTAAACAGCGGGATCACTAGTGTCCGGGTGTAAAAGGACTTTCCGTAATCATTCAACGTTAATTAGCCCCTAATCCATTAATTAGCGCTAATCATTCAGCATTAATCGGCGCTAATCAACATTAATTAGCCCCTAATCCATTAATTAGCGCTAAGCAGTTCCATCTCGTTATCGAACTCTAAGAATAAAAAAGAATTAAAAATTAAAACGTTGGTTCCAGGAGTTGAACCAACGTTTTAGCCCCTAATCCATTAATTAGCGCTAATCAGTTCCATCTCGTTATCGAACTCTAAGAATAAAAAAGAATTAAAAATTAAAACGTTGGAATCAGTTCCATCTCGTTATCGAACCCTAAGAATAAAAAAGAATTAAAAATTAAAACGTTGGTTCCAGGAGTTGAACCCAAGCCCTTGCCATTCAAACCCATGGCACGCGACCAGCTGAACCAACGTGCTGATCTGTTGATACTAGAGTACTATTTTAAATTAACAATGAAAACATCGCCGTTAACTCTGTCGTTAAACGGGGCCGTTATTGGGCCCCCAGAAACGCCTCAGCAGGTGACGTTGCCGGACTGTATAAACGTCATTTTAAGTGACGTTTTGGGCCGAGGGCTAGATTCGAGTGAAAGTTTTGCGAAGGGCCACAATTAGCTTAATGTCCAATTAAGGGCCATTTAGTAAAAAGGATAGAGTATAAATTTCACCCTCAAAATCTCACACATTGGACACAATTCACCCTGAACAATAAATCGGTCTACTTTTAACCCTCAAATCCACAATACCGTCTAAATCACCCCCAAGGTGGTTTTGGAAATTTTGGGCGGTTTTGCGGCATGACATGGTGCTGACATGGCGATGACGTGGCGTCGCCCGTCAGTTAAGGATTCGTTAAGGCCTTGTAACTCCGGCGGCCCCGGCGCAGCGCGCCCTTGCTGAGCGCCACTCCGACGATCCCACCCCGTCGCTGCCAACCCCGCGTTCGCTGCTCATCGCCCCGTCCCTGCCGCGATCCCTCTCGCCGGACGTGGAGCGGATACCCGAGTTGTGCAGCATCGAGCGCTCGGCCAGGATTGACACAGAGGTAGCTCGTCTCCGGAGGGCAGTGCTCGTCGCGATTGTGGGGAAGCAGGTGAGCCTGTCCGTGGTGGCCGGCCTCATCGCTGAGGTCCTGCAGATCCCGATCTCCTTCAAATATCCCTGAACTCTTCCTCGTACTTCTCCATGTACAGCTGCAGATTATCACACACAGTAGCACAGAGCGCATCAGGGGCACGATGATGTCTCAATCGGCGGCCGGAGGGTAATACAAGATTGTACCTTCTCCCAGATCTTGGTGTGCTCCCAGCAGAAACCGGCGACGATGGCGCCGCCCTTCTCCTCCCAGTACTCAATGCACAGGCCGCCGTTGAGGCCGCAGGAGACGTGGAAGCCAAGGTCGCACTTGGGCTGGGAGCACTCGAGCGCGCAGCCCTTGCTGCATTCGCAGAGGTAGCACTGCTTGGTGAACCGGCGGCCGGGCACAAGGGAGCAGTCGATGGCATCGCGGCCGTCAGGGTCCTGGAAGAACACCTACGGCACGAGCAGCGCGCACTTGATGTGGGCCCACGACCCGTCCGTGGTCCGCTTCATGGCGCCGCCTCTCCCCGGGCAGAGGCGGCAGGGCGGGCGGGCAGGCTTGCTCTTCTTCACGGTGGCGGCCGCCCCTTGTGGGAGTAGAGCGAGCAGAACTAGTCGCCGTCGTGATGGACTGAGCCAGGGGGTTGCAGAACCAATCGCTGATAGGGAGATTCCGAGTGAGGGAACGATGGACGGGAGGAGCGACTCCCATTTGGCAGGGAAGTCGGAGGCCGCGGCGGTGGCGAGGGTTGCAGACAGCTGCGACTGGCTGACGGGGCGGGGCGGTGAGTAGGAGCTGGAGGATGTGCATGTCAGCCTATCCGTGGTGGCCGGCGCCGCGGGCTTGCAGTTTCCCGGAAGCGGATCGAGAAGGTGCATCGACGTCGGAGGATGACGAGGACGACCGCACGGATACTGTTGGAAGTAGAATCGAGAGGGAACAAGAGAGACAACAAATGAATCGAACTTGTTCTTTATTGATGATCATCATGCTATTTATACAAGGGGGAACCGACGTCCGAAGGGACGCGATGGTTCGATGGTGTCGGTTTCTACAAACTTGGAACCGCTCGGGAGCGGGGATTATTCCCTAATAACCGCTAGGGTTATTTATTTCTAACACTCCCCCTAATCACCGCTTGGTTGCATGAGAGTTCATCATCTTGATTAAGTCTTCTCCAAAAACCCTGTGGGAAAAATGAGAAGAATAGTGTAGTATATGTTGGTAAAACTCCTTCAAACCCTGTGGGAAAATAAGGAGAAAATGATCCAACATATAATGATTATTGCCTCTGTTAACTCGATATGAAGTATATCCATAGAATTTAGATGGCAATAAATATGTCGTGTATACTTTCCTAAAAACCCCGGTGGGGAAAACAGAAAGTATGACATATGATCTCATGTTGATATTACCTCATTAAAAACCTTAATGAGAACCTGAAAAGTAAACTCATAAAGGGAAAAAGAGTGTAATATGATGCTTTGAACAGGAATAGTTCAGGAAGATACCCCCCTGACTCTTGCAAATCCCGAAGCCGTCGCATACCAATCCCATGAATGTATTTCTGGAATGTTGAAGTTGGTAGAGACTTCGTGAAAAGATCAGCGAGATTATCACATGATTTAATTGCAAGATGTTTATTCCCGACTCGTCATGAGTTTATGGGATAAAACAATTTAGCGCAATATGCTTAATGATATTGCTCTTTATGTAACCTGTTTGCATCTATGCAACATAAGCAACATTATCTTGTAGATAATGATAGGTGATTCGAGAGAACCAACACCACATGACAAATGTATGTGGTTTATCATTCCGTGAAGCCACACGTGTTAACATGAAGCATGCATTTAGAACGATCGTGGTAGTATAGTCACCAGAGTCTATTTGAAGACATCAATGGAGTGACAGTTCTACCATGTATGTACACATTGTAGGATCATGTAAGTAGCCAATACCAGTGTCTAAATTGGAGTTCAGATTTCTCCGAAATTGAACAATATGTCAAGATATTTGGTGCCTTGGAGATATCGAAAGATATTCTTGATCCCTAACCAATTATGTTGGTAGGTCCAATGGCATTGAGATATGGAACATTATGTGCCAACATCTCTTCTCCATCTTCCCATGGATCTTTCTCTACGTCTAGAGATCGAACAATCCCTAGGAGATGGACATGACTTGTCTATATCAAGTTTCTCCAATTTTCTGGATATAGGCATCTTGGTGTACCATAATACTTGAGTGAAGGTGCTCGAGTTGTAGTCCCAAGCAACATTTGGGTTTATCCAAATTCTTCATCTCAAATCCGTCTTTTAGATGATCACGTGGTTCGTCGTTGTAGGAGTTATCCTTATGTATGACAAACACACATGGGTGATCATCATGTAGGAGTAATCCTTTTGTATAAGGAACTCACTACGTCGGTTGTACCAAAATGTACCGACAACAATAAGCCATGTGGCGACTTATTGATTATTACACAATACATGTTGCATTTGCGTTTCGATTCGGACAGAGATTCCATCGGGAACCATACATGTCGAATCTAGTGATCCACATGGATATGTTGTCACTACACCTATCAACTGCATAGATAGATGATTTTGTACTGCCAATGATATATGTATCGGAACGAGATTTCACTCATGTCTGGAGAGTAGGTCTCGGATCTCTGCGGAAACCCGACCTTATGCTACAAGCCTTGCTTTCTCACCACCTGTATTTCTCATTCCGTTTCGGAAGAAAACACATTGAATAATCCCATAGGGAATTCATTTGGAAGAGCGAGGCTATATCTGCTTGGATTGCATCCTTTGATGAGTTCAGTCCTAGCAAGTGTGTTCACACTCTGCCATGGCCATGGTCTTTGGATCTGAATCATTGTGAAGGTTGTTTGCAATCATACAAGAGATGTTTGTCGACAGTTGTAGGCTTTGGTTATATGATTCTCCAGAATCGATATAGTTGGAGCAAATATCATGCACCCATGATGACTCTTCGTGATTTCCCAATACGCGTGAGTCTGGGTGTTCCGATGTCCCAGCCAGTGTGTGCAAGCTGGAGCTGGGGTTGTGGAGGTTTCCCTTCCACTGGGTGTATACTACCCATTAGGTGTTCATCAACGCAAGGTCGACTTGCATTTACTGATTTAGAGGATTTCCTCGATTTCCTTTGTTGCTTTGCAAAAAGCTGGATCCTGGTCAGAGGCCGTACTACTCCCCCTCTTTTTATGAAACAGGGAGTTGAGTGGTTTTTATTGGTACCTCCACTCTTTCGGGCGCATTTCTAACCGGATTGAAGGATTTTGTAACACCTTTGAGATCAGTAAATGAATCTGGCAGGTTATTTGCATGTGTTGCAAATTTGTGAATCGAACGTAGAGTCCCGATTCTTGAGTACGTGGGTATGAGGAGGAACGTGAAGTCCCAATTGATTTCCTGGCATTCGATGTGGTACTTGAAATCTCCCCCTAATGCCTGGAAATAATCCTCCTTAAATATAAGCAATCAGCGTACTGGGCTATGAATACATCCCTTATGAGGGGTTCAAGGTACTGGTTATCGACGGATATGTACCCCACATAGATCCCTCATATGTGGGCCCATGATGTACGCTGCGGTGGTGAGATCGGTACGCGTGAAGCGCTTCCGAACTTACGCAGATGGGAAATGCTCGGAGGATTTCACGTATCAATTGCAGAGGGGAAGTACTGCTATATGCAGTTAGTCAGTAGCAGCGTGTAAAACTGCATGACTCCAATGTAAGTTGGTAAATTGCAATTCATTAACATGGGTCGTGCAATGAGAAAATCCTTTTGATCAGAGACGAAACCAAAAACAATTGTGTATGGACACATAGGACATTGTGCTGAACTTCGATCCTCGGAGCCATGCACAAAATAGTGGAGGCATGTGAAGAGAATTCTGCAACAATATTTGTCCATTCGAATTGCTTTAATTCGATTTTAGTCCAAACAATGGTTGGTTGGGACCACAAATATCACCTTGAATGTGTTCAAGGGACTGAAGTGATCCATTGGCACAATATGCAAAAATCTCATGACTAGGAAAGTTTAGCTCATGCAAAACATGACCGATGGAATTGCATTATATGCAACATGTGCTACGAGTTGGATGTACGTGTAGTACAATCCAGACAACAGAGGGGTACATTTTCATATACTTGTTCCACATCCATCGGATTGGTACTCGTAGAAATCTATATATAGAATTGAAGAAGTTCCAATATGGAAATCTTTATCAGATATATAGAATGTATGCAATCTTATTTATATCAGAGTGCTGATACAATATATACGTTCTATTACGAGAACACAAATGGACATTAATAAAACGACCACTAAGGAGATAGTGGGACTAGTTTAAGTCTCCAAACACTTTGGTTGAGGCGTGCTCAACCATCATGTTCTCCGTGCCTGTAGGGTCCTGTGACTTATGGAGAGTTATGGCGTTGCAAGGTCCAGTAGGAACATCTCGCGAACAAGCAGCTCCATTGGTGTCATCTGGAGGAAGGTTGAAGTTGGCTTCAAACCTTTTCCCTTGAGGTGCTTTGCATCCCTGGGATTGCTGATACAGAATAGCCAGATGCTTTGGGGTCTTGCACTTGTTAGTGAGATGCGTGTAGCAGCCGCACTTGTAGCAAAGCTTAGTTTTTTTTTCAAACTCATGCTTTGCGGTGCCTTTCCCACGGTCTGAGTTTCTAGGCTTCATGTTCCGGTTGCGCTTTCGCTTACCATTGAAGTTCGAAGGCTTGCCGTTGAAGGCAGCATCAAACTTTTGCCCGTTCGCGACATTCATATGAACTTCAGGTAAAGGTTGAGAACCAACCGGGCGTTGAGAGCCATTCTTAGCGAGCAGCTCATCATGCTTTTCAGCCTGAAGTAATATATGAATAAGGTCGGAATAGACTTGGTAGTCGCGTGCACGGTACTGTGCTGGAGGATCCTGTCAGATGGAAGCATAGTAGACAAAGTTTTTTTTTCTATCTTCTCCGCATCAGTAGGTTCCTTCCCGCAAAAGCGTAGTTTGGAACTGATTTTATGAACCTCATGATTGTACTCCCCGACAGACTTGAAGTCCTGGAGTCGGAGATGTGTCCAATCATGGAGTGCTTCAGGCATGACAACTGCCTTCTGCTGTTCATACCTCGTTTTGAGGGCCTGAAACAAGGTACTGGGGAATTCTTCCTCCAAGTAATCAGACTTGAGATCTGGATGAGCATGGTGCCTTATGATGTACAAAGCATCATATTTTTGCTCATCTGTCATCGGCGTGACTCCAGCCGGGAGTGAAACATCCGGAGCTTGGATTGCACGCACTAACCACGGGACGCAAGGGCGATCTTTATGTCCATGACCCATTTAGGATAGTTGTGGCTGTTGAGAGCAAGTGCATAAAACTCTCGAGCCATCGTTTATCTATATGGGTAAACCAGAGAATATTAATTTCCATTTGGTAAATTAAAATCCATCATGGTTATGTCGTAATGAACTATGCAAAATATAGAAGTTTCAAGAAGTGGACTTGAACTCATTAGTGTGAACCTCAAATTGTTAAGTATGACACGTTGTAGATAATCTCAAAAGAAATTTTGAGTAGATCTAGCAGCATTAGCGGAGTATAAGATACTCACACTTCGAATGCCTTATGTCATAACTTAATTAAAATGTATGGGAGAGCACATTGGCAATCATAATGTCAAAAATGACAAAATGTAGGCTTAAACAGTAGCGGTAGATAAATCTACATACTACCTCATGATCCCAAAACATCAATTCGAAGAAATCACTTTAAATTTTGCATCTATATTTGCAAGAAATTGAAAATCTCAATTGCAAATAGACATGTTAATCTCGACATGTGTCAAACATGGAAATATATACATATCTTAAATGATTCCGGAATACATCGTACTCGACAGAGAAAAAGTACTATAGAGGTACTAAATTTATATTTGCAAGAAATTAAAAATCTCAATTGCAAATAGACGTAATTAATCTCGACACGTGAAAAACGTGAAATAAATTACATCAATTTAGGATCTGGAATACATTGGTACTCAACAGAAAACAGTACTTAGAGGTACTTAATTTATATTTGCAAGAAATTAAAATCTCAATTGCAAATAAATGTAATTAATCTCGACACGTGACAAACGTGGAAATATATTACATAATATCTGGAATACATTTGTACTCAACAGAAAACAGTACTAAAAACATGTACTGAAATAAACAGGGTCTAAACAGAAATAAATTACTGCTAGAACTACTGTTATAGGGCTAATCTGGTAGCAAACTGAACTAGTACTAGAAGCAATAAAGCAAATAGCTACTAAATACAGAGTAGACAGCCAAGCTGCTGGTGTCTCCTGCGCGTGCACATGGTCATGGCAGTCAGCCTGGTCCATGGAGTAGATAAGGAGAGAGATACATGGGAAAAATAAATTCCCAATTAACTCTCGATCCCATCCTCACGAGATTGAAACAGGCGGAGAGCCATCAGTAATCACCGGTGACGGGTGTTCCGGCCGCCGTCTTCCTCGTCGGAGGATCCTCCAGGGAGCAGGGTCCCCGGGGCGACGCCGTTGGAGGTGCCGTTCGCGAGCCCGAGCGCGGCCGGGCTCCAGGTGCCAGCACGGTGGCCGCGGCTGCTCGTTGGCGAGTCCGCCGACGGGCTGGCCAGCGGGATGCCGAGGGCCAGAAGGCGGCGGCGAGCACCTGCGCGCGGTGAAGGCGGAGGGGTGGCCGGCGTCGGGACGGCAGGCGCGGCGCGACGGCCTCTGCTTCAACAACCGCTTGGGTCGGAGGCTGCGGCGGTGCGTCCACGACGGGGAAGTTGTACTGGTGTAGGGGGCAAACTACCCAGCCGTGCACCGAGCACCAGAACGGCGGCGGAGCCTCCAGCGCCGGGTCGTCGGCGTTGAGCCTTGGTGCGGCCGGACCGGCGGGAAGCCAGGCGGGCACGTCAGGCTGGAGAGGCGCAGGCGGCTGCACAGGGTTCGAGGAGCCCGCGCCGTTCCGGTGGTGGCGACGGAGGTCCCGGCGGTTCCAACCTCCACGCCGGAAGCGGCGGAGGTCGCGCGCATGGCGCTGGAATCGTCGGAGTCCGCCGCACCATGGCCGCGGTGGCGAGTGACGAAGCGGCGGCCACGGCCGTCGACGCGAAAGAGGCGACGAAGCAGGGACATCGGAACTCGAGGCATGGTTCCGTTTCTCACCTTTCCCTGTTCTTCTTCTTCTTTGTTCCGGCGAGTTCGCCGGCGATTTTGGCTCTATCGACTCGCTCAACGGCGAGCGTGCTGATAACGTGTTGGAAGTAGAATCGAGAGGGAACAAGAGAGACAACAAATGAATCGAACTTGTTCTTTATTGATGATCATCATGCTATTTATACAAGGGGGAACCGACGTCCGAAGGGACGCGATGGTTCGATGGTGTCGGTTTCTACAAACTTGGAACCGCTCGGGAGCGGGGATTATTCCCTAATAACCGCTAGGGTTATTTATTTCTAACAGATACGAGGTAGGGGGCGGTTCTGGTGGCGGGGTCACCTCGCCGGCGGCGGGGACAACGACCATGGCGACGTGAGACGTTTCGATTTTGGGGATTTTTTTGGCATGTTTTGAAATGTCATCGCCACGTCACCGCCACGTCATCCCACAAAACCGCCCAAACCATAGTCTAAACCACCAAAATTCATCCAAAACCGCTCGCGGGGGTGATTTGTCTGGTTTTGCACATTTCAGGGTGAAAAGTATACCAATTTCTTTTTCAGGGTGAAAAGTATCCAATGTGTGAGATTTGAGGGTGAAATCTATACTTTATCCTAGTAAAAAAGATGCCACAGATTCAATTCATAAAGAGGATTCCCACAGTAATGTAGAGTACCAAGGCTGCGAATCTGAAACGCACCAACTGATTTCTCAATGCAGAACTGGTTCAGAACGTGCAGCAAGCTCAGAGTTAGATGCATGTATAATCAAAGAAGTACTGATGATAGAAACTGACAAATGCGGTTATCAATGTGTAAAGGCAGATTATTCATCCCAATCCTGATTCGCAACTACCAAATTATTCATCCTTTTCCTTTAGCAAGGAAGAAGTGACACATATTGTGCCTTAAGAACTCATGAAATAGCCCGAAATTTAGGCAACCCATCCAAGCATTCAAAGCATCTCAGAAGAAATAGATAGCACTGAAACCAGCCCTGGCTATTTTTGCAGTGGCGAAAGGCTGGTGCAAAGCTTCTTCACAACTCCCACGCCGGTCAGACTATTGATGCATTCAACACACACTAGTCAGCACTAAGCCTCGAAATATCGAGCTCCAAACCAGATAGATATTCAACAACAAAAAACACACACAAAATGGGATATAAGAACATAAACAGAAAACCAACATCGAAATCTCCAGCTTAATACAACATGCAAGAAATCAGGGATTCTTTGACAACTTTGCATTTTTCATCATCCAAAGAAAAAATAGTTCAATGTGTTAACATCTGAAATAAAGAAAAGCGAAGTACTCTACATACCCAAAACGCACCCACACATGGGCACATACTAAAATGCAAGCAATATCAATTCACAGGTCACCACGCCACAAGTTAAGTAATACCTCTGTTCCATAATTCTTGCCGTGGTTTAGTTCAAATTTGAACTATGAAAACCATGAAAAGAATTATGGAGCGGAGGGCGTACAAATCAAGCAAAGCAAGTCAATGTGTCTTCAACCTTCACGCCAATTGACGAATATCAACAGGACTTGGATAAATACGGAAGTTAGCAAATTAGGTGATTAATTCCTATAAAATGCACTTCACATCTGACCGGTGCATGCTAGATGGAGGGTCCATCTCCGCGTCAAGCATACAGAAGAAACTACATCCAACATCCCATTTCTGCATCTCAGCAACCAGAATGTAACTGCGAGTACCTGCGGTGTAAGTAATACCATCAGCCAAAGAAACTTGTGCTATCCAATCACAAAAAGTTGTTGGAGTCATTCTCATATATTTTTTCCATGACTCAAACAGAAAACATTAGTTTCATAATTTGTATAAATAGTGTGAAACCCACCAAAGCTGAATCAACTCACCATTACTAGACAAAGCAAACATCTGAAACAGAGATCATCAATATGTAACTTTAGTGTGGTGGTACAGTTTCAACTTCACATATTAGAAGAATTGGCGAAATTAGTCCGAGTATAGGCCAAAGAAAGTGGGCATATGAGGGGCTCTGGATTAAGAAAGTACAAACAAGCTCATATGCAACTTTTAGAAATGTATATGAGCTAGCTAGTTACTAACAAATCAAAATTGATCAAATTCATGCAGTACAGGACTCCAGCAAGGGACCGTGCATAATCTTATTAATTGATAGTCTGTTCGACCAAAAGGTTAAAGGTGATGCAGCAACGAATAAGAGTAAAACAGAAGTATATGCCTGAAGCACAGCAAAAGGTTATTTGTTCATTTGCTACTACTTAGCATGATAGCAGTCTCATTTCTGAGCATGTATGAACACATGCACAAACAGAGAATGAGGAACGGTTTTAAGTCATCAGTCATTGGACGGGCTAGAGGGAGAAGATCCCACACTAACATAAGGAACTTGGGGAGTACTAAGGAGGAGGTAAACCGAAAGGAAGGAAGTTGGATGGAAGGGAGCGCAAACAGAAGAGCACATCCAGTAGATAGGGGAAGAACGTCGGTAGATACGGAAAATACAATAAAAACCGTTATTGGTGATGAAAGCAGTTTCAAAGATGAATATAGCCACATCCTTTTGATCATGTGTTCAATATATAATATAAACATCCATATGGCTAAAACTGAAGATCTTATATAGCACATAAAGCATAGGTACATACAGTTGGACTTTTGACTAGACAAACTATATCCGTGGCTCATGGTCAATACTTTTATATGCAAATTTATCAGACAACGAGCAACATGGTGAGGAAATATATATCCAAACAGCCTAACACTAGAATAATAACCCATAAAACTACAATAACTGCAAGCAAAACCATAATAACAGTATAAGATTTAGTGATGGCAATCATTACTTCACAACGTATCACAATGATCAACATAAGGAGCAATGTAAAAATGGCAGAACCATACATCTAAAATAAATGAATTTGAAACCAAATAGTCAGGTATTGCTATAATATTAATTACTTGCGTAGGACCAACCTGAAAGTTACACTATGACTTGATAGACTCTTAACCACATAGGTTTTTAAAAGCCAAAGTAGCAACAAGTATAAGTTAAGCAGAAATATATTCCCAAAAGCACAGTGCAGCGTAAGCAGTTATTTTGCTACTACTTAGCGTGATAGCATTCTCATCTGTGAGGAACATACATACATTATTTGAAGGAAAGAGTTGTAGGGAAAATCTTAAGTTATCTCTTGTAATTTGGCTTGAGAAATTTCAGTAAAATGATTGCATTACATTATTTGAAGGAACAGATCCGATACCTCAACATACTTGCAGAAGATAAACTTGTCTGCGCAACAAATACAACACGATAGCATATCTAACGGGACAATCCTGTTAAGTATAGTGCGGAAGATCATTTGCATCATGTTCACCACCATTGCCTGTTTCTGCAAGCATAAGAAGTCAAGCAACCAATGAAATTCTAATGAAAAGCGAAACACATAGCTGTAGTTTGAAAAAACATCAGTTTTGATACAGCATTAGGAATAGATAAATAAACTACACCTACCTTAAAATTTAAGGAATGTGTTGAAAATAGTATACACTACGAATATCGTAAAATAAAGAACATGCACACTAGGAATATTAGGTGGTCAGAACTCAGAAGAGACAAGTTATCCATTATTAAGCTTGTTCCATGCAATATAAGAAGAAAATCATACTAATAAATTCTAGCAAAAAGTGATCATGAATTTTCTGGTTAGGTTATCTTCAAATATTTTTAGCATAAAAATTAAATGAATTCTATTTATAACTTTTCCCAGGTATAAATGGACTTGCCACTCATGACACATTGTCTTAAATGTGACAAAAAGGGAACTGGGCATCAACCAGTTGGTTAGCTGCCTGCGGTCGTCCTAGTGCTCCCGCGTTTCAAGCCCCGGGCTCGGCAGGTCGGTGCCTAGAGCTCCTCCTACATTAATATATTGCCGCAGAGGACTCCTTTCCTCATCTGGTCTTTTTTAAATGTGACAGAATAGCCAACTATTGGTAAATTTCAAAGAAATTAATCATTATTGATTTAAGATTACTAGCAAGATTAGCAGAGATAATGATACTGAGAATGACAGAATTAAAACTTGCTCTAAGCTTCCAAATGTACCTATTGGTTGAAAGGATTTTCATAGAGAACTCGAAGAATTCTACAAGACTAACAACTGATTGTCCGGACTTGCACAATTTTTAAGTAAACCTTTGAGCAGAAAATAATCGACTTGATTCTTAATAGTAAACCAACAGCAGACTTTGAGCAGTTAGTCCTTACTAGCGATAACAATGTTCAATGATCTAAAATATATCTTGCAAAAAACTCATAACCAAGGTAACACGATAGTACAAGATCAACAAATTAAGCAAACATACAGGAGCTGTAAAGAAGATACAAGACAACAGACAAGACGTAAGGGCCAGTAACGTTCATACCTGGAAGGTAGTAGCTCATGTAGGGTAGGACGCTAAAGTATTCTCCAGGCTCATCAACCTTCTTAACCTGCCCAGAATTGAGCTTGATTGTGAATAAGCCAACACCTGAACTAACGAAGACGACACCCACACCCTCTGCAAAGCCGACCACGAATGGTTCGTCATCGGGATTGGCAACAGGTATTGTTTTCTCCAGCTCGACGACCCTGCCTTTTACCCATTCTGCAGCTTCTTCCTCTGTGTCCACCTTCCTTGAACACGTATACAGGCTGGAACCCTGAATGCAGGCAAAGCCCAGTGAAGTGTTGTTCTCCATCGCCATGAGGGCAATGTCGGACACGTCCGGTGGCGGCGGGTCAATCATGGATAAGCGATCCTTGCCCAAGTCATACTTGACGATTGCATTGTCCTCCCGAACTGTGAAGTAGAGTGCATCTCCGACAAGGGTGCCTCGCCTAGGCTCGAGATAAGGTGTGTAGTAGAATGCTTCACGTTCCATTCGCAGCATGTGCTGGGCATAGGTTTCACAAGTGTAGTCGAGGCATACCGGCACGCTCCACGCACCCGTCTCTGATGAGTAGACGCTGGCAAGTATGATTTCCTTGTGGTCATGGGTGGCCGCGAAGACGACGCGGAAGGGGCCGCCGTGGCAATCGAGGTGGTCGCAGCCATCGGTGGCGCAGAGCACCGCTGCGGAGTAGATGAGCCAATCCATGTCCTCCGGCTCGGGTGGCAGGAAGTGTCGGTCGCCGGTGACGGGGTCCCAGACGAGGTAAGGACCCTCGTCGTGCTGCAACATGTGGATGAGGACGCGGCCGTGACGGCAGTCAAGGGGGCGCGTCGGGCGGCCGTCGGAGCCGGGGTGGGGGAACGCTGGCATCGACGTGGTGGAGGCGAAGCGCGCAGGCGGTTCCCCTTGGGACACCATGAGGCGGTGGAGGAAGCCGAGGAGGGGAGGGGCGCCGTTGAAGGCGCGGTAGCGGCGGCGGAAGCCGGGGTCGCAGATGATGCGGAGCCACGGCTTGCAGACGAGGGCGGCGCGGATGAGGTGCTCGGGCTCGTCCGGCGGGAGGCGGAGGAGGATCTCGGCGGTGACGTCGTCGATGAGCGGGGGTGGCGGCGGCGCCATGGTTGTTGTCCGTGCTTTGGGTTGGGAACTGGAGAACTGGAGAGCCGAGAGTAATAAAGCCCAGGAGTTTTTCTTCAGAGAGATAGGAAGCCCACCACGAGAGCTAAAGAGAAAGCCCACTGAACATTGGAGCTCAGAACGTTAGAACACCCACGATATCACTACACGCACAAACAAGTTTTAAAAAAAAGTTCTCAAGAAATAATAAGTTATCAAAAAGAAAAGAAAACAATACACACAACATATAGGCAGGTTCAAATGGTATAAGGGCACCGCCAAACGGACACAGACGCTTCCAACGGACGCCGCAACGTCGCCGCCGCACCCATGCCAATGTGAGCATGGAGGCGGCAAAGTGCCCAAGTTTGTTATGGGAGATGGCCGCCCCATTGCCGTGGCAAGACGATCACCTCTCCCACGGCTGTGCATGCATTGCGACCGGCGTGCAACACGAGATCGCTAGCTGCCGCCGATTCCTCCCAGCGGACCTGTGGGACGACCCGCCTATGCATACACCAGCGATATGTGGGATCGCTGGTTCGAGGCGGACCATGATGAGCACCGCCGCGGCCGGACAAGCTGGAGCCGAAGGACGAAGAGGAGGAGGAGGAGGTGGTGGTGGGCGACGGCTACCTCGACCATATCTTCGATGACATGGAGTACGACGACCCACACCACGGCGCGACACTCGTGCCTGTTCCCGCTCGAGCCAGGACAGAGAAGGAGAACGACCACGATGCCCCCTCCGTGCGGCCATCGAGGCCTCCGAGATTGAAAAGCTCAGGATGTGGCCGATTCTAGCCTCGGCTCTCCGCACCTAGGCAATGGAGGCTCGCACGCCGCCACATCTAGAGTCGTGGTCATTGTGGCACGCCCGCAAAGCGAGGTAGGCCTGGGTGTCGGCTTCTACGCCACCTCATGGTTGGGGCGAGGCAACTTGGCCTCCGGCGCTGACGCCACCTCCGGCTTCACCCGCGCCTGTGTGGCCGCCCACGGGGTGCGCGGTCACCTCGCTGGCGTGGCCGCACGTCGTCATCAAGATTGAAGACGACGCCGACGACTAAGGGCGCGGTAGCGACGGCACGGCAATGCCCCCTCCCCCAACTCAGTAGCATAGGGTTCTACTTTTTTTTGTATTTTGGTGAACTTTGGCCCAACAATATGTAAGTTAAGATTAAATGTGGGTTTTTAACTTCAGTTTTTTAAATTTGCAGGGTGTTGTTGGGTTCACCCCACACACCAAAACAGATTTGGGCTAAAATTGTGTGTGTGTGTGGCGGGGGTAGGCGGTTCCCTAACCATCGGTATCAAAACTACATATTCAGTTTTCAAAACAAAAAAACAAAATATTCAGTTTTGTTTCAACACAGGCAGCTTCGCAAGGGCTTGTCTATGAAAGACAAACATAGTCAATATATGCTTGCCTGGTCAGTTTAAGAGCATATCTAGCAAAGCCCTTAAAACGCGAAACCTCAAACGCGGTTTGCGGTTCGCGTTTTAGGAATTTTTGCTCACAAATATGCGCGGTGCATAGCGGAAACCTTAAACTGAACTGTAAAATGTAGCAATTTTGGCGGGAACAAACGAGTTCATCATCGATTCATCGCATACAGATGAATTCGTCGGGATTTTACATAGAAACTACACTAAACCAAAATCTAAACTAGTCTAATCATCGCCGCCCTAACCCTAAACCCAAAATTAGGCTCACCGGAGCCTCGGACGCGGCGGCGACGCAGCGGCGTTGGAGCTTCACTCCTCGTCGGAGACGAGGTCGATGACCATCGCCGCCTCCTTCTCTCACTCCACCTTGTTCTCCGCGGCGGCACGGTCCTGCTCGAATCCCTGGCGTAGGAAGATCCCGTTGATCCCCTGGTCGCGCTGGAGCTGCTCGGCGCGCTCCGCTGGCTCCCGCTGGGACCGCAGGATCACCACGGCCGTGGCGTGCTCGAGCTCGTCGTCGCGGACGAAATCCTCTGCGCGAGGGAGGAGCCGAAGCTGCTGGCGTCGTAGTCCTCCGGCGGAGGAAGTGCTGGCGGCGCGGACGAGCTGCTTGCGCCGGCGGTGGAACTGCCCTCGCCACCGTGGTGGAGACGAACTCGGCGGACGAGCTTGCGCTCCCATCGGAGCCGGTCAAAATCCTCGACCTCGCGGACGAGGAGCGACGGCGGCACCGGCATGTGCTCGTTGGTCCATTTGGGCGCGCAGCGCTTCCGCGCGCCGTCGCTCCGCACCAACAACGCCCGCCGCTCGTCGGAGTAGTCGCCGTCGAACTTGTCATCGCCTGGCAGCGCGGCGCGTTCCCTCTTCGGCGCCATCTAAGCTCGGCGGTGCCGGATCTGAACCTATGGCCGGTGAATTGCTCGTCGGAGGCGGCGGAGCGGTGGGCGGATTGCTCGTCGGCGGTGGTGGAAAAACGAGGGTTTGGAACTGGGAAATGCCCCTCGGTCGTCATTTATAAGAGCTGGCAGCTGAAATTCACGGGGCCCCTTATCCGGTTTACGGGCCGGGCCGTCTTTACGGGCTCTGCTCTAGCAAAAAAAAAGGCTTCGCCCGTAAACTCGCTGGACTTTTAAGGATTTTCGCGATTTAAGCTTGCTAGAGATGCTCTAAGACCCAAGGTTTTTTTCGCGCACCATTAGGCTATCCATCGGACTAGTCTTTGGCCGTACGATTGCATGCTCCCGCAATTCTTGCGCCCGTAATTAACTACTCCCAATCGAACCGTTCCAGACTTTTAGGAAATAAAATCCTGGTATGAAGGAAACTAACAATTTTAGCAAAATTTCAGGCATGTAGTCTTGCTTCTGCGGAGGCAATTATTTTCCGATGCTATTAATTTTGCTTCCTTTGCAACTAATGTTTGCTTCCATTACAACTGAATTTTGCTTCATTTTTTTACTTGAAACATATAAAACTATGTTTCCATGGACATTAGAATATTGCTTCCATGGTGAACGGATTTTCTTGGATGTATAAGACAAAAAAATTGTGTCCTCCGCGTCGGAAGCTTTATTCATATGCATGGGATCATACTGCACTGATGTTAGAAGCATGATTAGTGTGTCAACGAAACATTGTTCGAATGTTTTTTTGTGTGACTATGCATTCCTATACCTCGAGATAATTTAGTGCTTCATATATTCACTTGACATATTTCGAAAAACATACATATTTGCTTCCTTCAAGTCGTCAAATACACAACCTTGTACGATCATAACACATGTTTCCTACATGTTACAAATTTGCTTCATTCTACAAGATGTTATGTTTCCTGGATGCATCATATGTTAACCAAGATTTGTATTTTGTGTAAGGTTGTCGTAGCATTAACCAACATCCGATTATCGTAGTTGTGGTCGCTCGACATTGCTCGAAAATGCATCCATGCAGATGGACATCGCCTTTTTTTTTTTGCAACTCAAGAGCTTTATATATTATAATCAGAGGGGTTACAATCATTTCGCATACAATTTTGGAGAAAACTAGGGGTATAATTCACCCAAATGTATCTGCCTCTCCTCTGAAGCCTGCTTAGCACACCTGTGGGCAGCAGTGTTTGCATCTCGACCCACATGGACTAAGACAAAGCTTTCAAAGCTCGTACTCATCTCTGCAATTTCGTGACACAAGGCTGCCACATCAGCTCTATCAAAGCTCGCAGAATTCCATAACTTCACAACATCAGCAACATCTGATTCAAGAATAACTCTTCTATACCCCAGATCAGCCGCCAGTTTGGTACCGTCTCGGATCGATGTCGCCTCCATTGTACGAGCACACTGAGCATATGTGTACCAGATGGCTTGACCTCTTATAAGCTTGCCCGCGTGATCGCGTACCACCATGCCTGTTGAGCCATGTCGCTGCTGCTACGAGTAGCCAGCGTCGACGTTATTTTTAACCACTCCAACGTTTGGTGGATTCCATCTCACTCGGCCTGGTGGTTTCACCTTCTTCGTTGGAACAACAACAGCTGCAAGATCATGCATTGTGTCAATGGTCCAACGAACCGAAGCATCCACTGATCTGTTCTTCTCGCCGTGGAGGATTGTGGCCGGGAGGAGTCCATACCTCATGTCTTGTTCAATTGTAAGTGGGCTCGCATGTTCTGGGATGAGGTGAAGAGGCTAACCTCAGTGAAACTGCCAGAATTAAAATCTGAATCATGGCCGATCGATCTGATTGCTGGAAGGATGATGCCAGAACGAGATACAACTATCGTTTTATGTGGGTGTTGGGCAATATGGTCTGAAAGAAATAACCGAAGATGGAATCGCCTTGAATCGTTTGCGCCGCGGCAACAACCAGATATGTGCGACCTTGACACGATCCACAAGTGTGATGGAAGCCTGGAATCTCGTCCCTTGCAATGGCATTGTGGGGATAAATAAATGGAGGAATAAGAAAAAAAATGAAGCAGATATGAGAAATTAGGGAAGCATGGCAAATATGTGCTACGGAGTAGTAGGGTACGGCCGGACGCACGTTGCACCTGATGAGCTGAACGATGCACCAGGATTTGCGTGGTCTCTGCCACCCACCTGTTGTGACTCGCTCGATCTATTGTTCCTGCATGTTGACGAGTCATGCTAGCTGCCGTCGAAGGAGAGAGCCGGCAACGGCAAAGGAGAATAATGGAAGCATCCTTCAGGCACCTCTTAAACAAGCGTGTCGCGGAGGCAGCGGGAAAGAGCAGAGCGGTGTCGGAGCGTGTCGGTGGGGGCGACGGACGGCGGCGACGAGCGGGTCACGGTCTCGCGAGGACGGTGCAAAACCAAGAAATAGGGGAGTCACGGGGGGTGGGGCTTTGTTGATGGAGTTATGGGGAGTAATCTAGGGGATTTTTTGTAACTGAACGTGAAAACCGGGAATCTTTTAGTTTCAAAAAAAAAAAAAAAAAACGTGAAAACTGGGATTTTTGTTTGCTGCACCTGCGCACGCGGGCGTTGACAACGGGGTAAAAAAACCAAATCAAGGCCGTTGAATGGAGAAGATATCGACGGAATCGGAGCAGCCTGAAGATTTGTTAGCACAGCAGCACTACGCAAAGCCCCATTTATGAAATCAATATACCAAGGCAAAGCTGGCAACAGGGCACTCACCTTCAAATTGCGGTCATTTGCTATTTTGGAAAATAGTGAAAATCTCAGCTCTGGTAAGTACTAATTGTCCTGGTCAAATGTCAATATTGTCCTCAGAACCCCAGTCTTGCTACTATATAAGAGCTCACGGACCACAGTGCCACACAAACAGTCTCGTACTCTCACCACAACACCTGTCTTCCTTCTTCCTTGAGTCTGTAGCAGCCATGGCTAAGGAGATGGAGGTGAAGAACAGGGCAGCTGCCATTGCTGTCGTCTTTATGCTCTTCATGATGTCCGGGCAGCAGCGGCAGGTGGCAGCCATGTCGGCGTTCTGCCAGTGCTACCAGCAGTGTTACCCCGCGTGCAGGAAGATGATGCCGCCATGGGCATCTGTGTTATTCTGCATCGAACTCCAGTGCAGGCCAATTCCAGGCGGCGGCGGCGGCACGTGCAGGAAGGCCTGCGGCCTGGACAACCTCTGCGGCTTGAAAGCGGCAAGACCCGGTAAGTCTACAGACCATCTTACTTACTGTTTGTGTATCTTCTTCTTGCGATGAACAATGCTGAAACTTATGTTCTTGTTTCCTTTGAACACGGATGAAAGAAGGATCACTTGTTCATTTGATCTGATGACCTTGTTCTCGCATTGCAGATGATGTCACGGCCTGTGTGAGCAACTGCAACGAGAAGCGAAGCCATTATTAGTTACTTCGAAGATCTGTATCATTTTTAACAAACAAGAAAATGACACAGAGAGCTTGTAGTTAATGGGATGGTATAATGTTCAACAGCTGTGATTGTAGCAGCAAGTAATAAAATAACTTTATGTGGATGTCATCAATACATACGTACAGGTGTATGCATAGTCTCTACTATATAATACGGCTTGAGGAGGTGTTGGTACGTCATTTTGCTTTCCGATTTTACCCCTATGTCACCAGAAAATATTACCTCCTTAAGTCGTAACGGTTAGTTTTACCAAATTGCCCTTTTATTTCGATGGAAATTACGATGACTGCCACCGCAAAGTGAAGTAACGGTTCGCTCGTACCGCGACTTGGTTCGCGAGTCGTATCAGCCGCCCCAGCATCCATCCCCTCGGCAGCAGCGCGGCATGGACCGCACCACCGGCTCCCCTCTTCTTGTGGTCGAGCTCTGGCAAGAAGACCGCTGCCCGGCCTCCCCTGTTCTTCCTCGCCTCCGAGCGGAGATCAAACTAGGCCGGCCGGAATTGGGGCACAGGGAGGCGACGAGCTCCTAGCGACTTGAGGATAGGGAGTCGATCTAATCCTCCCTGCCACCGGCCATGGGAGAGGGACAACGCTGGCCATGGGAGAGGGACACCGTCGGCCTAGCACCCAGCGCGCCGCCCGCACAACGGATCCCGACGGCCGCGCCACCGACTACCCCCTGTGCTGCCGCCACTAGCGGGAGCGGCGGTCAACACGCCGAGGCCGTGCTCCCCAGACGAACTGGTCTTCTCGTGGCCGTGCTCCAGGCTCCGGGAGGTGCTAGACGACGGGCTAGCGCGCGGGAGCGGCGGTCAACGGGCCAAGGCCGTGCTACCCGACGAGCTGGCCCGCATGGCCAAGCTCCTGGAGTAGGAAGAGATCCCCGAAGCCAAGATCTGGCTCGCCACCGGCCTCTCCGCCTTCCTCTACCTCTACACCTCCATCTTGGGGTTGGCCCGCACCCGTACCGCGGACGCGCCCATGCACCCCAGCGTGGCGTTCGCTGTCGGCCAGGATCTACGCCGTGGAGATGTTCAGGATCTTCGGCAAGGTCCTCTACTTTGCCACGTCGTGTCGGGTCTCCGACGCTGCTGGGCAGAGCTGGAGCTGCGTCGCCCGCAAGAATGCCGCCGCGGAGGCCGACGCCATGTCCTGCCGCCTGAAATCCATGGCCGTGCTTCACCTCTGATCAGTAAATTGTCATCGCCTCTGCTCTGCTGTTTTACCTAAACTGACGCCATGTCCTGAGCTGATTTGCATATACAGAACAACATCACCGATATTTTAATGGCATGCATCCTTCTCGGGCACTCTCCGCCTGATTAAAATTTAAAAGGACTTTTCAGACGAACTGGTGTGTATAATTTAGCACCCTTAGTTCAACGCACTACACCGCAAGAAAAATCATCACAGGATTCGAACCAGTCTCTTGATCCACCACTCGAATTAGCAGAACTGTGCAATACATCCACATATTGATCCACCACTTAAAAGGCTCAGCCGAGGAGTAGGAGTGACAACTAACAGAGCAGGGAATGACCTTGTTTTTTTCGTTCCAAATTAATACATCCACATATAGACAAGTTTGGCTTTGGTAGTTTCGCTATACCGCGCCGCTTTCGCCTCAGACTACAGTGCCAGGAGCAGTTGGTCCGAGCCTCCGAGGTCCACGGCCGCAGGTGCCGAGCCGAAGGCCGCGTCGCCCTCTGTTGGTCCTGGAGAGTACGAGATGCTGGGAGCCGCTGGTGTAGATTGCAATCTCCGTTTCTTCTCCGCCATGGCTGCCGATCCCGCTCCAACCCGGCCAACGACAACTATCCAACCTCCTCCAGTCTGTATGCCCATTTGCCTCCGCTACTCTACTGGACCAACTGACCGCTTGGCGATGGAGATGCAATTGTTGCCCGCATCTCTTTCTTCTCTGGATGGTAAGTTTTTAAATCTGTATGCTAGGCACAATAACTGTGGTGGTAAAATCTGAAATTCAGTATATATTTTCTTAATAGTTGTCCATTGGTTGCAAACCTATTGCCAGGATCACATGTTCGTATAATGCTCCAAGGGTTGTTACATATATGTGCTTCTCCTTTGAACAATTGTTTTTTCAAAGAAGCCAAGGCCGTGATGCCAGAGGTCTATATGTTCTGGAACCATTGACAGTTTAAGCAGTGAGTACTACAAGCTTAGCTCCTCTACATAAATTTCTGAACTTGTTTTTTATGCAGTGGTAAGAAATTTAGCTATTCAGGTCCATCCTTAGCTTAGTATTGATGCTGAGACAACCTCGTGCTTGTATTGCACTTGATGGTTCAGAATTTTTGTTGTATGAGCACATTTATTTCAAGTATTTTTTTTGTCAATTATAAGTTCAGCTTATCTCACAAAAAATGGGATATCATTTGTACAAGCAATCTGGTGCATAGGCAACTATTTTTCAGAGAACTTGACCTTTTTTAAAATATATATGAAATTATATGAGGTGGTATGTATTTTTCTAGGTTTATTAGTTTGGAAATTGGGCGCTTAATTTTATGTGATTACTATTTCCTTTTGAACGGACTAACATATGTGGCATAGTTGCTAAGCCAAGTGTTTTTCTGAACTGAAAACTTTAAATGCATGCATTTTTTATCGGAGCAACAAGCTGTAGTTCTAGAAATGATATCTTTGTGCTTTCTCTCATCTCGTCATTCTTAGATCTATTTTGTAAAGAAATTGACCTCTTCCATCAGATAGAGTATTGTGTTGATATTGACAAGCCTTCTGGCAACGCAATTCTATCAAAGTGTGTGGGATCAATGAGATGTTTGTAATAAAAAAATACTGGCCAGGGATACAAAATGTATATATATCTTATTCAATTAGTCTACTCGCATCCAAAATAAGTTCTTCTCCACGCATGTGAGAAAGAAAGCGGTACACGGGTTGATGACATGTAGCATTATAGTACGGATTGTTGCTGCGGTGAGAAATGAGATAGAGGGGTGTGTGGTGGTCAGACATGGAGGAGGAAACTGGACAAAGATGCTCATGACTTGCGATTCCACCAAACGAAATAAAAGATGTCTATAATTAGTTGCTCCTACAAAAAGTATATAACAAGGAAAACAAAAGGAAATTGGCACCACTACGTTGTCTTAGCACTTGAACTTACAATCTAATCATCTGAGAACTTGAAGGGGTCATGGCAACGCACGGGCAGTCAACTAGGTACAAGAAAGCCCGTTTCAAAAAAAATTAGGTACAAGAAAGTGCTCATTTTTTTCCCGAAGTTTGTTAAACTACCTATGCGAGAATGGGTTCTTTTCTCAAATGGATTAACATCCTATTTAGGACAACATATTCTTTGCTATTTGGAGCACCTAAAGTAATTATATGGTCCAAGGAAAATTGACCGTATGATGTTCCTTTCTGGTGGTTGTAGCATGGTCTTCGCATTTATGTATAGCCATATTCTTGGCCGGGTGCATACAAAAATAGCATGAATCCAAAAATAAATGATATTTTCGTTAATAGTTGAAATTCAATTGTTTTTTAAGGTACTGAAAGTTTGCAAGTTTGCTTTTATATGTTAAGGTATAGTGCTTAAACTGTGTAAATCAGTTCAAAGGTTGAGCTGTTCATGTGACTTTTAAGTCTAAAGTCAATTGCAGTCACCTACAACACATGATTTTAAACTATTAGTGATTTTTTGTTTAGAATACTTTAATCAAGATAATCAGCTATTTTTTAACTGAGTAGCAACCCCCTGAAATATATATGTAGATTAGGTGAAAAATTAAAACCAAATCGATTAGAAATTATTGGCGTCTTCATCATCACTCCCAACGGAATCTTAACTCGGCGTCCCTTCGCCACCCCAACTAGAATTTAATACGAGGGTTTCGTGCAACGGAATTTCTCTCCCGTTACAACGCACGGACATTTAGCTATTACAAAGAAAATGACGGAGTTATGCTGAGTTTGCTAGCCCGTAGCAACGCAACGCACGGGCATTTCAACTAGTAATTTTAATATATCTTTGGCATATCCCTGACTCGATCACAGCAACCAAATTTATTTGTCTTCCTTGCCAAGAAAAAATTGAGAAATTATGTTTCTCAAGATTAATCATAAAAGTGTTTATATTCAAATGTTAGCCAACTCAACCAAACCTTGGCAAACATCAGATAAAAAATAAAATATGTCGCAGCAGCACGAATACGAATTGCTACCGTATATTAAGCAAAGGCCGTTGTGTGAACACACCCGTAGCGGCAGTTCTCGTCAGTAAGCACACTTGAGAACAAAGTGGAGCTTTTGTGCTATGTTTGAAAGAGATTTCTTTTTCAAACATTTGTTGTAACACAAAAAAATCATGCGTGTCGATATTCACAGACTGTAAAAAAAATAACAAGCATCAGGTCTCAACAAAGCAAATTCAAAAGCATAGAAAAAATCTCTCGAATTATTTTGTGCAAATTTATCAGTTAAACACATGTGTAGATCACTATGTCTGCGATTTTTGCAGTGATTTTTTGAGAAACGAATAAATTTTATTTTTGGTACCAGGAGCACGAGACTCAAAATGACTTTTGGAGAACAAAAAGGAAAAACAGAGAGATTCAAAGTTTTCTATTTTCTTTTGTTCTGATGATTTTTTTCTTGCATCACGATTTGCACGACTGTAACGAGAAGCTGAGCCATTATTAGTCACTAACTTACTACTTCGAAAATCTTTTTCATATTATCAAACAAATAATGACAGAGATACCTCGTTGATCATGGGATGATGTAATGTTCAACAGGTGTGATCGTATCAGGATTCAGGAACCAATAAAAAGAGTTTATGCCAATGCCATTTGTACATCGAGGCATATCAAGAATGATGTTAATCTGGCTTTGATTTGCCAGCTTTGCCCTATCCATCACTCAACAACAAAATTTATTTGTCGTTCTTGCATGGAAAAAAGTGAGAAAATTGTGTTCCTCCAGATTACTTCGTAATTGAAATGTTAGCCAAACCTTGGCCACACCTCAGAGACATTTGGCTATTTTAAGCTTAAAGGAAAGGCGGTTGTCGAGTGTCAGACACGTAGCGGCAGCCGGCTTTGATTCACATATCCCTTCCCCGATAAGAACAACCAAATTGTTATCCATCTTTATATTTTCCCAGGAAGAAGTGAGACATTTTATTTCTTCGAAAGCAACTTATAAAATAATTCAGATGTTAGCCAACTCATCAAATAATCCAGCGAAGCCTTCCCAGCAACTCAGAAAAAGCACTGAAGCCCCTGATTTAATAGCGAGGATGCAGCAGAGGTGCAATTCGATTAAACTTACCATGACCTCTTGCCGACTCACAGGTCAGGCCACTTATGGGATTCAACATTATTAGTCAACACTAAGCTTCTAAATACTGAGGTAGAAATTCAACCAAAAAATCATGCAAGAATTGGGACATAAAGGAAGATAAGCAGAAATTCGACGTCCAAATCTCAACTCAACGGCTGATACAGCACGGAAGATAATTAAACATGGATATGTGCACTACACACTAAAATGCAAGGAAAAGATCAACTGGCAGTGAACACAGCACAAGTAGTACTAATTAACCAAGGCTAGTCAATGTGCCTTCATCCTTCGTACCAGTTGAGGGATGTCTACATAAATTAGATAATATACTAGAAATGAGTGTGCAAATTAAGCAATTATTTCGTACAAGCCCACTTCACAGCTGACTGATACATGCTACATGAGGGCCCTCGTCGAGAATACAAAATGAAAGAACCTACACCCAACAACTCGTTTCTGCAACTCAGGCCATCGGAATACGACTCTGGATACCTGTGGAGCAAGCAATACCATTAGTCAAACAAATATGTACTATTCCTTCAATCCTTCAGGAAAAACCATCAGAGCAATTCTCACAATTGTTTTATGGTTCAAACAGGAACCGTGAGATTCAACATTGTGGAAAGTGCGTCAAAAGCTCCAAAGTTGAGTCATATCAGCATTATTAGAGAAAACAAACATTTAAGAGAGCGGACAATGGGCAATTCGTACTGTAGTCGCACTCCTTCAGCTTATAAAATTAGCAATTCTACATCAGGTCTGACTAAGACGCTAACAGAACAGCGGGCACATCAGGGGATCATGGAGTAGGAAAGCAGAAACATCTGATTTCTAGCTCACATACTCTTAAGAAATGTACAAAGCTAACTAGTCCCTAACGGATCAAATTTCATCAAATTGATGCCGTACAAGCCTCAAGCAAGGGATTGTGCATCATCTTATCAACTGATAACTTCCATCGGTCCAAAATGACTGTCATTGTTTTTTTTTCACTGCACATCATCAAGCAATACTTTCACCAGTACTTTCATGACAATAGCTAGTACATATTATGAAATGTTATTAGTGATGAAAAAGTATGTACAACAAGACTAGTCATGTCATTTTTATCATGTTTTCGATGTGAAGTATGTTAGAGAGATATTTGTATATTGTAGTTTCCCTATTAGATAGGGGGCTCCCTGCATATTTACACCTGTACATGTACTATATATTGTGGCCTTTGGCCCCCGTGGAATACAAGTTGCTTATTCCTAACATGGTATCAGACTAGTTTAGGGTTTTGCCCACGCACGCGCAACTCGTGCCTTCTCTCTCCCGATTGGATCTCCGGTCCCCGCCTCGTACAGGTCGAACGACGACCTCTTGCTGTGACCGCCTCGCTCCTGCCCCTGTGCGCTCGCTCGAGCCCGTCTCTGCCCCTGCTCGAGGTGTCCGTGTCCCCTGCCTCCAAGTCCTGGCCGCCGCTCGTCCGCTCCCGGCCGCCGTCTCCCGTCAGGCCGCCGACACCGTCCGCCTGCCAGCCGCCGTCGGATATCTCTTTGTCCCGGCCGCCGCTCCACCGAGTCCCGGCCGCCGCCCCACCGAGTCCCAGCCGCCGCTCCTCTCCCAGGTCGCTGTCTTGCTCGTTCCCGGCCGCTTCTCTGTACACGCTCGATCTATACGGGCGTTGACTGCACAGGTCTCCTCCGCTGCTGTCTACTTTTCGCGCTACTGCCTCCGTGCGATCAGATCGGCCCGATACAGATCGTGACCAGCAGCTTGCGTTGGTTTTCTGCTCGATCTGGTGAGCTCCCGTGAGAGTTTTGGGCCAGATTGGTTTGGCCCGTTAGTGGTAAAAAAAAACAAAAAAACAAAAAAAAAAAATTCTGATCTTGTTCCACGATGTCGCTGTCTGCTGCTGATCCCGTTCTAGGCTGTCCCGAGCTTCCGTCTTTGCTCGGTGCTGCTCCGGGGTCCTTGTTGCCTATTTCGTCGTCTCCCTCGATGACGTCTGCATGCCGCTCTCTGTCGACTCTCGCGGCTTCTGCCCGCAGTTATGGCCGCTCTACGTCGACTCCGTCTATGTTGACTCGCCAAATTGGACGCAGTACTAAACATTCATTGGACCAGCCAAATTGTATCAGTGGCTAATTGTCAATTGCATATATATGCAGGTTTTGCAGAAACAATGGGTGCTATGGTGAGAAAATGTTTAACCAGCAGCCTAAAAACAAGATTAATCGTCTATAAATTTACAATAGCTGCAAGGAAAAAAAATGTGTAAGTATGGTTTAATGAAGGCGCACGACACAACGACATTCCAAAGAAAAGCCAAATAGTAGCGATGAGGCAACAGTGAGATATTTAAATAGACTCACAGCTGTACTTTGCAATGAAGAACTCAGTTTTGAAACAACAATACAATTGCATATCCAAAACACACGTACTGTCGAATTTACTATATTCCCAAAACAACATATACTCATGAATATCGTATAAATTAAGTACATGCACACTCAGACTATTAGCTGGTCAGAAGGCAGGACTAGTAGATTTATTCTTAAGCTTTTTTCACACCATACTGGAAGAAAAAAATCATACTAATAAATCATGAATTATATTATCTGTAAATTTAGCATGACAAGATGAAAACAAAATTAACTTTTTATTGCCCCTGCCACATGCAAGGATGTCCTAAAATTGATCAATAGATTTCAAACCAAGTCGTTATTGCGGTTTAAACATAATTAGCACTATCAATAGAGATAATGATACAAAATGAATAAAATATAACTAGAGTTCATCTTTCAAATGTACCTATTGAGATACCTATTTGACATCTTAGTTGGTTCAAGGTAGTTGTTCATGTTGCCAACTTCAAAATGTTTTATATCTCATCTTGAGAAAAAGAGCAGTGCAACTATGCACTACACAATATGCCACCACACAAGTACCAGAATAAAACTATGCAGAACAACACCGTTGTATGTTGCAAAGGTCATCAGGAAACAAGTGATGCAACATTACTTACAGTTGTTAGCTTAATATGAAAGGATATGAACCATTCCATCAACCAATTATCAAAAATGAACTTGGTTTGTTATACCCGCAGTGTAAAGGCATGCTATTACCTGCAGCATAGACACTTTCGAATGGATGATAGCTACAAATCAGGTTGCGTTCGGAAAGTTTCTTGAACTGCAATGACTCAAGATGGATCATGAAGAGGCCCATAAATGTTCGCAGGAGCACCACATTGTTGTCCTCAGCATACCCTGGTATCCATAGCTGCCCTGTTTCCTCCTCTAAATTAAGGGAAAGTAGCTTGTCCAGCTCAATAGTTCTTCCCAGTACCCAAGAAGCAACCCCATTACCATTGGTCGTCGTCTTCCATAATTGGGCGGTGAAATCTGATAGGAACAATAACCCAAGCCCACCACCCTCTGCTCGCATAACCATGAGGTCCCTATGTTTAGCCTCAGCATACACATCCACTGGTACAGGTATCACAGTTAGGTTCTGCCTCTCCAGATCAAACTCGAGAAGCCCAACAAATTTCCCGTGAAGCAACCAGTAAAGGGAATTCCCAACCAGCCTAGCCGGTTTACCCGGCTTTACAATGAAGGGACCCGGGTTGCTCGTCTCTGATTGAATCGGCGTCCAGACGAGATTTGCCCATAAGCCGGTGTTTGACGAGTAAAGGCAGGCGAGCGCTCGACTATGTTGTTTGTCCTTGTTGTCTACCACTGCCAAGACAACTTGGAAGTGTTGGGCGTCTTCGGCAGAGCGAAGTACCGCCCCGTGGATGACCGTCCTGTCAACCGCCCCGAGGATGACCGTCTTGTCAAACCCCGCGGGAACGGCAACGCGGTGCTGGTCGCCGGTGACAGGATCCCACACAAGGATCTGCTTCCGTGACGCGTCGAAGAATAGTACGAGGTCATGGCGGCATCCGAGGAGCATGAATCTGCCGACATCGTCGAGCTGCAAGGAGAAGCAGTGCCGGGGAGGGACACGATTGGGGGCCTCCATAGTATGTAGGAACTGCAGGCCGTCATCATCCTTGCGGAAGAAACAGAGGAGGGGAGCGTTACGGCGGTGGCGGAGGCGGAAGCGGCGGATGAAGCCGGGGTCCGCGACGAGGCTGCGCCATCGCTTGCAGACGATGGAGGCGCGCGGTAGAGAGGACGGCTGCGGTGGGAGGCGGAGGAGGATCTCGGAGAGCAGGTCGTCGTCGTCCAGCACAGCCGCCGCCGCCGGCGAGCGGCTGCTGCTCATCTCGCCCTCCTCACTGCTGCGGGAGCGGGATACGATGCACCCCATCGAACCAATGCGCCCTTCAAGATAGAAAAACAGAAGCATCTCCTCTTTCTCAGTTTTCCAATTCTATTCAGCTTCCGATTAAACTTCATGGAGTGCGGGAAGCTCACCTGAGAGGAACCGTCGCAGATCCAGGCCGTTGCTGCTCGTCGCGGGGCGTCGCCGTTGCAGCTGCCGAGACAAGCGGCGGTGGAGGAGGCGAGTAACAGGACGCGCGGCGGACGGGGCGGGCAGAGGAGGACCGGCGGCCGGGGCGGGGGAAGAGCAGTCGTGCGGCGGATGGAGAACTGGACCAACAGATAGAGGAGCCGTGCGTGAGTTATTTTGGGGATTCCAGCGAGGGGCAATTGTGTCATTTCCCATCTAAAGAACACGTAGGCCATTTTTCACTCGGCAAACAGCATCCTCTATTTTGCCGAGTGAAAAATGTACAATTCTCCAAATATGCATATGTTACTCACCAATTTTTTGCAGAATTTTTTGAAATGTTTTAGTTTTTTTTCGATTTTTTATTCAGCCAAAAACATGTGAGCTCGCGAGCCAATTTGAATCTCTGGATTTATTTACCCAATTTGTTTCCTAACAATGTTAACATGCAAGCCTATGCCAGGAGATATCTTTCACAGCAGTACTCCACTTCTCCAAACTCTCAACACTTAGAATTACTCATATGGAGCAGTGTATCAAAATGCACATTTCAGTTTTCTTTGTACATCAACATAGGAAGCTTTGTAGCGAAAAGTTTTTTTTGGCTTAGGAGTTGATCATGATCTTGTAGAAAATTGAAAACAAATATTTACCTGTTTCAAAAAAAGTTGAAAAAATCACGGATGTTTATCCCACAAAATTGCAAAATATCAAATTCAAATACTTCGTGTTTTAAGCTACACAGAAATGACAAAATCTGGTAATTCTGAAGATTTAAAAATATGCATATTCATATCCACGCTTGTATCATTTTTTTGCAGCTCGGAATACAAAGTATTTGAAGTTGATTTTCACACATTTGTGAAATACACCATTGGCTACATTCGAGATTTTTTTGAAACTCGTAAATGTTTTTTTCAATTTTTTTAAAACTATAGGATATCTTGGGAGCACGAAATCTCCACTCGCTTTGTAGGGCTTGTCTATGAAAGAGACCCATGTTCAGTATATGCTTGTCTGATCACTTTAAGATCCAAGCTTTCATTTTCAGTTCACCAATTAGGGTTCATTGAAAATAATAGATAAAGCCCTATTTTCACCAGAAAGTCTATATACCATGCAAAAACTGGATTACGATACTCCACTTGAAACCGTGGTCATTTGATTTGCTAAAAAAAAACACTGAAATAATAAGCTCGGATACATTACAATGCTGGTCAAATGTCGATTTTGCCCTAGGAACTCCAATATTGCTAGTGTAGCCTACGACACACCTCAGAGAAAGAAGAAGAAAGACATGTCCCTGATCAGAATAGCATCGCTGCTGAAGCCTTGGCTCTGATTCACATATGACATATCCCTGTCCTGATCAGTACAACCGAATCATTCATCTTTAGGTTTTGCCAGAAACAAGCGAGACATTTATTTATTCTGAAGCTAAATCGTAAATTATTTGACATGTTGACCAAACTCATAGAAGAATACAAAATTTACGCAAATCATCAAAGCATTAACAGCATCTCGGAGAAAGTAATGTAGCACAACCCTGCCCTGGTTCAATCCCCAGCCACTTATGCAGTAGCAAATAGGACGAGGCTAAGGCAGGTGCAGATCAACTCAACTTGCAGGCGCTTCCTCCCATCCCAAGCCAAACATGCTTGAAAAGCAAAACGCAAATTAAAAGGACCACAAAGTGCTAACTAATACTCCTAAATTAGATTCTAAACGGCTGGGAAGAATGAATTAAAAGGAGTACAGTAGAAGCTAGTCACTGTGCATTCATTCTTCATGCCAGTTGAGGAATGTCTACATAAATTAGATAATAGACGGGAGTGGGTAAAATTAAGCAATATCTTCTACAAGTACACTTTACAGCTGACTGGTGTATGTTACATAGAGGGTCCCTGTCCAGCAGGAAACAGTACTAGGAGTGACGACCTGTGATGTCAAACATGTGTATGTAGATAACCTGCAAATATATAAATTACACTTGAAAAGTAGGACACAAGTGCATTTACGGCAGCAAATCCAATGCTTTGCGTGGCAGCAAATCCAAAGCTTTGCGTGGCTGCTTAACTAAATATATTTGCTTTATGAAAACAAATTCCAGTATAGTTAGAAACAAATTTCCATTGTATGGAAGAATCATGTGAAAACAAATCATGTGTTATCTGTACACTATTTAAAGTAAATATTATTTTTATATAATAATTTAGTTAAAATGCAAATTTCACCAGAAAAAAAAAAAGATCCTAAAAATATTACATGCAAAGTTAATGCCAAGAGAGGTCTCTTTCCCGGTAGATACCAGAACTTCTCCCGGCACTTGGCAATGTTTCAGGGTAAGGAATTTGTCCCTTACTACTAAGCATCTCTCTTCAATATACAATACAAATAGGCAACAGTTGTATCAAAACAGCACATTCAGTTTTCTTTCTACAACAACACAGGCAGCTTCATAAGGGCTTGTCTAAGAAAAAGAAACATGACAACACGCACTTGTCTGATCAGTTCAAGATGCAAGGATTTTTTTTTTCAGGTGCTAGTGACAGCAATACAGAAAGCCATTCTGTTGAGAAAATGAATGTCATGGCAAAGCTGGATACCGGACACTCATCGTGAAATTGTGGCCATTTGGTTTGCTGAAAAATAGTGAAATTACTATGTAGGTTAAATGTCACTATGTCATTTCCGCCCTCAGAAGTCAGAACTCAAATGCCATATAAGAGACCACACTGCCACAAATAGTCTCGCACTCTAACCACACCACAACAGTTCTCTCCGCACTTGACCCTAAAGAAGAAGAAGAAACCATCTGTCGCTGGTAAGAGGAAGGAGATGGAGGCGAAGAAGAGGGTGGCCGCCATTGCCGCCCTGTGCATGCTCCTCCTAATGCTGTCCGGGAAACAGCAGCAGGTGGCCGCCATGTCCAAGTTCTGTGCGTGCTACAAGGAGTGCTACCCTCTGTGCAGGCAAAACCAGCCGTGGTGGCTCTGCGTGCTCAGGTGTGCCGACGGCTGCAACTACAACCCCGGGGCCACGTCGTGCAAGATGGCCTGCAGCCTTATCTCCATCAGCGGCTCGTCGGAGGTGCCAACTGGTAAGACAACAGACCATCTCGATTGCATTGCATCTGCTCTGTTATTCTCTTTTTCGATCAACAATGATGGAATTCTATGTATCTTTTTCTTTCGATTGAGAGGAAAGAAGAAGCATCTGTTCTCTTGTTCTGATGATCTTGTTCTTGCATTGGGATTTGCAGATTCAGCGAATGATGCGGCCTGTGTGCAAAACTGCAACGAGAAGCAGAGCCTTACTTGATGCTGACATTTTCGAGAAGTTATGTTGTTCAATGGTTGTGAATGTAGCAGTAATCAGTGAAACAGATTATTTTGCTTCCGTGAAAGTTTGTGAATCTCATCTCAGCTGTTCTGCACAGCCACCAAAATTTATCCATCGTTATTGTAAGGAAAAAGTGAGAGCTCTTAAGATAAGTAATAGAAGAATTAGAATTCAAAAATGTTAGCCAACTTACCTAAATCTTCGCCACAACTCAATTAAAGAAGAAAAACATGTCCTGGAAACAAACTAGAATTGCTGCTGAATCTTGAAGGAAACCAGCAGAAGGCTGAGGCAGGTGCAATCATACAGGAGCTTCCTCCCAGCTCATCATGCAAAATCGATATCAAAATTATCTTCCTCAGGCACTGTTTGTGCATCCAAATCCATTGAGGATCCTTGGACATCCACTACTCCACAATCCTGTGAGGGTAGCATCTTATATCTGATTAAACATACAGTATATGCACATATACATCATATATTATCTTTTGCTTACTCAGAAATTAGAGATGGTTGTTGAAACTGGCAATATACAAGATATTAAGACCGAATTTGTTGCAGTAGGTTGTACAATTCAGCCTACTATTTAATGTGAAACAAAGAAAATATATTGGTCTGGATATAGTCATTATCAGATTACATGCATGCATGCCATTAACGTACCAATTGAGATTTAAGAAACTTTGTTGTTTTATCATGGTAACATGAACATAATGCACAAGATATTTCTGTGCAATCCTAGCTAAGAGATGACATGAAAGTTGAATTGTAGAAAAAACAGGATTCAACAGTATTCCAAAATAAGGTTGCAGCATATAATCTGTTAAATGAAACAGAATATAATCCGATAAATTTTGATATACATAACAAAGCGTACTTATTGCTTTGTGAATCTAATCCCAGATAAAACTCTTGTGAATGGGTTTCAGAGGAAACTTTATCTGAATCTGTTCAACAACCTCTCAGTGGCTGATTAGTTGATGTTTCTGCGTCCACATGATTTGGACCACATTGATCTTAATTACTCACTTAAACATGCTGTAAAGTGGAAACACCATAAAGGTGGCGAGGTGAATAATCAAGAAAGCAACAGCAGCCTCTGTTGATACTACAAATAACTTCTCAGAGGCAAACTCAACTAGAACTAGAAAACCTAGGTAACACAAAGCAATTCATGATCTACAATAAAATTATGTAGCCACAGTTACAGTGTTGGGGATGTAACCCCGGGTACCCCAGAGTTGGTGGTCTTACGGAGTTAGCAGAGAAGAGGAGCAGAAGTTAGGCAAGTAAAAGATAAAGGAAATGGCGTAAAAGATGGCCTGGGCCGAAGTTAGCACTGCACAGCCCGAGTCTAGTCTTTCCTGGACCGAGGCACCACCACCTCGGCTGGGCCAAGCCAGCTTTGGCTGGGCCGAGCTTCCTCTCGCCCAGAGCAGACCGATGCTTCGTCAGCTCGGACGGATCGAAAGATCTCCTGCAGAGCTCGGCCAGGCTGGGCTTCATCTTTACCTCGGTGGGCCGAGTGGCCGGTGTCTCAGCTGACCGGATCGACCAGCCTCGGTTGGGCTGCTCATCTTGGATGGACTAAGGTGCGCGTTACCTCGGGCAGGCAGTGGTGTCGAGGCCTCGGAGCAGGCCGAACTGGCTGTCTCGGGCGGACCGGCGCTGGGCTAGCGTGTCCTCACTTCGGTAGAGCCTCATCGCCAGGGAATACTTCGCGACGGGCCGGACTAATACGTACTTCGGCTGAACCGAGGTGTACGTAGTCTAGCGATCCGACATCTCCTTACCTCGGACGGAGTAGCACCAGGCGCTACCTCTACTCCGGCATCTCCAGCATCCAGCTGTTACCTCGTTCAGTACCAGATGCTCTGCCCTCCCCAGGAGACAAGCGCAAGTTGAGCAGGTCATGACACAGGCAGCGTGGCTACAGTGCCCCGGATGTGACAAGAGTACACTGACGTAACGCAGCTACAGTGCGACAAGACCCCAGTAGTCAAGTCATGAATAGTGTTTGTACAGTGTTGCGTGGGCCAGCCCATGTCCCCTTGTCCCCTGGGCTTTATTCTATAAGAGCACCAGGGAAGAGCTAGCAAAAGGACCGATCCCTCACTCCATTTTCTCCACCCACTCACGCACGAGCCAGGGGGCAAGCTAGCACGCTGCTCTCTCCACTCTCTTGCTCACGTACTGGATAGCCTCTCCCTCAAGCACACAAGCAAGCAGCTCAAGCTGAAAGATAGCTGAGATCATGTACAGCTCAAGGAGCACGAATGCAACACCATATACTCCACCATATACAGATCAGAGGCAGGATGTAGGGGTTTTACCTCCACACGAGGGCCCTGAACCTGGGTAGCTCCACGTGTTTGCAGTGTTCTTCGTGTGCGACTCCATCGCGCATTCCCTCCCCGAATCCTCAAGTGTCCGTTCGGCCCCAGACTAAGCCTACCCCTAGGCATCTGCGTGTTCCCACCACGACAGTTGGCGCCCACCGTGGGGCTGACAGTGGCGCTTGCGGGAGCAAATTCGGACGGGACCTTCTTCATCAACTCCTGTGAGCTCCTCGGGCCGGGTTCCGCGATGCGGCGCTCGGGGCGAATCGCCATCGCTTCCGTCATCCTCATGCTCATCAGCGTCGCCGATGCGCCGCTGTCAAGCTCCCCCGCGCAGCTCAGAGGCTCGTCGTCACCACCGCCATTTACTTCAACCTGGCGCGGCCTGCACACCAGCCTGCGCTCGCGCCCCAGCTCCTGCGCCATTCGACCTCCTGCGCCCGTGGTGCGAGCCCGCGGCCACGCCCCTGCTTCGACCTGCCGCCTCGCCCGGCGCGCTGCTCGGTCGGCTCCGCGGCAAACAGCTCCCCACGCCGGCCTCGTCCCTTGCTGCGGCCCGGCCTCCAGCCCCTGCGCCCAGCTCCAGCTCACTGCTCCCACGCCATCGTGCCCGCCTCTACTCCAACTCCGGCCAGCCCGCTGCGTCGGCTACCTGCGGCGCCCTGCTACGATTCGCTCCAGCTTCATGCGCAGCCGCGCCCCCGTCCAGGCTCCTCAGCCACCTGGTGGACTCCCGCATCGGCTCGTCGCCGGTCGACCTCAGCGTCCAGCTGCGCCCCCGGGCAGGACGCCGGCTATCGCTTCGCCGGAAAGACCGGCCGAGCCGCCGGCCGACTGGCCCAGATGCAACACCATTTACTCCCTGCCCAATCCCGCGTCAGGGGAAACAGTGTGCCTGTCGGGTGGAAAGAGAAGAAAAAGAAAAAGAAGAAAAAGAAAAAGGAGAAAAGTCCAGCAGGTTAAGCACTGCATGCTTATCCCTGGTCGTCTGCATGCTTGGTCGGCCGGGCACTCCCGTGTTGTCTGGCTAGCTGGCCAGCTGGAGACACCCCGCTACATGCATACCCGTATGATTGGCTCACTATCCGCCCCGGCTGGAGATTTTTTGGCTACCGAGAGGCCGGCTTCTGAGTACGCTCCGAGGTGATCAGTCTGACCGACATCCCAGGCGGGCCGGCGTTTCAGTATCGGCAACCCGGCGTCCTGATGGGCCGACCTCTCCATGTCGGCAGGCCGAGATCCGGCTGGCGCGCACGTCTCAGTTAGGCGGGCTGATCCACGTGTCGACCGCTGCGCCGGCATCAGGAGCGCTTCAACGACATACACCCGCGCCGACACTGCAACGTGAGTACTTGCCAGTTATTTGAGTTATGCACTAGCTAATTAGTCTCAAAGTTTACTCGGGGACTGCCCCTTCGCTTTTTGTCTAGTGTTTCCCCCGGGACAAGATGTCTTGACCCGGGGACTGGCCGACCAGTCGATTCTGTTTCTACTTCTAGATCTGTAAAATGACTCGGGGACTCGGTTGAAACCGAGTCTGCATCTTTGTGCATAGTGTTGCTACTAGATTTACTCTCCGGTATATGCTATAGTTCGTTGCCTCGGCTAATAGAATTACTGTTCCTGTCAAGTATTCTTTATATACGTATGCTTGAACTGACGTTGAAAGGTGATATCGGTTTTACCGAGAGAATATTCATATCAAAGGTCGTGGTTATATCGATTATCTCGGATCCATCTTAAATTTAGTATGGCCTCAAAGTATATCACGGATAGTCTTTGGTATCGGCTTGCCGAGTTATAAATGCAAATATCTCCAGATCACCGTTTATGTCGGTTTGCCAATATACCATGGCATTATGCAAATATCTCCAGATCACCGTTTATGTCGGTTTGCCAATGTACCATGGCATTATGCAAATATCTCCAGATCACCGTTTATGTCGGTTTGCCAATGTACCATGGCATTATGCAAATATCTACAGATCGCCGTTTATGTCGGTTTGCCAAAGTATCATGGTTTCGTGCAATATCTCCAGATCACCGTTTATGTCCATTCGCCAGTGTATCATGGCAGTATCGGTATTTTATGGGTCGCCATTTATTTTTGGTCTGCCAACGCATCATGGCATCACCCTGTGTACCAGATCAGTGTCTATGTTGGTTAATCAGAGGCAACCTTTGAGTTATGTTCATGCAGGTTATATGTCAGTCCAGCAGTGGCCGGAGACATCTGTGTCGGTAAACGCCCGGAGTGGCTAAAACCGGCATTCGAGATATGCTTATGTCAGTCCAACAGTGGCTGGAGACATCCATGTGAGTTATGCCCAGAGTGGCCGAGGTATCGAGACATGTGAGTTATGCCCAGAGTGGCCGAGGTACCGAGACATATGAGATACTAACATGCAGGTTTATGTCGGTCCAACCGACGCTGGTGGCATCCAAGTTCGGTAAAAGCCAGGAGGGCTAACCGACGCTGGCGGCATCCAAGTTCGGTAAAAGCCAGGAGGGCTAACCGGCGCTGGCGGCATCCAAGTTCGGTAAAAGCCAGGAGGGCTAACCGACGCTGGCGGCATCTGAGTTCGGTAAAGGCCAGGAGGGCTAAGAACCGGCATATAATGGTGACCATGCAGGCAACGCATCTTCAGTGCAAACTGTCCATCTCGTTGTTGATTCGGGTGAGCTCGGTCAACCGGATGTCACATTTGGCCTGGAGGGCATGGTTAGACGACCGGCTTACTATGGCGCCCGTGCGCGCAGGAGCTCGTGCGCATGGAGGTTTCGATGGTGGCAATTTATTCTTCTAAGTCTGTGCGCGACTCTGCGAGTCCCCCACAGCCTCGGGGACTAATGTCGGGGATGTAACCCCGGGTACCCCAGAGTTGGTGGTCTTACGGAGTTAGCAGAGAAGAGGAGCAGAAGTTAGGCAAGTAAAAGATAAAGGAAATGGCGTAAAAGATGGCCTGGGCCGAAGTTAGCACTGCACAGCCCGAGTCTAGTCTTTCCTGGACCGAGGCACCACCACCTCGGCTGGGCCAAGCCAGCTTTGGCTGGGCCGAGCTTCCTCTCGCCCAGAGCAGACCGATGCTTCGTCAGCTCGGACGGATCGAAAGATCTCCTGCAGAGCTCGGCCAGGCTGGGCTTCATCTTTACCTCGGTGGGCCGAGTGGCCGGTGTCTCAGCTGACCGGATCGACCAGCCTCGGTTGGGCTGCTCATCTTGGATGGACTAAGGTGCGCGTTACCTCGGGCAGGCAGTGGTGTCGAGGCCTCGGAGCAGGCCGAACTGGCTGTCTCGGGCGGACCGGCGCTGGGCTAGCGTGTCCTCACTTCGGTAGAGCCTCATCGCCAGGGAATACTTCGCGACGGGCCGGACTAATACGTACTTCGGCTGAACCGAGGTGTACGTAGTCTAGCGATCCGACATCTCCTTACCTCGGACGGAGTAGCACCAGGCGCTACCTCTACTCCGGCATCTCCAGCATCCAGCTGTTACCTCGTTCAGTACCAGATGCTCTGCCCTCCCCAGGAGACAAGCGCAAGTTGAGCAGGTCATGACACAGGCAGCGTGGCTACAGTGCCCCGGATGTGACAAGAGTACACTGACGTAACGCAGCTACAGTGCGACAAGACCCCAGTAGTCAAGTCATGAATAGTGTTTGTACAGTGTTGCGTGGGCCAGCCCATGTCCCCTTGTCCCCTGGGCTTTATTCTATAAGAGCACCAGGGAAGAGCTAGCAAAAGGACCGATCCCTCACTCCATTTTCTCCACCCACTCACGCACGAGCCAGGGGGCAAGCTAGCACGCTGCTCTCTCCACTCTCTTGCTCACGTACTGGATAGCCTCTCCTCAAGCACACAAGCAAGCAGCTCAAGCTGAAAGATAGCTGAGATCATGTACAGCTCAAGGAGCACGAATGTAACACCATATACTCCACCATATACAGATCAGAGGCAGGATGTAGGGGTTTTACCTCCACACGAGAGCCCTGAACCTGGGTAGCTCCACGTGTTTGCAGTGTTCTTCGTGTGCGACTCCATCGCGCATTCCCTCCCCGAATCCTCAAGTGTCCGTTCGGCCCCAGACTAAGCCTACCCCTAGGCATCTGCGTGTTCCCACCACGACATACAGGCATGATATGTAGGGTATAATTTATTAATGTTACTGCCAAAGTGGTTCACAATTTAAATATATTAGAGCATTGTTATGATTCTAGCAACAGTATTGCACTACTAATAAATTTGCAGTGACTGTGAAGTAGCAAGTTCGCTAAAAATAACATATAAATAAACATGAAAATAATGCTCTGCCTCACGACAGGTGCGTGTCCCACATCTATATCAACACATACAAACATACTCACTACCTACAAACCAATCCTCCTTTTGGGCCTCGGATACGTTAAACCTTTCTTCAGACCCGGCATTGCAACCTGCTGCTGCTTGCCCCTCTTCTCTCGGATCCCCTTCTCTCTGCATGCCGCTTCAGCTTGCTCCTGCCTCAGCTTCTCCATCTCCCCTTCCATGGATGTCTTCTCCTCATCATGCCACCTCCTGCGGTCAAGGAAGGAGGTGTCACCCTCCTTCACAGAGAAGAACATGGGACCCAACTCCGCCAACCATTGCGGGTCAACCGCACTGACACACTGCATATACTCCTTGGTTGTCAAGACAAGCTCGTGGTAGACGATGTAGTCAGGGGTGTAGCCGAGACCGTAGAGGGCACTGCTGGGATGCAGGTTGCACGGCATCCCGTTCCGGCAGTTGACATACTCTCCGACACCCTTCAGCCTTGCGGCGTTCTGGAAGTAGGCTGAGCAGATAGCCTTCCTCACCACGTCCCATTCCATATGACATGATGTCAGCGGGATCTTCAGGGTCTTGAGTATGTCCAGCAACTGAGACCTCACTTCCTGGGCCTTTTGGAGACCCTTGGCATGGAGGAAGTGGTCATTGCACCAGTCTCCCCTATATTGGTTCAACTCCCATTGCAGGTATACATTCAGGAGCGTCAGATGGTCGGACTCCGGGACAAAGAATTTCTCCCTTGCAGCATCACTCTCCTCTGCCCGATCTTTTGGCCGGAAGAATACAGATGGCACCGAGAGCATGGATACAATTGTCAGTACTTCATCGACGCATCCCAGCTCCTTCCCCATGAGAAGCAACTTTGCGAGGGTTGGGTTCAATGGGAATTCCACCATCTTACGATCTAGACTTGTTAGGCCGCCAACATTGTTCAAGGCTCCCAAGAGCCAGAGCTGGTACATGGAGTTGAGTATATTCTCCTGGGGAGGTGGGTCCATGAAGTCGAAATCGAGTAAATTTTCGACGTTGAGGGATTTCAGCAAGAGGACTACGTTCCCAAGGTTGGTCCTTTGGATCTCTGGCACAGGGTTAGGGAGCATCTCATTCTGGTAGGCTGATTCCGTGAACAGCCTGTAGCACGTGCCAGGTCCAGTTCTTCCCGCACGCCCTGCGCGCTGGTCTGCGGCTGCTCGACTACATGGAAAAACCTGAAGAGCATCCATGCCCATCCGTGGATTGTACACCTTCATTTTTCCATATCCGCTATCGATGACATAGAAGATACCATCTACTGTCAGGGACGTCTCCGCGATGTTGGTAGCAACGATGCATTTGCGAGTGCCATCATCCGCCTTCTGAAAGATCTTGGCCTGCAAGTCAGCAGGCAACTGCGAATAAATGGGCAAGATTGAGAGCTTGGGTACAGCCTTGGTGGATGATGATACTAGCTGCTCCATGCGCTCTGCAAGAGCATAGCAAGCAGTCTCGATTTCTTCCTGCCCAGTCATGAACATAAGGATGTCGCCCGGGCCACTCGTTATGTGGACTGTGATGGCTTGCTTCACTGCCGCTTCCACATAGTCTTCACATGGCGCTTTGCTGAACAAAATATTCACTGGAAATGTTCTGCCAGGTATGTGAAATACAGGCGCAGCTCCAAAGAATTTTGAGAACTTGTCTGCATTTAGTGTTGCAGATGTGACAATTAGCTTGAAATCCCTTCGACGTGCAGCAACCTTCTTTAGTATACCGAACAAAACATCAGTGTTCAATGACCTCTCGTGCGCCTCATCCATGATGATAACCCGGTATCTGTCAAGGTCAGCATCCTTCAACGTCTCACGAAGAAGCACTCCATCTGTGATGTACTTTATCTTCGTGTTAGGACACGTGACATCCTCGAAGCGAATAGCGTATCCAACTTCGTCTCCAAGCGCAGTCCCCATTTCTTCGCTGACACGTTGAGCGACACTCATGGCAGCCACACGTCTTGGTTGAGTGCAGCCGACGAGGCCAGTTCTGGTGTATCCATCCTCATGCAGATACTGAGTCAGCTGGGTAGTCTTCCCGGAACCAGTCTCACCGACGATCACAACCACCTGATTTTCCCGCACAACCTCTAGCAGGTCGTCCCGGGCAGCATATATGGGAAGATACTGCCTCTGTTCAGAAAGAGTTTTTGACATTGCAAAATCACTGACAGCTTCTGTTTTTCCCTTCAGGTGTTGTGAAAATTTCAGCCTCTCTTTGAAGCCAGCATTGTCATTGAAACCACCACCAACTGCTGTATCAGCATCAGCCTCTTGAGCTGCATTCTCAACACCCAAAATATGACCAAGCTTGGATCCAGCAATCTCCCAGAAGCGTTGTCTCGACCTGTTCATGCTCTGCCTCTCACGGATCTCTCTGACCAAAACAGAGCCTCTGCGCGCGATGACAGCCATGTCAGATGTCGGGTCCTTGAGCGGCGTTACAGGCTCCGATTGCTCCACGAACACACCCTGTCCATCGAGGAACGGGGGTTTCGTGTCATGAACAAGCAGTACCACTCTACGCTCGTCTTCGTCGTCGAACTCCGTCTGCACCTCTGTCCTTCTGACAGCTCCGGATTTGAACAGCTGCCTGTCCTCCCACCGAGCGTTCTCGGCGCTGACCTGCGACAACCTTTTGGTCTGAGCAAGGGTCATCGGAGTTCCATCTCGGCGAGTCGGCCTGTCGGGCAATCTCGCTTTCTTCTTGTATTGAAAGGAAGACCAGTCTCCAAGATAATCACCGGCACTGAATACAGCGCGGTGCTCTTCTTCACGGTCGTACCATGCGCGGTCGGCGTTGTAATCCATCTCTTCTTGCGTCATCTCCCCGGCGACGTTACGATCTCTGTTAGCCACAGAGGGCCTTGTACCAGCAGCTTCGGTGACCCTGCACGACGAATAGGAAGGCGCTTTTGATTTTGTGGAGGAGGAGCCGGACGGGCGCAGTGGGGCAGGCAAAGAGGAACGAACATTGTTATCCCAAGGGGATGATGCTCCCTTGTGCTGGCGACGAGGAGGAGGAGGCCTGAAGGCGTTGCTGCTGTCTTCTTCTCGTCTCCTCTTCCCGAGGACGTCCGATCCTGCAGCAGCGGCAGAGGCAGCGGCGGGGCTCCTCGGCCGACGCTCGTGCGTCCTCCGCGAGACCAGACCCTGCGCCGCGCCATCGAGGAGGGACTCCTCTTGCTGCCGCCTCCGCGGCTGCCGTGGGAGGACGGCCGCCATCTGAGGAGACCGGTTTGAGGAAAGAGAGGGGATCCGGTTGTTCTCGGCGGCGACGGAGAAACCGGAGCGGATGGATCCAATCGCGTCCGGACCTACTGGTGGGAGGAGGACGAGGATGAGGACCTACGGATTTCTGGAGCTCGGACGGATCGGGGGTGAATCTGATTTGGGATTTGGGGTTGCTTATATTGGCTTGGCTTGGCTTGCTAGAGTGTCACCGACTCGGACTCGTCTCTGTTTTTTCTCTAGGATCAGCCGGACAGCGGCTTTTTAATGTGCAGACCGATGTGATTCAGAATTCATCGGTCAGTCAGTCAGTGTATCAATCCCGGAACCGATGCCGGTATCTCCCCACCTGATAACACGGCCTCTTTCAGGTAAAAAAAAAAAGATAACACGGCCTCAAATCCGAAAGCACACTGATGCCACGGCCTCAAATCAACAAACAAGGAAAACATGTCCAGAAGCAGCAATTGCTACTCAATCCTAAAGCAAACTACAGAACACAGCGCTTCCCCGTCTCGTCGCTCGCGTCGCTCTCCATGGAGGGCGACACGGCCAAACCCTAGCCCCCACCGCCGCCCCGCCCCCCACCTCCTCAGCACTGGCGGAGCTATAGGTAAGTCAGGGGGGGCCACCGCCCCCCCCCCCCCCCCCCCCAGATTTTGGAGAATCAGTGAAGAAAAAAATATTTAGGGACTTGGATGAATGGAAATAGAGTCTTTTGCCCCCCAAGTATGCAAGTATTCTGTTTTGCCCCCCAGCCATTATCTCCAAGCTCCACCACTGCTCCTCAGCCTCCGGCCCGGCCGTTGCCGGATGAGGCCGACGGGTAAAAAGCCCACCCCGGCGGACGGCAGCGGCAGGGCGTACCCTTCTCGCGGCGTGGTGCGTCGCCCTGGCCGGTGCTGCCTGCTCGCAGCGCGGCACAGGACGCCGGTACGGTGTTCCCGGGCAGCGGATCTGGTGGTGGCCAACTCGTCTGCGCGACGGAGAGGCCGAGCGCGGCTGACCTTAGGGCGGCACGCAAGGGATTTCGGCCTTGGGCTCGGATCTGACGGTGCGGTGGTGGCTGTCTTTGGCAGCGGCCGGCGCGACGGTGGGTGCTCCCGTAGCACCCGGAATCGGGGCGGCGGCCCTCTCTTGCGGTGCTTCAGGCTAAAGAGTGGCTCGTCGAGCTGGCGATCTGTGCCCCGGCGTCCAGCTTCCGTCGGTTGCTTGGGGTAGGCAGGCTGCCGGCGTGCGGGGTGGCGGTATTTTGGTGTGGCCAGCCGACCTCGGTATCGGAATGGAGCAGCCGGCGGCGAAAGCATGGCCCGACCTTGGTCGACCGACGACGGTGACGCTCGTGGGCGCCATCACCTTCCTGAAGGCATCGTTGAGGCGGTCTCGTGTTCCGTCTCGAATGCTCCAGGGGAAACCCTCGACCCGGTTCCACCCGATCTGGCGATGGCGACACTCTGTGTCGTGCTCCCTCTTGAGGGCATCGCTTTGGAGCAGGATTCAGCTGGAGGGACTTGTGGCTTTGGCGGTGGTTTGGCTCTTCTTGCTCTCCTCTCGGTGTCGTCTCTCCGTGGCCACGATGCTCGAGCTTCTACGGAGGGGTTGGAGTCCCTCCTCTGACGTCGGTTAACGGCCCGGGCCAGTGCCGGTGAAGCTTCCCGGTTGTCGACTCGGCTGCGGGATGCCCTTCGATTACACTGTTGGCTGTTGTGTAAAGCCTCGGCGACGCATAGCCCTTCGTCCGGGTGTGAACTCGGCGATGTGCTACCCTTTGGCTGCTCCAACACCATCGTGGCTGATCTCGGTGGATTGAAGCCTTTCGTCTATAGCGGTGAAGATTCTGGTGCACTGGCATCCAACGGTAACTGGAAGATGATGAGGGTTGAAGGCCCTCCCTGCGGGGTTGTTGCTTAGTGTCATGTTGTTCTTCTTCCCTGTTGTAGCTCTTGCTTTGCTTTCTTGTTTCTGTCTCTAACTTCGCCGGCATTTGTCTCGGTTCCTCTTATTGAAAAGGATGCAGTGCTAACTGCTTTCCGTCAAAAAAAAAAACTATGAGCTATAAGGCCGGTGCAGTTCAACAAACCGGACCTTCTTCCCAGCTCACATGTCATGCTACTGTTGCAATTAAACATTCAATAGTCAGAACTCTGATCGGGTGGTACACGTGATAAGCTACCTCAAACCTATAAACAATAGTCAGAACTCTGAACTAAGGTTCTCATTACGAAGCCTCGAACCAGATGGAAACTCAACAAAATCACACACAAAACGGGACATCCTGTAACTCAAGCCGTGATCCGATATCAGAATCTCCCGGCCTGGTACCACACACAAGATCATCAAACGCCCACACATACGCACAAATAGGTAATTTTTAGTACAGTGGCGCATACGTTCAACTTCTAATACTAGCAATTCTGGCAACATATGGTCTGAGTAGACACTAAGAGTGTGTTTGGTATCCCGTATGGTCTATCTCAACCCATACATGCCCAGTCTAGCTATGCTCACTGCATACAAATTTGTTTTACTGTGTTTGTTTGGTGGGTTGTATAAGCTGAGCTGTGCTGAGTTGAGACCATGTTTGGTAGCCTGTATCATTTGAGCCATGCCAGACTTTTAATAAAAGCAAACAGGTCCCTGGAAATAAAACTTAAAAAGCAATCAGGTCTTGAGGCGTTGTGCTCTAACTTCAGTGCTGCTGCCGGCGAGAAGGGCCACTGCCGCCGGCGAGAAGGGCCACCGCCGGCTGGAGGAGCCGCCGCCGGGAGGCCGCACCCTCCTATTCCACGCGCGGAGGCGGCTGTCGCGGGCCGCGCCCTCCTCTTCCATGCGCCGAGCTCGTCCTCCTCCGAGGAGGCAGCACGAGGAGGCCGCGCGAGTTGGCAGCGCGAAGAGGCCGAGATGGTCCTCCTCCGCCGCCGCCGGGAGGCCGAGATGGTCCTCCTCCACGGGCGGCCGTCGGGAGTCGTGAGGTTGTCCTCCTCCACGCGGCGCCGCCGGGAGGCCGGGAGATGCGTCGTGTGCTGCCGCCTACTATGCCTGCCGGCGAGGAGCTCGAGGGAGGTGCGGCATGGAGAGCTCGGACGGGGCGGAGAAGATGACGGGCGAGAGGGAGAGAGAGATGGAGAGATGGGGTGCGGGGGAATGGAGAGATTGTGAGGTGTGGGACGGTGACCCCTCGCGGGCTGAGAGGCGTTTCAGGATGGACTCAACCCTGCTGAGTTGCGAAGCTCGATCTGAACTTCTCTGCTCGGCAGGGCTGAGAGGCATTTCCGGGCAAGGTGGGCATGGCCCAAAGCGCACGACCCGGGCTAACAAACAGCCAAATGACGTATGGGTGGAGATTATCTCAGTTGGGGCAGTCTACCAAACACGCCCTAACAGAACGTGGGCACATGCATACTTTTCATATCTACTACGAGCCAGCTAGTCACTAACAAAACAAATTTGATAAAACTCATGCAGTACATGAATCAAGCAAGAGATTGTGCATCATTTTATTAACTGGTACTCCATGGTCCAAATTACTGTCATCCATTTTTATTCTCAGTGCATCAAGCAATACTTTCATCAGGAAAGGTAGCATTACATGAGGTGGGGAAAGACTGGGCAAAGGTTGCAGAGAAAATCTTACAGTCCTCTGTTGCAATTGGGTACTTGAGAAATGGTCGTAAAAAGGAAAGAACTACATTTTTCTTTTTCTTTTAGCTACGTGGAACCAAATTATATTTTTAATAATATAATAATTTTTTCATCTAAAACAATGTAATCACTACAACCTTTTTTGTGTGCTATACATAGAAAGATAAGACGGTCACATTTCTCCTCGGTAACCTCCACCACCATAGTGATCTCTTTTGGAGCCAGCAATGGCGGCCTTGTGGCGCTCCACCTTTGGACAGTCGGCGATCCGATGCCCAAGGCCACCACAGGATTGACATCCCCTGACGCCACTCTCCTTGGCAATAGCTTCAACGTCCTCCAGCGGTTCGTCGAGCTTGGCGAGCACTGGTGGAATTCTCTGTTTTGCTTCCTTCAACAAGTACCTAAGGTCAAGAAGCGTGGTCAGCGTCTGGCTCTTGTTGATGAATGTCGTTGCTACTCCGGTTTTTCCACACCGACCGGTTCGACCGATCCTGTGGACATAGTTCTCGATCTCGGAGGGCATATCATAGTTGATAACATGCCGGATATCAGGGAAATCAAGACCCTTTGAGGCAACGTCAGTAGCTACCAACACATCCTTCTTTCCATTCTTGAAGAACTCGATAGCGTTCTGTCTTTCCTCCTGATCTTTTCCTCCGTGGATTGCAACAGCTTCCACACCCTTCACAAGAAGATACTCGTGGATGTAGTCAACATCAGCTTTGTTTTCGCAAAATATTAAAACAGGAGGTGCAGTCTTTTGAAGGCATTCGAGGAGGTATTTAATCGTCCTGGCATCTTCCTTGACGTACTCAACTTCTTGGATGACATCAAGATTTGCTGCTCCGGCCCTTCCAACATTGACAGTAACTGGCTTCACGAGAGCACTCCTTGCAAAGTTCTGAATCTTCTCAGGCATAGTGGCAGAGAAAAGAAGCGTCTGCCTTTGTACCTTCAAATGGTCAATAACCTCCCGAATGTCGTCCTCAAATCCCAGATCAACAAGCCTATCAGCTTCATCTAATGTTAAATACCTGTGCAAATCAAGAAAGCGATTAAATTTTTGAAAACTATCTGCAGTACTTTTTAAAGAACACGGAGAGTTTTTACCATTTTAAAAATAGTATAATATAGAACAGCATAATACAGGCTAAAGCATTTGCATTAGAAAACAATATAAGCTCGCTAAGCAATGGGGGCATATTTTGCAGTATTTGGACAGTGAAGCGTCATGATAATATAAGCTCGCAAATGGAGCATGGAGGCACCTACATTTCGTTAAATATAACTATACATATATGTTCCTGAGAATTATATGAGGAAGTTAGGGACTAGGGATTAGGAAGTATGGCAACTTATAGAGCATTCTCATTAAAATAAAAAAGATAGCCTATCACGAATTGCATTACCAATGTGAATATGTGATGAGCACAGAACATGTAAATGGTGTAAAACTGATCTGTTATGATATGTTATCTTTCAAAGGTATAAAAACATCACATTAATCGCAAAGACAGATAGTACATACCTGCAATTGTCAAGGTTCATCTTCTTTTTGGCTAGAAGATCCATAGTAGCCGGAAACGGGGTCCATGCCGCGTTCCACGACCCGGGGTCGATCGACCCAGAAACGGGGTCGGGGTCGAAAGAGGGACCACGAGGGTCGAGGCCGGGTCGCGTTCCAGATCGATAGCTGGTGGCCCGGTGAGTGCCCAAGATTGCAAGGAGAATAATATGGAGTACATACCAGGACACGTGCCGTCAGTCACGCTACCGCACCGCCGTATGCGCAGCTCCGTCCCGCCTGGGTACGCTGGCGGCCGGCCGGCCGGAAGGCCTCACTCTCACGCCGCCGCACTGCCTTCTGCACACCAGCTCCTTTTATCTGTCGACCTGCACTGTAGTCATCGCCGTTGCCGCATGGTCGCCAGGCCTGGCAGTCACTAGGGGAGGCAACGCAGGTCTGGGATGGATCCATGGTTTGACATATGAAACGATGGGATGGATTTGTTCTCCATTGGGAAGAAAGGAAGAAGGCGGCAATGAGATGCATTGAGTCAATGGACATGGTCGTGGGTGACTTGTGGACCCCATATTCTTTTCTCATTTTTATTTGCTGAGTTATTTCCTTAACGCAATATTAGGGGGAAAAGATCAGAAGATCGTAATTACTCCCCAAAAAAGGGCTGGATCTTTGCCAGCATGCCACGTAATTTGAGAAAAATAATTCAGTAAAAAAAAGGTTGTAATTAAAAGAACCACCACCCATCTTATCGTGACAGCGACAGGGTCATCGACCCAAAATGATGTGGATCCCGACCCACGTCTAAAATCGGCGTACCGAAGATGTATACCCCTTGTCGAACCTTGTTCCCGAGGATGGCGATCCTCGACCCGGACGATCCGGATTTCTGGCAACTATGAGAAGATCCTTGAGCCGTCCAGGTGTGGCAACCACAATGTGTACGCCCTTGTTCAGCACATCGAGCTGCGTCCTCATGTCGACACCCCCAATACAAAGCAACGGCCGTATCTCCGGGAACCCAGCCTGCTTGAGGGGGGCGAGGAACATCTCGATGACATCATACGTCTGCTTGGCCAGCTCCCTTGACGGGCAGATGATCATCCCGAAGGGGCCCTCCCCGGGCATAACCGGCATCAGCATCTCCTCCTGCAGCGCCAGCATGACGAGCGGCAGCACGAAGACCAGCGTCTTCCCAGAACCGGTGAAGGCGATGCCGATCATGTCGCGGCCGGAGAGCGCCACGGGGAGGCCCTGCGCCTGGATGGGCGTGGGCCGCACGATGCCCTTCTCGCGGAGCACGCGGAGGACGGGCTCGGGGAGCCTGAGGTCGCGGAAATCGCGGGTGGGCGGCGGCACCTCGTCGCCTTCGACGAGGATGTGCCACCTGCGGCGGAGCTCGTCGGCCCTGGCGCGCGGCATGCGGCGCAGACGAAGGGGTGGCTTCCAGCCGGTGCGGAGCGGCTCGGTGTAGGTGATGCCCTTGGCGGCCTGCGCCACGGGCACGAGGGGCTTGACGTCGGAGAGGTCGGAGAGGATCTGGTTCTCCTGCAGGATGAGCCGCTCGGTGGCGGTGAGCTCCGGGGCGGCGCGCTTGAGCTGCGTGGATGAGACGAGCAGGCTGGGCTTCGAGGCGGTCGGTGGGGGTGGAGGCGGCGGGAGGGACATGGGAGAGGAGGCGGCGGCGGGCTTGGAGAGACGGAGGCGGACGGCCTCCGTGGCCCTGCGCTTGGAAACAGGGATGTACTCCTCGTAGTCGTCCTCGTCGTCGGCGGCAGCGGTGAAGGCCATTGCTGGGGTTAGGGTTCGGAAGGTCGGGAATTCGTCGGCGGGAACACGGAACGTGACGAGAGGGAGAAAGTATATCAGTCGACGAGATCCGTCCGACTTCGATCCCGTGAAGAAGACGGATTTAGTTTTTTTTTTGACGAAAAAGAAGACGGATTTAGTTACCGACAAGGAAAGGAAGTAAGGCGGTTATCGGCCTCGAAGAAATTCAGCTCGGCCCAAGACCAAACCGAACGTGCCATTACCGGCCTTGTTAGCGTTGACGCCCATGCCCATATCGCTTGGGTGTTTCGCAAAAAAAAAAAAAAAAATCGCTTGGGAAGAGTTGCGGGTGAGGAAACGCAATGGTTCATTTTGCGTTCCAATGTTTCAAAACTTGCAGTTGTTTATAAACGCCCTCAAGTTCTAAGAGCCATCATCTAAAAAAATTTCTTACAGCCATCAACAGGTTTTCCGGTCCCTTCTTCAGATAGGCAATTATGGTGGCACCTACTTTACCCCCTTCCTCCGTCATCGAGGTCGTGGGTCCCTGCCTCCCCCGTCTGCAATGGAGGGGACGGGGAGCTCGACATTTCAACTTTGGCAACTAGATAGAATTGGCCTACGTTTTTTCAGGGCACCGCATCAATGGTAGGGACGACGCCGCGTCGGAAAAATGTAGCTCTAGTTCTCATCCATCTCGGCGGAGCTCTGATCGGCGGCGTGGCTTGGTCCTTTTGTTCTTCTTTGCGTGGGAACATGTGGCTTGGTCCTCTTTGCCATTCATTACATGACGACGTTGCGGTCTGTGCGAGGTGGATACTCCGTAGCGAGGGTGTTGGTTCGAAGATGGTGGGTTTGTCTTTCTTCCATGACTTTGTCGATGTGATGCGGCGGATCTGGGTCCAAGACAGCATGGGTGCGTCTCCCGTCGACGTGAGAAGGAAAGTACACAACATGTATGCTTTCAAAGGGAAAAGCCGAAGCAGCTGTTACATGACGAACACCCACTCAGAGAAGATTTTTCAATGCAATTTCACAAGGTGTGGGAAACAATATAACATCGGTGGAATCACGAACAGAAAAGGAGAACTTTACCAGGAGATCCCAACTCCCGTTTGCTTCGAGATCCAATTCACCGCCAAGGATCCGATGGCTCTGCAGGCTCAAGCCTAACGATCAAACACTAACCACATGATTGTTGAGGAAGTTTAGGGCTTGTCCGCAAACAATAACATTTAGGGTTTAACCCAATAGATCTGAGGTGTTTATAGCCATTATTACAATCCAAGCAAGAGCAAAGCTAAAAGAGAGAAGAGAAGAGTAAAGAGAACGAGGACTTTGTGACATGCCCGTTCAGTGCCTTGAGCTTGAGCCGCTCGATGGGAGATGTAAGGTATCGAGGTTGAGTCACTTGGCGCGTAAAACGGTTCCTCGTCTTCTCAGTCGTTGGATTAGAAATGGACGCCGTTTAAGTATTAAAAAAAAGGACGCCGTTTAGATGCTCTGAACATAGGGAAGCGGTGAGGCTAGAGAGTGGATAGATGGAACACGACGACATATGCTCCTGTTTCAAGTCGGCACCTCATTGGTCCAGAGACGTGTGTGGGGTCATGTACGACCAGTGGCCTTTTTCGTATATGGATGAAAAAATAGGATAGAATACATGCGTGTGGGAGCCGCTCTGTGGAGAGAGAATAAAACAATTGGCCAGATGGTCTGCATCTTCTGGCCGGACATCAGAGGCACTTACGAGGCAGGTGGGACTTGCACAGAGCTGTCGCGCGGCTTTGTCATGGAGTGGCGCCCGAGAGCACCTCGGCGAGAACGGTGCATGTATTCATGGTCTTATCCTCTTTTGTATGGTAAATGCCTCATAGCGCAGCTGCACTATTTGGTCGTATTGAGCGCCCACACTACCCGACAAATACCATCGCACTCGTCGTTCCCAACCAATTAGCCTGACCTGCCTGCTCGTCCTCCCCCAAATCGCTCCGCCCCATGCCACCGAGCTTGAAGCTGCTCCTCGTCCCGCAGCCCGGGACCTCCTCGTCGCCGGCGTCGAAAGGGGCAGCCGACCAGTGCCAAAGCACGACGACCAGGGTGTACGACGAGGAGCGGTTCCTCGAGGCGACGCCGGCGCCGTGAAGGCCGCAGCGGAGCCAGAGCTCAGTCCGGTGGATGGCGGCGTAAAGCATCGCAGGCAGAGGAAGGCGCGGTGTTCTGGGCGGCGGCGGCGCGTCCATCTCCTGGAGAAACCATTAGAGATGCGAAGCTTTTTGCCTGGTGCAGTTAAGCGACATTACACAGCGTTAGTGGGCTGGGCCTTGGCCTGTTTTCCTCTTGATTAATTTGATCTTTTTCCTTCAGTAGTTGACCACTGGGCTAGAAAATGACCACAAAATTAACCGTAAGCAATTCCATTTCTTGTTGACCCTGTTAAAAAATCCTTCGCGCCAATGTTGTTTCGCCTGGTACCGAAATTGCATTTAGTTAGTTGTTGTGAAATTGTCTCTTCACACTAAAAGTTTTGTTTTGTATAAAAGTTGATTCGCCAAACAAAAGTTGCTCCGTCGATCAAAAAAGTTGCTTCCTCGCCAACAAAAGTTGTTCCATCGATCACAAAAGTTGCTTCCTCGCCAACAAAATTTGCTTCGGCGCCGACAAAACTTGCTTCGTCGCCCACACATGTTGCTTTTGGAGCCCACAAATGTTGCTTCATCACCAATAAAAGTTGGTTCGGCGCCCACAAAAGTTGCTTCGGCGACTACAAAACTTGTTTCGCCGCCCATAAAAGTTGCTCCGTCGCCCACAAAAGTTGCTCCTCGCACACAAAACTTGCTTCTTCGCACACAAAACTTGCTTCGGCTCCCAAAAACTTGCTTCGTCGCTCAATAATGTTGCTTCCTCACCAATGAAAGTTGGTTCAGCGCCCACAAAAGTTGTTTCGGCGCCCATAAAAATTGCTTCGACACCTACAAAGTTGCTTCCTACAAAAGTTGCTTCCTTGCCACAAAAATTGCTTCAGCGTCCACAAAACTTGCTTCGTCGCAAACGAATGCTGCTTTGGCGCCCACAAATTTTGCTTTGTCGCCCAGAAAACTTGCCTGGCGCCCACAAAACTTACTTCGTCACCTACAAATATTGCTTCCTCACCAACAAAAGTTGTTTCGGCGTCCAAAAAAGTTGCTTCGACGCCTACCAAAGTTGTCTCGTCCCCCATAAATGTAGCTTCGGGTCACACAAAATTGTTCAATCGCCCATAAATGTTGCTCCGTCGCCCACAAATGTTGCTTCGGCGCCCACAATAGTTGCTTCTGCGCCCACTAAAGTTGCTTCATAGCCAACAAAAGTTGTTTTAGCGTCCACAAAAGTTGCTTCCTCGCCCACAAAAGTTGTTCCGTCGCCCTCAAATGTTGATTTGACGCCCACAAAAGTTGTTCCGTTGGCTTGCCCACAAATGTTGATTCGGCGCCTACAAATGTTGCTTCGGCGCCCATAAATGTTGCCTCGTCCCCACCAAAAGTTGCGTCGTCGCCCACAAAAGTTGCATCATTGCCCACAAATGTTGTTTCGGCGCCCATAAAAGTTGTTCGGCGCTCACAAAAGTTGCTAACTCACCCATAAAAATTGTTTCGTCGCCCACAAAAATTGTTTCGTCGCCCACAAAACTTGCTTCGTCGCCCACAAAAGTTGCTTCGGCGCCCACAAAAGTTGCTTTGGCACCCGCAAAACTTGCATCGTCCCCACCACAAGTTGCGTCGTCGCCCACAAAAGTTGCGTCGTCGCCCACAAATGTTGCTTCGGAGCCCATAATAGTTGTTCGGCGCCCACAAAAGTTGCTTCCTCACCCACAAAAGTTGCTTGGACGCCCACAAAAGTTGCTTCGTCGCCCACAAAAGTTGATTTGTTATCCACGAATGTTGCTTTGGCGCCCACAAAAGTTGCTTCCTCGCCCGCAAAAGTTGCTTCCTCGCCCACAAAAGTTGTTCCGTTGCCCAGAAATGTTGATTCGGCGCTCACAAATGTTGCTTTGGCGCCCATAAAAGTTGCCTCGTCCCCATCAAAAGTTGCGTCGTTGCCCCCAAAAGTTGTGTCGTCGCCCACAAAAATTGTTTTCGTGAGTTGCCTCCTCGCCCACAAAACTTGCTTCGGTGCCCACAAATTTGTTTCGACGACCACAAAAGTTGCGCCATTTGCTAGTCATTATAAACGATTTACTCGTCTGATTTGATATATGGACATACAGTCAGACTAACAACAAAGTTGCTTTTTGTAGCATTAAAGTTGCACCTTACCGATTCAAAGTTGCTTCTGAATTTTTGTTGTTGAAATATACTCATACAGGATCTTTTTATGAAGAGCTCATCGTGATAAATCTAATGGTGAAAGCGAATCTTAGTTTTGACTCCCGCTTCAAAAGTTACGGCATTTAGAAAAAAATGAAATGCTAATAAGTGCACGTACAGGTTGATACTTTTGCATGTGCATCTCGCACAGCTAGTATTCAGACTTTCCGTTTAAACCTGTAGATAAATGCACGTACGTTGGTTTACGACATTAACTGGTGCATTAACAGTGTCCAGCGCGGCACTGTTCACGTGAACAGTGTCCGCGCTGTGCAAATTTGTGGAGGGCCTTTGGGGGACTGAGCCTTTAATCAGTCTGCCCCAGTTCCAGCTACAGGAGCCAATTCCACCACGGTTCGACACTGGTATTGTGGTGTGCCCACCACCGCAGGGTTTCCCGGAAGATCTAGTCTCGCGGAGGCTCAAGTCTTAGTATGGTTTAGTTAGATCTAGCTTGCGCACAGGTGGTGTGCGTGTGGTGTTGTGTGCGTGTGGAGTGCGTTGTGCGTGAGTTCAGATACTACAAGCTGTATTAAGACCAGGAATTCTCAAAAAAAAACTTTCCGTAAGAACCGAGCGCTCAAGGTGACGAACGGGCGCCTAAGCGCTCCCTAGACGCGTCCCTTTTGTATACCAGAAACGCCTGCTGCTGCTTTACGGCCCATGTCAGAGTTGGACCAATAAAAATTAGACATCTGCCCGGAGCAGTTGCCGCCCGGTGCAACCAAGCATTTTCCAGCTGCTTACTGAACGTGTTCGTCAGGTGTTCCTATTCTTCAGTTAAGGACACCACACCGAGCCCCAACTCTCCTGCCGCTCCCAATCCCAGCATCGCCGCCGACGAGCTCCCCGGAGGCCGAAATGGTAAGCGGATCTAGCCTTCTCCACCTAGATTCAGAGCGGCCATTCTCCTAGTCTAGGCTGGTCGGCTGGGGTCGGTTAGGACCTGATCTGGATCCCCTCGGCTCCCGTACGGTCCCTTCGTGTTATCGATTCCGACTCAGTCCTGTTGTGTGAGCATGGGTTGAGGGGAAACAGGTTCAACAATTTCCGTGGATCCGCGTGATGCGCTGGCTTCGTGCGGTTTGGATCCGGCAGTGGCTCGGATCGTTGGATTCACCTGACCATCGAGCCTTTCAAGGGAATCAGATTACTTAGTTTTCTTTCTTGCGGCGCGATGGATCAGAGAGATGGAATCGGTAGTCAGAGGAATATTATTTGAGTTGAATGGTTTGGGTAGTGAAAATTATATGAGTGATCTAACTGAAATCTGCCAGAAGCCTTCTGTCTTGGAGTACTTAAGTTCTGTTGGAAATCTTCAGTTGCGTGGTTTCCTGAAAGAGTGATGCGATAGAAGTTTAGTGTTGTGAAATTTCTCCTAAAGAAGGTAGCTTTCCGATAGTTTGTCTAGATGAAGTGCAGTTCTAAAACTTAATACTAGTGTGTAACATCTGAAATTATGTATTATATGTATATATCAGCGCCTCGTGTTGCCATTTGTTTTAAAATAGCTAATGTGCATTCAGTGCAACATAGGCTAGTTGCTACTAGTGCTGAATCTCCTCTCTACTCTTTATCTTGACAGATCAATTTCGTGCTCCTCATCAGCCGCCAGGGCAAGGTGAGGCTCACCAAGTGGTACTCGCCTTACACACAGAAGGAGAGGACTAAGGTCAGCATTCTATACTGGTTTCTGTCGCGCAGCTCGTATGCCCCTTTTGTTGTTTCTGTGCTTCCTCTGCGTTGTCTGTTTATCTTCGTGGTAGTTTGACAATTTGCGAGGGTAGGTGATGCTATCTATATGTCAAAGCAGAGTTTGCTACTAAGCTGTGCTTGCGCTAGTGTACGCTTATTAATATTAGTGTATCGTGATGGATGCTTGTAATGATAAAATTGCAGCTTTTGTACTGTCCGTATGATTTGTTCCAGGCTCCGTCTTAAGCTTGCATTTCTGTTGCTACCCAGTCTATGATGGATGATCCATGATTCTAGCTGTCTGGTGCTTTAATGCATGTTTTTAGTTTTTTTTCTGCCCCCCGGGTGCCATTCAGTGTATTTGCCCTCTACGAAATGAAAGATTGCTAAGTATTATAGGTGGTCATGCAGCAAGAAAGCTTTTACATTTAGTCCTCCTAGGTTGCCATTGCTAACTACATATGTTTCATCGGCTAGGAGTATTTTTTTTTTTGAGATTGGGCTAGGAGTATTGTAATGGTTATCTTATTTTTATGTACTCTGCTCATTGGAAAAGGTCATTCGTGAGCTTAGTGGGCTCATTCTTCCTCGAGGACCAAAACTCTGCAACTTTGTCGAGTGGAAAGGTTACAAGGTTGTGTACAGAAGGTATGTTCTAGAAATAGAATGTCTTGAGTTTATATTGTTTTCTTTAATACTTTTTATGGTTTTGCAAGATTTGCTTCTTAGCTAATCTCTTATCTGCTTAAAACTATGATGTCAAGGTATGCCAGCCTCTATTTCTGCATGTGCATTGATGCTGATGACAATGAGCTTGAGGTCCTTGAAATTATCCATCATTTTGTCGAGATACTCGACCGCTATTTCGGCAGTGTAAGTCCTTCCCTGCGATTTGTCTTATGGATTTTCTCTGATCTGTTTAATGAATTAATGTACTGTTGTTTGAGTATTTTCCTGATTTCTGTAGGTATGCGAGCTGGATTTGATATTCAATTTCCACAAGGTAATCTCTTTCACATATGTCGAAATGTTGACACCGAAGATCCAGGACGGCTGGAGTTATAGGCAATGTTTTAACAGAGTTATGCCATTTTTATGAATCATACTCATGTTCATCAGTGTCAATGGTCAAATATGCAGGCCTACTACGTACTGGATGAGATTCTCATTGCTGGTGAGCTTCAGGAATCTAGCAAGAAGAACGTTGCAAGACTAATTGCTGCACAGGTACCCTCGCCACTGGCTAACATAAACTCTGCGTTTCCATGTTTAATTTAGAGCGTAAGACTTTGGTATTAGAATATGTATGTCTGTTCAATTCTGTCTGCAATCTACCGTAGATTATTCTCCTATGTTTCATCAGAGGCCATTTTTGTGCTTAAATATTTCGATAAGAACAATCATCATGTGAAAATTAATTTGTTACCACTGTGTTTTCAGTAGAGGTTATGTACAAACATGTGGACAAGAAAAAGAAATGGAGAACGTGTGTTGCACTGCTTCAGAACTCCATAGTTTTCTCGTAACAATTAGCTTCCCAACTTGTGCAGGATTCATTGGTAGAGACAGCTAAAGAGGAGGCTGGCTCCATAAGTAACATCATTGCCCAGGCTACAAAGTAAAATATGAGCCTTATAGTCCCTGCCCATCGACTCTTTTGTTTATGTTTATTTTTGTAAATTTGATGTAATAGCTTATTTGCTCTGTTCATTATTCCAAAGAAATCCGACTTGCCGGATTCTAAAGCATCTGAAATGGGTGGTATGTAACTACATTGTATGTGTTCCTTTGCAACAAAATTTGGGATACTCAATTCCAAGATAACCTATCGTGAAGAATTGCACACCCTTACTGTTTTTTGCTTGACATTAAAAATATATTTGTAAATTCATGATGGCAGTGCATTTCCTCGTCTTTGATCACTTCCCTCCGGTTGTTGGCACTTTCCAGAAATAAATGAAAAGGTTGTCCGTAGTACAACTTTAGCATATTAGCTGTTTTCGACTTTATATACACGGACCTTCCCTTCTTTACCTCTTACTTTTTTTGTTTACAATTTCTTTACCTCTTACTTGATATATGCTTGATAGTATCCACACGCTAGAACCCAATTCTCTAGAGTCCAGCTAGGTGCGCCATCCTTGTTGATCCTAGGCTTGCTATGAGCGAGGATGGTCTGCTTATTTGATTTCAAACTAGATAACCAGTTTTGCCCTAGGCTTGCTATGAGTGAGAACTGTCTGCTATTTAGATAACCAATATTGGGGATGGAAGGTATCAGGATGCAGGAAAACAGACGCACGTGAGATGTGGGTAGAGACTTTTGTCGCGTTGGCAGCCTGCAGCGGTGCCAGGACCTCATGCTCGCAAGGGGGCCGCAATGGAGAGCCGTCGTCGTGGAGGTCGACATGTACACCTAGTGTCGAGACGCGGCGGTTGTGCTCCAGTGCTTCCGGGCCATTGGCGAAAGAACTATTTGACCTGGAACACGATGATCTCTGTGCACGAACGCTGGCGAGCCTCCGGACGTGGTGGATCTTTTCTGGGAGACGCTTGGGCGGCAGCAGCACCAGGGCTCGCGTCGAGACAGTGCGACGCTGGTCGCCGTCCTTTCGGCGTGCGCGCGACTTGGCACAATCGTCGCCGACAAGTTGGTGCATCATCCTGCATGGCCGTGACCGAACATGTGGCGGGCCGGCATGAGGCCGAACGAGGTGACCATCCTCGATGTCGTTTTCGCACGCTCCCACCCGTTACCCTGAAATCAAAACCTCGAGCTAGACAAGAGCGAGATGAACAAAGTTGTGTTTGTGCTGCGCAACATTCTGCAGCTTTTTTGCTCTTCCTTTTATTCATCGAGAGAAAGGGAAACATGCCGAGCTACGTGCTCCACTACTGACCGTGCCATCCCACTTGTTCGCCATGTCGAGCCCTGTTGTTGTGAGTGTGGTTGCTAATCCTTTGATTAGCGGTGTTGCCATAAGGCGTTGTAGCCATTATTTGGCATCGTTTCCTCTTTTAAGCTTAAAACAAAGACACACAGTTCTCCATAGGGGCGGAACCAGGATTGAGCATTAAGGGGGCTAAACATGCTAATCTTTTGTTAGAGGGGGCCAAACATACAATTTTCTCCAAAATCATACCTAATCTTGCCTTATATGCATAAAAAATTGCTTGATATAACCATGCATTGGGAGGGGGGGCACGGCACCTGCTTGCCACCCCCTGGTTCCGCCGTTGGTTCTCCAGCCAGTTCTCAAAAAACGATCCCAGCTTCGTGGCGCCAAAACGCGTCCTCCCGACGAACTAACTGAGCTGCAAAAAACTCTAACAAATCTTATATGCTAAGTGCTAGACTGACGAAACTGAAAGTGTCAAAATAAACTACACCGAACAGAAAAATTCAGAGAACAGGAGGAAGACAGGGTTTAAGCCAACACCACCCTGGTTCGTCGAAAATGGCCTGTAGAGATAGCTTAGCTTTTTTCTCGAAGGAAGATCTAGCTAGCTTCGTACACATGCAGAGACTATATACATCGAGCTGCTTGGAAGCCAGCTCTGCACGGTAGCTCAGCGTGTACAGCCGCCGCAGGGGCAGGCACGGCAAGCTTTTCGGCTTTGTTTGAAGCGTCATCTTCTGGGCTCACTTCGTCGCCGAACTTGGCCGGCACTGCCGGAGAGGCCCCGGAGTCTAGCCATGACGCCCTAGGCCCAAGTGTTCAATTAGTTGTTGTATTTTGAACTCTGTTTTAAATAGCCGGCTATTGTGTTTAGCTCCGGCGATTTCAGAAGCTATGAAAGGCTATAGCCGGGCTATAGCGCAGCTATGACCTTATAACCGTTTTGCTAAATAATAATAAAATAATATTTGGGCAGCATATGTTTGTATATATATCAACAATTCACAGATGCATAGCATAGTCACTAATAGATACGAATAATCAACAGTTCTGGGTGTAACACAATCCAAATATTAGCATATTACATAACCGGGTGTAGCAAAATGAAGTTCAGGACATGATACATGATTCTGTCCACATATTACATAACACCACCACCAACAAGTTAACAGCAAGCAACAACAAGGCACATATGCGATCAATCCGAGTCTGAGTCAGCCGAAGCATCAGAGAATATGACATCATGATGTTGATTACCTTCTGTTTCTGAAGTTGAAGAACTTGAAGAATCAGAAAGTACAGCGTCCTCTGGGACGCTATTAAGCAAAGATTGAATACTCTTCTTCCTTTTCTTCCTAATGTGTGCATGTCTCTTTCGTTGGGCTTGGGATGTTGATGCTTCTGGTTCTTCATCTGGTTGTTCTTGTTGAACTTCAGCATTGGCTTCGGGAACAATTCCAGACATGAATTCATTTTCATCATCATCAAGAACATCATCAATTATCTTCTCTATAGGGTCTAATTTTTTTGGATCCACTGAGTGGGAAAATAGCGGCTATGGGGCTAAATTGAGGCTAAATTCACATAGCCGGGCTATTAGCCGCTAATACCCTTTTAGCCTTCAAAGGCGTTTTCTATAGCCCCGACCCTCTCGCAAGGCTATAGCCGGGTGATAGCCGGCTATTTAAAACAGAGATTTTGAATGTTCTGTCTAATTAATTAGTACTCCCCGTCTTTCTAACTATAGATATTTTTGGGATATTTGAACTTGGATAACGTACGGAATGAAATGAGTGAATATACACCGTGAAAAAACCGTCGATACACATGTGATTCAGAAAAAAAACTAAAACTTTTTGACAAGGGCATATATAATACTAATAATAGTATTTGCACAAGAGATTTAGCGGTCAACTAACAGAAATGGTATTGTCGTAACGACGACAATCGTTCAGCGGTTCAGAAGAACGACTACTTTGATAGCAATCTCAGAGCACAACAATTGTTTAGTGGCATTTTAAGAAATTTCTCAAGTTTAAAATCATTTAGCAAGTACAATTGTCTTCCTTAGCTAATCTATCAAGGCGGGGCTTTCTCATAACCCCATAGTTTTCTCATAACAATTTGCTTCCCAACTTGTGTATGATTCGTTGGTAGAGACAGCCAAAGAGGAGGCTAGCTCCATAAGTTACATCATTACCCAGGTTATGAAGTATATGGTCCCTGTCCCTCCGCACTTTTGTTTATGTCTATGTGGGTAAATATGATGTATAGGTTATTTGATCTGTTCATTTTTTCAAAGAAACATGACTTGCCGGATTCTAAAGCATTTGTAATGAGTGGTATGTAAATTGTACGTGTTCCTTTGCAACGAAATTTATCATCTTCAATTCCAAGCAGATCCACCCGTAGTGGATATTTGTAAATTTATGATGACAATGCATTTCCTTGAGTTTAATCAAACTGGTTGTTGACACCTTCCAGAAATCAAAGAAAAGGTTGTTCATAGTACAACTCTAGCATATTAGCTGTCTTCGACTTTATATACACTGACCTTCCCTTCCGCCCTTACTTGATAAGCTTGATAGTATGCACACACTAGAATCCAATTCTCTAGAGTCCACCTAGGTTTTCTATCCTTGTTGATGACCTAGGCTTGCTATAGCGAGGGCCGAGGGGTGTCTGCAATTTGATTTTTCAGCTAAACTAGATAACCAATTTTGACCTAGGCTTGCTATGAGTGAGAATTGTATGCTATTTGATTTCAAACGAGATAACCAGTATTAGGGATGGAAGGTGTCACGATACAGGAAAACAGACCCACCGGAGGCACGAGTAGACACTTCAGTCGCGTTCGCAGCCTGCAGGGGTGCCGGGACCTCGCGCTCGCTGGGGAGGCGCAATGGAGCGCCGTCGTCGTGGAGGTCGACATGTACGCTTACTGCCGAGACGCGGGGGCCGTGCTCCAGTGCGTCCGGACCATTGGCGAAGAACTGTTTGACCTGGAACACGATGATCTCCGTGCACGAACACTGGCGAGCCTCGGGAGACGCTGGCTCTTTTCCGGGAGATGCTTGGGCGTAGGCAGCACTAGGCTGCGGGTTCAGATAATGCGACGCTCGTCGCCGTCTTTTCAGCGTGCGCACGGCTCGGCACGCTCGTCGCCGGCAAGTTGGTGCATCACCCTACCTGGCCGCGACCGGACATGCGGCGGGCCGACGTGCTGTTCGCGTGCTCCCACCCTGGTTCGAAGATTATGACAGCCCAGCGTGTACAGCCACCGACCGCATCGATCTGGTACTCCGCAGGGGCAGGCACGGCAAGCTTGTCAGCTTCGTTGGAAGCGTCATCGTCCATGTTCAATGTCGCTGAACTTGGCCGGTGTGCCGCCGCCGGGGAGACCCCAGAGTCCAGTCGAGAAGCCCCCTGGTACTCATGGTGGGCCCAAGTGTTTAATTAGACTCCCTTAGTTCCTAATTAGAAAATATTTTGTATTTGCAGTGTGGACTACATACGGAGTGAATATACACATGGAAACACGTCTATATACATGTGATTCAAAAAAAAGCTAAACCATCTTATAGTTGGGAAGAAAGGGAGTAGTTCTTAAATCGGCTCATTGTGGTGTAAACTAGTACTTACATTATACTGATATGATTGCTTAGTAAGTTTCTTGATAAGACTAGATATTCCTTTTTTTTTGTCTTTCCACGTAAAAAAGAATGATTATTGCATTCTATGTTCAAATTCCCCTACATATAAAAGTACGACGGATTCACCCTCAATCAAGCTGTCCACGTCGCCCTAATACCGCTGACCGTCCGATCGAAGCGTCCGACGGCCTGGATGGCTTTAAAAATCATGCGAGCTACAGTGCTACTGTAGCAGGGGGATTTCTTCCAATCAGAGCCGGACACGTAACGCTACAGTGCAACATTTTGCAAGAAACCCCTGCAAAGGACTGGTTCGCAAATTCAAAAAACGTTAAGGATCTCCGTGTAAAAACGACGGCGCAGTTCCCCCCTCCCTTCCTCCTCTCTCCAGCGCGGCCGCGACGTCGCCGGCGCCGCCGACGCTCACGCTCGCCGCTACGGCCCTTCCCGTTTAGATCGACGGACATGGAGAGCTTCACCGTCGTCGCTTCTCCCTCCTCGCCGACTTTCGCATCCCGAAACACCGCGTAGTCGCCAGAATCGGCTCCGCCGTCGCACTGTCCCTTCCGCCGCATCCGCACGTCGCAGTCGTCGCTCCGACGACCCAAAAGAGGCGGCGCAACCGCTCCCTGCCTCCCTGCCACCCCGCGCTCACGCGCCTCCGACGAGCACACGCGCAGATCCCATTTCCCGGTGGCGCGACGCCGGCGAGGTCGACGCCACCGCTGCAGTTCCGCTGCAGTCCATTGCTGACGTCATTGCGACGTCAGCGTGGGCCCAGGCTGTCAGGGATTTTTTCTTTCCAAAAAAAAACAGAAAAATGCGAAATTCCTGCCAGGTGGGCCCTATTTACTTATATGAATTTGAAAATTTTCACAAATTCAACAACTTTAAGTTTACACAAAAGGGAAAAAAAATTATATATATATAGCAAAATGGTCACAAAAATATATGCCGTTTATTTATACCATACAATAAAATTTAATATGAATTTGAACAAATTTCACAAATTCAATAATTCAAATTTACACAAACAAAAAGGTATATAACAAAATGATCACAAAAATGTATGCCAACTATTTATTCCATACGATGAATTTTTAAAATTCGAATATTCAAAAAATTTGAATGTCCTTGAAATCTGAATATATTCCGTAAATGAAAAAGGAATACAACCCTAAATGACTTCCAATTTAAACTTTTTTTGAAATACAAACGCCTTCTTCGAATTCCAATAATTTCAAAATTCGACCAATTTTCGAACGTCAACGTTTTCCAGATTAGAATTTTACCTCATGAGTAAGGAAAATATGACAAATATATTAATATGAAAAACAATAAATGAAGAAAAATTTCAAATTGTAAGCATTTAATATACGAAAAAAGAATTCAAATACGACAAAAACTACGATAAAATTTTATATGAACTTGAAATTTTTCACAAATTCAATAATTTAAATTTAGACAAAACGGAAAAAAAGTATACAACAAAATGATCACAAAAAATATATGCCAACTATTTATGCCATATGATAAAAAAAATTCGAATATACAAAAAATTTAAATATCCTTCAAATCTGAACATTCCGTAAACGTAAAAATAATTCAGACCTAAATGACATCCAATTTGAGCATTTTTTTGAAATTCAAATAAATTTCAAACACAACCTCCTTTGAACTCCAAAAATTTCAAAATTCAAACAATTTTCAAATGTTAGTGTTTCCAAATTTAAATTTTACCCCACGTGTAGAGAAAATATAACAAATATATCAATATGAACAACAGAAAAAAATATTCCAAATTGTAATATTTTAAAATTTTGAATGCATTTCAGATACAAGCATCTAATAAACGCAAAGAGAGTTCAAATACAACGAAACTACCAACATAAATACATAAAAAAACTAATTATAACGTTTGACCAAATTCCATATTTAAATGTTTTGAAATTTCTAATGCCTTTCAAAACTGAGCATCGAATAAATATAAAAATAATTCAAATATGAATAACTTCCCAGCTTCTCCAATTTCTGAAATTTAAACAACTTATTAGTATAAACTTTTCTTTCAGTTCCAATATATTTAATTGTAGACAACTTTAGAGTGCAACCATTCACAAATTTGAATTTCTTACATCACACTATTTCTTCTTCTAACAGCACAGGCACGGCATATACCACGTGAATTTAAATTTGAAAAACTTCTAATTTGTACAGTTGTAAACATCTACATGATCATTACTAATAGAATTCAAATTTGAATACATACCAATACATACATATTCTACGGTCACAACATTTTCCAAGCGCATATTTTTTTGAATCGCAATAATTTCTAGATTTAAAAAACTTCCATTTCAACTTGGTAAACATTTAACGGAACTCTAAAATGTGTGAAGAAACTAAAAAAAAAGAAAAAAAAATACTAACTATCTCAGAATATTTTTATGTCAAAAAAACAAAACACATTTGAAATTGAATTACAATAATTTCCAAATTTGAACAATCTCCAAAATCCATCCATTTTTAAAACAAAATCATTTTTCAATTTCAATGATTTCGAAACTTACACAACTTTACAACGTCACCATTTTCAAATTCGAATTTAAAAACACGCACGCGGCATTTGCCGCGCTCAGATGCCTAGTATAGTAGAAAACAACAACAAAAAAAGACTATGACAAAACATTGTCAATTTTTTTTAGCTAGACGATGTTGTTGTTTAGTCAAAAATATCAAAATATACGATAAAGGTCATAATAGTCTTTACACAAGAAACTTAACTGTCAAATAGCGGTCAACTAACATAAATGGTATTCTCGGAACGACGACAATCGTTTAATGAAATTTTCAGAAGGACGACTACTTCGATGGCACTATCAGAGCACGGAAATAGTTTAGTGGCATTTAAAAAAAATACTCAAGTTTCAAATCATTTAGCAAGTACAATTGGCTTCCTTGGCCAGTATATCAAGGTGGGGCTTTCTCATAACCCATAGCTTATCATAGTAATATTCTTCCCAACTTGTGCTGGATTCGTTGGTAGAGACAGCCAAAGAGGAGGCTAGCTACATAAGTAACATCATTGTCCAGGCTACAAAGTAAAAATCTGCACCTTATGGCCCCTGCCCCTCCGCTCTTTTGTTTATGCTATGGTGGTAAACTTGATGTAATAAATTATTTGCTATGTTCGTTTTTTTCCAAATAAACAGGACTTATCCAGATTCTAAAGCTTTTGGAATGAGTGGTATGTAAATTGTACGCGTTCCTTGCAACTAAATTTGTGGTCTTCAATTCCAAGATCACCCGTAGTGGATATTTGTTAATTAATGACGACAGTGCATTTCCTAGTGTTTGATCACGCTGGTTGTTGGCACCTTCCAGAAATCAATGAAAAGGTTGTCCGTAGTACAACTCTAGCATATTGATATTAATTAGTTGTCTTCCACTTTATATATACTGACCTTCCCTTCTTCCCCTCTTACTTGATATGCTTGATAATATCCACATGCATGGTAGAACCCAATTCTCCAGAGTCCAGCTAGTGCCATCCTTGTTGATTCCTAGGCTTGTTATGAGCGAGGGCTATCTGCTATTTGATTTCAATCCACATAACCAATTTTGACCTAGTCTTGCTATGAGTGATAACTGTTTGCTATTTGGTTTCAAATGAGATAGCTGATATTGGGGATGGAAGGCATCAGGATACATGAAAATAGACTGATTCAAGCCGTTGGTAGAGGGTTCTGCCTACCCTATACATACAATTTTACATGTCTTGTAAACTTAGATGAGGAAAGCAACTGAGAAGATCCCTTTAGCTGTTTTGGAAAGATCTTAGCACCCCGTTCAATCCGAGCACTCCGAGCAAATCACTATGTATGCATAAATAATCAACAAAATTGCATGCCATGGTGATAGATTCGAGAAACTATTTTGTCGGTGAATGCATATGTATTCACCATGTATGGCTTCAGAAGAACAATGAGAAAATAACAAACCATGCGTCAACTCTCTCATAGAAGATATTAGTTTAAAAAACTTTAGCATTTACCACTGGCTTCCTTAGCTAATCTCTCTAGGTGGGGCTTTGCATGTGCTTTCGAAACATGGATATTTGTAAATTTATGATGACAGTGAGTTTCCTTGTGATTGGTCATACTGGTTGTTGGCACCTTCCAGAAATCAATGAAAAGGTTGTCCGTAGCACAACTCTAGCATATTAGCTGTGTTCGACTTTATATACACTGACCTCCCCTTCTTCCCCTCTTACTTATATATGCTTGATAGTATCCACTGTAACATCCCAAATTTTGGAACTAAGAAAAATTTAGTTTTACAAGATCAAAATTCAGAACCAACAAAAACTTTTTGAAATGTTTCACTAATGGTTGTGGATTCCTTCCCATTGCTATGTTTGACCTTGTGAGACTTGATGTTGAAGTTGTTTGACCACTAAATATAAACCTAAGAACTTAACTAAGATAAAAAATATATTTAACATTGGTGATCATGTTATGACAAGAAAATATTCCATACATCTTTTTCCATTCTTATTTCTGGCCAAATTCCATTTCAGTATACTTGGGTTAGCAACCACCAAAGTACCCACTCTTGAGAAAGTAAAAGTATTTCCAAAACTATGTGTTCCCAAAAATATGGAGATCTATATGCTATCTCCTATCTATCCTTTAACCTTGATCTTCTGCATGTGCTTGCAACTCCCCTTGTTATAAACTTTGATTTTCACTCCATTTGAAAATAACACTAGTGGGAGATATGTTACCCCACATACTTCCTTTCTCAAACCTTTTTGAAAACTATTAAGTTATGAGTTGAGACATTTCTTAAGCATCGTCTTATCATAATTATTAGTGGTCACTTTTCCACAAGATAGCCTTGTGGGAATGGTGGTATGATTAATTCTTGTAGTTGATTGGTGTGGTCTTGATTGTGATGTTGATCTTGTTGTGTTGTTGCTTGTGAGGATAATTCCTCAGTTGTGCTTAATACTAAAATAAAACTCACTTGACAACAAATTTGGAGTGTGACTTGAATAAAAACAAACCCTCTAGAATTATTCACACCTAAAATTAAAATCCTAAATTTAGGGAAATGATCTTATTAAAATCCCCTCTCTGTCTATTCCTCTATCTTATGAAAACAATTATATTTTCCTTATTCTAGGAAGGAGATGAAATAATAATCATCTCAACTCCATATCACTCCCTCCTCAAGTAAACATGCTTTTCAATTTACAACAAACCCCTCAAAATCATTCAACGAAAAGGAAATTAAGATCATGAGATAAAGAAATGATCTTAATAAATTATTTTCCCTCCCTAATTCTCTATTTCCTTCAAACAAATATTTTCTCTATGAAAATATAAATTATTTGAAGTTACCATATTTGTCAAGAAAGTTCCAAGAGCTCAAAACAATATTTTATCACTTGCTTGAAATACTAAAGGAATATCAATTTAGTTTTTACCAAAAATAACATATTTAAACCCTATGAACAAATGTTGTTCCAAACATTTTATTTTGAAACACCAATTTTTGTGGAGGCTCTACTTGGTAAGGGGAGCCTACCCAAATAATTTCAGAATTTTTTAAAAAGTTTAAATGCCTCAATTAAATCCCTAAAATGCTACGGGTTTTAAAAGAAAACAGAAACAGAAGAATTCAGAGAAGGTCAGGGGGTTTTCTGCAGTTGTGCCTTCTTCTTCCTGTAGCCGCAGCACGGCGTGGCGCCAATGGTCGCCGTGCTTCGCGCCTCCGTGTCCCCGCCCCCTCCTGCCGCGCCTGTCCTTGACCCTGCTCCTCCGCGGCCGCTGTCCCGCAGAAGAGAGCATGGGTGCCCCCCCCTCCCTCGCTGTCCCCAGCTCGCACAGACCACGCAGCCAGAGCTCGTCGATGCCGGTCTCGATCTCCTCTCCCTCAGCTCCCCAGCAAACACGGCTCGACGCAGCCACTCCCCAGCCTCCCCGTAGACCGGCAGACAAACCGACATCGTGACCCCTGCCCTACACGCGCGTCACCGCGGTGACGAACACCTGCGGGTGCGCCATGGATGCCGTCAGTCCAAGCACGCGCCTGACCTCTCCCTGCACTCACCTCGCTCCCCCAAACGCTAACGCCGTCCAGAGACCGTCGTGCACCGCCCTAGCCAGCCTATGGTGAGCCTCTCCCCTCTCTCTCGCCTCCGTGCACCCACGTCCACCATGGACCGGCCGCCGGCCTATAAAATCCTCACCCGAGGCCACACTCTCACCACACCTCGCCACCACTCTCCCCTCTGCTCTCCACTCTCTCTCAAGCACCGCCAGGAGGGCGAGCACGCCGCTGCCACGCTGCGCTGCCACGGCAGAGCCCGACAAGTGCTGCCGCAGCCGAGGTCGAGGTCGACCATGGCCGCGACGCCACGCCCTCCCCATTCTCTTTTCTCTGCCCCGAACACTCATCCCCATTCACACCGCACTCAAACGCCTCCTTTTCTCCTCTGTTTCGTGCACAGGAGGGAAGCCAGGAGCTCGCCGGAGTTCCGCCGAGGCCGAGGAAGCAGAGGAGCTCACCGCCGACGCTCTGTCCACTCCCAGCAAGTGCGAGTCCACCCAGGAGCTGTCCCGAGCCTCCGCCGTCGATCTGCGTCCCCTACACCGTCCCTAGGAGCCCTAGGTGAGCCGCCCGAGCTCAACGCCATGGCCAAGCCTCCCTCTCTGTTCTGTTCGTCGAGAGGAGGACGGCGGCCTCGTACCTGTTCGCCTCGCGCGAGCTGGCGGGCCAGCCCAGAACCGTGCAGCCCAGACCGCGGCAGATCCGGCCCACTAACCTTTTTTTTAGTTGTTTTATTTCTTTTCTCACAGATCTGTTTCTGGCACTTTAGTTTAAATCCTTTTTAAATAGTTTAAATGCAATTTTGGCCAAACCAAAAATCACTCAAGTAGCCTAATGAGTTTGGAGTCATGTCTAACTTGCATATCTGAAATATATTAATTGGTGTGTCTTTGAAAAATGCTGTTATGTAACTTGTCAGAATCAGTGTTTTGTGCATAACTTAATTTGTGTTGATCTAAAATTTATGAATCCAATTGTTTTGGGAAGCTCTTCACATTACCTTTCAACAGAATTTTGTCTCATGTGGTTTGGATGCCTAGAACTAAGGTTGCATGCATTTCTAGTTTAGGCCAGTAAGCACTTTGTGCATTTTTAATAATTTCTGTATATACAATTTTGGACCAAACTCAATTGGAGTAACTTCTAATAGCAACAGAGAGCACAAATCCAGGTTTGCTTGATCGTTTGATTAACAGAACTCTCTCGGTGTAATTTTTAGTAAAAGTGTGGGTTCTGCCACTAATAAAAAGGAAACAGAGTAAATGCTTTTAATATAAAATTATGGTTTATGTGTATTGTTGATTGTTTGGTACTGTTACATGTGCTCTACTGATGTTAAGCATGTTAGTTTATGTTAGTACAATTTGTGACTTGTGCTAGTCTTGTTTTGAGTTAAACATGTGTTGTTAAGATGAATTTGATGTTCCAACCAATTTTCAACTTTGCTTGTGTGCTTGAGAATTAAAATGAGCTAATTAAAACTTTTAAACTAATATTTTAGCTACTGGTTGTTCAAGATTGTTATTTGTGCTTAGCCTTCAAGTTAGTAGTAACCCCTAAAAGATGCTTAATCACTACTTCAAACCTACCTTATAAAAATGACTAGAGTTGCAACTGCCAAACTTGTTTGTTAAATATAAATCTTGCCTCATGATTGTTGTTTGATAGACTTGTGTGATGTTTGTTTTGGAGTGTCATGCTGTATGATTGATTGTTATTTTTCCTGTTTGCGACGCTAGATAATAACGCTACCGGAGTGGTATTTGGAGAGGATTTATAGAAGAAGGATGGGAGTTTATTTCTTGATCAGTGAGAAGAAGCCCAGGAACATTATGCTGGAATCAGGCAAGCTACTTCTCTGAGCTTGCACCTATATACATCTATTTTGATTCACATGTTTTACTTATAAAGAGCATAAGTGATTTATGTGGTGTTTGCCACTAAAGCTATGATTTTGAAAACCCTTTTTTCCAAAATACAAGTATATTATTTTGACACCATATATGGAGATATTAGATGGAAATTCTTTTTCAAACTATAGGATGGGAAAAATATTGTTTACTCAAAACTCTTTTGAAAATACTTGTGTGTGGATATGGAATGCCGAGATGTCGGTGTTGAAGTGGAGAAATGGAGAATGGGGATGTTTATGAAAAATGCACAGTGTGTCTTTGTACTATGACGACCAGCCGATAATCTGTGCGACCACATTTACCCACATATGGGCAAGGACGTAGTCATATAATTTGCTCATATTAGTATGGGATGCCTCAACAACGGAGATGACTCCGTTCCATGAGGGGATGGTTTGTGGACCTACCCCTGACCTGGGTCCTCTTAAGAGAAGTCTGCCAACAGGGTTGGTATGAGTGTATTGGAGAAAGAGGATTGAAGGTTCCACCATAAATCGCCGGGCAGAACTACGAGTCCTCACACTTAGATTCCGACGGGCTGGGTTAAGTGTTGATGGAAAGTGTCGTAGCGGTAGGGTCCTATACTAGCATGAGCAAAGGACAGGCTATGGTCGGTGACTCAACTTCGCATACACCATGTATGGCGGGACGTGGCTGACACGATGAGTTACCGGATGGATGTGGGAAAAGCGCGCCACCTCTGCAGAGGGTAAATCTATTCGAATAGCCGAGTCCTCGGATATGGACAGTTGGGAGGCTGTCCTCTGACCATGTGCAAGTTTTGCAAAGTTTTGAGATTTGAAAATAAAATGGAGATGTGTTGTATCTGCAACTCTACCGACGGGCTGGTATGAGGTTGCTGGAGAATGATTTGACCATGACGGGCTATGGTCGAGAAGTGAAGAGTTTTGTAATTGAAAGTGGAAAATGTTTTAGGCAACTATACCGAAGGGCTGGTATGAGGTTGCTGGAAAATGATTTGGCCATGAAGGGCTTTGGTCGAAAAAGGAGGAGTTTTGGGGAAATAAACAAAACGGTGATTTTCCGGGAAAATGTTTTAAAAGAGACTTCTTACCTTTTTCAACAAAGATATATTTTCGGGAAAAAGTTTTAAAGAGACTTCTTACAAAGACAGATTTATGGGAAAAGTTCTAAAAGCCTTCTTTCCTTTTTCAATAAAGATATAGAGGTTTCAAAACAAAGTTTTATTAAACAAAAGTCTATCCTTCTCTTTTTCAACAAGGATATAGGGTTTTCAAAGCAAACGAAATTTTATTTAAACAATAAAAAGAGTGGTGCAGGCTCATTTCGGGGGTAGTTTGCGAGTACAATCCAATGTACTCATATTGGTTTCGTCCCTGGCTATTGTCTTAGCCAGATTTTGAAGAGAAGCAGCTCGAAGGAGAAGCTTCAATGGCGTCGATGCGAACTAGGGCGCTTCCCAGTCAGCTGCCTGTAGGGTTAAGGCGAATGACTTGGGCTCCACGTTGTTTGGTGATTTCCGCTGCAAGTACCTGTTGAAGTTATGGCTTCAATCAAGTAAGTAAACTCATTCGGTATTTATGGGTGTTCTGTGATGCCAATTCGAGTTATGTGCAACAACAGACAGATCATGGGATTGTTGCAGGAAACATAACGAGTATCTCGGATAGCTAATCCGGGGTCCTCACAGACTTGGTATCAGAGCCATCCTGACTATAGGAGACCTTAGTTAGCATGGACGTTAGTTAGGAAAGAAAATATTTTGTTAAAAATATATTACTACCAAAATATATTTTTATCTAGGGAAGTCTAAGAAAATAGCTTCCACTTTTCTCACCTTCTCAAATATTTCTGAGTCTTATCCCTCTATTTAAGATTTTTCGAAGGAATTCTCTACTCCCTCTTACCCGTTCAAAATACTTGACGATGAACCCAAGTGAGACCTAATTAGCTAGCACCTACAAGAAGAAGCTTCCATTTCGAATATTCAACATTCAACATCGAGGTGATTGATCTACAAATACCAAAATCGTCAGTATCAATAAAGCAAGAGACCTTGAAGACCTCAACTCAATATCAACAATTCCACTCAGTACTACCTCGACAATCTCAATTTTTCCTGGTGAAGCCTAAGGCGACAAAGTGAAGACTTCACCAACCGTGTTTAACCGAGACCATAGGATAAACCTGATAGGAACCTTGGTTGGACTACCCGACTACCACGAGTATTAGACGTCCTTTGGTACTAAAGGTAGCTTGTGTGTTGTTTGTTGTGTGCTCTTTGCTTGGGTGTACTCTACTTGTGTGTTGTTTGTTTTGTGAGCTCTCTGTTTGTGTGTTGTTTTTCTTGTGTGTTTCACAATCACGCCTTGTCGGCAACACAAAGTAATCTCAAATTCTCTTCTTATCACACTCCGTTTGCCACCTAACAAAAGCCATTTTTGACCTCTTCGCCATAATTGCACCTCGTTGCAGATGTAAACCCGCCTAGGAAAAACTTTCTAAAAATATTTTCCTCTCATCTAAACCATCTCCCGATAAGAACTGACAGTTTCGCAAGATACAAAAGGCCCCCGATCTTTAACCAAATAGCCCGAGATTTTTGCAACCTGACCGGCAAATCAGATAATGGCCTTCATGCACCATCTGGAGCAAGTGCGTCAAGATCTCGAAGGAAACTACAATTTTACGCCAACCTCGTGAAGACACGAGCCTCACCTCGTGAAATTAAATTGTGAAATTACAAAAATACCACATTAACTTGTCGTATCTAACTTTAGGTTAACATCTGACTCAAGTCCACGATGGTACCAACTAATCTTCAAGGACTACAAGCCATGGCCAGAAACGAGGACATAAGGAGACTCATTCAGGATTGATAACTAGAGCAACTCAAGGAGTGTATAAGAGTTGCTATGCAGATTCGAGCTCCGAGACTGACGATAATGATGGGTTTCAAAAGGATCATGTATCTACTCGCTTGACGAGCAGTTCGTGGCATTTTAATCCCTTGAGCTAACTTTACTAATTTTTACCTACGTGATAATCATGAGGAAAACCAAAGAAAAACCTCAAGTAACTTCTACCTATCACCGCAAACTTGGGAAAAACGGTGAGAACCCTGGCCGGCCGCGGGTTTTCTGACCTCTAATACAAATTGAACATTCAGCAATTAAAGTATCTTTAGATACAACTAATGGAATAATAGTAAGATACAACCTTTATAAGAGGATTTAGATTGAAAGATAGGTAAAAACCATCATTTATGAAATAAGCAGAAATCTTAAAGGAAAGAAGAATGAGAAGTTCAAGGGGGGATGATAAAAGCCTAAACTAAATCTTAATCTAGATCGTCTTACGTTATCAAGGCCATCTTATCTTCTTATCTCCCAAACCTTCTCGAAGTCATTCTGCGAGAGAAGCCATCCGCAAGAAGGAGTAACTACGACAAGAAGACATTGAAGAGAGATTTCTTAGGTTGGCAAAGAAGTAATATACCAGACCATCATGGAATATTTGGAAACTCTTATATCATAATCTATTATTACTAATCTCTCTAAAAATAATGTGATATTCCAAGGTTCGTGTTATATAGAAGTACTTTGGTAACAAGCCTCATGAACTTGTTAACAAATCACTTTTGTATGCTCTAACAATTGAGTGTCATATACAAATAAACGGAACGTCAGATAATCCAGTACATCTCAGCCTCTGGAATATGAAAAGTGGTTTGATGACAAGACTAGCTACCTTGTTAACAAATTCTTCTTGTATGACTAAGGCAATTCGATGTCATAAAGGACACCCACATTCTGATACAACTAACAAATGGAAAGCTTTGCTAGGACTAAGTGGATGTCTTCACCACAGGGGTGAGACAAGTGATATCTGCACCAACCCCAGGCACCAAGGAATGACCCCCAAGACGAAGATTTTTCAAGCTACCTCGGAAGAAAAATGCCTCCAAGTCAACCCTATCTTCAAGGATCTAAACTCAGCACAGAAGTTATCGACAAAGAAAGCCTGTCAACATCAATTTGTCAAGATCTCACATGGCGACCTCACTGAAGAAGCAACGACCTCGGAAGTATAGTCAGCCCAAAACCCGTGCCCTCGTACTCCCCTGTTACCACCAGGCAAATCTCGAGGACGAGATTTATTTTTAAGGGGGGGAGGATCTGTAACATCCCAAATTTTGGAACTAAGAAAACTTAGTTTTACAAGACCAAAATTCAGAACCAACAAAAACTTTTTGAAATGTTTCACTAATGGTTGTGGATTCCTTCCCATTGCTATGTTTGACCTTGTGAGACTTGATGTTGAAGTTGTTTGACCACTAAATATAAACCTAAGAACTTAACTAAGATAAAAATATATTTAACATTGGTGATCATGTTATGACAAGAAAATATTCCATACATCTTTTTCAATTCTTATTTCTGGCCAAATTCCATTTCAGTATACTTGGATTAGCAACCACCAAAGTACCCACTCTTGAGAAAGTAAAAGTATTTCCAAAACTATGTGTTCCCAAAAATATGGCTTCAATCAAGTAAGTAAATTCATTCGGTATTTATGGGTGTTCTGTGATGCCAATTCGAGTTATGTGCAACAACAGACTGATCATGGGATTGTTGCAGGAAACATAACGAGTATCTCGGATAGCTAATCCGGGGTCCTCACATCCACACCCTAGAACCCAATTCTCCAGAGTCCGGCTAGGTACCCCGTCCTTGTTAATCCCTAGGCTTGCTATGAGCGAGGATGGTCTGCTTTTTTTTTTTTTTGATAAAGGGATTTTATTACTTAAGAGTATTAAGTATTACACCCTGCCTTGCATAACTGGATGCACACAGCCCGAACAAGTTCCACAGTTCCAAAACGAACAAAAACAAAAAAGGCGAATTACATATCATGATGAGAAATTGTAAAGACGCCTATGGTGGTGGAGGGTCGAGTCGAAGATTATGTGGCCATCCATGCTGGGAGAATAACTCCCTCGCCGCTGCCTCCAAACGCGACGACACCTCCAAAAACAGCTCTCGGTGCTCCGCACGCTGCAGTACCGACCATGAACGGAGCGTAGCTGTGCAACGGTATATAACCTGCATAACAGAAGAGTTTTTATCATTAAAAACCTTGTCATTTCTACATAGCCATAGCGACCAAATAACGGCAATCGCTCCCACCCTAATAAGTAGTTTAAACCTAGAATCAACCCCGTTCAACCAGTTGCCAAAAATATTTGCAACACTGCGCGGAGGATATAAGGTAGAACCTATCTGGATAGCTGACCATATAGACCTAGCAAACTCGCACTGGAAGAATAGGTGTTTGATAGTCTCATCATGACTACAAAATACACACTTTTTGCTCCCGTGCCAATTGCGTTTGACAAGGTTATCCTTAGTAAGAATTACACCTCGACGAAGATACCACGCAAAACCTTTGTTTTTAGCGGTATCTTCATCAACCAAATTTTCTTATTAGTATCGACTTGTATTACAGGTTGGATTAAAGCTCTATACATGGAATCAACCGAGAATTTACCATTCTTAGTAAGATCCCATCGAAATTTATCAGGGCCGTCTGTCAGTTGGACAGATTCCAACCGGAGGAGCAAGGCATTCCACAATGCTTGTCTAGGCCCTAATAGAGTTCTTCTGAACGATACATTTGGTGGGGAAGAACCCATCACCTTGGCGAGTGTGTCCCTTTGTGTCGCACAATATTGTACAAAGCCGGGTATTGGTCTCGAAGGGTGGTTTGGCCAAGCCATGTGTCCTCCCAGAACCGGATTTCCCCTCCGTTCCTGATCGAGAAAGATCCATGTGGGAAAAAGAACTTCTTCGTAGCCATGAGGCCAGCCCAGAAGTGGGAATCACCGGTTTCCAAAAAACCTGAGATACCGCTTTATCACCCACATACTTCCTCTTAGGAGGGTTTGCCAAAGGCCATCTTCTGAAAGAAGCTTGAACAGCCATTTGCCAAGCAAGGCTCTATTCTTGACCTCAAGGTCATGAACACCTAGCCCGCCTTGGTCTTTTGGACGGCAAACCACACTCCATTTGGTAAGTCGATACTTTTTCTTCACACTATCCCCTTGCCAAAAGAATCTTGATCGGAAATAATCCAATCGTTTTAAGACTCCTTTGGGCAGTTGAAGAAGGAAATCATATACAGTACCATATTGGTTAGCACTGAATTAATGAGAACCAATCTTCCTCCCAGGGATAGGAGTTTACCTTTCCAGCTATCTAACCGGATTTGAAGTCTCTCCTCCACCATTTCCATTCAGCGTTAGTGAGTCTCCGAAAATGGATCGGAATACCCAAATAGTTGATAGGAAATTGACCTTGCGTACAACCGAAAAGCTCGGCATACAAGGGGCGTTATCCTGAGCCTCGCCAAAACAAAACAATTCACTTTTATGGAAATTTATTTTAAGACCCGATAGTTGCTCGAATGCTGACAAGATTAACTTGAGATTACGAGCTTTTTCGATGTCATGTTCCATAAAGAGAATCGTGTCATCGGCATATTGAAGGATCGATAAACCACCATCTACCAGATGTGGAATCACTCCTTCAATTTGGCCCTCAGACTTTGCGCGTTCGATCAAGATAGCCAGCATATCAGCCACTATATTAAATAGCATTGGCGATAATGGGTCACCTTGTCTAAGGCCTTTTTTGGTTTGAAAGTATTTACCAGTGTCATTATTGACATTAATGGCTACACTTCCACCCGAAACAAAGCTATGTATAAGCGCACGCCACTCATCAGAAAATCCTTTCATTCTGAGAGTCTGCTGAGGAAAGACCATTTAACTTTATCATAAGCTTTTTCAAAATCAATTTTCAAAATTACCCCATTCAGCTTTTTCCTATGCAGTTCGTGAACCGTCTCATGTAGGATTGCCACCCCATCTAAGATGTTGCGTCCTTGCATGAAAGCAGTTTGGACGGAACCACATGATCCGCCACACTATTCAGCCGAATCGTAGCGACTTTAGTGAATATTTTAAAACTAACGTTAAGGAGGCATATCGGTCTGAATTGTTGGATCCTCTCAGCCTCGTTAACCTTAGGTAATAAAATTATTTCACCAAAGTTGAGCCGAAACAACTCTAACTGTCCAACATGGAGACAGGCGAACAGTTGTAGCAGGTCAGACTTGATTACATCCCAGAAATTCTGATAGAACTCAGCTGGGAAACCATCAGGTCCAGGGGCTTTATTGTGTTCCATTTGGAAAACCGCCTTCCTCACTTCATCCTCCGAGTAGGGCTTGGTGAGTAGGCTATTTTCCTCAACGGAAACCTGGGGTATATCGGCCGTTCTTGACTCATCCAGAGTGAAATTTCCTTCCTCTGGTGCTCCGAACAGGCCTTTATAGTAATTAATATACGACTTGAGTTGTTCCTGGCCTTCAATCGTTCCCTCCTCCTGTACAGGGAATGAATCCGCTTTTTCCTGTGTCTGCCATTGGCAATACTGTGGAAATAGCGAGTATTCGAATCCCCTTCAAGGATGAATTTTGCTTTGGAACGTTGATACCATTTTAACTCTTCTTCCGCAAAAGTCTTGCTAACTCCGCATTAGATTGGCTCTTAAGCTCAATTTCTTGTGCGGACAATAGCTGAACTTCTGCTAATGCCTCTAGGGCATCAATTATGGAAGATAGTCGTATCTTTTCTTTTTTAAGTAAACCAGTAGTGTGTCGGCCCAACCAACAAGATGTGTGCGTAAAGCCCGGATCTTATTGTTCCATCGCTGGATAGGTGAGCTGCCACTGACTGGTTGTTCCCAAATTCTTTTGACCATCTCATGGAATCCCTCGCGATGTAACCATCCAAGTTCAAACTTGAACCGATGTTTACATGGTGGTCTAGCCAAGCCTGTGGTCAAAAGAATAGGGGCATGGTCCGACAAACCCTCGATACGTTCTAGAGCCCGTACCGATACCAACGGGAACTTGGATTCCCAATCGGTGTCCATCAGTACTCGGTCTAATTTCTCGTATGTGGGTTCAGGGAGGGAGTTAGCCCAAGTGAACTGTCTCCCAACCATTGAAATTTCTCTTAAGTCCAAGCTGTCAATGACCGCATTGAACAGAAGAGGCCAACGGTTGTCGAACCGCCCCCTGCTTTTCTCGAACGGATAACGAAGCAAGTTGAAGTCCCCACCGATGATGAACGGATGCGGGTTATCTTTTGCCAAGTTAACCATTTCGCACAGAAAAGCGGATTTAAACTCCTCCTGGGCAGGCCCATACACGGCAACAAGACTCCAAATGAAATTGTCCGCTTTATTTCGGATGTGCATTTTTATGTGAAAATTGCCATCCGAAACAGCCAACACATCCATGGTATCAGTCCTGATGCCTAGTAAAATGCCACCGGAGCGTCCACGCGGAGGCGGGAATACCAAGCAAAATCTATGCCACCCGAGAGACGGTCCAATAGATTTTGCGAGAACTCCCGCCTACCCGTTTCAGAAATAGCTAGAAATCCAAATTATGATCCCGAATGCAACCAGCAAAGTGCAAATGTTTAGCCAAGTCACCAAGACCTCTGCTATTTGCAAACATGCCATTCATCTGGAAACATTTGGGGATTTGGAAAACTTTGCCCTTTTCCTGGACCTCTTGTTAGAGTTAGACTTTGAATTCCGGCCGGTTGCTCTTAGTTCATACAATGAACTTAGCCCGTCCTCATCCAAGCCCACCTCCGACACTTCACCAATGAGATGAGAAAGAAGCTGACCATCTGATGTGGCATTCGCTTCCTCCTCATCCGCGTAGGTGGCAGTCAACACCGTCGAAGCCTTTGGAATAACCGTTAAACGATCAAATTCCATATGCCTCAAGACATTAGTTGACACCTCTACTTGACTCTTACTACTACCAAGTTAAAGCCTACACTATCAAGTTTAGACTGAATTGAACGAGGCGAAAAAGAAAGAAAAGATTTTGATTTCAATTCCGTACCTAGAGAGTCCAGGTTGCGCGCCGCTTTACGACGCATAGCCCTCTGCAAGAGTCCTCATCCGTCATGGAGGCCCCATCCGCTGCCATCCCGAACGCTCGCTCCGACGTATCGGAGTGATCCCGTCGGCGAAAGCCGTCGCAGTGGGGGGCGGGTGCGCGGTGAGACGGAGTCTCCAACCAGGGGCACCACCGGAGAAACAACGGCTTGGGTCGGCTGTGTTGAGGTAGTAGCCAACCCATCCATTGTCGGTGTCGAGACGGAGTGGACTGTGTCGGTGTCGAGTCCACCACCGTCCCATATCCTCCAGCGCCGGGGAAACCGGGGGAGGCTGGGCCGAAGTAGAAGCCTCCCCGAGTTCCGGCCCAGCCAGAAGACCAGCCAGCTGCACCCTAGGGCTGCCTGCAGTCGGCCCTCCACCACCGGCCATGGCAGCATCCCCAGCAGGCCGGCCCAACATGGCCAGCCCAGCCTGGGCAGTCTTGAGCAGGCCGAGCTCGGCCTCCTCCTGCAGTCCTGCATTTGGGCCAGACCGAGAAAGGTCCACCTGCGGCCCAGCCGAGGTCTGTGGCCCTGCGTGCTGGATAGCTTGCTGCTGCCCATCCGGCCCAGCTCGCAGTCCCAGCTCGGTCGAGGCAAAATCAACAGAAACAGAACCATGCTCAGCACCAGTCGAGTCCGCGGATGATGCAGACCCTTAATAACAACTCGCAGCAACTCCGGAGAAGTACGACGGATCCGCGAGACAATCTCATTCCCGCGAGGAGTTTGCGGGTTAGGATTGTACGGAGTAATCGCCACAAGTGTCCGAGGAGCAGGTGTGTCCACAGCAACCACTGTCTTCCCCTTGGTGTTCGAACCAGAAGATGATTAGCATCAACTTCCATGCTGGTAGACTGTGATCCACTCGTACCCAAAGAATCGAAGGTGGCATCCGGGCCATCCTCTACTCCATCATCAGCACCATCGGCATCATCCCCTTTGCGACGCCAGAAATAAGGAACAAACTCAGCATCAGGCACAAAATCCGTTCCCTCACGCGGAAAATGAAGGCATGTTCCTTTAACTTGACCACACATGCCGTGCCAATATAAAGTCCAGCAGGTCCACTTGCTTGTCAAGAGGCGCAGAGCTCGGCATCCCAACGAGGATACGCACGATACCACGGCTCCGTAGCGTGACAAGATCGACATCCAATGTTGTCCCAATGAGAGGACCAACTGCCCAAATACCAAGGAAATGGCGTACTGGATATGGAACCCCCTGAACATGGACCCACACCTGCTCAAGAACCCGCATCGGGAGAACATCCTGCCTCTTCCACGTCGAAACAGTGGCCGTGGCAGCAAAAGAAGGAACACCCATCTGCATGCCCTCTATCCGCTGAAGGTCCCCAACTGAAGGAAGCCCAATGAGAAAGGCATCAGTCCCGTGAGGCACAGCCTCCCACGTCCATGACGAGCTCGTCGGACACATCCTGGACATCAAACTCTGGACAGCAGTCGGGGTACCTGGTCCCCCACAATCTTCACCAGTGCGGTTGGGGAGCTCGAGGGAACTAAGTGAGGCTTGTAAACACTATTAGGCAGCTGAGTAAAAATAGTCTCCTCTGTACCATAACCTGCAGTAAACGCCGTGGGCCTTGGAAGCCGCAGCGTCGGGCACCTCATAGTCGGATGTTTCCCATTATCACAAATGAGGCAATAGTGCTTTGCTGGACAACCCTTAGCGGTATGAGTATCAACTGCACACTTCCAACAATTGCTAGCTTTCTTCCCTTTGCCACTTCCCGGAGCCTTTGATTCCACTTGGCCACCGCCCTCGACAACCGGCGAATCACCAGTCAAGCTTCCCACCTCCGGAGCCGGCTGGGCGGCCACGGTGGATGGAGGCGCCATCAACTGTTGCCCCTGCATAGGAACTGGAGGCTGCATGAACTGTTGCTGCGCCTGCTGCGGCACCACGGGCTGATTCATCGGCTGGAGCTGGGGTTGCTGCTGAAACTGAGGTTGCACTTGTTGCCCCGTCCTCTTCTTCTTCCGCTTCGACCGTGGCCCCTGCCCCGCCGGCTGCACCATAGGTGGCGCAAGTTGTTGCTGCAACGGCGGGAACATGGGCGGGGGCATCGGCGCCAGAGGCGGGAACTGGTACTGCCCCGGATGCGGCATGTACGCCGGGAAACCCGGCTGGCGAGACGGGTTCTGTAGCGGCATGAACGGCGGCGGTCCAGCCGGCGGACGGAGCTGTCCGGGTGCTGCAGGGCGGCCCCTCCGGTCATTGGCTGGTACGCTCCAGCGTGGAGCTGTCCCGCTCCGACCCCCTGCCGTGGCGGCGTCGGCTGGGGATGCACGGGCGGCGGAGCCGTGGGACGAACGCGCGCGTCCCCGCCAGCCTGTGGACGCTGCGGGGCGGCCATGCGGCGAGATGGAGTCACTGCGACGGCCGCAAAGGATCTCCCCCACCGGCGAGGCGACGGCGCGGCAGTGAAGGACTTCGACGGCGAGGCGGGAGCCGGCGGCGTGAGGGATGGAGAAGTTACGGGCGCGGGCGCGGTGTTCAGTCGAGGATGGCGCGGTTTTCCAGGGTGGAGACGAATCGCGTCCGAGTTAGGGCACGGGCGACGTGGACGGTGGAGATGGGCCCAGAGCGACGGACGGCTCGGATGCGACACCGGCCCAGCCTGAGAAGTGGGACCGGCCTGGCAGGGACTCGAAATTTGAAATCCCGCCTTGTCCAGCGCGATCCCCGCCTGAACCGGATCGCCCGTTACGGCGCCTCCGCACCCGCCGTGTCTGCGGTCTTCGCCGGCGATGACCGCGCCGCCAACGCCTTGTCGAGGAAGAAACCCAGGACCGGCGGCGGCGAGTTGCGGCGTGGTGGCAATGGCCCCCGCCACGGCCCCATGCGAGGCGGCGATCGCGTGATCCGAAGGCCGCCCGTCGATGTCACCGTGCCACTGCGAGTCCGGCGCAACCCCGGCGGCTCCACCGTCGTCTTCACCTCCGGCGTCAGCTCCCTGCACACACTAGAAAAGCAACCCTCACCTGCGTTAGTTGGCAATCTCCGCTTCCAGACCCTGCTCGACGGCGAAGGAAAACCGGCCTCCTCCCAGAAATCTTGCACGAGCTCCTCGTCCGAACGCGGCGGTCGGCAGCGGGTCGGAGAATCGGCCAGTCCTTCCTCGACGGCGTCCAGCGCCAACTGCACGGCGACATGCGAACTGTCGAGCTCGTCGTCGATGCCGGAAGGGGCGGCCGTGAGATCGTCGAGGCATGAGAAGCGAGAGCCCGAGTATCCCGCGTCCCACGCCGGCGGCGCGAGCGTCTTCCGTCGACGTCCCCCGATCGCAGCTGCCGGAGAAGTGGGCTCGGGGGCGGTCCAGAAGCGGCCGGCGAGGGGCGCCGCGGGCGCGCCGCCCAGATCGCCAGTCATCCTCTCGTACTGGCCAGTGACTTAACTTGTCCGTTCCTTCATTCGCAAAAAAGAAAGAAAAAACCTTGTCCTTTTCAGGATGATCTGCTTATATGATTTCAAACTAGATAACCAAATTTTTCCTAGGCTTGCCATGAATGAGAATTGTCAGCTATTTCATTTCAACCTAGATAACCAATACTTGGGGATGGAAGGTATCAGGATACAGGAAAACAGTCCCACAGGAGAGAGGGGTAGAGACTTATGTCGTGTTTGCAGCCTGCAGCGGCGCAGGGACCTCATGCTCGCAAGGGAGGCGCAATGGAGTGCCCTCGTCGTGGAGATCGACATGCACACCTAGTGTCGAGACACGGCGGCTATTGACGAAGAACTGTTTGACCTGGAACACGGTGATCTCCGTGAACGAACGCTGGCGAGCCTCCGGAGATGCTGTCCCTTTTCTTGGAGACGCTTGGGCGGCGGCAGCACCAGGGTTCGCCTCCACACAATGCGACGCCTGTCGTCGTCCTTTCGGCGTACGCGCGGTTCGGCACGCTCGTCGCCGGCAAGTTGCTGCATCATCGTACATCGTCGGGACCGGACATGCGGCGGGCCGGCGTGAGGCCGAACGAGGTGACCGTCCTCGACGTGCCGTTCGCGTGCTCCCTGATTCGTCGAGGATGGCCTGTACAGTTAGCTAGTACTAGTAGGCTTTTTCTCGAAGGACGATCTAGCCATCTTCGTACACATACGGAGATTAAATCTATCGAGCTGCTTGGAAGCCAGCTCTGCACGGCAGCCCAGCGTGTATCGCCGCCGGCCGCAGCGATCTGGCACTCCGCAGGACCTTTGTCGCCAAACTTCGGAACTTGCCGGCGCGTCGAGACGGGAGAGGCCCCGGAGTCCAGCCGAGACGTCCCTGGGACTCATGGTGGGCCCAAGTGTTTAATTAGTCCTTGAATGAACTAGTATCTATTTAAGTATTCGTAACTATAAAATGGTTTAAATATCTTAATACCATTGCCATGGACTGATAGAGTGAATATAGACTCCGAGGACGCGTCTATATACTCCCTCCGTCCCAAAATAACTGTCTTAGATTTGTCAAAAAGTAGATGTATCTAGACATGAAACAAGTATAGATACATTCACTTTTGTAAAACTTTGAGACACTTATTTTGGGACGGAGGGAGTATATGATATCGGCTCATTGTGGTGTAAACCAATACTTACCATATACTGATATGATTGTTTGAAAAGTTTCTTGGGAAGACTACATATTCTTTTTTTTCGCGCTCCAAAAAAGAATGATTATCGTATTATGTGTTCATAATATGCTACCCTCTACGTTCACCAATGTAAGACATTTTAGTTATCTCAACTACACACTTGCTCTAATGAGTGAATATATGTATAAAATACGCATAGATACATACAAATAAAAAACGAAAACCTCAAATGGAGGCCGAGCTACATGTAGCTCGATATACAAAAAAAATCGAAACAAAATATTTCTGATTCAAAAAAATCAAAAAAAATGCTGAATGTAGATAAAGTCGGGATCTACCACTACGTAACGTTTCGAATCAAAATTCGTAAGATTCTGCCCAACACAAAAATAACAAATCTGGCAAAAATTCGAATTTTTCAGACTGTGTATTGTTCCAGATCTAGATCTGCGTATTTGTCTTTTTCACCCAGACTAAAATACAGTGTATCTTTCACTACAAATTTGCACAACTGTAGATCTAAACATTACCTACATGTAGAATTTAAAAAAAAATTGAAACAAAAAATACAAATTCAAATTTTTGAAAAAACGGGCTACATATAGCCCGGGCTACATGTCGCTGCACTCAATAAAAAGCCTTACATTAGTGAAAAGAGGGAGTAGAAAATATCAAAAAACTGTGGCAAAACACTGTCAATATTTTTTACCTAGACGATGTTACTGTTTAGTAAAAAATTCCAAAACTACGACAAGGGCATAATAATCTTTACAATAGATACTTAACGGTCAACTAGCAGTCAACTGACAGAAATGGTATTCTCGGAAGATGACAATCGTTTAATGCAATTTTCCAAAGGATGGCTACGGCACTATCAGAACATGAAAATTATTTAGTGGCAGTTTAAGAAATTCCTCACGTTTCAAATCATTTAGCAAGTACAGTTGGCTTTACTTAGCTAATTTATCACGGTAGAGCTTTCTCACAAGGATTTTCTTCTCAACTTGAGCAGGATTCGTTGGTAGAGCCAGCCAATGAGGAGGCTCAAACCTGGGGACGTGCAACCCGGCCTGAGAGCCTGGCGACAGGCCGGGCCCGGGCTTCACTTTTGTGCAACAAGCCCGGCCTGAAAGCCCGAGAAAGCCCAGAAATTTGTCATGTAAGGCTTTTTATTGAGTGCAGAAAATATGTGTTTTTATACTCCAAAAATTATTTATTCAATATATTTTCTACAAAATAGGCATTTTATACATGTCCCGGGCCAGGCCGAGCCCGGGCTTGACTTTTGTAGGCCGGGCTTTAACAAGCACGACCTGGAGCTCGGCCCGGCCTGAGGTATGCCCAGGTTTAAGATGGCTATAGGTCCATGGATAACATGATTGGTCATTTGCTTTGTTCATTTTTTCAAAAGAAACACGACTTGCCAGATTCTAAAACATTTGTAATAAGTGGTATGTAAATTGTACGTGTTCCCTTGCAACTAAATTTGTGGTCTTCGATTCCAAGATCCACCCGTAGTGGATATTTGTAAATTTACGAGGAATGCATTTCCTTCTGTTTGATCACACTGGTTGTTGGCACCTTCCAGAAATCAATGAAAGGGTTGTTCGTAGTACAACTCTGGCATATTAGCCGTCTTCGACTTTATATACACCGACCTCTCCCTCTCTTATTTGACATATCCTTGATAGTATCCACCCGCTGGACTCAATTCTACGAAGTCCAACTATTAGTGGTAATGGTGGAGCTTTGCACGGGAGAATTCGCTTCATTACCAATCTGCAGCAAAGCATTTTCTTGCAAACAAGTGTTAGTAGTGTCTAGTACTTCATAGTTGTTTCTCATAGCCTGTGCATGCATGTTTATCTGATAAGGCTGTCCTTTAGCTCTATTAAACAACATGTCATCCGAGATTTCCAAGTGCATCACATAAAGGTGAAAATATTGGACAGGGAAGCAAGTGGGTGATTCATACTTAGCAAACTTAAGATGTTCTCCATAAAGAATTGCAATTATGAACAATATTATGAATGCGAATGAACCAAGGATTGATAAACCAAGCTGCCTTCAGAAAAGGACAATTGAAAAATAAATAGATGTCATCTTCGGTCTTCCTCTGATCCACATCTGCAGCAAAGTTTACCAATGTGTTTCGAAAATCTGCCCGCTCTCGCACCTTTAGGTAGAGCCCTACTAAGAAATCGCCAAGCGGAAGTTTGGACTCTAGGGATCATTCTTTGCTCTTCCAAAATTTATTCAGTAGCTGAGTAGTGGCTGGAGAAGGATGGGCAGACCTGTCCTCTACTCCTCTCCAGAGTCGTATAGTTCCTGCAAGCAGGCATAGTAGGCAGATTTGCATGACAAGTGCCGTTAGTCGTTTACTTCCAACAAAGCAAATCCCTTTCATGTGAGTCAACGATAGGAGTCTGCTTGATGACCTGCACAAAGTTAGGTGCAAAGAGAGAATCAAGTAGATCAGTATTCCACCTTTTTTGGTTAGGAATCCAGAGGTCCTTTACTGTTGCTGGTTAGCAGAAGCCAGGTTGCTGAAGAAGAAGGTTGTCGTAAATGGAGGTCCAGCCTGTACACCAAACTGAAACATTGTCCTGGGTCAACTGATAAAAGGAGTGGGACTTAAGAATGTGAAGAATTTTAAGAACAGAGGCCAGAAAGCTGATTTGGGTACATTAGCCTTAGGACGCCATATAGAGGAATCTGGGAAATATTTGACTTCGAGAATTTTGTGGAGTTGATCTTCAGGTTTTTGGGCTACACGCCAGGCATATAGAACTAGCATATGCTTGGACCTCTCAGCTCCATAGTACGGGACAACATTTCTAGACCTGTTGTGAGAAGTGATGGTAAACAGCGGAAGCACTACTAGGAGTAATTTTAGGAAGATAATTTGTTTCCACCTACGTACGTACAACAAATTTGCTATACTGTGAGGACTGAACTCTCTAGCACGGCGTGCATGGCCGGCGCTCTGTAAGGACACGAGCGGGCAGGCCTGCGCCGCAGTAGGTTCACCGCAGGGTTGGAGCAGCCCGACTGCGTGGAAGGAAGAAACTCGAGTGAAAAATATAATATAACACATGACGGAGCCATAATTTATTATCAATGATAGCAGTTTTGTGGGAGACAAGAGCATAAGCTTGGTGCTCTCTGCTCTGTTCTTAGTCGACTTACATTCTTGAGCTTGGGTGTTGGGATAACAGTTAGGCAACCAAGGCCCTTGACATATTTGCATCTTCAATCTCAATGTCAAAAAACACAGTTCCCTGATCTGATCTGTGTTAACTGATTAATATTCATAATAGGAGCTCCTTCGTACTCTAAAAAAAAAGGAGTTCCTTTGGAATAATAAGGGACACAAATCCTCTACGTCAGTTTGTTCAATTTCCTGCTCTGGTTCCAGGCTTGCTGGCTCCTCAATGATAGGCTGGTGATTATCAGTAAAAGGTCAGGGGCATGCACATGCCACCACTCAAGTAGATCTACAAGTCTATAACTCATATATAACTGGTGGCGGCTTTCACATCAGTTTGAGTCTTTAATGTAACTGAAAGATAGGATTAATTAGGCATGCCCCTATGTTTCAGAAGGCACTTTAAGGAAGAAAGTATATGCTTCTTGAAATAGTAGAAATACTAAGGTGGCACTAAGAACAAAAACAACCATTGTAACCTCATTCTTTTTTATTTTGAAATAACGAATAGTTTCAGAACAGCTCTCGAATCTATTAGACATTTACACCTACAACAATCAAACATTTTGTAGGGTAAATGTATCAGTCATTTGGCATATGGAAAGTAGATACTAAATTATTTTCCATAAGGAAGAATATTGACCAACAATTAACACTGATACATAGTAAAATTTAGAGGAAATAAACCTACATAGCCTCTCTGAGGTTTGCCCGCTTGTCTACTGTACTCTCTCATGCAAAACCAAGTACCTGACTCCAAATATTGAGAACTGCACAAATATCTAAATATATGTCCATGTACCTTGGGTAGTCCGTGTAATTAAATCGTCCACACCAGTTCTCTATATCATCTCAGTCAATACTACTCACGCAACTACTCTAAATCAGTGACATAGATATTTAATGAATATTGATTAGCTAAGTAGAATGTATTAATCTACATCGTATTAAAAATATTGCCTAGAAAGTTCACTTGCAAAGTGTCTGCACTTGATTCTCAAATGAGTATGCATCGTACTTTAACATAGTATTCATACAGAATACCTACAAATGGGTAAAAGGTAGAACAGTTTATGGGAACACAGTCTGTTGCATGATGTTTTACTAAATATGCTTTGCATCATATTTACCTTTCCAAAAATTATCATTTGATAGTGGGGGTCTTATTTTTAGATGACAAATATTAATATATATCTTTAAATGATTAACTGGATTATCAAAACTCACAATGTTTGATAATCAAGGTTGCATAATCGAGACCACATGTATTTATCTATATTTTACAGAATCAGATACCTTCGACAGCAGATGATCAAACTCCATCATTTGTGTATATATTTTTCAAATCGAGCATTAATATTAAATAGTAATTAGAGCTCTAGTAAGTACAATTTAAGAGCCGGGTAGGGTTGAAGTGGCACCCAACCAAACCTTACACATATCCTGCCAACAATACGTACTAGAGCTACCCCACTCTTCAATTGTACACTACTGCTCACAGGATATGTGTAAGGCTTGGTTGACTCTTCAATTACATCTACTAGAGCTGTAAGTATCATTTAATATTAATGGTCGAGTGAAAAATATATACATAAAGGATATAGTTTTATAATATGTTGTTGAAGGTATCTAATAATGTAGAATATATAAAATATATGTGGCCTCGAATTTGCAACCTTGATCACCAAACATTGTGAGTTTTGATAATCTAGTTAGTCATTTAATGAAACATCATACAACATATTGTGTGCCATAAACTGTTCTACCTTGTATTCATTGTAAGTATTCTATGCGAATACTATGCCAAACTGCGATATATACCCATTTGAGAGTCAAGTGTAGACACTTTGCAAGTGAATTTTCTATACAATATTTTTAATACGTTGTAGATTGATACATTCTACTTGGCTAATCAGTGTTCATTAAATATTTACGCCACTGATCTAGAGTGGTTGCTTAAGTAGTATTGACTCAAATGATATAAACAACTGACATGACAATTTACCTACACGGACTACCCAAGTCACATGGATAGATATTTGTGCAGTTCTCAATACTTTGAGAGTCAAATATTTGGTTTTGCTCGGGAGAGGGTTACAGTAGACAACCGCGCAAACCTTAGAGGGGTATTTCTTGTAAATTTTAACATCATATTTAGGGGGCTATCTTACTTTGCGACTGCGTACCAATGTCAATTATTGGTTAATATTCTTCCTTATAGATAAACGCTTGTATCATTTGGTATATTAGTACTGACAAAGTCCTTTATAGTAAACCAAAAGGCATACCCTCTTGGTATTGTATGAATCATAGATATGAAGGTTTTTCAGAAATTATGTTTTCGTGGGAAACTTAAAGCAAGAGGCATACATCTAGAGCTACCAAAATTTAAAAATTTCAAATCAACTACATAACCTCAGAATGCTAATAGGGTAAGCTATACCCCTACTATTGAATCCACAACTAAACCACTCAAACCACCACCCCATCCCCCAATGAGTGCATGTCCGAGGTCCTACAAATGGATAGGTTACTCTTAAAGTAAGGCGTTAAGGTGTGATGCTAAATATCACAAAATAAATGCAATAAAACATTATTTACATTCTATAAATGAAATACGCATGCATCAATAAATAGAGGATGACTATAACTATACACTAATATTGACAATTGGTGACCACATCATTCACGGATTTAAATTACAACATGACACCATATTAAGTTTTCGGAACCTACGTATCCACAACTAGCTACTTAGTGTATAGACGAATATGCAAGGAATACAATACTGAGATGGTAGCAATAACTAAAACCTGACAGACATGAGTGATTCAATACATTCTCATATTATTTTGCGTTCTTTGTTTTATTTTTAAGGCCTTATCCAGTTTGGCCAAAATGGATAACGCCTAAAAATAAAATGCCGAAAGAAAAATACTAAGGATGAATTGATTCATTCATGGCTGTCATGTATACGGTTTTAGATATTGTTACCATCTCAATATTATAATTCTCACATTACCGTCTATACGCTAAGTAGTTAGGTGTAAATGAATAGGTCACAAAACTTAACATGGTGTCATGTCATAATTTGAATCCATGTGAATGATTGATCATCAATTGTCAATATTAGTTTATAATCATGCTCTAATTTTAATGCATGTAAACTTTATCTTATAAAATGTCCATTATCTCTAATATATCCATCGATGTACTTATTTTTGTACTGAATGTGTTTTTTGTGTGTTTTATGATGTTTTATGATGCACTCGTTAGGGTGGTAGGGTGGTAGTTGAGGGATCAGTTGTGGATTTAATAGTAAGGGTGTAGATCAATTTATAAAATGTCCTTAATATCTAGTATATCTATTGATGTAGATACAATTTTGTATTGTTGTACTTGAGACTATTAGCATTCTATGGATATGAGGTTATGTAGTTGATCTCACTATCATCAACTAATATTCTAGCTCTTTATATATGTCTATTGCTTTAAACACCCCGCAAAGTAAGAAGTTTGTGGAAAAAACCTCCAAATATAATGCTTCATACAACATCAGGAGTGAATGCTAGTTTATCTAAATTACCATGTTTTACCCCCAAAGGACTTTGTCGGTGCGAATATGCCAGATGATGCAAACATCCTTCCTATATGCAACTTCTATGGATGCAAGTGCTAAATGCTAGTAACAGCAAATTTTTTACCACTTACTGTTTTATTTCATAGATCCCTCGTTAATTGCAAAGATTCATCACCGAAACCTTGTTAAATGCAAAGATTCCTCGCTTTTCGTGCCCATATAAGGAGCTCAGTCGAAGATAGTTACATTCTACATGAAGGAAAGTGGTAAGTAAACATTTTCAAACTATTGAGAATAATCATGAATTGTATGAAACGTAAAGTGAAGTAAAATAATTTTCTGTCGCTGGCCACGACAGGCAACCGTCCTTTAGTGCTGCGTCCTTTTCAAGGTGTCGTACAGGAGGTGCTTTTACTCCTATGCCAGGAACTTCCTAAAGAAACACCAAACCCCGCGTGGGATCAGGCGAGGACAAGACTTTTGGTTCTCTTGCCTCTTTGAGTTTAGAATATTCAAAAGAGGCAAGAGACCCAAAAGTGAGCGGGCGTGAAAGTGTACTCATCCAGTGTTTGAGTTGATGATGTGGGGAACATAGCCTACTGCAGCGATTTTGTGTTGTCGCTTAAGGCGATGCAGATCATATCCCCTTCCCTTCCTTCAACTCATAATCCGATCAAGAATATAATTGATGATAGACCTAACAAATTGATTAGCATTTTTTTTTGTTATACATCAGACATAAGACGACTTGTGGAGCTTTCTTGCTGGATTCAACGAACTGTTTCAGCCAAGAAGAATATTATCGATAGTAGACTTACAAAACTACATAGTTAATTCTTTTTTGGTATACATCAGACATAAGCCAATTTTTGGGGATTTCTTGATGAATTCGGCGACATATAACACAGAGCAGGGAATATACGGATCGACGCGGATTTTCTACCATGGATGGTAGCTACGCACGGGCTTAGAGCCATTAGATATTGTCCAGTGATTCGTGCTACCGTTTGCACACTTCACGTCCGTTTATTGTCCACCGAAAAAAGACACACCTGTCCGGCTCCACCACCGTTGCCTTTAACGAAAATATCACCAACAAAAAAAGCACCGGTGTCCGGCTGGCTACGAAAAAGAACCAAGATTTGGCAGGCGTGTGTGGTCTCTGATTAATGAAAGTTTCAGTTACCAGGTTCAAAATAAGTTATTTAAATTTTCGGATTCATTAATAAATTTTCCTTTTCGGATTCATGTACTAACAAAAAATCCGGATTCATTTAGTAACAACAAAATTTCGAATTTTATGCAAAAGCATACATGGATTAAAAAATGAGGAACAAATTGCACATCATTCCACTACTACGTCATTTCTGGTTGTAAATAAAGAGCAATCTCTACCGATGAACTCCAACCAGATCCACCCAGCTACATACGCAAACAGGCGTGCGCGGTGTAGATACATATCCATCATGCTCTCAAAAAAATTACAGAATCATTTTTTAAATAAATCAACCAATCCATCTGACGGAAGCAACAAACAAATTCAAACTCAAATTCATGTGCCTAATCACCCGAGCAACCCCACAATCTGGCAGAGTAAAAAAAAGCAAAGTGCAGATCAGAAAAAAAAAACAAGAAAGGGAGAGGAATGTATCACGGAGGCAGAACAACAGGAAATAAATCATCTCAGGCTGCTGGATCCGTTGACATCCCATTTTTTTGTAAATAAACTGAATGAACATGGGATTTTGATAGAAAAATGTTACGAGATACTGTAATTAACAAACTTTTCACTCATACTCCTATTTTGGATCGGGAACAGACCATGTATACAAAAATCAACATCAACCAAGGTGAAGCAAATACCAGATCGGAGAAATAAAAAAGGATAGAAGCAAATCCAGATCGGAAAAAACGAGCTGCCGACCTCGTGCTAGCCTGCACCCCGGCTTTCCTGCCAACGGCGTGCTCCTGCTGGACGTCACCGTTGTGCCTGCCGATGCGTGCTCCTGCTGGCCGGGATAGTTGGGGATCGAGAAAATCCTACGGTCATCTTTTACAATAGTAGAGTATCAGCCGATTACGGAGCTGAGGAGGCAACGGCGGGCGAAAGAAACCCCACGACGCTCCCCCACCAGGCGATTCGTGGTGGGTCCCGCTGCCTCGAGTGTCAGATTGACTTGATTCTTCTGTCATATTATCCGTTTTGGCCCTAAACAATATATATACCATCTCGTGATGTTATGCGAGAGAAATAGGGTTAGGCAAGCGAAACACCAAAAGAAAGAAGTAGAAGGCCGCTACTGAAGAAGATTGGAGGGGGAACTGTCGCCGAAACCTCTCCTGCGAAAGCATGTCCGACCTTTCCAACCAGCTCTCCACCGCCCCATGATGAATACGAGTAGTCCATCACCGGACTAGGTATTTGTTGAAGTAGCTTTATCATGTCTCTCTATTTGCTTTCATTGTTTTAGAACCACATGAGCTCACTAGTAGGAAAAGGCCTATAGGAAGAAAAATATCAGTGGCGAACTTTTTTTTTTGTGCGCCACTGCTAGGGGTGTAAGCGGATCGGATCGGATCGGATTTTGCGTCTACCATATCCTTTACCATATTTTTTTCTCGGATTCGGATCGGATCGGATAATGAACGGTTGCGGATTCGGGGGCGGATAGATATAATCACGGATTCGGAACGGAAACGGAGCGGATTCGGGGCGGAAAGAAAATTATTCGGATCGGTATGCGCAATGTACATCATCAACCCACATAACCAAAAACAATAGCTCAACAACGTAATAATCTAACAAAGTTGTACTCTATTAGTTTAGACAAATAGAACTAACTACAAATTGTTCTCCCCAAATGAACTTCACAACTCACTAACTACAAACTGTGATCTATTAGTTTAGACATTTCGGTAAAAAATCGGATTATTCGGATTATAACCATCGGATAATCCTAATTAATATTCGGATAATTCATATTCGGATGCTATTTTACATACCATATCCTATACCGTATCCGGGTGTTCAGTTCGGAATCGGATATCCTTATCCGGCAAATTCTTCGGAACCGGATATGGATTCTTTAAAACGGATTCGGCGACGGATTCGATACGGAAAGTATCCTATCCGTTTACACCCCTAGCCACTGCTAAATTCTGTCCGTGAGCCACAGGCAGGGGCGGACCTAGCATGTAACCATTGGGGTCAAATGACCCCAATTGATTTTGCTAATCTCCTTTAAAATTAACAAAATACTCTCTCAAATTTGCAATTATATCACTACACTTAAAAGATTGACCCCGATGGCAATTTATCCTGGGTTCGCCCCTGGCCACAGGTATCCATTTACCTGTGGCGCACAAATTTAAAAGTGTGCCACTTGTATAGTTTCCCAGGATGCCAAGGGAGGATTGTGCGCCACAGGTATCCAGTTGCCAGTGGCGCACAAATTATTAGGTGCGCCACTGATATTTTGCCTCATTTTCGTCCGTATGTGGAAAATTACCTGCGGCGCACCTATAGCGTTGTGCGCCACTGGTACCTCCACTTAACAAATCACGCACGCACCCTCTCTCTCCCCTTGTCCTCTCTCTACCTTATCTCCACACACAGCCCACGCACGCACACACACCCGCCTCCTCCAGATCCCCTTTCTTTCTCTTCCGTCCTCGCCCATTACGCCGCCGCCTCCCCGCCACCTGATTCCCCGCGCCTCCGCCAAGCCCTGGAGGCTGGACCGCCGTCGACGAACTCCGGCCGTTGATGACGCTCACCGCCGCCGCCGTCCGGAGCGGCTGCAGCTGCACCACCCCGCGCGCCTCCTCCCCCTCGCCCGAGCAGCCCTCCGCAGCCTCGGCTCGTCTTCGTCCGCCGCCACGGCAGACGACCCTGCCCGGCCCCGAGCGCCGCCGTCGAGCCGGAGGTGCTGCCACTGATCCCCTTTCTTCACTTTTAGTGCTAGCTAGCTAGGGTTCTTCAATTAGTGTTCTTAAAATTATAGTGTTCTAGTGCTGCTAGGAGCAGGGGCCGCGACCTTCTCTCCCCGAATCCCCGCGCTTCTTCTCCACCACTGGCCGCCGCCACGGCCAGGCTAGCGTGGTGCCGTGCCGTCGAGCCACTACCACAAGCTGCTCTGCTCTGCCGCCGGGACGCTGGAGACGACGAGGTGTGCGCCATCAGCTCCGGACACCTGCTGCTATTCTTCTCCAACCCCAAGTGCTGCTGCCGCTCTTCCCCAAGGACATAACGACCTGAAGCTCTCCATCCAGCGTCCTTCTTGCTGCTCCTCATCACCAACCTGAAGCCTCTCCTTGGTTGACTCCAATGATCCCTTTCTCCCTCTATATATTTTCTGAAATTCCTGTGAACTAGTGCTGTGTGATGAATTGATTTGTTCAGTACAGAGGCTTGCGTTTGTTTGGTAGTATTTCTTTGTTGATTACTGAAGTAGACGGTGGCCTGTAAACTCTGTTCGTATATGTATGTGCTCGTGAAATTTTCTGTCCCTATATCTCAAACCTTGCTTATATCCTAGTCTTTGTTGTATGCTAGTGCTCGTGTGTCATTAAACATTTGTGGCTCTGTTTAGTGTTAGTTCTAAAACGAAGTTCACAAGCATTTAGTTCCAGTGTATAAAACTCTATCCCTTTCTTGATTGTTTGCTTGTTCTTAATTCTCATCTTTACCGAATCTGCTAGTTTAGATTTAAATTCTTGCAATTGAACCCTGTCTATGATGACCATAAATTTAATTTGGTACCAGTACTTGGAGACATGTTCAATTTGGTCGTAAACTATGACCAAATTCTTCAAGAAGCAGCGACCTTACTGGGAGTACTTGTTTAGAATTTGGTTCATGAAAGTTTACACTTACTGATACACTACTTCTTTTCTTTCACAGGAGCAGGGACCTTCTCGCTAGGCTTCCCCGAGACATCAACAGCTCCTCTTGCTGCCGCTGGAGCTCCTCCGGTGACCAAAAACTGGCCGCACCGCCACATTGACGACATGGGCTTGTGGTGACGATGACATGTCACCGGGCTGCGGTGTCGACGACATCGACTCAGGGCTGCTGCAAAGACGACGATGACATCGAAGGGGGCTGCGGCGGCAACGATGACGTTGACACGGGGCTGAGGCAACGACGATGACATCAACACAGGGATGTGGCGACCACGATATCGACACAACGCCGGCGATCATTTTGTACCATTCCATAGACTGATATTGATCGATGTAATGGTGTATTTTGAACTATTGAATAATGACCTGTATAAATGTATTAGATAAATAGATTAATTAATATGGTTTTTATTTTTTTTAATTCCTGATTACTTACAAGTGGCACACAATCCAAAGGGTGCGCCACTAGTATTTGGATACTAGTGCACATGCTGTGCCTATCAATGGCGCACATATTGTGTTACCAGTGGCGCACAAATATATGCGCCACAGGTAAAGGAGATACCAATGGTGCACATTTTTGTGCGCCACTGGTTTATTCACTTAATGGTGTATATTTATGTTATGAGACGAGTTATGCTATGCATGTATTTGTAGGTATATTTGTAGATGTTTATTATTACCCTGTTCTTTTATGTTTTTTTCATATCCAAATAGTATAATATATAGGGCATGTGTGGTAAACATGTGCATTGAATTTCTTGTTCTATCTCACTACGGATAGAGGGAAGGTGGTGCGTTGTGCTTCCCAGTGGCAGAAAAAAGTGGTCTTGTCGCTAAAGACAATTGTGTGCATGAGAAATTTCAACTTTATTTTATTTACTTTAATGCAATACTCTATTTTATTACTTAATTATGAGCGCGTGCACAACCCACTGCTTTGGAAGTATAGGCAAGATATGTTGCTTCATATCTACATTAGGACGTGATGCAGGTATGAATGTGTATCAATAACGTTTTTCAAGAAAAGGAGCCAGGGCTTCCCAATTTCATTTCTGAAATTGATAAACTTGTGTATCAATAACTAAGAAAACATAGAACTTGCAATGTAATAATTCTTGTGATATGTTCTTATTTTGTGCCACCATGTTTTCAAGAGAGAGATCAAGTGAACCCATGAACTCTGGTCTATTTTCGAACATAAGAAAAACCTTACTTCACTTTAGCTGTTGCTAAATTTTTCTCTTTAAACTAATCCGAAAATACAAAAAAAATCATATTGCTTGTACCTGACAAATACAACGGTCACTAGTAGAAAATGGGCCTTCCATCCGGAGCTTTAGTCCCGGCCGTGATTGGGCCCGGGACTCCAACGGCTAGGACGCCGCACGGCTCTAGTCCCGGGTCAAACGGCACCTTTAGTCCCAAGCGGTTGCGGCAGGGTGGGGCCGGTGCGAGCGCCTTTAGTCCCGGTTGGTGTCTCCAACCGGGACTAAAGGCTTTCTCCTACATATCATCTTCCTGCCCGAGCCATCTCCATTTTTCCTGCCCGAGCCATCTCCATTTTTCTCCTCTGTTTCCTCTCCCGAGCTCGAGTTAATCCCCATTTTTTTCCACGATTTGTCAACATTGGCGACGCCCCATCTATCCAAGGGTTCTAAAAGGTTAGCAACTTCATCCTTTCATCTGTCATTGCTAGTTTAGCTCATTTCATTGCTAGTGCTAGCTAGGTGTTTGATAAAATGCCTAAATTAGTTGCTTCTAATTCTAGGTTAGTTGTTAGTGTTAGGTTAGTTTCTGCTAGTGGTAGGTTATTAGTTGCTGCTGCTAGGTGCTAGAAGTTATCAAAAAATAAATTTAGAGGTTGATCATGAAGTACTAACTTAGTAGAAAAGATCCATGAAGGTAAATTGTAAATAGGATGAAGATTTGATAATTATGTGGGAGTTTATTTGATTTATATGCAATTTGAGCTCAAATTAAATGATGATTTGTGGCTTTTAGTGCCGTCCCATCCCCGTCCCCGTACTCACCGCCGTTGATCGCCCGCGCCGTCCCGTCGCCGGCGCCACCTTGGTGAGCCTCTCGTTCTTATCTTTTTTTTATAAAAATCTTACTTGTATGATTTAGAATGTATGTATTTTCAACTAAAATTTTACACATTTGTGGGATACATCATTAACAACGTGCATCTGTTTTTTTCAATTTTTTAAATCTTGTACGCATGATTTTAAAAATTAAAATGAAAGGAGCACTGAGCAAGAAATCTTTACCGGTTGAAAAGGTTGTGCACACTCTTATGTTTTTTTACAATCTTCGTTGCATTTCTATTATCAAGCCTAGAGAGTTTAGCACGAACTATGATCATTAGGAGCTAGAATTATGCCTTAATTAGTTTTGAGTTGCCGCTCAAAACTGAAGAGTTTTGTTCCTTTCCGTTTTCCCTTGTTTTTTGGAATTTCAAATCCAACATTGTTTTGGAATTTAAAAAGATTTAAATATGTTTAAAAAATTATATAAGCTCACCCAACGCGCCGCCACCTGCGGGCTGGCGACCTCGGGGAATCGGCGGTGGAGTCCATGCCCAGGGAGACCTCGCCGCCGTCCTCCAGCCTGGGCCCCTCATCCCGCCGGACTTCGCCGCCACGGCCCCAAATCCTCCCCTACTCAAGCCAAGCGCCGCCGGTGGCACCGCCCACCCCATCACCACCAGGTCCACCACCCTCCCGCTCTCCCTCCCTCCTGGATCCTATCCTCGATCTACAGCAACAGACGCTCCTTCTCCCTCCTCGATCTGCGTCTCCGGTGAGAAGATTGATTGTAGTAATGTGATGATGTGCCTATTTCCCGCTGCTCCCGCTCTGACGTCTGGCCACAGACCACAGCTTGGTGGCTTGCTGTAATTTTTACCTCATGCAGTTCTTATCTAATTAGATCTACGGTGAGCATTTCTTTGCGTCAGGCAACCAGTGGTAGGGCAGTTGGCCTATTCTGCCAGGTAATTTATGGATTCAGCTACCTACTACCTGCATATGGGAGATAAAATATTTGGTAAGTTAACTTTGGATGCAAAGGATTGACGCTTGGATCAGTCGATTGGTCATATAGTTCAAGCATTACTCTGAACAATTGGAGGAGGTTCGTGTGTTCCTGTGTTATGTTTGTCGTGTTAGGTTCAGTGAGAATGGACACTGATATTGGAGGGGCTGATGTCATGCGCCCATGTCCTTTGTTGTGTGCAGTATGAGTTTCTTGACGAGATGATGGACTTTGGGTCCTTGTATCTCAGATTTGATAAAAGCATGCAATCTGTTTGTGGAATATGGTTGACAAGATAACCATATATGTATGCAATTCTGTGTCAACGACATCCGAGTAGGTGAGGGCTCGGAGTCGCTGCAAAACGGTAGCATCTAAGTATAAGCGAAGGCTCGAATTTCAGGACTTGTTATAGATAGGTGAATTTGCCAATTCAATTGCCGCTTGTGCTCTTCTAGAGGAAAGGAATGGTGAACTGAGGCTAGGTTACGTGAGTTGATCGACTAAAGGTTGATTTTTTTTATCAACCTACGGGCAATTTGCTCTAAAAAATAGTTCACGAAAAAGGTGAATAAATAATGTTAGTCCACAAAGTAATTTGATGTGTCTAAATGTATGTATTACAAAAGATTATATCCCGTTGCAACGCACTAGCATTCAGCTAGTTATATATTAGATTACCAAAAGTAAGTTCAAATGCTAAATTAGGATAAATTTTGATCGGTATGTCCGCATATGGTTTTTGTTATTCCATGACAATGTACGGGTATTTAGCTGTGTACCTTGCAGTCACGAAATTACATGTTTGATACGATTCGTCTGGAATCATTATGATATTTATAATGTTCCTGTTGGAAACTTGGAATGCATGGAAAATTACCTAGTAATTTAAAAGTGCCAGGATGACTCAATCATCACCAGTAAATACATCTCTTGGCATTAAAATGGTACAATATTTTTAGGACGCAAATTGTGTAAATCTTGACACTGTTTAAAAAACTCATAATTAAAATAATAACTAACTAATTAATTGGTTATACCATTTGGGCCAATCAATCGGGTCCAATGTTCCCATGCCATTTAAACATCGTTTCCAATATAACCGAAGTAAGTTTAAACTGAAGAGAAACATGCTGCACTGTAAAATTTGCTTATGATGAAATGGATATTGTTTCAAAAAACTTCCACCAATGCACAACAAGAATGTCTATAATTTAGGGTTGATGCAACTCGTTTTTATTTCAGAAGGAGCACCAGAAATGTTGGAGCATCTCTAACGTCATCAGGTCATACTTGTTATTAAAGCTTTTACCTTTGCCTGCAAGAATTCACCACATGCGCAATCTATTCCCATGTTTCTTGTCACAAAAGAAAGCACCATGGATCTACATACAGTTTCAGTATGCAGAAAGTCATTTTGACTACCGTGTTTCAATGATCTCGCCATATTCAAAAAACAAAAAATATATTTGGAAGTATCAAAAAATTTAAACAAAATCATGGAGCTGGCATGGGAATTTTGGGTTCATGCAACTCGTTTTTATTTTAGATGGAGCACCAGAAAAAATCTGAACAAAAACTTTACGGTTAATGGAGCTCAAAACGTATTGTATTTTGCATGTTTCTACGATATACCATTGAGAACATGCAGGATGTTTTTTAATTTTTTTCAAAACTTTTGGTTTTTTTTTTTTTTTTTTTTGAATTAGGTGAGAACACAAGATCTCGGGAGCACCAAATCTCCACTCTTCAATATGCTCATATAGTCTGGACACTTGTTTCTTGAGGAAAAAGCACGATCTTTTCTATTCATGCTCTCCCATGTTCTCACCTGGTAAGTCAATCGACCGTGTTTCTCTTGGCATGCATTTCTGCAATTCCACTTGGGAAAACGCTTGTTATTGGTCGACCTACTCAGGCCAACATATGGGGTGGGCCCTAGATTTGCAGCATATGCATGTGTTGGCTAGTAACAAGCATGCATTTCCTTTTTTCTGAACTAGCCAGAAGTAAGCAATTGCAACTTTTTGCTAGTGTCAGCACCACACCTTCTACTGTCTCCCATGCGACGATGAATCGGTAAGATTTGGTCGTCATGGACAATGGTATAGCTAATTTTGTATCATGATTTTTTCCAAGTTGCCTACATCTTATAATTTTGTGAAAAAATCACACGAGATGTTGCAATGTTTTTCTAAGTGTTGCTAAAAGTTTGTGCCACCCCCCCCCCCCCCCCCCCCCCAAATTTTTCGATGTTGCATAAGTATATTTCAAAATGTAATAAACTCTTATGCATTTTGTTGCGGACAAACATGTGAGATGTTGCAAGGTTTTTGGGTCTTGTTTCAAGTTTGTGTGTTTTTCTGAATATTTAAGTGATTTTCACACGTTACAAACAAATGCTTTTGTTATTATAGTGGTTTGAATAGTGGGTGATTTTTGTTACAATGAATCTGCAGCAAATAATTTGTTGCTTAGCCACTTATTACAATTTTTTTGTAATAAGATCTTTGTTGAAATTGTAGGTAATTTTTGTTGCAAATCAATCTAGAGCAGAATAACTGTTGTGTAACAACTTTTTTGTAACACCTTTTTCAATAATGTTGCGATGATTTTTTCAATCTTATATATTTTTGTACACGGGGTGGAAATTTTTGTTACAATACTCGGTGTAAATCATCACAATGCAATTTTTGCTGTAAATATCGAGATGACCAAGGGAAAATGATACATCCTTTCATTTAAGTGAAGTTGTGTGTAATGCATTTTAATTTCTAAAAAACTAAGGGATTTATTGTAGCTAGTTATGTGTGTTGGATGACAATCGTACGTACAGTGGAAAGATGGACCTATTTTTTAACTTTTCTAGGTCGGCCAAAGCCTAGCGCTTCCCATTCCACCGGCACCAGAGAAGGGACACTCAGCCTCATATCAGAACACTTCGCCCGATCCATTGCATTGCTGCAAGCACACACCTAAGAATCTTATTTCTTCCGTTTCGACATGTACAACCTCTTCCTCGCACAACTAGGTTGTGTATCCAAGGTATCCAGGATATCTACTATTCCATGTTTGAAATTACGAAATTGTTAGAAAAAGCGCGCGCTCCTGGGACGCACGCACGGCGTTGCATCCACGCGTAGCACGTGGAGGTCCCTGGCGCATGCGAGCCTCTCCCGCGCAGGCCGACTCCCTGCGCACCACGTGGTGGCCAGCCCTAGGTCGCTCGCTCGTTGCTCTCCCGTGTAGTTCTGTACGTGGTTAGTTGTTTCCATTTTTTCCTTTCTCTTTTAATTCGAAGCTAAAAAATGAAATATCTTTCGAACGGAGTTTCCAAATCACGATCCGTTTTTGGGATGGGTTAGTCGCGTTGAGATCTTCAAAACTAGATCTCATGTTGATATGTTTCGATAAACTTTTTTTGTGCACTGCCCGGAGTGTGTAGGTTGCACTGCCTTTTCCTGCCTTCTTAATGCAGTGCAATATCTTCTATTTTGTGGTGCACTGCCTTCTGTTTTGCGATGCACTGCCTTCTTTTTTGCTGTGCACTGACTCAGATAGGGCAGTGCAATGCCACGAAAGGGGCACTGCCTTATTTTTTGCGTTGCACTGCCTTGGATGGGGCAGTGCACTGCCTTATTTTTTGCGGTGCACTGCCTCGGATGGGGCAATGCACTGCCTTATTTTTTACGGTGCACTGCCTCAGATGGGGCAGTGCACTGTCTTATTTTTTTTGCGGTGCACTGCCTCGGATGGCGCAGTGCCCTGCCTTCTTTCTTGCGGCGCACTGCCTCGGATAGGGCAATGCACTTCCTTAGTTTTTATGGTGCACTGCCTCAGATTGGGCAGTGCACTGCCTTATTTTTTTCGGTGCACTGCCCCGGATGGCGCAGTGCACTGCCTTCTTTTTGCGGTGCACTGACTCGGACGGGACAGTGCACTGCCTCGAACGGGACAGTTTAGCACACGTCAAATATAGCATACAATTAAATTATGTTGTAGTATCTCACGCTAAAAAAAAAATGAAAACCATACATCCTAAGGCTTTGTTTACCTCTAGTGTATTTTAGGGGATGGGAGGGGATTATTCCAGATCCCGGAAAATCCCCACTAGTTTGTTTACTTATAGTGTATTTTAGGGGATGGGAGGGAATAATCCCCAAATATCCCCTACCAACCTTCTCATTTTTGCCTAACACAAAAACTCTAGTCCATGCTAGTATATTGTAGGGAAAGAGTATTTGTGGGGATTTGTGGGGATTGGGTGTTCACCAAATCTCCTCTCATCCTCATTCTTCCCATCCCCTAAAAAACTCTTGGAGCATAAGCTAGCTAGCGCACGTACTAAGCTAGCTGCGCGCGTTCGATCGATTCAGCTAGCTACGTATGTAGCGTGTACGCTGAACGATCACTCTGATCGATCAGCTAGCTAGCTGGTCGCTCGCGAGCCGTGCCTATCTACATGCCACGTGCCAGACCGGGAGTGCCCTCGCGCTGCTCGTGTCCGGCAGGCGTCCGTGCGTTCCGCGCGTTAGGAACGCGCGCGCTTTTCCTTGACGCCCTCAATTATGCAAGATTCGATACTATGCCTACGTGACATCCCATGCAGCTTTTTTGCATGTCTCTAAAAGACTAAGATTTAACTAGAATACGCGGCTGAGGAACAAATGAAATTTGGTACATCTCCCAAAAATACTCTTCTCCCTTCATACACCAGGGCAATCCGACACATACATAACTATACATATAAGCTGTACTTGAGGCTGCATCTAAACGAATTTCATGTATCAACATCATAAGATCAACTGTGTGCATACTACATTTTTCTATCGAGAAAAGCCATATTGCCCTGGCTTTAAATTAATAAAATCATGCACGAATAAGGTCTTAGTTGCTTACAAAACAGAGGTTACAGGGGATCTAGTTTACACACAAGTTTAAAAGAGTAGTTCATAAACGTCATAGCCACAAGCGGCAAAAACAGGATAAACGATTCGTAGAAGCTCCACGGTCATCTCGGAGCAACAATATAGCGGGTGTAGGTGGCAGCAAGAAGGTGCTTGATCACAGCTGCAGAAGCTCCTCTAGCGTGGGCAAATCTCTACTTCCTGTTAGGGGCGCGAGTAGTACGTACTATGACAGACAAAAAATAATTGGAAACAAGGAGTGGATTGATCGATAGATCGAATGCTAATAACACCAGGTTAATTCTCTTTGTCTTGCTGGGTTATTATTACCGAATACAATGCAGTCAAATATTTTTTCTTGGAGTATATGGCAAACACATCTATTGAACGACAAGTATAATATTTAAGGGACCGATTGATGACAAATGACTCGAATAAACTCAAGTTACCTTGTCGGCAGATGGTCATGTGGCGGTTATAGACTGTCGAGTCTGGCCCGCCGGAAAACAGACACATCGCCTAAACTGCACCAGCAGAAGACGCAATGCATGTCCCAACCTATACATTACTAACTACTCCGTATGTGCTATTTGTTCAAGACTCAAGAGAGATAATAACTTCTATTCCGTACTCCATTATTGTGCAACTTTAAATTTGGCGGGGACATCAACCACCCCATTCCATATTAGCCTGCAACCAAATTTGTGATCTTCAATTTCCAAGATTCACTCGTAGTGGATGTTTGTAAAATTTATGATGAGAGCACATTTCCTTGTGTTTGATCACACTAGTTGTTGGCACCTTCCAAAAGTAAATGAAAAGGTTGTCCGGTGGACCTGTCTAGCATATTAGATGTCTTCGACTTTATATACACCGACCCTTCCTTTCTTCCCCTGTGACTTCATACGCTTCATAGTATATATCCACACGCCAGAACCCAATTCTCCAAGCCATTTATGTTGATTTTTCGGCTTGCTATGAGCGATGTTTGTCTGCCAATTTGATTTCAAAGTAGACACCGGCCCAATTTCGCTCTATCCTTACTATGAGTGAGAACTATTTGCTATTTGATTTCAAACTAGATAACCAACATTGGGGATGGAAGGTATCAGGATATAAGAAAACAGACCAATAGTGAAGCTTCCATCTCAGCATGCAAGGCATCCACTACATACGCAATATCGCCATGATTCTTTTCCTGGAAGAAGAAAGCACCACCGATTTAGATTCAGTTTCAGTATGCTCAGGGACGGAGCGAGAAAGTTAGGTTAGGGGGGCAATTAGTGTGTGTCATTTGTATGCTCCTATTGCCTGGACTCTTTTTGCTCGAGGAAGAAGCACATTCATTTTGATTCATGCTCCCATCTCGCACTTCGTAAGTCACTTCATCAATTGACCGTGCTTCCCCTCACTTGCATCCCGGCGATTCCACCAACACCAGAGAAGGAACACGCAGCCTCAAATCGGAGCTCTTCGCCTCCTCTGATGCAAGCACACAAACGAGATCTCATTTCTTCCATTTCCAACATGTACAGCCTCAAATCAGCATCAAATGTGCACCATCTTCTTTCCACACAGCTTGTTGGTTCTGTATCTGCAGGAAACAATATATCTACTATTCTTATGTTTGAAATTCTGCAATATTCTATACTACGCCTCTGTGACATCACGGGCATCCTTTTTTGCATGTCTTTAAAACTTATGCTTTATCTAGAATACGGGGTAAGGAACAAATGAAATTCAGTACTGTTGAGTATCATGGTTATTTAGGAAATATGAGATAGAGTAGGATTCTATTCTACCTTGCCTTGTACTCCAAGTAGATCATTGTACTCCTATATATATGCCCATGGGGCTCAAGCAATAAACAACGATTCCACCAATCCCTCTCCATCCTTCTACATGGTATCAGCCTTACTTTGATCCTAAACCCTAGCCGCCGCCGCTTCCGCACCGCGCGCCCCCGGCGAGGTCAATCTCCATGATCTCCGCCGGGGGCCACGCCGCCTGTACCTAGGGTTCGTCCGCCGGTCCTGTGGACCGGCTGCCCTAGAGTCTTTTCTCCCGATTGCTTGATCAAGGTTTTTCTCTCGCGCCGGTCGCCTTTGTTCGGCGTTCTTCTTTGGTTTTTCTATCTAATCAGTTTGCTTCGCCCACCGCCGCCGTCGTTCTCACGCGCCTCTACTCCGACACCGGCGCGACTGCCAGCCTCTTCCCCGACACAGCGGCTTCGCGCGCCGCCTCGGCGGCTTTCGCGCGATGCGGCGACCCGTAATGGCCGCCTTCCGCGCTTCAGCTCGCCCGTCGCCCTCGCCGGCTGTCGCCGCCCCTGCTCCGATCGGGACTCCTCCGCTCCTCGCCGCCACCATAGTCGCCTCATGCACGGCGCTCCATCGGCCGCTCGGGCCGTCCGCCGCGGTCGCCCGGCTGCTCGCTCGCCCGCGTCGACCATTGACGCTGTCTTCCGCTCGGACGCCTCCGCCACCCCGCCTCCATCGTGGCCACCTCACGCACGGCGCTGCGTCGGCCGCTTGGGCACCTCCACCGTGGTCGCCCGACCGCACGCTTGGGCGTCGACGCCGCACGTCGCCTGCGCCGGCCTACGCCTTCATCACCGAGCAGCACATCCACCTCGCGGGCGATCGGATTGGCCATCCGCCCGCCCGCGATCAGCCCCATCCACGCAATGCCGCCGACCTGATCAGTCGCCCGCGTGCGCCTCCGCGGGATCCCGTGAAGATCGTCCAAGTAGATCATTGTACTCCTATATATATGCCCATGGGGCTCGAGCAATAAACAACGATTCCACCAATCCCTCTCCATCCTTCTACAAGTACATCTGGAAAAAAAAATCTTCTCCCTTCATACATACATATAAGGTATACTTGAGGCTGCATTTGAATGGTTTTCATGTATCCACATGACCACAGCATCCGAGACTTGTGTACATACTACATTTTTTATAGACAAAAAGGCATATTACCCGGATTTAAATTAGTAAAGCGCTGAACAAACGGGCTGGGCTTTTGGTGTACCTCCTCTCCGAAACTTAAAAGGGTATTTTCGCCACTGATTCCTTCTCTTGGGTCAATGACGACTCTCGATCTGCTCTAATGGATGATGCGATCAACGACACTGGCACTTCAAGAAAAGTCGATGTGTGGTTACGTTAATGCTAATTGCAATCTATCTGCTTATTCGGAAGCGGATGCTAATGTAGCCATGGTGCTCTAGGACTATAAGGTGCTCGTCCAACTACGATCTTAGAGCCCGTAAAAGGCCTGGGCCCATAAAATAACTGCTTTTACGGCAGGCGCCTGCGGCCAGGCACCGCGCGTACGCCTGAATCGTGCCGACACCAGCCATGGCGCGCCCCATGTCGTGTTCATCTGCTCAACCCTCGTCCTCACCGTTGTTAAAGAAGAAGATGGCTTCCGCCTCCGGTTCTTGTGTGTTGACGGGAGAATGGGGAGTACTATACGAGAAAAGTAAAATATGTATGTGTTATCTGAATAGGTCATAATATAATACGGCACATAATACAAATTGTTTTCAATAATTTACTGGACCATCATGCCCTCTAATATGAAGAGGTATGTTCTAATCTCCACCGTTGATGCAACTTGGGGGTGGGGGACTGTTTTGGAGAGAGGGTACACCGAAGCACAACCTCTGAACAAACAATGTCTTAGACTCTTAGTTGCTTACAAACGAGGTTACATGGGATACCAGTTTACGTATAAGTTTAACAGAGTAGTTGATAAACGTCATAGCCACAGGATGAACGATTCGAGGAAGCACCATGGTCATCTCGGAGCAGTAGTACAGCGGGAGTAGGTGCAAGTAAGAAGGTTCTTAATCAGCTGCAGAAGCCTCTCCAGGACAGGCGAATCTCTAATTCTTGTTAGGGGCGCCAGTACTACGTACAACATACTAGTACTTTAGGCTGACAAAAAATAATTGGAAACTAGAATTGGATTGATCAAGAGATCGAATGCTTATAACACCCGGTTAATTGTCTCTGTCTTGTTGGGTTCCTCTTCCCGAATGCAATGAGGCAAGATACTTTTTCCTGGAGTATATAGCAAATACACCCATTGAAACGACAAGTATAATATTTTAGAGACCAATTTATGATGACAAATGGCTCGGATAGTTTACCTTGCCGGCAGATGGTCGTGGGGACGGTTATAGGCTGTCCAGTCCGGCCCGCCAGAAAAGAGACGCATCGCCTGAAATGCACCAACACAAGACACAAGGCCCAATCTATATATCATCAGTTCCTCACTTCTTCAAGAAGCAGGTCATGGTAGGGTAAAAAAAAGTTACTTTGTGCTATTGTTTGAGACTCGAGAGAGAGATAATAACTCCTATCGATAGTCTATTTGTGCAAGTTTAAATTTAGCGGCGCATCAACCACCCAGTTCTAGACAAGTGGTCCTCTTATTCCGGGGAGTGTATTTGGTCTGCCCTTTTTCAGAGTGCAACGAAGCGATTTTGGCTTGGCTTGGCAAGTTGGTTTCACGCACGTACCTTGATATAGTTGTTGCTGTCCAACGTGAAACGATGGTAAAGTCCAGCCGGTACGACGATGAGCCCTCCTTTGCTTATTGACAGCCTGACCCACCGGTCATCTTCATCCCTCACATCGAAGTACCCTTCATGAGACCAAGGACTAGTTAAGCATGCCAAAAGAACACAAAAAAAACTCTAAAACAAGTAGTTTCGAGCAACGTTGCTGGTTAGCAGTTAGCACATACCGCTACCATGGAGGCAATAGCGAACTTCCTCATCAGCATGGAGGTGCTCTTCAAAGAACCTCTTGGTCATCGCCTCATAGTTTGGCATCTTCTCGGGGGTTAATTCAATTATGTCCTACACGAATAAATTGCATATAAGCCATCTATCAGACCCACATGTGACTATGAAGAAAACATGGCAAAGTTTGATGCCCATAACACTTTCAAGATTGAAAAAATGACTTCTCAATGCAAAAGTCTAGGAAAATAAGGAATATATATGTTTGTGTTTGGCCGAGGCCAATACGTGGAGCATCCTTTTATTAGGAGACTAGTTTACCTAGGAAAAACTATTTAATACCTACGACACAGAAATATAGAATCAGTCAATTTAATACAACACAAACGAACTCTTCTAACTTTGTTTTTTTATTAACGAAATATATATCATGGAATAATTATCTGCTGTAAACTGCGCATTAGTTAGTTACCGAATTCATAAAATGTAGTAGTTATCTAGATCTGAAAAAACTGGACACCGTAGTGTGAAGTCAGTTTAGATCAGCCCACACCAGGGTCCGGTCTACATGACGAAACAGCGGCAAAACAAGATGGTATTCCTCCCTAATCATTCCGCATGACCCCAATATTTTAAGCCGTCCTTAGATACTGCAATATTACTAGGATCGATAAGTTGACTTGGTATTAACGAAGACCGACTGAGTGACAGACCATGTGCAGGTAGCCCCTCTCTTGGCGCATTGTCGTGAGGTTCTCGTCCCGCTCATGGTTCTCTGCATCCAGCCGCAGCGCCACGATTCCAAGGTCTGCATTCACATCATCACATGCAAGCCGTTTTAACAATGAGACTTCCATTTGGGACTGCAAGACTTTCCTTTTTGTGGATAACTGTAGCTGCAAAGGCTGACGTAATTAAGGATGAAAATATATATCTAATCGTTTGCATGAATGGGTACCAAGTAGTTTTGCAAGCGGGACGGCCTCGTCGGGCTGACGGTGATGGGGGAGCCTTCGGTCCTCCTCCTCGGCGATATCGTCCATGTACCATGCTTTCAGCACGTCGTCCACACCAATCTGTCAGTACATTCATGTAATGTAGTTGACATGAGAAAGCAGACAAAGATCGGCTCATAGCTTACAAGCGATCGAGATCGACCAGGAGTTCTTCTAACTAATTCTGAAAGTTTGCATGTTTACATAGACTAGTGATCGTTTGAGTAGCGGGTGGTTAATGTTTATTTGTTCGTTCTGGGTTCATGTTCCGCTGGCTCAGTGGTCGCCGGCTTGCCCCGTTGGGTTTTCTTTCTTGCTCAATATGGTACTTCCTCTGTTTCTTGCTATTTTTCTTACATGTGAATTATCATGATGATATCTGGCGTGTTTTTTTCTCATGTTTTCTTTTGCGTATCCTATTTTGAAGAAATGATTGCGACATTCGTATATTCGCATTCCTATATTCACATTACCATGTCCTGCTGTCTCGGTGGTCGTCGTCTTACTCTCCATTGAGGACGGCTCCCTGGAGTCGACAAGGTGGCAACATTTCTAACCTTTACCAAAATTCCCTTTGTATTTATTTGTGTGCAGGTGTGAAGATCAGAAGATATGAAGATCAAATTTAGATAGATTTTAGCTTTAGGGAATTTTCATTGTAATTTTCTTTTCCTTGCAAAACTTCTTGTAATGGATACCATGTATACTCTCTGTAAAATCTATTATATAATTAAAACACACGACAATGAACGATGCAGATTTACCCAGCAAAAGTTAGATAAAATCAACGATAAAGATTGACAAGGATAGCACGTACGGGTTTAAGTTGGTAACGTGTGTGTGCAAAACACGGTAAAGATTGACAAGGATAGCACGTACGGGTTTAAGTTGGTAACGTGTGTGTGCAAAACACTTTGATCGATTCCCAACCTAGGCAAGGAAGGAAATGCACGTGGGGCTGTTCAGATCGTAAATTGATTGCATGTCCACCGTCCCCCCACATTTAACTTCAGGTGGAGAGGAGAACAAAAAGAAACGAAACGGTACGGTGGCAATTTGGTCGTATTATGTGATTTGGTAGAAGGGCAAAACGGTCCAAAACGGACATTGTTGAGTTGTCAAACATTGGGACGATCTGTGCCGTTTGATCGGATATTGAATGGTACAGATTTAATGTATCCCAACATGTTTGCTCTTTTAATAGTAGTATAGATTCTGTAGTACATAAAGTATCAATTTTCATCTTTATCCATTAATGGTGCAACCGTACGGCAGTATGCAAATGCATATACTAAAGCGGGACTGGAACTAAGTAGCAACTACGACTTGAATATATGCTGCGTAGCATGCCAATTCATATCGATCGGTGCCAAAACTACGTACCTTCATGCCACCAGCGGCGAGGTCGGTGTCGGCGCCATGAACCGAAACCAGGCCAGGGAGGCCCAGGCTGTGGGAAAAAGGCAGCTCGCCACCGGTGGAGCTCTTGCCGCCGCAGTGAGCGTCTGTCGTCTCCAGCACCACAAGGGCGACGAGGAGGACACTAAAGAGGAAGAGGAGTTTCTTGACTGCCATTTTCTTGCTATAGCCAGGGCTAAACATGTGAAAAAAACTTAGAAGTGGTACCGTGTACATATAGAGAAAGAGATGGAGAGCTCAGTTGACGAGTTGCACTATGCAAGTCAGGAGGTCGTTGTTAATGTTGAGAGATTAACTAGCAGCCTCTGGAAAAGAGTCTGGCCGGTGCATCGAAGGAAGCTAGTACTCATATGCGTTGGTAATGCAAAAGGTTTGAATGGACAAACAACCACTTGGCATTCCTAGTGTAAACATGCATCCACTTGGTTGTTTGTTAATCTGGTGTGACCACTAGATGACACTGCATTTACACGCTAAAATCAGTTGGCATTGAACGGTTAGTCTTTTTAGATTTTTGCCAATGTAAAACTTCTATAAGTTTAACCGAGTTTATAGGAAAATGTTCCAATATTATATTATCAAATTAGTTTCAACAGTTTCTTCATCCAATATATATTATCAGACCATACTTATTGGTGTTATATACGTTGATATATTATTCTACAAACTTAATATCTAATAATGGAGGAGGTATTTGATTTACATGTTGGGTTGCAGTCATCTCTTGCATACACTTTCTTTTTTTTGGACAACAAGGGCATCTCTTGCCTATTGATTTTGTAGTTGGGTGCTATTTTCTGTTTAACAGCGATTTCGTAGAAATCTGGGCACATTTCAGTATTTTTTGGACTGTGGGTTTCACTTGTGATTTTTCATCAGAACCTATATTTACATGAGCATCTACAAGCAGTACAACCCAGAATTTAGCAGCTGCAGTGCTACTAGGGATGGAGCATATTTTTTATTAATCAAAATTTACACCAGGAGCACTTCGAAAGGCTGTACCATATACATTTAGCTATTTACTATTTTGGGTTTGGCGGCGATTTTTTCATCAAAGTGCTTATTTTCTATGCTGTCTGGTCCAAGTACCATTTATAAAGGCTATAGCCCATGGACATTTTAGTTTGAATTCTACTTTTTGTTCATTGACGGTTTTCATCAAAATACATATTTCTATTTATTTTTACATCATGAGATTTTTTTTAGTAGCTATGGCGAACGGATTTAGCACAGTTTCAGTGCTATTTAATTTGGGTTAATTTACCTATAATTTTTCATGAAAATTAATCTATCTATATATTTTTACACCAGAATTATTTATAAAGCCCAACATTTGGTAGTTTTATTGCAATTTTGTGCTGGGCAATGGTCTTTTACCGTACCCTTAAATGAATATGGACATGTAGATATCAACTGTCAACATATCATCTCTTGGCTAAGGTAACAGTCTTCGATATCTTCATTCTCCTATTCCAATTCCAGCATACACAACTAAAACAAATATAAAAGAGCATCTAATCTAAAAAGCAAAAAATGGATGGTGCATAAGACCCACCTTACTATTCTACAAAGTATGCCAAAGGATAAAGATGTCCTCAGCAGAAGTTGCTCTACAAAATATGCCAAGGGATGAAATGCCATGTGCCAAAGGATATACAGTAATGCTAATATGAGATAATTAGCTCAAGTATGGCAGAGATTGATGCATAACCCTTAGGTTACCATAACAGAAGCTACTTTATGAATGTTTCTCTGCTTTTCAGCACATAACCATATCAATCTGCCTCTCCGGTACAAGTACCAGGACCTTTGAAATATCTGTCAAGTACTGCTATATGGGTAGGCTGTCAACAGAAATGCTACTGCTGCACTATTCAGTTTTCAGATCAAATGCCCCATATAAAGTGTAACACAGTAGGCCATCGAAAACTACAAGAGAAAAATAAACGAAAAAATGAGACAAACTACTAACAATCCATGACTTGCTTTCGCAACAGTTAGTTAATATCTTATAAACAATAAACAAAGATACTACAGGAAGAACGGAGATTTTCAACTAGAAAAGGCAGCCAACAAATTTGATCGAAATTGCATCCTCTAGAGTGATCAAAACACTGTGACCATCAACAAATCCGAAATTGTCCCATCGAAAAACAAAGTAAAAAAATTCAAAAGAAAAATTTGAGAGTTCCTTATGATGTTCATAGCCAAATGAGAACCTCCTTTCATGGAAAGATTGATTGAGGATTGCACTGAACACTGCAATGGCTATTTGAGAACATAGATATCGAGTGTGCAGACATACTAACTGATACTTCAAAGCATTATTGCATAATGCCCTGATGTCACACTCTTGCAGTTCCAGTGTGCATCAATATGACATGAGAATGGACAAGATCATAGCAGGGCGATGCTTTTCTTCTCCACTGAATGATGAATGGACATACCAAGACTCACAAATCAAATTATCAGTTTCATCTAAGATTAGCAACACAAATCAACAGACATGCAATAGCACACAACAAAATAAATGCACAGAGTGAGAACTTTGTTGCACCATACGCCATTACCAATTCTCGCAGCCCGTTCTTGGTTCATGAAACCTGAAATTAGTCGGCACTTTGCCTTTACAAGTGGCCGCATAGTATTCAGCGAGGTGCGGTGCAGCTTCCTTGTGAAGACACAAGAACTTCTCCATGAAAACTTTCTCCGACAATGCGACTATTGTATAGTAGTTGTGCTCGTGATTTAGCAATCCATTTTCTTTGAGAAATTTTATAACGTAGTACCAGGGTCTGAGCCGGCCCTCCAGGGCAAAGTGAGCATTGTTGACCAATGGGCAATATAAGCAAGTTCAAACCCCACCTCAGAAATCAGGAACTCTGACCTGCGCTGCAGCGTGTCTTTTGGCTTCCTCAGCAGCATTGGACACTTAGAGACATCAATGCCCACCTCAGCATCCGACCACATGAATGTCTTCTTCAAGTACTCTACTCTGTAGGTGATCTTCTCCTTGCTGAGGAATGCAACACCCATCAGGGCAAACTTGAACATCCCAGAGCTGCGGGGCACACCAATAACTTCTGTGCATGCCACCATCGCCCTGACGCGTTCTGGTTGGGTGTTGAACAGTCTTGGCATAACTGCGCACATCTTGGCAATATCGCAAGCACCTATCCCGCACGACCCCAGGTACTCGACATTGGGCTGAACCACCCTCTCGAGGTTGAATTTGATGAGATAGCTGCTGCGGGTGAGCGCGTGAAAGAGGTTCTCGGAGGACCCGAGGAGAGAGGTAGTACCGCAGCTTGGAGACGACAGATTTACTGCTGAAGCTGTCGCTGACAAGCGGGACGAGGTGCGCTACGTCGGAATGCGACAGACTTCGGGGCCAGGGTCCTCTCCACGCCGGCGCAGAGGATCTTGGGGTCCTTGGCGACGAGGACGGCGACGTCCGAGACGGAGAGGCCGAGGCCGTCGAGGAAGGCCAGGATGACGTCGGGGTTGGAGCGGGCTTTGAGGTGGGAGACATTGACGGAGGCCTTGATGGCTTGGGCTCAGGTGAGGCCGCATGTCTCGACGAGGTAGTTGTTGACGGCGAAGCCGGGTTTCAGGGGAACGGCAGTCGCGGCGCCGGAAAGGAGGTGGTGGAGAGAGGGGATGAGAGGGGTGGAGCGGGGAAGGGATGAGATGGGTCAGGAGAAAGTTTCGGAGGCGAAGCATGTCGCCGCACGCCGCGGCGACAGTGAGGTTCCAATGAGTTTGGTGAAATTATACAGGTACACACACTTTTTTTTTTTTGAATTTCAGGTACACACACATGTTTACCAACAGAGATAGACTGATTTCCCGAAAACAAAAAGATAACGCAGGAAATCCTAGGACTTCGTGGGCTTAAATTTGTTTAGGACTTCGTGGGCCTACATCTGTGCAGAGAAGAGAACGGAGGATAAGTGGGCCGATTGATTCCTCACCGTGGCTGCTTCTTCTCAGCCGCACTGAGGACGGGCGACGGCAAGATGAGGAAAAATGCGGATGAGATGGCGGCGGCGACGCTGCCGCTGGACGACGATGACCTGCTCGAAGAGATCCTCCTCCGCCTCCCCGCACTGCTGTCATCCCTCCCGCGCGCCTCCCTCGTCTCCGTTCGCTGGCGCCGCCTCGTCTCCGATCCCGGGTTCCTCCGCCGCTTCCGCCTCCACCGACGCAACCCTCCCCTCCTGGGATTCTTCGACATGGGTTCCCACGACATCCACTTCATACCAACCCTAGAGGCCCCCGATCGTGTCCCGCCCGGGCGCCTCTCCTTGCAGTTCAACGAAGGCGACAGATTCCTGCTCGGATGCCGCCATGGCCTCGTACTCGTCTTCCACACATCGCGGGAGCAGGTCCTGGTATGGGATCCCGTCACCGGTTACCAGCACCGCATTGCTCTTCCCCCGGGCTTTGCGGGACGTGTGAACAGGACCATGATCCACGGGACGGTGCTTCGCGCTGCCCGAGATGTCCAACACTTCTAGGTGGTCATGATAACTGACGACGATGATGACCTGCAAGATAGAGCAGTGCTCGCCTGCGTTTACTCATCGGAGACCGGCGTATGGGGTGATCTCATCTCAGCGCCGCTTCCGCCCAAGGCTCCTGCGAGTGAGGGCGGCGGTGGCGTCTTTGTTTATCCGGCCAAGCCGGCTCTGCTGGTTGATAATTCCCTTCACTGGATGCTTGCTGGTGATTCGACTGGTATTCTCGAGTTTGATTTGGAGAGGAAGAGCATAGCTGTGATAGAGCCACCAGTAGATGTGTTTACCGAGGGCAAATTTGAATTTGCGGTTGTGCGCGCAGAGAGTGGTGGGCTTCGTTTCCTCAACACCCAATTATGGAAGAGGAAGATTGATGGTGTTGCTTCCTGGGTACTTGAAAGAACCATTGAACTGGGCAAGCTAATTCCTCCGATTTGTAGATATGAATTATTCAATATTAAATAGAAAAGGCAAATAAGTTAATTATTATTTGAATTCAAGAATATTTTAATTCAAGATTATTATTAATGATTCATTTCTTTTTATTCAAATAATTATTTGGATTCATAAAATAAAGGTGTGTGGCATCATAGTCCATGGGTTAATAGGATTGATAGGATACTATTGTCAGTAAAGCATCTGTTGTTTCTAGGTAGCTCACAGGGAAGAAACTAAGAAGTTAAGCGTGTTGGGGCTGGAGTAGTCTCAGGATGGATGACCTATGGGGAAGTGTTAGTAGAAACGAGTAATTAAGGTTGCAATTAATAATGCTTAGAGATAAATGTGTGTCTAGTGCGATTAAGTGGCTAAACAATTCAAAAAAAAATTGGGAAACAATTTCTAATTTTTTGATTTGAAATGTTTTTAAACAAAATTCTGCCAATTCATACGCCGACGGCTGCCGTCGGCGTAGCCAAGTTTACGCCGACGGCTTTTCTACGCTGACGGCAGCTAGGCTACGCCGACAGCGGGATACGCCGACGGCTGCCGTCGGCGTATTGTGTCTTTCCCGTAGTGTAAGCTTTTCCACAAAACTCCTACTGGTTGAGTAGGTAAGCTTATCTTCATGTATGTTGAGGTATCTGAACTACTGTTCTTAAAATGTTTGTCTTGCCTTCTTACTACCATTTCTCAAGTACGAAATTGCAAGAGAGGACTGTAAGATTTTCTCTGCAGCCCTTTGCTCAATCTTTAGCCACCTCCTATAATGTTTCCTTTCATGCCCAGTTGTCCTTCTCGGTGAAAGTATGGCTTGATGCTGTCAGAAGTAAAGAATTCTTATTCAAAAAGTGAATGTAAATAATTACAGGCGTTTTGGACCAATGGAAGTATAATTAATAAGATGATGCACGATCCCTTGCTTGAGGCATGTACTGCATGAATTTTATCAATACCGTGTTGTTAGTGACTAGCTAGCTCATACATTTCTGAAAGCTATGCCTTTGAGCTAGAAACCAGAGCTGTCTGCTTTCTTAGTCAACGAGCCCCTCATGTGCCCACTGATTTAGCCAAAACCTATTGAAGGGGTGTGCCACTGTACTAAAAAATACCTATTGGTGTTCTCTCTTTCAGATATTGGCTTTGTCTAATAATGCTGAGATGATTTAACTTTGGGCTAATTTTTTTTAAATAATACACGAAATCTATTTAATTAGGGAAATATTACGCGTTTTTATTTTTTTTTCAAAAATAGGATCCAATCGTCTTGGCCGAAGTTGACAAGACTAGTCGTCCTTGACGAAGATGACAAGTACTACTCAGTTTTGGCGAAGACGACAAGTGCATGCATTTTTTTTTCGTCGAGTAAATTTGTTTCCCGGTCAATTTTTCCCTATTTTAAAAAATGGATAATATTTTTTAAGTACTACTCAGATTTGGCGAAGACGACAAGTACTACTCAGTTTTGGCGAAGACGACTAGATAATATTTTTGAAAAAAAAAATTCGTATTATTTCCAGAATTAAATAAATTTCGCGCATTATTTAAAAAAATTAGCAAACTATGGAGCTTTTGACACAATTTCCACAATGGTAAATCGGATTTTTACTGCTTGGCTCGGACGGAAATTCTGAGAATAATTCGAATGTTTTCCCCAGATGAATTTGTTTGACTGATGGTATTGCTTGGCCTGCAGGTATCTAGAGTTGCATTCCGGTGGCTGAGATGGAGAATGAGTTGTTGGCTGTAGGCAGTAGGCCGTTCTTCCTTTTGTATGCTCGACTTGGACCCTCTACGTTGCATGCACCGGTCACCTGTGAAGGGGACTTGCAGGAAATAATTGCTCAATTGGCTCACTCCCTTCTATTCTCTGATTTATGTAGACATTTGACGAAATAGGCTTTCGTCCCGCTTCATAAATAAAGCCCAATGGCCGACCCGATACAAGGTGATGAGGAGATCCTCTTACAGACAGATCAAAGATAAACCAAAAGTACAGGAAACCAGACTTGCCACCGATGGCAAAGAACCGAAACCGAAAGTAACCGGAGCTCCACGACAATGCCCCAAAGAGGGTAACGACGCCATACGCCGCCAATGTCGAGACCACAGTCCAAGGTTTTCACCCAGAGCTCTAATGCAAGGAGGGTAGCCACAACGACGCCCCCAAGAGGGTAACGACACCCGCAAGCACCGCCGTCGTTGGCGCCAAAGCGCTAGGCTTTCGCCTGGAAAAACCTTCCCCCACACCTGGTACTTCAGACCACCCACCGCCACCGAGTCAGGCTTCCAGAACACGATCTGGGAGTTGACTTTGTCGAAACGCCTCCAACCCCGGGAGCTCCCGCCACCCGCTTCTCGCCATCCACATGGCCAAAAAGCAAGGTCATCACCACTGCCACGTCGCTCGCCGTAGAGACACCCGCGTAGTCCACCTTCCGAGGCCGCCACCTCGGCATCCAGGATCGCTAGGCCACGATGCAGCCGACCACCACCACGAGCAGACTACCGGAACGGACAGGAAAGAACGGGGATAGCCAACCGGTCCTCGGACAGTGAGGTAAGACTAGCAGGACGCACCCGCCTGTCGAACCCGCAGAGCCCAATACGGGGCTGCTAGGCGGCTATCGGATCTAGACCCGAAGGGTCCGGACCCAGTGCCCCAACCAACGGTCAGGGGATGGGCTCCGAGGATGGAAGCCCCTGAAACCAGTCGACCCGCAGGCCCAGCCAACCCGATCCAGGCCCAATGGGCCCAGATCTGGGCCGAGGCCGGGCTCCGCCATCACTGGCCAGCGCCACCCGCAGCCGTCCAAGCACCGTGCCGTCCCTGACCTTACCGTCGCAGTCGCCGGTGAGCCGCGCCGCCGCCGTGCCGAACCGCCGCCGCCGGCCAGGATCTGGGCGGGCCGACTCGAGCCAACACCGCCGCCTCCACATGCGTGAGGTCGCCCCTGGCGCAGCGCGCCGGCCGCCGCCACGCCAGGCCACGCCGGCCTCCGCCGAGATGCACCGCCGCCAAAGGAGTCGCCGCCGCGCCGGGCTCCTCGCGCCGGGGAAAGGAGGGCCGGCCGCCGCCGGCACCGCACGGGCTTTGCCCGGCGGCACGCGCCGGCAGCGGCCGGGAGGAGAGGAGGAGGAGGGAGGGAAGAAGGCGGCGGGCTAGGGTTTCCGTCCCGGCCGCCCGCGCGGGGCAACGCGAGACGGGAGAGAGAGTTCGGTCTTGAAAAAAAAGTGGACCATGTAGACATTTCTCAACTGGCATAAAGGATGAAGGCAGATTGGCCTTATTCGATTGCTTGGCACTTGCATTGTGGTTCATTTAAATTGCTTTGTGCTTTTTTCAAGCATACTGTGGCGAGCTTATCTCTCCATTGATCTTGGTTGCATTTTAGTATATGCGTATATGCTCATGCAGTTCATTGAGGTCGGATTACTGTTGTTCCTTGGCGACCCATTAGTTGAATTTTTATCTGGTTCAGGGATTGATATGTAGAAGCTTCTGACTAATGAATGCTTAATCGCAGCGGTAGTCTAACCTGTAAATTGGTAAGAAGCCTTGTATATTTAACTCCACCTGCCCTGCTAGTTTGCTTTAACATTCAGTAGCAACTAGTTGAATTTTGGCGTGGCGTCACGCCACGCCCTTGGTGATTTTTTTTGTGTAATATATTTTTTTTTTGTTAACCAAAATGTTGGCGAAATTGGAGTGTTGAAACATTTGTTTGTTTTGTTATGAATAGGTAGCATTTGACGTCACTCCCTTGGTGTTTTTTTTTGTGCAATATATTTTTTTTGTTGACCAAAATGTTGGCTAAATTGGAGTGTTGAAACATTTGTTTGTTTTGTTATGAATAGGTAGCATTTTTTTGTGTGCATTTCTGATATATTGTGTACAATATTTGAAGGTTTGAAATGCTCAAACATGTTTGTATTTCGACGTCAATATTTAATTGAAATCAGAACAATCCATTTGAATTTGATTCCGCATTTGGGGAAAGTTTGTTCGTGTGGTGTCGAAATGTTGGCCAAATTGAAATATTGAAATAAATTTTGTATTTGTTATGAGTATACTGCGGTTATTTTTGGTGAGCATTTTGGTTTTATTTTATGAAATATCGGAATATTCGCTCAAATGTTGGACAAATTGCAGCTTGCAAACATGTTTTTTATTTTGTTATTATAAAGTGGAACAGTACTTGTAGTTTTTAAATAAATGACGCCATTATTAAGCGAGATGTGAAGCATTTGGAGTATTGTAAAAAAATGACTCCATTATCATTTGTTTAAGGAATTGGAACATTGCATAAATAGTACTTCCTTTTTTATCCTTTTCTTTTGTTTAAACAAAACTTGGAATATTACATATTTCTTTTATCTTTTGTAGCTCATAAAAAAATATATGTTGAAATTAAATATAAACAGATCTTATATTCTATCATTTAGTAGACCCCATACGGAACGTTGTGATTTGAAATGTTAAAATTCGTCGTAATTTGTTGTCCGGAGTAACTCCAATTTTTTTAGCAAATTTAAATGTTCAAGTGTGTTTGTAATTTGACATAGATATTCAATTAATCTACTTAATCAGGAGAAATACACTATATAAGCATTTTGTAAATTCAAATCCATTTATTTAGAAGGAATGCATTTAGGTTTTTTCGAAATGTTTGGTAAGTTGAAATGTTGAAAAATGTTTGTATATTGTCGCAAGTAGGTAGCATATATTTTTTGGTCATTTCGATAAAAAAATTATATTTTTTTGATGGCTATTTTTTGAACTACTGATTGTGTTTTTTTTTTCCAGCAATTAGTTAATCTATAATTTGAAGAACCGCACCTGAATGTCATATTTTGAGGAAGTTAATTTTGGTTATTTCCAAATATTTTCTAAATTGAAATATTCAAATTGAGTCCATAATTAGAGGACATGTACTGTGTGAGCATTTGTTAAATTCAGCTCCACATACTTAGGGGAAGTTCATTTGGAATTTTTGTAAATGTTCAGCAGTTCAAAATATTCGAACTTTTTTTTTGTCCACAAATTATGTTTGCATTTTAGCATAAATAGTTGGCAGTTTTTTTTCCAGAACATGTTTGTATATTTTGAAGTATCTAATATATTTAATTGCACTCTGCCTTTAATTAGGAAACAAAATACCAATTTATGACAAATCATGACTAATTCATCTCAACAAATGTGTCATATTTTGTTTGTCCATATGTAATCATTGTTACTATAATTATTAAAATATTCAAATTTGTATGTCGCGGGTGTGTGGTAAAATTCAAATTTGAGAATGTATACATTGAAAAATCGTTTAGGTTTGAAATCTATTGAAATGGAAAAAAAGGTTGCGGTTCAAAACTGTTCAGAATTTTAAAATAGTTCAGTTTGGGAAGTTATTTAGTTTTGGATGGTTTTACATAATGAAATGATAAGAATTGAAAGTCGTTTAAAATTTAGGAATACTTAAATTTGAAAATCGGTCATATGCCATAAGCGGTGAGCAATTTTTTTTTTGTGTTTTTTGTTTGTTTCATTCTTTCACGATAGAATGAATACTTTGTTTTTCGTAAATATTTGGAAATTGTTTTGAATTGATTTGGACCTATATTTAAAAAGTTTCAAAAGTTTTGGAAAATAAAAAAACAGAATGGAAAGAAAAAAATAAAAGGCCTAGGCAAGCGCCCAGCAAGCAGGCCGGCCCAGCAGGCCGCCCACTGCCCAGCCCAGACCCGTGGTGACGATGATGACGTCACTCACGGGCGGAGCTGCCGCGGCGGCGACGCGGACGACGGCGGCGAACCACGGCGAGCGAGGACGCTCGGGCGGGCGCTCTGGACGCGCGTCGACGCGGGCAACCAGGGACTGGCGGCGCCGTTGCCTGTAGGTCGCCGGAGCGGCGGCTACGGCGTGCGGGCGCGGCGGCGGGCTGCGAGCGCGTCGACGTCGATTCCGGCGAGGTTGCGGCGTTTCGGGACGCGAAACTCGGGGAGGAGGTGGAGGTGAGGACGGCGGAGCTCTCCGTGGGCGTATATTCGAGCGGGGAGGGCCGGAGCGGCGGTATCGAGCGCGGCGGCCGGCGGCGAACTCCGGCGTCGCGCGCGCGAGGGGGAGGGGAGGGGGGATTTGCTGATGTTTTTTCAGCTGAGTCCTGCCGTTTTGTTCAAATTACAGTTACGTCCCTCGCGGCGTAAAGATGCGGACTGCGGGTCGATTTTACGACCAGGAAAGGGTTTTTCTGCAAAACCGTCACGGGCATGTCCTCTGGACCGTCCGATCGGCGACGGACGGCATGGATCAAAACACTGTTCAACACTGTTCCTAGGAACAGTGCCCGAGCAACCACAGCTCGCGAAAACGCTCATCTTTCATATAGTTAGAGATTGCTGCTAGCACATGTTTTCCTTCTTCTTTGATTGAGGTGTTGTGAAGGTTTCGGTAAATTGGCTAACATTTAAATTATAAGTCTTTTGTGAGTTATACCAAGACAAATAAATTTTGGTTATTGAGGATAGCAGCCGAGATGAGATCGACACACTACCGCCGAAGCAAAATAACCCGTTTTATCATCGATTACTGCTACAATCACAGCCCTTCAACATCATATGAATGATCCCATGATTGACAAGCTCTTCAAGTATACATTTCTTTTTAGAATGTCGGCGTCAATTCAGGCTCAGCTTGTTGCAGTTTTGCACACAGGCCGCAGCGTCAGCTAAATCTGCAAACCCCAGAATCAGAACAAATGACTCTTCTTTCCCTTGTGTCATGACAAAAAGATGCATAGATTCCATCATTGTTGATTTTAGATTAAATTCCATCATTGTTGATCAATAAGGGGAACTAGCAATGCCATCAGGAATTCGAGATGGTCCGTTGTCTCGCCGCTGACGGTGTTGTTTTTAGGTGCCCCATCAAGGTAGGCAAGTGGGGATTCCAGCTAACACTTTCCTCTCGGTTTATTAAACGGAGGGTCAAATCCAGCAGGAATTACATATCATCATGGCGTTAAAGAATGTTATCTCCGACTAATGCACTTTGCAGCATTGATAAACTATAAACATAGAACTGATGGGAAGAGAAGATGAACTAGCCAGTGACGAGCCCAGATCGCCCTGAGCAGCGCCAAGGCGTTGGCCTTGGCACTAGGGCTAGCGCGTTGGTTCTGCAGCAAGAGCAGCAGCAGTGCGAGCAGGCCGGCGTTGATGGCATCCACCCGCACCGCCGCCGACTCGCGGCCCCCCACCAGCAGCGACCCGATGGCATGGTCGCCGCTTCCCTGGTCGAAGGGCACCCGGACCATCTTCACCAGGACGGCTGTGGCGCCGTACCGAGCGTACATGGCCTGCCTGCCGGCGTCCACGCTGACGAGCACTAGCTCCAGCGTCTCGAGAGCGCAGCACATGGCGGCCACTTTCTGCAATGCCTGCAGCCGGCGACGGCGCCGGTGGTGTAGGATATGTTGGAGAGGAGGGCATCGACGGTGCCCGCTGCCACTGCCACCTCCCGGATGACCTGGTCCGATGAGCAGAGGGTCGAAATCGCCCTCAGAGCGGCGTCGGACGCGGCGCCACTGTCGTGCACGAGAGCGGCCAGTGCTCCCATGACCTGTTCCGAACGTCCTAGGACCATGCTGGCTGCACAGCTGCTGCTGTTGCTGCTGTTCTGCCATGGCGTCGGCAGCTATGCCGATGAGGTGGCACAAGCCCGTCTTGACCCTGAGGCTCCCCCGCCGGAGGAAGGAAAATGAGGAGGCGTCGCCGATCTGCAGCGCGGCGGCGAGCTCTTGCGCGGACGGCGAAGCTAGAACACGGTCGAGTGCCAGCTCGACGAGCAGTGCGTGTGTCGGAGCAGAGTCATCAGCATCATTCCTGCTGCATCGGAGGAGGAGGCGTAGTAGCAAGGCGCAGAAGCCCGGAGGGGACAACGACCTGACGATCCTCAGAGTCTCCTCCACGACCGTGGTGGCGGCGTTGAGGTTGTCTTTGAGCGTGGGCAGGGCGAGGTCGGAGATGGAGAGGGTGCGGCCAGTGAGGAGCCACCGGTCGATGAGGTGTTTCAGCGTGTGGTTCGGCACCAGCAACGACTCTGATTTGGGCAGAGGGTGCATGGTGACCGGGCATGTGCGGTGGCCGGCGGCGAGCCAGCGGCGGATGTTGGGGCGGTCATAGGTCCGGGCGGTGGTAGAGAGGGTGACAGGTCTGACATGAGGTCGAGGCTGATCGGGCAAACGAACAACTCTGGTATCAACATCATCTCGATCTACTCACAGACCCTACATACACTGCATGCTACAAAATGCTAGTAGTGCATTGCATTTGTGGGTGAGGTCATGCTGCAAATCTTTGTGCTGCTGTCGCCCAAGCGTCTCCCTGAAAAGAGCCAGCACATCTGGAGGCTCGCCAGCGTTCGTGCACGGAGATCATCGTGTTCCAGGTCAAACAGTTCTTTGCCAATGGTCCGGAAGCAATGGAGCACGGCCGTCGAGTCTCGGCACTAGGTGTACATGTCGACCTCCACGACAACCGCTCTCCATTGCGCCCCCTTCCGAGTGTGAGGTCCTGGCACCACTGCAGGCTGCGAATGCGCCGGATGTCTCTACCTCCGTCTCCCGTGGGTCTGTTTTCCTGTATCCTCATACCTTCCACCCCCAATATTGGTTATCTAGTTTGAAATCAAACAGCAGACAGTTCTCACTCATAGCAAGCCTAGGGCAAAATTGGTTATCTAGTTTGAAATCAAATAAGCAGGGCATCCTCGCTCAGAGCAAACCTAGGGCAAAATTGGTTATCTAGTTTGAAATCAAATAAGCAGACCATCCTCACTCATAGCAAGCCTAGGGCAAAATTGGTTATCTAGTTTGAAATCAAATAAGCAGACAATCCTCGCTCATAGGAAGCCTAGGGATTAACAAGGATGGCGCACCTAGCTGGACTCCGGAGAATTGGGTTCTAGCGTGTGTCAAGCATATATCAAGTTAGAGGGGAAGAAGGGAAGGCCAGTGAACAAGGAATGGAAAATGATTGAGGATCGGTTTGAGAAAAAATTAGGGTCTTGGGCTGGTAAATTGTTATCCTATGGGGACCGTCTTGTTTTGATCAATTCGGTTCTTACTAGTCTACCAATGTTCTTACTGACAGGGATATACCTTTCGGGTACCCTATCATGAGGGTACCTGGTGCACGTATCGACTAAGTCCCAACTATCAAGTGCCTACCAGAAGCCCATAACAGAAGGCCCAAGAAGATGGAGTATCCTCCAAGATTAGGCATAGGCATAGTCGGTTTAGACTTTCCTTACATGTAATCTGAGTCGGTTGCGAACTCCCAAGACCCAGCCTATGATATAAAGGCTGGGAGGGCCGCCGATCAGGGGACACGCAATACTCGAACCACCAGAACCCTAGCGAGATCGACATCTCGCCAGGACTCCATTGTAGCCCGCATATACACACCAGATCAATATCAGACAAGCAGGAAGTAGGGTGTTACTCTCCGGAGGCCTGAACCTGGGTAAATCTTTGCTCTTGCTTGTCAACCAACGAAACTAACAGCTCTACCACGTTCTCTCCCCATAATCTCAACCGTAGGTCCTTAACCATGGGATTTGATGAGTTAACCCCTCGTCACTTACTTTCTTCTTTTCAAATCCCAGTGGGGTGCGAAAGAGGTTGGATTTTTTTTCGCTCTAGATTTTTTTGGCAAAACGACCAACAAAAAAGAAAGTACCGCTTAACAAAGTGGAATATTATTTGCCGGCCGAAGGATCAAGGGGGGCTGGGTATTGAGGTGTTAGAAATTAAGAATCGATGTTTACTAAGCAAATGGCTTTTTAAGATCTTAAATGAAAAAGGTGTTTGGCAGGAATTGTTATGCAACAAATACCTTAATGGAAAAACTCTAGCCCAAGTTGAGTTGAAACCAAATGACTCACCCTTTTAGAAAGGGTTAATGGCGGTTAAGAATGATTTTTTGCAGAATGGTTCCTTTGTTGTAGGTAATGGACTACAAACAGATTCTGGGAGGACACCTGGCTTGGGAATAAGCCTCTTGCGGAACAATATCCATCCTTGTTTAACATTGTTCAGCATAAAAATGTGCTTGTTGGACAAGTACTTGCTAATAACCCACTAAATATTGCTTTTAGACGGCCAATAATTGGAGATAGGATGGTCTCTTGGCTTAGGTTGGTTGAACGCCTAATGAGGGTGACTATAACCGAGGAAGAGGATCGGTTCAAATGGAACCTAACATCCGATGGGATTTTCACGGTGAGGTCTATGTATCTTGATACAATGAATGGACACCCACCGTTTTTACGTAAGTATCTTTGGAAGCTAAAAGTCCCTCTTAAAATCAAAATCTTTATGTGGTTTTTGAATCAGAAAATTCTTCTCACTAAGGATAATGTGTTAAAAAAAATTGGACTGGATGTAAAAAATGTTCTTTTTGTTTGGATAATGAAACCGTTGAGCATTTGTTTATTTCCTGCCCCTTTGTGAAAGATATTTGGAGACTTTTTCACTTCACTTTTAATATTACCCCACCCACTAGTGTTGCTAATATGTTTGGACATTGGCTTGATGGGGTAGATAAACATTCTAAAGCACGTATTCGAATTGGTGTATGTGCTTTCCTTTGGGCTGTATGGAACACCCGAAATGATGTTGTGTTTAACAAAATTAGAGATGCTCATTTTTTGCAGGTTGTCCATCGCGCTATCTACTGGATTAATCTTTGGTCTTACCTGCTCCCGCCTCAGCAACGCACCCTTATGGATGCTGGTTGTGCCCGTCTTATGGCGGTCGTCCGAGCTATTTGCTGCCAGCATGGGTGGCAACACACTAGAAGACTTCAACATGTGTAGTCCTTCTGTTATAGCTCTCTTTAGATGGTTGATTCATGTGGCCACTTTGGCTGATGCTTGAGTTGTAATAACGTTACTTGCTACTTGGATACTTTCTACGTTTTTTAATAAATAGAAAAGGCTGTGTGCATCATCACGATGCAGAGGCTGGGCTTTTTGCTCCCTTTTCTAAAAAAAAGACAACCTTTTTATTGATTTCTGGAAGGTGCCAACAACCTACAAGGAAATGCACCTTTTTATTGATTTCTGGAAGGTGCCAACAACCTACAAGGAAATGCACTGTCATCATAAATTTACAAATATCCGTGTTTTGGAAGCACATGCAAAGCTCCACCTAGATAGATTAGCTAAGGAAGCCTGTTGTAAATGCTAATGTTTGAAGCTAATATCTTCTATGAGAGAGTTGACGCATGGTTTTTTATTTTATCATCGTACGCGAAGTCATACAGGGTGAATACATACACATTAGCCGACAAAAAATTTCTCGAATCTATCACCATGCCACGCAATCTTTTTGATTCTTTACGCATACATAGTGATTTGCTTGGAGTGTTCGGATTGAACAGAGTGCCAAGATTTTTCCAAATCAGCCGAAGGGATCTTCTTAGTTGCTTTCGTCATCTAAGTCTACAAGACATGTAAATTGTGTGGATAGGGTAGACAGAACCCTCTACTGGCATCTTCGGTCGGTCTATTTTCCTGTATCCTGATATCTTCTATCCCCAGTATCGGTTATCTTGTTTGAAACCAAATAGCAGTCAATTCTCACTCATAGCAAGCCTAGGTTAAAATTGGTTATCTAGATTGAAATCAAATAGCAGAGAGCCCTCGCTCATAGCAAGCCTAGGGATCAACACGGATAGCACATCTTGCTAGACTCTGGAAAATTGGGTGGGTGGATACTATCAAGCATATCAAGTAAGAGGGGAAGAAGGGAAGGTCAGTGTATATATGAAGCCGAAGACGACTAATATGGTAGGACTGTACTACGGACAACCTTTCATTGATATCTGGAAGGTGCCAACAACCAGTGTGATCAAACATAAGGAAATGCACTGTCATCGTAAATTTACAAATATCAACTACGGGTGGATCTTAGAATTGAAGATCACAAATTTAGTTGCAAGAACACATACAATTTACATACCACTCATTACAAATGCTTTAGAATCCGGCAAGTCGTGCTTCTTTGGCAAAATGAATAGAGCAAATAACCTATTACATCAAATTTTCCAACATAGACATAAACAAAAAAAGGGGAGCGGCAGGGACCATAAGCAGATTTTACTTTGTAGCCTGGGCAATGATGTTACTTATGGAGCTAGCCTCCTCTTTGGCTATCTCTACCAACGAATTCTGCCGCTATGTGGTTCTGAATAGCAGTGCACCACAGGTTCTCGATTTTTTTCTTGTTACATAAGCTATACCGGAAACACAAAGTATTTTAGGATGATGGTGTTTGTCCATATATTTTAGCAAAAAAAATGGCCTTTAATGAAACAAAGGAGAATAATCTATAGTAGATTGCAGACAACTGAACCGACAGATTCTAATACCAGTCTTACGCTCTTAATTAATCATGGAAACATAGAGTTTATGTTAGCCAGTGGTGAGGGTACTTGTGCAGCAATTAGTCTTGCGACGTTCTTCTTGCTAGATTCCTGAAGCTCACCAGCAATGAGAATCCGTAGTGGGCCTGCATATTTGACCATTGACACTGATGAACATGAGCATGATTCATTGAAAGGCATAACTTTGGCAACACAGTGCCTATAACTCCAGCAGTCCTAGATCTTTGGTGTCAACCTTTCGACATATGTGAAAGAGGTTACCTTGTGGAAATTGAATATCAAATCCAGCTCGCATACCTACAGAAATCAGGAAAACACTCGGACAACAGTAAATTAATTTATTAAACAAATAAGTGATAATCCATAAGACAAACCGCAGGGAAGAATTTACACTGCCGAAATAGCGGTCGAGTATCTCGACAAAATGATGGGTAATTTCAAGGACCTCAAGCTCATTGTCATCAGCATCAATGCACATGCAGAAATAGAGACTGGCATACCTGGACATCATAGTTTTAAGCAGATAAGAGATTAGCTAACAAGCAAATCTTGCAAAACCATAAAAAGTGTATTAAAGAAAACAATATAAACTCAAGACATTCTGTTTCTAGAACATACCTTCTGTACACAACCTTGTAACCTTTCCACTCGACAAAGTTGCAGAGTTTTGGTCCTCGAGGAAGAATGAGCCCACTAAGCTCACGAATGGCCTTTTCCAATGAGCAGAATACATAAAAATAAGATAGCCATTACAGTACTCCTAGCGACGAAAAATGCGTAGTTAGCAATGGCAACCTAGGTGGACTAAATGTAAAAGCTTTTTTGCTACATGAGCACCTATATACTTAGCAATGTTTCATTTCATAGAGCGCAAATACACTGAATGGCACCCGGCCGGCAGAAGAAAAAAACTAAAACATGCATTCAAGCATCAGACAGCTAGAATCATGTGTCATCCATCATAGACTGGGCAGCAACAGAAGTGCTAGCTTAAGACGGAGCCTGGAACAGATCACACGGACAGTACAAAAGCTGCAAATTTATCAGTACAAGAAGCATCCATCACGGTACACTAATATTAATAAGCATATACTAGCCCAAACACAGCTTAGTAGCAAGCTCTGCTTTGACATGTGGATCGCATCAACTACCCTTGCAAATTGTCTAACTACCACAAAGATAAACAGACAATGCAGAGAGCACAGAAACAGCAAAAGGGCATACGAGCCGTGCTACAGAAATCAGTATAGGACGCTGACCTTAGTCCTCTCCTTATGGGTGTAAGGCGAGTACCACTTGGTGAGCCTCACCTTGCCCTGGCGGCTGATGAGGAGCACGAAATTGATCTGTGAAGACACAGAGTAAAAAGGAGATTCAGCACTAGTAGCAACTAGCCTATGTTGCACTGAATGCACATTAGCTATTTTAAAACAAATGGCAACACGAGGCGCTGATATATACATATAATACATAATTTCAGATGTTATACACTAGTATTCAGTTTTAGAACTGCACTTCATCTTGACAAACTATCGGAAAGCTGCCTTCTTTAGGAGAGATTTCACAACACTAAACCTCTATCGCACCACTCTTTCAGGAAACCACGCAACTGAAGATCTCCAACAGAACTAAAGTATTCCAATACAAAATGCTTCTGGCATATTGATCGAGGTGGATAGCAATGCATCAAGTTCGATGGAGACGTTCTGTATCCTCGTGTATCCGATACGTATCCTGTATCCGATATGTATCCAACCCCGATACGCGACTTTTCTGCCGTATCCGCGCTTCCTAGGTCGTATGACTACCGATTCCATCTCTATGATCCATCGCGCCGCAAGAAAGAAAACTACGTAATCTGATTCCCTTGAAGGGCTCCATGGTCACGGTAAATCCAACGATCCGAGCCACTGCCGGAACCAAACCGCACGAAGCCAACGCATCACGCGGATCCACGGAAATGATAGAACCGGTTTCCCTCAACCCATGCTCAAAGAACAGGACTAAATTGAAAATCGATAACACGAAGGGACCGTACGGGAGCCGAGGGGATCCAGATCCGGTCCTAAAAGACCCGCCTAGACAAGGAGAATGCCCGCTCTGAATCTAGGTGAAGAGGGCTAGATCCGCTTACCATCCCCGCGTCGCGTGGCCTCCGGGGAGCTCGTCGGCGGCGATGCTGGGATTGGGAGCGGCAGGAGAGTTGGGGCTCGGTGCGGCGCCTGTGTCCTTAACTGAAGAATAAGAACACAGGCTTCATGACGAGGTTGGAGTCCAATTTCGTCCGACATAACTTGGCCTAATTAAGAGACCGGTGAATCGTGATGCGAGATCGCTGCCGGCTGCCTACCCGTCTCGTCCTTTCCCATCGGTCACCACCGACTGAACTCCCATGCGGCGCCTGTCAGTTAGAGCGCTGTCGGATGCTTCTGGCATATTTCAGTTAGAGCACCCATACCTGTGTGGGTCACCTCCGGCAGCGGGGAGACGAGGTCGCCAGCTTTACCTTTCTCCACGACTCCGGGGTACTATCGTCGTTGACGCCGCCCACAAGCCGCCGTCGTGAGATTTCCTCTCGCCATCTCGCTCTGAACTCCGATCTGGACAACTAGTGGCCAATTTTCTTTTGGTCGCTGCAGACTTAATTAGAGACTGCTACGTACCCTGCCGGCCGGTCGTCTGGCCATCTGTGCTACAGAGCAACCAGAGTAAAGTATTCCTCAGCAAAAAGGAGAAGCGAGCATGAAGAGTTCAGCAAAAACCTACCAGAGCACACCCTAAGCAAACACCTACAGTACCTGATAGTAGCAACGAAACTACAGATTAAACATGTAAGGCCAACGCCGCAGCGGCCACAAAAACTACAGTACCAGGTAAGGTCTCCTGATGATCGACTCAAACAGCAGCCGCAATCTTTCGATCCGAAGGTCCGGAACATCAAAAGGGAGATCGAATAGGATGCCGAGGGTTTTTCCTACTCACACACACTACAAAATGGCATTGGAAAAGAAGATGGCCCAATGACTCCTTCCGGTCACACAAAGGGTACACCCCATCAGTAGGTCCTTTTCGTGTAAGAAATGTTCTCCCTGGTTGGTATCATGTCTGTCACGGGATCACGGTCTAGGTCGACCTTGCTGTCTTTGTCCTGACTTTTTAAGCAAGCTCTTCATCCATATCACTAGTCTCATTAATTCAAGACTTGGTCATTTGTCTTCATCTACATCTATGTGATACTTTCATCCCTTCGCACAAGCACAAACCGCCTAATGGCTACGCACTACATTCTCATCTTCTTCCTCCTATTCTTCACTTCATTCTGCAAATCCGATGACCAGCTCACACATGCAAAGCCACTCACTCACGGCGACACCCTTATCTCCAGGAGCGGGGATTTTGCTCTCGGCTTCTTTTCTCTGACCACCTCCAACAAGAGCTTCTACCTTGGCATATGGTACCACAGCATCCCAAGGCCACGCACTGTCGTGTGGATCGCCAACCGAGATAATCCGATCACCTCCCCTTCATCCGCGATGCTCACCGTCACCAACAATTCTCGCATGGTATTATCTGACTTCGAAGCCCAGAATATTTGGATGACGACAAGAAATATCGCCGCCGGAGCCGCCATAGCTCAAGCAGTGCTACTTGACTCGGGGAACTTTGTCCTTCGGTTGCCAAACGGCACCGACATATGGCAGAGCTTTGATCACCCGACCGACACCATACTTCCAAACATGAGATTTTTGATGAGCTACAAGTCACAAGTTGTTGGACGGCTCGTTTCTTGGAAGGGTCCTGATGATCCATCTTCTGGGGACTACTCCTGCAGCAGTGACCCTAGCTCTCCAGACCTTCAATTCTTCACTTGGAACAAGACTCGGCCATACTGCCTTATTGGCATCCAGAGCGGTATGTCGGTGTCCGGTGGCACATATCTACCCGACACTAGCTCCGTCTTGTACCAAACAACTAGCTACTCTGGTGATGAGTTCTACTATATGTTCACAATCTCTGGCAACCCAGCGTTCACACGCATCATTCTTGACTACGATGGCAAGTTGAAGTTTCTGAGCTGGAACAATCACTCATCATCATGGGCAATCATCAGTGAACGCCCTGCTGCTGCATGCGACATCTATGCCGCATGTGGTCCATTCAGTTACTGCGACTTAACTCAGATAATCCCAGCATGCCAATGTCTTGGCGAGTTTGAGCCCGTCGATGGTACTAACTTTTCCAGAGGATGTCAGAGAAAGCAAGCGTTGAAATGCAGCAAGCAAAGTCATTTCGTGGCCTTGCCTGGGATGAAGGTTCCTGACAAGTTCTTGCACATACGGAACAGAAGCGCCGAAGAGTGTGCAGCTGAGTGCAGCCGCAACTGCTCGTGCATGGCTTATGCTTATGCCAACTTGAGCAGTGTTGGCGCTATGGCCGACCCATCAAGGTGCTTGGTTTGGCCAGATGAGCTTACCGATGTTAAGAAGGTTCTCTACGGCGAGAACCTGTACCTCCGACTTACCGATTCTCATGGTATTGGGTTTTCCGTTCCCTCTTAATTTTCCTTCAAGTAGTTAGTGTTTCTAATGCTCTAACGTTAGCCTTAATAGAGTTTTTCACACGTAAATAGCATGTGTTCAAAATATTACCACCAATATTTACGAAGGAGACATGTGGGCATGATTTGTCATGCAAATACATAGATATTAGAAAATGAAGTTATATTATAGCAGTACTGGTTATGACTAACTATGCTAGTGTATATGATTAATTTTTATGTTAGCAGCTAACATTTCTTCGAAGATTACATAGCAGTACTGGTTATGACTAACTATGCATGTGTTTTTTCTTGCGTTAACAACAGACAATTAGTTATTTAATTTGGAGTGGTAGTTTCTATACGAACATATTGCAGAACCAAATATTCTTCTTAGATGATCAAATATTTGATTTACCACAAGCCCGGGGAGTTTAGGTACTTAATTTACGATAGTATATGCAGCTAATTAGCTTCACACATCCGTATGCAATTGATTTCTGAATTTCTGATTGGTTGCATTTCTGCAGTGGAAAAGAAGAGCAGGTCACTAAAGATTGTACTCCCAATTATAGCATTCCTACTGCTACTGACATGCATAGTACTTGTCTGGATGTACAAAAAAAGAGGTAGAGTAATAAATGTCTTGTTTTCAACATGTTACATATGTGACAGAGTTAACCAAAAACTGGATCCCTGAACCATCAGGCAAATGGCGAAAGAAGGAAAACCAGAAGAAACTGGTGCTAGGATACTTTAGCACAACCAACGAACTTGAAGGCGAAAACACAGAATTTCCATTTGTCAGCTTTGAAGACATCCTTTCAGCAACAAATTGTTTCGCGGATTCCAACCTGCTTGGACGGGGAGGTTTTGGCAACGTTTACAAGGTAATAGGAGGTGGTACTTACAGCAGAACAAGTTTTGGATAGAAAAAGAAACAAGCCTAATTTACCCTTCAACTATTGTTTGACTCCATAAAACACCCCTTAACTTTTAAAACGTTTGGTTTATCCAACTATCAGACTTCTGCAAAATTAATCTCCCATCCCCTGGCACTCGCTGTAACCAAGAAACCACCCAGATTAGGATGATGTGGCATATAGAAGTACAAAATGAGACTTACGCCTAACTAGTTATTATTATTGATGTTATTTTCTAACAGAAGGCTTTGCGGATGTAGCAATTAATACATGTCCAAGTGGATCCCAGATTAGTGAAACATAACCATGTTGATGCCAACTTATGAAAAAACAGTGTGGTTTAGGATGATTTTTTTTGTACTTTTATTATATCTGAGGGTACAGCGGAAACAATTGGAGCTGAAAATGTCGCCTACTCAGAGTTAAGAGGGGTTACAATGCATTTCTTCAGGCGACAGGGTAATTATAGGAGTCAAAAAAGTTGATATACATCAGGTTCAAAAAAAAGTTGATATACAATTCTTGCTTCATGAAAAATATGCGCTTATGTAGGGCACACTGGAAGGCGGAAATGTGGTTGCTGTCAAAAGGCTTAGTGAGGGTTCTACACAAGGTATAGTAGAGTTCAGAAATGAAGTAGTTCTAATTGCCAAACTGCAGCACAAGAACCTAGTCCGACTTCTTGGGTGCTGCATTCATGAAGATGAGAAGTTACTAATCTACGAATACTTACCTAACAAAAGTTTGGATGCCTTTCTTTTTGGTATGTTCTAGTTTTTTTTATCAAATATCACAGATCAACCAAAATGATATTCATGATGACTAGCTTTGTTTCCTACTGATCATGAATCATGAAAGATGCGGCACGGAAAAATGTGCTTGATTGGTTGACACGGTTCAACATCATTAAAGGAATATCAAGAGGCATTCTTTATCTTCATCAAGATTCAAGATTAACAATAATTCACAGAGATCTCAAAGCAAGCAACATCCTGTTGGACACAAGATTGACTCCCAAAATTTCCGACTTTGGTATGGCAAGAATCTTTGGTGCTGATCAGAACCAAGCAAACACTAGCCGGGTTGTTGGGACATAGTAAGTAACTAGTGTACTAACAAACGCTTAACACTCCAGTTTTTATGGTAGGTACAGTTCGATTTGTACATTCCTTGTTGACTTATTGTTGAATGCTTTACACAGTGGTTACATGTCGCCTGAATATGCGATGAGAGGTGCCTTTTCTGTAAAATCAGACACTTATAGCTTTGGTGTTCTTCTCTTGGAGATTGTCAGTGGCTTGAAGATCAGCTCACCTCAGCTCATAACAAAATTTGGTGGCCTTATCGCTTATGTAAGTAGGAATACTACATTTCCAATTAACCCCTCCTCACACCCCAATACCCCAAAATTAGTAACTTGATCGTGACTTCATTTACTGGTCAGGCATGGAGATTATGGGAAGATGCAAAAGCAATTGAATTGGTGGACTCTTCGATTCTGGCGAGCTGCCCACATGACGAGGTTCTACGGTGTATCCACGTGGGACTCTTGTGTGTTCAAGACCGTGCCAGCGATAGGCCCCTAATGTCATCGGTTATGTTTATGTTAGAGAACGAAACTGCGCTCCTTCCAGCTCCAAAGCAACCTGTATATTTTGCTCTGAGTAACTGTGGAGACGGAGAAGGAAGTGAGAGCATGGAAAATTCCATGAATGCAGTAAGTATCACATCACTTGACGGCCGTTAGATGTTTTACAACTTATTGTAGCAGATTTTTAGTAGAGCTATCTTTTCGTAGGTGGTTGTAATATTTGTGAGTTTATTGTATGAGAAAGCTGTGAATAATAGAGGCAAAGCCACTGTCGACCGTCGAGGTAAGGAAGCTCATGCCCTGCTACCCCTGTCCTGATTGATACGCCCAACTGAATTTTATTTTTGTTGGTCAAAGAGTTTTCTCTGAAACCATTCACCCACTGAATATGATTCTACCTTCTAGTTGGAATGTCCTCTACAGTTCGATTGCATGGAGACTGTATGTTTCCGAAGCATTACAAAATGTAGTAATCATCATTAATTTCTGTTCCTATGATACACCCATTTGATTCATCAAAAAAGAATTGTACACTAAAATTCCATACGAGCCCTGGGCTTTCGCAGCTCAAGTAAATAACCTAGCCAAATTAAGTTTAGAGCAGAAACCCGAATTCGTATTGCTAGTACCTTGGCTCAAGCCGGGACCATGTAGATCGTGGAGTGGTAAATCGCCTCGAATAACTTGGCTTCAACGGACGCAGAGCACGAGCTGACCGCCCGCCTTGTCCTTCACTCCTTCCCCGCGAAATGGACTGCCACTGCGCCGCCACGGCCTGAGCCGGCTGCATTCTCTGAGGCCTGTACGCCTCCGCCGGGACGCCCATCGGCGGTGGCCGACGCAGCAGGCAGCGACGCGCCGAGCCGCCGTCCGCTCCTGCAGTTCGCCACGGATTGCCCGTCGCCGCTTTCCTCTCTCGGAAGAATGGCAATTGTACCACTCAATAGGCCTTGGCCCATCACTTCCCTGTTTTAACTTAAGTGCTTGCTGGTCGAGAGCCACAGTGGCCGAAGGTAGGACGGCCCATATTGAGCGCCCATGACCATCTAATGTCTCGACTTGTTCTCTCCAAAAAAAAAACTAATGTCTCGACTTGTTCCAAATCCGCGTCTCAATCTCATCGAGCAATCCGGGCGCGAATGGTGGAGATCCGATTCCAATCCACCATGGCGTCCAGGTCCGGCACCGAGGGGAAGGCGTCGGCGTCGCCTGCGGCAGCGGCGGTAGGCGCTTCTCGCGGTGGCCACTGCCGTGGTCGGCGGCGGCGGCGGCGGTATTCTATGCGTGGAAGAGGCGGCGGGACGTCCGCTGCCACGTCGTGAGACTCTAACCAGTCAACCACTATGCCACGACAAGCGGCGCGTCCCTACCGCGAGGTTTCCCCAATCTGAATGCGTAGCACGTGCAGCGACGTTGGAGACTGGAGTCAGTCCTCCCCCAGTTCATTTTGCTAATCATGCTTTGTCTATGCTGTCTCTATCCACTCTTCAATTATTGATGTCCGATGGTTGTCCAATTTCAGTTTTACCTTCATTCCCTGCAGACGAATTGTCTTTATCCACGGTGTATGTATCCACTCTTCCATTATTGATATGTCCAATTTCGACTTTACATTCACTCCCTGCAGACGGATTGTTCTGAAGATGAAGAAGAAGATGGCCTTACAAGGCAAGTCTTGCATTCTCATTTTCATCCTCCTGTTCTTGAGTTCATTCTGCAAATCCGACGACCAGCTCACGCACGCAAAGCCACTCTTGTCCGGCGACACGCTCATCTCCAAGGGCGGGGACTTTGCGCTTGGATTCTTCTCCCCGAACAGCTCCAACGCGAGTTTATACCTTGGCATATGGTACCACAACATCCCCGGCCGCACCGTCGTATGGACTGCTACTCGCGACAACCCGATCGCCGCGACATCATCCCCCATGCTCGCCGTCACCAACAGTTCTGACCTGGTGTTGTCGGACTCCCGAGGTCGCACTCCTTGGGCAACGGAGAACAACATCACCGGCACGGAAGTTGCTGCAGTGCTACTCGACACGGGGAACTTGGTCCTCCAGTTTCCAAATGGCACAATCATATGGCAGAGTTTTCAGCACCCAACAGATACCATCCTCCCAGGTACGAGGATCTTCTTTAGTGAGAAGGCTCCTGTCGTTGGGCGCCTCATTGCTTGGAAGAGCCCCATTGACCCATCCGCTGGAGACTTTTCTTTGAGCCTTGACCCCAGCTCGAACCTAGTCATTTGGCATGGGTCTATGCCCTACACCCGCCTCAATGTGCTCAGTCGTGCGTCAGTGGATGGTGGGATATACCAGAACACAATCATCTATGAAGCGATTGTCGGCACAGGGGATGGGATCTATTATGAATTATCGGTGTCTCCTGGCTCACCATATGCACGTCTTACACTCGACTACATGGGCGTGCTTAGGACTCTTAGCTGGAACAACCGCTCATCATGGACAACCGTCGCCAAGCAACCCACTAGTAGCTGCGACCTCTATGCTTCATGTGGCCCCTTCGGCTATTGCGACTACATGGGGGCTGCCGCAACATGTCGTTGTCTCGATGGGTTTGAGCCCATTGGTCTTAACTTTTCAAACGGATGTAGAAGAACCGAGGCGTTGGACTGCAGTAGGCAAAGTCATTTTGTGGCCTTGTCTAGGATGAAGGTTCCGGACAAATCTTTACTTGTCCTGAACAGAAGCTTCGATGAGTGCACAACCGAGTGCACCATCAATTGCTCATGTACGGCCTATGCTTACACTAACTTAAGCAGTTATGCTGCTATAGCCGACCAGTCAAGGTGCTTGGTTTGGACAAGGGAGCTTGTCGACACGGGGAAATATAGCAGCTATGGCGAGAACCTGTACCTCCGGCTTGCTGACTCTCCTGGTATGCACCACTCCATTAGTCCACTGTAACCTTATGATATAACTGTGCTAAATGTGTCACGTGATTTTATTTAAGGGAATTTTACACTTAGGGCATCTACTAAACTTGCAAACTAATCATTATCGTCAATACTTCTTTGCAGCCAATTTTGTTGGTGTATAAAAGAATCAGTCAACTTGTAACTGTTCTCTACGAGCATATTACAACATTAAACTTCAATTTACCATAAGCTTATCAGTAACTCTAGAGTGGATTACTTGTAGCACGGTTGTTTGGTCCACTGATCATTTATGATATTGTGTGCAAGTAATTTCATGCTCTTACGAGTAATGCTTGATTAATATATGCAGTAAATTATTTTTCTTAGTAAATTGTGATGCACTAAATTCTTACAGGACATATTTGCAGTTCAAAAGAATAGCAAATTGGTGAAGATTACACTCCCGATCATAGCATGCCTATTGATACTCACATGCATAGCCCTTGTTAGGATATGCAAATACAGAGGTAGAGTAAACAACAGCCCTTTTTATCAAATTTCAACTTTATTGCTAAGCGTTAGTAACAAAGTATTAATCTTTAGCAAGCAAACAGAGAAAGAATGAAATCCAGAAGAGAGTGATGCTAGGGTCCCTTAGTTCTTCCAATGGAACAGGAAGCGAAAATACAGAGTTACCATTTGTTAGCTTCGAAGATATTGCCGCTGCAACGCATAATTTTCCGACTCGAAACAAATCGGAAGGGGAGGTTTTGGCAAAGTTTACAAGGTAACAAAAAGTTTTATGTCCAGAGTTTCAGTATCACATACTCCCTTTTTAAGGACAATTATGTTAGTGGAAAACAATTGCTTTCATCGTTTTACAATTCAGGATGATGCAATCTTGTAGGGAATGTTGGACGGTGTCAACGAAGTTGCTATCAAAAGGCTTAGTAAGGATTCCGAGCAAGGAATAAAGGAGTTCAAAAATGAAATAGTTCTGATTGCTAAATTGCAACATAGAAATCTAGTTCGACTTCTTGGTTGCTGCATTCATGGAGATGAGAGGTTACTTATCTATGAATACTTACCTAACAAAAGCTTGGACGGCTTCCTTTTTGGTATGTTCGGGCTTTTAATACAAATTGCAAGTTTCTTATTAACAAAAAGGATATCACTGATGACTAATGATATACTCGCTTTACTGTTCATCTTTGTAGATGCTATAAAACAATATGTGCTAGATTGGCCCATGCGCTTCAGTATAATTAAAGGAGTGGCGAGAGGGCTTCTTTACCTCCACCAAGATTCAAGATTAACTATAATTCACAGAGATCTCAAAGCAAGCAACATCTTGCTGGATTCAGAAATGACTCCAAAAATATCCGATTTTGGTATGGCAAGGATCTTCGGTGGAAACCAACGGCAAGCAAACACTTCCCGAGTTGTTGGGACATAGTAAGTAATTAAATGCACCAGCCACCTATCGAGCTTCTAGTTTTCTATTGTTTAGTTTAACTCAAATTATGCATTTCTTGTTGTTGAATCATTTTAATAGTGGTTACATGCCGCCTGAATATGTGATGGGAGGTGCCTTTTCTGTAAAATCGGACACCTATAGCTTCGGTGTTCTTATTTTGGAGATCGTAAGTGGCTTGAAGATCAGTTCACCGCATCTTATAGTGAACTTTGCTAGCCTTACAACCTACGTAAGCATGGAAAAATGCACAAAATTTCAATAGCTCAAACAAAATGCAGTAACTTGATCATAAATTGATCTTATTGGTTCAGGCATGGAGATTGTGGCAAGATGGAAAAGCAACAGAACTAGTGCACTCTTCTATTATTGAGAGCTGTCCACTTCATGAAGTTCTACGGTGTATTCATGTTGGTCTCTTGTGTGTTCAAGATCATCCGGATGATAGGCCACTTATGTCATCAATTATTTTTACGTTAGAGAATGAAAGTGCATTGCTCCCTGCACCAAAGCAGCCTGCATATTTTGCTATGCAGAATTGGGAAACTCAAGAACCAAGGGAGAACATGGAAAATTCTGCGAATGCAGTGAGCATCACAACATTAGAGGGTCGTTAGATGTCGAAGGTCTAATTTTAGTATATTTGGAAATTTCAGTATAGGCAGACGTATGCTTTAGGATCTACAATATGTGGAATTTGAATCTTTAGAAGATTTTTGTGTTGTACGCGTAAAGGCTGTGAGTTGAGAACTAATTCGAGAATGTGCTGTTCTGAACAAAGATTGTCTTTCTCTGTATGCTCATGCTGTTATCTTTAGTTTCTAACATGCCCGAAATACGGATATTAGACCGTCTTGATGCCACACCTCATTATACTGGATGGGGAGCACAATGTCTTGCTCATTGATCTTGTTGGTTCGAATTCCCTTTACTGATTTGCTTGGTTCGAATTCCCTTTACTGGTAGACACTGTATCAGTCTGTTAACATTTCAAATGCAAAACATTACAGCTGGTACTTTTATCTCTTGTGTGTTTAATTCAGATTTTTTTTGTGGATGTAGACTATTTGGTTGTCCCTCTTGTTATTATGTAATGCTGGCCTGAAATTCCGTAAATCAATCAAACTGGGAACACTTCTATTATGCTCAGCTCCAACCTGGGGTGTTAACTGAAGCACTTCTCTTGGCTTGACAGATATGTCTTCAATATTTTATTATGAACTTGAAATTGTGTTTTTTTCTTGATAAAGAAATTATGTTTTACCAAAATGAGTGTTGGCGATAGCAGAAATAACCTGTTACATATCCTCCTTACCTTGGTTCATACTCCAGTATCACTGAAGGCACGTGGACTTTCGTACTGCCTGAGTGTTTCTGGGCAACGGCCTCCATGCTAACAGAGTCCCCCCCTACTGCCCTCCAGTCCGGCCCCGCGAACACGTCGCCGTTCCGGTGTCTTGATGCGGTCGGCTTCAGTGACCCTGGCTGTGCCGTGACTCGCCAAGTCGCGAGATGAAGGCTAACTCAGCCCCTGGCCCGGATGGCCTTCCGGTTATCTTCTTCCAGAAATTCTGGGAGAGTATTAAGGCCGTGGTCATGCCAATGTTCCAAGAGTTCTACATTGGAACATTGGTTATGTCTCGCCTTAATTTTGGTGTGATTACTCTGATCCCCAAGGTTGTGGGGGCCATGGACATCCGCCAATTCAGGCCGATCACGGTGCTCAATGTCATCTATAGGATCTTCGCAAAGGTGTGTGCTACACGGATTGCTCCAGTTCTGGAGCGCTTAACGCACCCCTACCAGTTCGCCTTTCTTAAAGGCCGGTATATCCATGGTGGGATTTTAGCGCTTCATGAGATTATCCATGAGGTAAAGGTTTGACGTCAAAAAGGCGTCTTCCTTAAGCTAGATTTCCAGAAGGCATACGACCGCCTGGACTGGGCTTTTCTCCGTATTGCCCTTGCTCAGAGAGGAGTAGATGATCGGATGATTGGGTGGATTATGCAGTTAGTCATGAGTGGTAACACCGCTATCAATATAAATGGGGAAGTGGGTCCCTATTTAAGGTCGTCATGTGGAGTAAGACAGGGGGACCGATCTCTCCCTTGCTCTTTAACTCCGTTGTCGACGTCCTGGCGAAATCTTAGAGAAGGCTAAGATTTCCGGCCATATCTCGGTGTGGTGGGTCACCTTATCCCAGGTGGAGGGGTGACCCACCTCCAGTATGCAGATGACACCATGATCATGGTGGAGGGCTCGGATCTTGACATTATTAACCTCAAGTTCCTTCTCCTCTGTTTTGAGGCCATGTCGGGCCTCAAAATCAACTTCGATAAGAGCGAGGTTGTGATCATGGGATACTCTGCCGAGGACCAACTACAGATGGCTGACAACCTCAATTGTAGGTTGGCCACATTCCCAGTTAGTTATCTGGGAATGCCATTGCGCGACTCTCGGATCCTTCTCAAGGATCTGGACGAGCGGGTCAAGTCGAAATCCGAGCCATGGCAGGGGAGGTTTACGTCCAAGGGAAGCAAGACTATTCTCATCTACTCTTGCCTCTCTAGCCTCCCCATGTATATGATGGGGTTATATATCCTCCCAGAAGGAGTGCATGGCAACTTTGATAAGGAGCTGTCATCACATATTCGCCCCCAAGGTCAAATGGGCTGACATTTGCGCCCCTAAGGAGCTTGGGGGCATAGATATTTTGGCATCCCGCCACATGAATGTGGCTTTGATGCTGAAATGGGTTTGGCGTATCCTTAGGGATGATGGGGGCCTATGGTTGCGTCTGGTGAAAGCCAAGTACCTACGGGGCCGTCCGCTGATGACTGCGATCAGAAGGAGGGATCTCAATTTTGGAGATCCCTCCAGGCTACAAGATGGTTATCGAGCGTGTCTTTCTAAGGCGTGCCTCTGACTCTGTGTTTAAATTCTTGACTTTTCTGCAGCAGTGGCACCCGCTCTGTAGGCAGCGGGACCGTGAGCGGCTGGACGGCATGATCGAGAATCTCCTGGTGGCGGCACGCGACTTATCTACGCTGCCTAGCCGTTGAGCTTTCTCCACTTGGAAGAGGAGGCGCCTCTTATGTGCGGAGTTGTATCACTTGCCTTTTTGTTTCTTTTGGGCATGTTTGTGTTGTTGCCCCCAGCGGACCTTTTTCGTTGTTCTTTTGAACGTGGTACTTGAACTTTGTATGGTTGTGGTTGCTTTATTTATAAAGCGGGGCGAAAGCCTGTTTCGAGGAGATCGACGCGATTTTACCATCCCCAGAGCTGCTTGGAGAGAAGTCACCAACCTTCCTCCCGTTGTGTATGGCGCCCTTGCCTACTAAACTCGTCTCCTTCCCCATCGACCTCCTTGATGTGTACCCCTGCCGCGGCCTGAAGATGGGAGGAGGTCGAGGAGACATGATCCAACCCAGGCAAGACGTGGAACATAACCAAATAAGCCAAGTCGCGTACAGAAAAAAGAAAAAGAAAAGTCGGTCACCATGGTTCTCCTCTAGCTTCCTCATTTCTCTTCTTTCCCGAATATGCAGTAATATCAAAATATAGGAATAAAGTTGATTGTGTTCACAAGAGAGAAAATATTACCTTGGCCTTCTTGTAATCTTTCTTCTCTTCTTTCTAGAACCTGCACACATCTGTTTAGAAAAAACATCAATTGGCACTTAAAATTCAGAGTGCTGGACTCCCAAAATATCAGCCTGATGGAGGATGCAGGAGGTAGGGGTGGGCATAAAAAACCAAGCACCGAACCGAATTAACCGGAACCGAAACCGAATTCACCAAAACCAAATTTACTGGAGCTAATTTCGGTTGGAAAATGTGATAAACTGAATTTAAAAATGTTAATTCGGTTTTTACCCTTGGTTGACAGAAACAACCGAAGAAACCGAGATATAGTCGAGAGAGATCAAAAACACTTCGCTGGAGACCTCCGCTACCGGAAAAAAATTAAATAATATTTTTTTAAACTTTAATTTGGAAAGTAGCGCGCGTTTTCCAGAAATTTGGAAAATAGCGCGGCGTCGGCAACGGCCACGCTGAAAGCAGGATGTTTTGGCTCGGGTCACGCCGAAAGAAACGTTTCGGCATGGGCCACGCCGAAAGAAGTGCTTCGTCGGGGCTACAGCCGACAGTGCATGGCGCAGACCGCGGTGGCAGGCCTGGCCCACGCCTTTCGGCCCGAGCGCTGCCGAAAGCTGGGTTTCGGCACGGGCGACGCCGAAACCAGCTGGATAAGCAGGCCGCGCCCGGCTCCTCTTCTTCTTCCTCCGCTCGACTCCTTCTCTCCCTCTGTTCTTCCTGTTCTTTCACTGGTTCGAAAAAAACACCGAATCCTACCCACAAAAAAACCCCACAAGCTCACAGATTCAAGAACTAGAGTAGAGAAGGGTTGGGGCATCCCCGATCTGTTGATGGGATAGCTGTTTGTGGAGGCGTTTGGGGGTGTGGAGGTGGAGCAATGGTGGTCAACAATGGTGGATAGTGGTGCTGCATGCTGTTGTTGGGCAAGGAGAGGGTTGATGCAGTGGTGCAGGTGCTAGATTGAAGCCGGGCAGCAGGAGGTACACACGCGTCAAGGGTAAACCCTAATCCCTAATTTTTTTAGGTTAAATGTGAATATAATTTGTGGGTAGATGTATAATATTTGTTTGCATTAGTGTAGATATATTTCGTCGGTTAGATATATCGTATAATTTTATTAGGATTAATATTAGCAGTGTAGATATATTTTGTCGGTTAGATATATTGTATATTTTGATTCGGATTAATATTAGTGGTGGTTGTAAGTTTTAGATATATCCGGTGTGTAGTATTTGACGATGGAAAATTTTTGTCTAGGTAATAGAAGTGGTACATATTGTAGTGCACTACGGTGCCGGTACAGTCCGTGCAACTGAGTCAGGGGTTGATCTTGGTGAATTTGATAATTTGGAGATTCAGTTGACAGAGCCAGAGAAAGTGGAAATTAGCGTTGTCCAGGGCTATTTGACGGTGAATTTTGGTTACGATCCTAATTTCTGGACGGTTAGGATTCAGTTGCTATGGACCAAATCCCGGACAAATATTTACTGGGAGTTGTTGCCGCTTGACCGGACAAAGCAGTGGGTTTCTTGGCTAGCGTCATGCAAATGCCGTGGCACAAAACCAGAAGTCCTACTGTCGTTTGTTTTGAAGGGGGAGAGTAGTGAAGCAACTAGTTCGCATACTGCCCAAATTCCTGTGCATTATGAACCATCACCGACAGCAGGGAATGCTCAAACTCATGTTGAGTACCATCAACCATCGCTGTCAGAAATTCATGTTCATTACGAACTAGCATTGTCAGCAAGACCAACTGATGACCCACAAGTATAGGGGATCGCAACAGTCTTCGAGGGAAGTAAAACCCAATTTATTGATTCGACACAAGGGGAGCCAAAGAATACTTGAGAGCCTTAACAGCGGAGTTGTCAATTCAGCTGCACCTGTGAATAGTCTTGCTCGACACAGATTATCAGTAGCAACAGTTTTATAGCAGTAGTAGCGGTGAAATAATAGCAGCAGTAAATAGAAACAACAGTAGTGATTGCAGTAAACAGTAGGATTAAAACACTGTAGGCATAGGGATGAATGAACGGGCGCTGCATGGATAAGATAGCTCATATAATAATCAAGACATAGGCATTGCAGATAATAATGATAAAGCATCCAAGTACTAAGTAAACATAGGCATGTGTTCCGTATATAGTCGTACGTGCTCGCAATGAGAAACTTGTACAACATCTTCTGTCCTACCAGCCGGTGGCAGCCGGGCCTCAAGGGAATCTACTGGTAATTAAGGTACTCCTTTTAAAAAAGTACCGGAGCAAAGCATTAACACGCCGTGAACACATGTGATCCTCACATCGCAGCCATTCCCCTCGGCTGTCCCAATTATTGTCACTTTGGGACCGCGGGTTCCGGACAACAATATGTGTATACAACTTGCAGGTATGATCAATAAACAGTGCATATCATTATGAAACAATAACATGTTCAGATCTGAAATCATGGCACTCGGGCCCTAGTGACAAGCATTAAGCTCAACAAGTTGCAACAACATCAATAAGTACTAACAACGGATACTGGGCACCATGCCCTAATGATCTTATAACTTATTACATGAACAATCTCATCCAATCCCTACCATCCCCCTCAGCCTACAGCAGGGAATTACTCACACATGGATGGGGGAAACATGGATGGTCGATGGAGAAGCGTCGGTGATGATGATGGCGATGATCTCCTCCAATTCCCCGTCCCGGCGGAGTGCCAGAACGGAGTTTCTGGTCCCCGAAATAGGTTTCGCGATGGCGGCGGCGTACGGTGATGTTTCTGGATGAAGTGGACGACCCCCTCGCGTTTTAGGTCAGAGAGGGTTAAGTAGTCGAAAGGGGGACTCGGGGAGGTGCCCGAGTCGCCCTCCTCAGTGGCCGGCGCGGTGGGCCCCTTGGCCGCGCCACCATGTGGTTTGGGCCACTCGTGGCCCATCTCCGCCTCCCCTTCTGGCTCCGTGAGTCTTCTGGTAAAATAGGAGGTTTGCGATCTTTTCTGGTGTTTTTCCCGAAAGTTGACTTTCTGCACAAAAACAAGACACCGGGGCAATTCTGCTGAAAACAGCGTTAGTCCGCATTAGTTGTATTCAAAACACACAAGTTAGAGGTAAAACAATAGCAAAAGTGTTCGGGAAAGTAGATACGTTTTGGACGTATCAACTCCCCCCAAGCTTAGCTTATTGCTTGTCCTCAAGCAATTCAGTTAACAAATGAGTGCGATAAAAGACTTTCACGAACACATTTGCTTCATATGATGCATATATTCTCACTATATGAACAAATGCTTAGGCAATTCAAGATGAGGCAAATGCAAATAATGTCACTCAATAGGCATGTAAACTATGAAAAGATACCAACATACTAATAGCGACAAACATGAAACATATTAATTCACAAGATTGTAATGCTCATAATAGGATATGATAAGATGGTATCTCGCTTGCCCGTTTTTGTACAGCAAAACATAAATGCCCAGGCACCTCTGAAGTTCATGGGAAGACTAGAATCAAAGATATCAAAGATAAAAGCATCAAAGTTATATCACAGTTAACCACATTCTGGGACAAGCACATTACACTAAGAATGACAACTATGCTCTCGAGAAAGTGCTCAAAGAAAGGATGGTGACTCAACATGAAAGTAAAAGATTGGCCCTTCGCAGAGGGAAGCAGGATTATCATGTGCTAGAGCTTTTTATTTTTAAAACAGAAGCAAAATTGTTTTGGGAAGTGTTTGTTGTTGTCAACGAATGGTAGCGGGTACTCTAACCCCCTTGTCAACCAGACTTTCAAGAGCGGCTCCCATGAAGGACGTTATTTCTACCAGCAAGGTAGATCATCCCTCTTCTCTTTTGTTTACACATGTATTTTAGTTTCATTATGGGTGACACTCCCCCCAACCTTTGCTTGCACAAGCCATGGCTAACCGAATCCTCGGGTGCCTTCCAACATTCACATACCATGGAGGAGTGTCTATTTGCAAATTAAGTTGCTTACTGATAAATCAGGGCAAAACATGTGAAGAGAATTATTAATGAAAGTTGTAATTAATTGGGGCTGGGCACCCCGTTGCCAGCTCTTTTTGCAAAATTATTGGATAAGCGGATGTATATGCCACTAGTCCATTGGTGAAAGTCTGAATGACAAGATTGAAAGATAAAACACCACATACTTCCTCATGAGCTATAAAACATTGACACAAATTGAGAAGTACTTTGAAGGTTTTAAAGGTAGCACATGAAAATTTACTTGAATGGTTCGAAATGCCATGCATAGGTATTTATGGTGGACACTTTGGAATAACTTGGTTTTCATGGTTTTCGAAGCACGAGCAGCATTCCCGCTCAGTACAAGTGAAGGCTAGCAATAGACTGGGAAGCGACAATCAAGAGAGCAATAACCGTCATAATCATGCTTGCGACAAAATGAAATTAATTGAGACATAAAAGTGATACAAGAACTCTGAGTCAAAATAAATCATCAAGGCTTAATTGACTTTTGTTTTTCAGTCATACGCATACATGAGCATGTGCCAAGTCAATTCAAATGAATTATTCAGAGGAGGATACCACAATGTCATACCCTCTATGAATAGAACAATGCAAGCAAACATCAACATAACATGCTACCACTATTAATAAATTGGGACCGATCATGAGAGAACAAGAACTACCAAGCATCCACTAAATGACATATACCTCACATGAACCAACTAAGCATGCTCACGTAGATAAGTATATGTACAAAAATGAAAACAAATAGAGTTCATACCAGCCTCTCACCCCAACTCGAGTTGTTGTAGATCATCCTTATTGCTTTTTCACTTGTGTTGCTTCGAATGATAAGAATGAAAACCAAGCTCCATCGGAGTCACGGATGGCTGTCCAACTCTGAAAACACTATACAAAACCAAAAAGAAACAACAAATATTTTTGGGTTTTCGAGTTTTTGAAACAAGGGCAAAAAGAAACAAACAATAAAGCAAAATATTTTTAGATTTTTGAATAACAAACCGAATTTTAAAACTAAGCAAACTAATACTGAAACTTAAGGAAACAAATGAAGAGAAACAACAGAAATATTTTTGGTCTTTTTGTGTTTTGGAATGCAGCAATAAAAGGTAAACAATTAAAAAGAAAGAAAGAAAACTGCAACATGGATATACAAAGTATCGACAAGATATGATATGTAAATGAGTGAGATGTCGATATACCTCCCCCCAAGCTTAGGCTTTTGGCCTAAGTGGAGATCAACCCCATGGTGCCCAGAAAGTGGCGCCTCCATAGTACGACGAGGAAGGGCCCTCGTCCTGGTAAGAGCTGGATGACGCTCCAAGGTAAGTGACGGTGTAGCCATCATCAGGTGCTTCTCCCTCCTCCTGGTGCTGCTGGTGAAAGCCTCGCACTCTAAGCTGCTCCTCCAACGCCTCCTTGGAGTACGACCACGGTCTCCTGTGTATAGGGAACAGATCGGCCTGGGGCAAAGGCACTTCATATTCATCCCCGTTAGTAAATAAAACTTTGTAAACAATGTTTCCTAAATGAGAATTAGGTGTGACAAACTGATGGCCTTTCATAGCAGAAATGTCAAGTCTGAAAGGGGTTAGCTTCTCATCATTAGGACTAACGGAAAGACCTAGATATGTGATAACTCGTGAAGCAACAATTCCTCCATAAATAGGTCCACTAGCAGCCAAACGGCGAGCAATAAGGGCACCAAGGTTGTAAGCAGTGTTGCCATTAAGTGCAGCAGCAAGAAAAGCAAGATGATAATTAGAAATGTTACTGGTGTTTTCCCTACCAAGAATGCTAGTAGCAAGATAATAAATGAAATATCTAATGGCAGGGAATTGGATGTTCCTTATCTTGCCTCGCTGAGCGATGCGGTCATCGTCGTTGGTCACTCCTCGGTAAAGTTCCACAAAGTCTTTGGTGTTCCCTGCAATCTTCTTCGCTGTACCTGAGAGCAATTGCCCCAAATCTCAGCAGCTGAGATGGGCTGAACAAAGAGATCGAAACGCGAGGAAGAACAGCAAAAACTCGAGTGTGAGAGAGAAAAACGAGCTGAGTGATGCAAGAGGAAGAAGTGGTAGGTGGGGGAACTGCTGGAGGGCCAAGGGTACCCCACCTCAGTGGCTGGCGCGGCCAAGGGGCAGCCGCGCCACCATGTGGTTTGACCCCATGGTGGGTCCCCTTGGTCAGCACCAGGCACTCCCACGATGCTCTTTGAAAAATAGGACCAATGGTATAATTTTTACAGAGTTTTGAAAACTTTCAATTTGCATGAAATCTGGATATTTAAATTAATAAAACTTGGGCAGAAAAATTTTTTTAAAATTCAAAACAACTAAACTTTTGCAACCTAATTATCACTACAGGAGGTAAAACAAAGTTGAAGAAAGAAATGTTGTTTAGCTCTTTATGTATGCAAATACATTTGATAACAAGGTTGATCAAGTCTTGGCACCAAATAAATTTACATGACACAAATGATTTAAACATCATGAAACACTCATGTTACCTTGTATTGTATTGATATGGATCCAATCATAATGTTTTGATATCCTTCTTGATGATCATATATAGGGCAATCAATACTTCCCACTTTGATAGTTTTAAAATTGGAGATGGTATTGACTCCATAAATCTTGTCAACTTTCTTGGGGAAATAAACAGTATGTTCTTTATCATTAACATTGAAAGTTACTTTTCCTTTATTGCAATCAATAACAGCACCTGCAGTATTTAGAAAAGGTCTTCCAAGAATAATAGACATATTATCATCTTCAGGCATTTCAAGAACAACAAAATCAGTCAAAATTAAACAATTGTTAGCCACTTGAACAGGGACATCCTCACAAATGCCAACAGGAACAGCAGTAGATTTATCAGCCATTTGCAAAGATATATCAGTAGGTATCAATTTATCAAGATAGAGTCTCTTATAAGAGAAAAAGGCATAACACTAACTCCTGCTCCCAAATCACATAAAGCAGTTCTAACATAATTATTCTTGATGGAGCAAGGGATGGTTGGTATACCTGGATCTCCAAGCTTCTTAGGAACCTTGCCATTGAAAGAATAATTAGCAAGCATAGTAGAAATTTCCTCATTAGGAATTTTCCTCTTGTTAGAAACAATATCTTTCATATACTTTGAGTAAGGAGGCAATTTAATAGCATCAGTCAAAGGAATTTGCAAGAACAAGGGTTTCATCCATTCACAAAATTTATTATAATGTTCTTCTTCCTTTGATTTTAGTTTCTTAGTTGGAAAAGGCATTTGCTTTTGAACCCAAGGTTCCCTTTCATTACCATGTTTCTTAGCAATGAAGTCTTCCTTAGTGTACTTTGTGTTTTTAGTATGCTTTTCAGGTTCCTTTTCACTAACTTCTTTATCAAGAGCATCATTTTTATCCTTATCACTATCAAGTTCATTACCACTTTCAGTTTCAGCATCAGAGATAGATATACTATTAGGATCATTAACAGTTTCAGAGGATTCTACAACATTTTTATGTTTCTTCTTCTTCTTTTTCTTAGAAGGAGAAACTGGATTTTCAGCTAGTTGAGAATCTTGTTCAATTCTTTTAGGGTGTCCCTCAGGATATAAAGGATCCTGAGTATGAGCTCCACTTCTAGTGCTAACATAGACAGGTTTTAATTTTTCTTAGAAGCATTGGCTAACATGTCTTGTTGCACTTTAGTGAGTTGATCAATTTGAGTTTGAACCATATGGAAATGTTTAATAAGCATCTTAACATCATTGGAGGTTCTCTCCACAATATCATGCAACTTACTAATAGCTAGAGAATTTTCATGCAAATGATTCTCTACTCTCATATTAAAATTATCTTGCTTAATAACATAATTATCAAATTCATCTAAGCATTGATCAGGTGGTTTAGAGTAGGGAATATCTCCTTCATCGAACCTGTGGAGAGAGTGAACCTCAATTATGGATGGATGAGGAATTGGCTTACACAAATCTTCAATAGGTGGAAGGTTCTTCACATCTTCAGATTTAATACCCTTCTCAATGAGAGTCTTCTTGGCCTCCCTCATTGTTTCATCATTCAATTCAATCATACCTCCCCTCTTCTTTGATATTGGTGTCGGTGTAGGTGTGGGGGTCGGCGCAGGTAGAGTCCAATCATCATAATTCTGGCTGATTTTAGCCAATAATTCTTCAGCTTCTTCAGGGGTTCTTTTCCTGAAAACACAACTAGCACAACTATCCAGATATGCTCTAGATTCAATAGTTAGTCCACTGTAAAATATATCAAGTAGATCATGCTTTTCCAAATCATGTCCAGGCCGAGCTCTGATAAGAGAGCAAAACCTTGTCCATGCCTCTGGAAGTTTCTCTTCATCTTCCTGGTCAAAGTTATAAATTCTCTGCAAAGCATCATGTTGAGCACTAGCAGGGAAATATTTCTGAAAGAAAACATCAAGCAAACCAGTAGGACTAGTAATAGAACCAGGAGACAAGTTGTTATACCAAGCTTTAGCATCATCTTTTAATGAGAAAGGAAAAATCTTAGCAACAAAATAGCTACGCTTCTTAATATCATCAGAAAATAAGCCACTCAAAGTAGAGAGCTCATTCATGTGCTCTACAGCACTTTCACTCTTAGTGCCACAAAAAGGAGTTTTCTCAACAATAGATATATGAGATAAATCAAGAGAAAAATCATAATCCTTATCTTTAATGTTTATAGGAGAAGTGGCAAACTTAGGATCAGGTGACAACTTGTATTTAACAGCATGTTGTGCAAGAAAATTTCTCATATTACTTGCACCAGTAGTAGCATTACATTTATCAATAAAATCATCATCAAGTTCCACATAAGTTTCATCAGGATCATCATCACAAGTATAATCCCTTAACTCAGGTGAATAAACAGGAGTAGTAGGACTTCCATTAGGTGTTCTAGTATTTTCAAGTTGTTTAGACTTAGCAATAGCAGCATCTAAAAGTGGACCTAATGAAATATTCTCATCAATCACAGTAGAAGCATCATCAATATTATCAGAGGCAATTTCAGATTCAGCAGTAGTACCAACACGTGAAGATTGTGGTGGTGTAACAAGTTGACTCAATACAGATGGTGAGTCAAGAGCAGCAGAGGTACTAAGTGTCGTACCTTTTCTTGTAGTGGATGGCAATACACGGACCCTCTCATCACGAGCTTTACCCATGATGAATAAATTTCAGCGAGCAATATAGATCACAAGTGAACTCACAAATAAAGCTATGCTCCCCGGCAACGGCGCCAGAAAATAGTCTTGATGACCCACAAGTATAGGGGATCGCAACAGTCTTCGAGGGAAGTAAAACCCAATTTATTGATTCGACACAAGGGGAGCCAAAGAATACTTGAGAGCCTTAACAGCGGAGTTGTCAATTCAGCTGCACCTGTGAATAGTCTTGCTCGACACAGATTATCAGTAGCAACAGTTTTATAGCAGTAGTAGCGGTGAAATAATAGCAGCAGTAAATAGAGACAGCAGTAGTGATTGCAGTAAACAGTAGGATTAAAACACTGTAGGCATAGGGATGGATGAACGGGCGCTGCATGGATAAGATAGCTCATATAATAATCAAGACATAGGCATTGCAGATAATAATGATAAAGCATCCAAGTACTAAGTAAACATAGGCATGTGTTCCGTATATAGTCGTACGTGCTCGCAATGAGAAACTTGTACAACATCTTCTGTCCTACCAGCCGGTGGCAGCCGGGCCTCAAGGGAATCTACTGGTAATTAAGGTACTCCTTTTAATAAAGTACCGGAGCAAAGCATTAACACGCCGTGAACACATGTGATCCTCACATCGCAGCCATTCCCCTCGGCTGTCCCAATTATTGTCACTTTGGGACCGCGGGTTCCGGACAACAATATGTGTATACAACTTGCAGGTATGATCAATAAACAGTGCATATCATTATGAAACAATAACATGTTCAGATCTGAAATCATGGCACTCGGGCCCTAGTGACAAGCATTAAGCTCAACAAGTTGCAACAACATCAATAAGTACTAACAACGGATACTGGGCACCATGCCCTAATGATCTTATAACTTATTACATGAACAATCTCATCCAATCCCTACCATCCCCCTCAGCCTACAGCAGGGAATTACTCACACATGGATGGGGGAAACATGGATGGTCGATGGAGAAGCGTCGGTGATGATGATGGCGATGATCTCCTCCAATTCCCCGTCCCGGCGGAGTGCCAGAACGGAGTTTCTGGTCCCCGAAATAGGTTTCGCGATGGCGGCGGCGTACGGTGATGTTTCTGGATGAAGTGGACGACCCCCTCGCGTTTTAGGTCAGAGAGGGTTAAGTAGTCGAAAGGGGGACTCGGGGAGGTGCCCGAGTCGCCCTCCTCAGTGGCTGGCGCGGTGGGCCCCTTGGCCGCGCCACCATGTGGTTTGGGCCACTCGTGGCCCATCTCCGCCTCCCCTTCTGGCTCCGTGAGTCTTCTGGTAAAATAGGAGGTTTGCGATCTTTTCTGGTGTTTTTCCCGAAAGTTGACTTTCTGCACAAAAACAAGACACCAGGGCAATTCTGCTGAAAACAGCGTTAGTCCGCATTAGTTGTATTCAAAACACACAAGTTAGAGGTAAAACAATAGCAAAAGTGTTCGGGAAAGTAGATACGTTTTGGACGTATCACCTACCCAAATTGGGGAGGCTGATGCGGATGAGCACACAGGAACAGTGCAGGACGCGATGTTGGATGAAGACGAGGATGGCGTCGCCGAAGATCTTAATTCTGATGAAGTAGATTCTGATGATTCAGATGAAAATGATGGGGAAGATGTACCTATTCCTGGTTATTGGAACCAGGACAAGTCAAATGTCACGACTGTGCATGATGGTCATGAATCGTCCTGGGAGTACCACATGAATAACATTGAAATTGGGGCTCAGTACAGCACGAAGTAGCAGTTAAGGGAAGCCGTGATTCAGTGGGCATTGTCCACACAGAGGGTTTTCCACACTGATGTATCAAATAAGCAATATTTGACAATGAGCTGTACTGACATTGGTTGTCCTGCACGGGTGCATGGTCACTTACCGAAGTATCAGGTTGTGTGGGTGGTGACAGACGTCGTGCCACACACTTGTGAAATTGATTGTCAACTCGAAGATCGCCCAAACCTAACGTCAACTCTCATTGCACGTCTGTTGTTCAGTGAGATAGTGGACAAGAAAGACATGGTAGCGAAGCACATCATAAGAACAGTGAAGGCAAGATGGAAAACCAACATTAAATACGGGAAGGCCTGGAGAGCTAAGCAGAGGGCTCTAGAGGAGAGGTTTGGGAGTTTTTATGACTCTTATGATAATGTTATCCGTCTTGTTAGCACATTGAAGGAGAGGAATCCTGGCACATATGCTATAGTCCAATTACAAAAAAAGGAGGAGATTCCTGAATATGATGTGTTTGGCCGATTGTTCTTCTCATTCGCCATATGCATCGAAGCTTTTAACTATTGTCGTCCAGTGTTGTGCGTGGATGGCACGTTTCTCACAGGCAAGTACAAGGGGCAGATCCTGACCGCAATAGGTGTGGACGGCAACAACCAGATCGTGCCAATTGCATTTGCCTTCGTCGAGGGTGACAATTATGACAGCTGGTTATGGTTCTTCAGGAATTTGAAAATGGCAGTTGTGAAGACTCGGCCAAATGTCTGCATCCTCCATGACAGACATGCTGGTATGCTAAAGGCTATAAAGAGACTGCAGCAACCCGGCGTGGATGAAGAAGCACCACGGACTGACATGCAGAGTCGCTGGTGTATGCGCCATCTCGCCGCTAACTTTTACTCATGCTTTAAAAGTAAGCGGCTAATGAATTTGTTTAAAAGACTCTGCAATCAGAATCAGGAGAGGAAATATCAGTTTTTGTGGGAAAGGCTGACTGAATTCACAAGGAAACAAGTGAAGGAAAGAAGAGCTGCACATGCTCAAGGAGTAGCTGCACAGCTCCAGGCGGCACAGGTCGCTGCAGCGCAGACGGATGATTCAGATCCTGTTGGTTTGTGTGACTTGCCTGGTATTGACCCACCTGGTATGAAGAGAAAGGAGGAAAAACGAATCTGGAATTTTGAAGAGTGGATAGAGAAAGAGCCTCCCGTGAAATGGTCTTTGTTGCACGACGCACATGGAGCTAGGTACGACACCATGACTACCAACCTGGCAGAGTTGTATAATTTTGTACTCAGAGGGAATAGCAGTTTGCCACTAACAGCACTGGTGGAGGGAATTTTGGTAGGGACATTAACGTATTTCAGAGATAGACGTCGTGAAGCTGTCGAGCATATTGAGTATTACCCCAACACACCTTACTGCCGAAAAATAAGACTGTACATGGACAAGAAGATAAAGAAGGCACGGTTGCACACAGTCGTTCGTATGGGTAATCAAGAACCGAGGTACGAGGTATGCTTACCGACTGAAAGATTTGGTGCGGGTAATGAGCTTAAGACCCATGAGGTGAGCATTGGACTTGGTGCACCCCCAACGTGCGAGTGCACGTGCAATAAACCGAGACTGCTTCACCTCCCATGTTCTCATGTGCTAGCAGTTTGTGGGCAGATGGGGATGAACCCAATCAGTTTCGTGTCTCCATATTACATGAAGGAGGCAGTGGTTGAAACTTGGACCGGGGAGATGACAGGATTTAGGGTAGTTGGTAACTTCAACAAGGTTAACCCACAGGAAAAACAATATGTTCCGGATCCCGCTCTAATGTGAACTAGCAGAGGAAGACGGAAGTCACGTCGAATCCGGAATGATATGGATGAGTCCGAAGCCGGTGGACCCACTCGATAGTGCTTGTTATGCACTAATTTCGGACACAGAGAGAAGTATTGTCCCAAGTACGGCCTTGGACCTGCTCCTGATCCTGCAACCATTCCTGTTCCTGGGCGTGGTCGTCGAAACCGAGGCCGAAGTGGACGTGGGCAACGTGGCTAGCACTGTGGTTAAATTTGTATGCGTCTGAACTATGTTTTAATTTTTACGTGTCCGAACTATGTTTTAATTTGTAAGTGTCAGAACTATGTTGTTATTTGTAAGTGTCTGAACTATGTTTTAATTTTTACGTATCCGAACTATGTTGTAATTTGTAAGTGTCAGAACTATGTTGGTATTTGTAAGTGTATGAACTATATTTTAATTTGTAAGTGTCCGAACTATGTTGGTATTTGTAAGTGTCTAAACTATGTTTTTAATCTGTACCGTACAGATGGCTTCATATGCTTTGCTTAATGGAGCGATCGATGGAAAACATCACGCTAGGCTGTGGGAGAATGGTAAAGTACCAAATCTCGTGCGTACACGGGGTCCATCCTACAACTGGATGATACACCCTGATTGGGTTGATCGGTACGTACACCGGGTCCATAATTTTGTTATCATTCATGATGCGATGAACATTATTTGATATAAATTTTTGGTACAGGTTGACTTGGTCTGGTCTGCTACCTATAGCACGCCTAGTTGAGGCGACTCCTCGGGAGTGGTTATATCATCCACCAGATCAGCTCGGGGACGCAGATATTGATGTCCAGATGGATGCATCTCGACGCGTCAACATAGACAGGTCACTGCTTAGCTGTTTAGTTGACCGATGGAGGCCCGAGACCCACACTTTTCACTTCCTGTGCGGGGAGGTGGCACCGACACTTCAGGATGTGTCATTTTTGTTGGGTCTCCCACTGGCGAGCGCGGTCGTAGGTCCTTTACAGGCTCCAGGTAATTGGCGTGACAAGATGCAGGCACGTTTTGCAGGTTTACATCCGGAAAACCCGCACTTGCCGAAACAGGCACACGGTCCTCGGGTTTCTTTTTTAAGCAAGTTTCAGGTAAGATTGTTACAATTATGCCGTTTATTTTTAACTATCAACAAACCTGTACTTACCCAGTTTTTGTTGTATGATCAATGCAGATAGGTGCTCTTGGATACCCTGAGGTCGCCTTGACTGACCAGCAGATTACTAGATGTTTGGAGGCATACCTGATGTGGTTGTTCGGCAAGGTGATGTTTACAGAGTCCCACGTCGACACTATTTCTGCGCGCTTCATCAATATAGCGCGAGAGATTGCGGAGGCACAATAACTTGAGGACATAGTGCCACGGAGTTTCGGGTCTGCTGTCTTAGCCGCCACGTATCGTTCTTTGTGCATCGTGTGCACGAAGAACGCAGAGTCCTCTTCGATACTTGGCTGCCCACTACTGTTGCACTTGTGGTCCTAGGAGAGGTTCCCTATTGGTAGGCCTGACGTCGACGCTATTACTCCTTGGCAGTACATGTTCATCGAGGAAAACCTAGTCAATCTGCCTACATTTGGTAGTATGTGGACGCGTAGACAGGTAAATTTGCACATTATTTATTTCTTGTTGAACTAATTGTCAAGTTTTTTATTTATGTATACTAACTAGTTTATCTATTTGCAGAGACGGTACGCGGGAGAGCAAGTCAGAAATTGCTACGGGTCATTAACGATGCAATTTGATCAGTTGCAGGACCATCAGGTTATTTGGGAGCCGTACCGTGCTGACAGGGTGGAGGCGAGATACCCCGGTGGGATTTGTAGCTTGTGTCGAAGGGATGAAAACTATTGGTACACTCGAGCCTCTATTATTTTCGATGTCACGGTGGAGGAGGTGGCCCAACAGCGAGTCATGAGACAGTTCGGCAAGTGACAATTGCCAGAACCTCCCGCGAGACAGCCGCTCCTTCCTTCGCACATCCACAGGTATGTTTTTAACCAACTGTGGTTGCACTAACGAATCTCTAAAGTCGAATCCGAATTAATTACGCTACACATGCATGTTTTTAGATTGTCACGACAAGGCGAGAGAAGTTTCACATCTTGGCTACGGGTACTACAACCGTACATAGCAGAATGGGCGAATGCGACGACGAATGTATGGCCCGCGGATGAGCCATTTCACCTGGATGATTTTAACGCATATCTGGGGACGTATAGACAGTCCACTCGAGTTCGCTTAGTCCACACGTCCCAGCCTGATCAGCTGCCGCCTCCTGCTGTTACAGACATGTACCCACTTCAGACTATTGGGGGAAGCAGAAACTATGCGGTACGTATCTTACTTATATTGGTAAATGCATGTCTCAATAATCAACCATAACATTTTGTTTTTCTATTACAGGCAGAGTTGATAGAAGACATTCGGAGCGACGTTGCTGCCTTTGCCCCACAGCCGCAACATGTACCTTGGTTCAAGTGTCTAGAGGATAAACTACGTCGTGTCTACTCTGTTCTTACTTGTGCCGGCGGTGCTGACGTTGCTCCACACGGTCCAGCCCCGCGCCCCACACGCCACTCGTCAGCAACTCAGGATGCACAGGTATCACCCTCCCATCACTCTGTTGGTCGACAGGACCCTCGGCCACGTCTTACACGAGCATATACCCCTCGCCCACAACCTACGTACGAGTCTGGTAGTTCGTCGCAGCAGCCAGATCCGTCTCAGCCACTGATGTACCAGCCGCCAGATGCATCTCAGCCTGGTAGTTCGACATGGCAGGCGCCACCTATTTACCAGCAGCCTATGTACCAACAGCCACCCATGTACCAGCGGCCACCTATGCACCATCTTGGGATGCCAACGTCTGGTTACGGGATACAGCCACCTCCACATATGATGTGGAACCCGTCTCCTGTGCCGATGACTCAGTTTCAGAGCCATCTCGGTACGTAGTTTTTAATACTCATACAAATTTACCTTATTCTGACGTAACTTCTACAGGTGGGGGTGGCTCCTCCTCACACATCAATCCGGAGGACGAGACATTGTACCATACTCCACCGCCGCCCGATACGCAGGAGACGCAGGAGGATGAGCCATTGCGAGGCCGAGGGATGCGTGACCACCGCACTCCAGCACACTTGTCACCTACCGGGCCTCGACCGCGGAGGCAGCCGCGCACTCATGCTCACAGAGATGACTGATACTACTATCTATGTATGAGACATATCCGTATTTCTATTTGTATGTGAGACATATTCATATTTATGTTCGTATGAGACATATAATCTATGTACGACACATATTATTATCTATGTACGAGACATATTATAATTGATACGAAACATTCCACATTGCATCGATAAATTAATTTAACATACAACACTACAGGTCCACGTTACAACTTCGCTAGTTCTAAACACTGCATAGAACAACTACTTGTAAATAATACATGGAACTCAACGATAACTAATTCTAATCAACGACTTCACTTCCCTCTGCCATGTGTTCGTGATGGAGGCATGAAGTCGTCATCACTATTTTCATCGGCGACAGCCTTCGATGCACCAACACTCTTCAACTTACGTCTAAAGTTGCCTCGTTTAGGAGGCATGAAATCATCATCACTATCATCTTGAACGGCTTTCTTGGATGATCCACCACTCTTCGCCTTTGATATAGCCCTCTTCACTGCATCAACGTGAAGTGTATTCTGTGGACGCCCATCAGGACAAGCGCCAAAAAGAATTTCCATCCAACCAAAATGAGGAATCTCTTTGTTCAGAAACTGTGCGTCGGCGGACCAGCGCTGGAAATTAACAATATCAGACGAAAATAAGTTAGTACGATAACACTACATTCTAACATAATATAACTTCGGTACTCAGTTACCTCCACGTGGAATGCATAGGCCTCCAGCGAAAAATGGATTATCGTTGACTTAGGTGTCATAGGCATGTCCCGAAGACCCGTCTCGATATCTTTTAGCTCATGCACTCTCTGCCACTTCCACCGCCACCCATCAATTTCATCTAAAATTTCTTCAGGGGTCATCTGCGGGATTTTGTATTTTTTGGCTATAGTTTCTCCCAGCTCACAAATGTTGCCCCTCTCACTAACTAGCTCCCTAATAGTACTACCTTCAGTCCATCTTGCGGCTTCATACAGAATACACCACGACCTATATGTGTCCAAACCAAGACCCGAACTACCAGTCATCGTTCCTATACGAATAAAAAAAACCGTGCACCACACGCCTCCATCACAAAATCTGATGGGGTATATATAGACTCACCCGGAGAAAAAGAGCGGGAGAAAAATGGCGGGAGAAGAAGGGCGGAGGAAAATGGCGGGAACAAAATGGCGGGAGGAAAAGGGCGGGAGGAAAATGGCGGGAGAAATATGGCGGGAGAAGAAGGGCGGGAGAAAAAAGACGGGAACAATTGACCGCGAAACAAATTTACTCGAGAAAACAAAAATATGAGCGGTGGCGGGAGTAGCGGTGGCGGGAACTATGAGCGGGAAAATAATGGCAACATTAGCGGTGGCGGGAAATATGAGCGGGAATATATGGGCCAACACTCGGGAAAAACAAAAAAAAATGTAAAATAGGACTTTCGGCACGGCCAGAGCCGAAACATGCTCGTCGGCCCCGCCGTTACGCGAAAGTCAGAAACGCATGCAGATTACCTGACTTTCGGCGTTGGTCATGCCGAAACTGTCTTGTTTCGGCTTGGCCCGTGCCAAAAGATGGTTTCGGCCCCGCCAATGCCGAAACATCCTGCTTTCGGCCCGGCCATTGCCGACGCCGCGCTATTTTCCAAATTTCTGGAAAACGCGCGCTACTTTCCGAATTAAAGTTTTAAAAAATATTATTTAAACAAAATTCTCCGCTAGCGTGCGTTCGTACTGGATGGGCCAAAAGCCATGCAAAACGCCCAGCAGGCCACGGCCTAGTGCAGCGTACTTGCGAATATTCCGGACGTGACTAATTGACTAGTGCTCAGGTTTACCTCAAAAAAAAAAAGACTAGTGCATGGACGTATCACGTAGCAGGAGTAGCGGGGGATTGTCTAACTGTCAGCTAGCTGATTTCGAATTCGTGCACAGACAGATTTTGTGGACGAATGAAACGCTGCCACGTCGTCCTGTCTCAGTTCCGCGCGCGTATGTGTATGCTCGTTCAATTCAAATCGTTTCGGTGCACGTCTCTCTCAGTTCTGTCCAGTTCACGCGGTCCAATTGGTTTGATTTTGAGTTGTAGCCCAACCCATACCCAAAAACAGAAGGAACTGAAACAAAACTGGGCCTCTTCAGCAGTGGGCCTTCTACCGTGTTGCTGCCGAGGGGCACAACTAGAAAAAAAGGACAAAAGGCAGGCGATCGTCTTCTTCCCCAAGAAAGAGGAGAAGCTCGATCAGATACTGCATCGCTCCCATCTTACCATAGAAACAAAAAGAAAGAGGAAACCAAATGCACATATCAGCTGGATTGTGAGATCCGGGGAGAGAAATCGACGCCAAATGGAAGAACCTGAAGACGGGAACAACAGATCTGACGGGGGAGATGTTAACTTAGACAGATACAAAACCTCTATTCTTCAGGTACTAATCCTTGCCACCACTTCAGTACGACCTGATATGATATTCATGGATCCTTTCATGCTTCAGTGCTATTTACCCCCTCCCTCAGCACAACTTCTGCACGATTAGCTCATCCCAGATAGTAGATTCAGTATGCACATGAAAAATCTGATGACAACATATGGTACAGAAAAAAAGGGAGACAGACTCAACTAGTAAAGACATATAGATGGAGTTCGCATAAAACCCATATATAGATGGAGATCAACTTCAGCTCTCGTGTTATAGAGAGTTCGAATGATAAAGATACAAACCAAAGAGCAGTGCATATTCTCTCTGCATTTTACTAGTAAGATTAGGGGATAGCATGACCTGGCGTTACATTGCAGCGACATGACATAGATACCAACACATAGCACTAAAAAACCACCCATGTTTTGATGTTCTACAGAACATCAAAAGTGACCATGAGGAAGTTGTTGTCGTTCTTGTGGAAGAGGATAAGCACATCCATCCCCTCTACCAAACCAGTCACAGTTGCAAATTTTGGCCATCCATTTTTGAAGCGAACTCTGCCATCTCTGGCCGTGTAGTACGAAGATAACCTGTGGCCGACACCGAACAGCTCTTTCATGAGAGCTGCATTTCCAGCCTACGGGATGTCGAGAACTGGTACAATCTCCTTGGGGATACACTGCATTAACAAAAAGAAACAACATTCAGATAAACCAGAAAAGGAACAACAAAAACAGATTGAAAACTGGGGGAGGAAAACCACCAATATGCTATTTGTAGAAGCTTAGACATTACCAATCCATTGTGCTTCAAATCTGTGACTGTTAACTTGTGGACAAAAACAGCTCCCAGCCCAATACCGCGTCTGTCGACGCACGTATTCATCCTTGCTGTCTGACCAGCTGTCAGTTTCAGCCCCCTTGAGAACACAACAGCAGTTGCGGTGTCCTCGAAAACATGAGCTTCTGCACAATTTTGAGAGAAAAAAGGTCCAGGCCAAAAATGCAAGCAGCAATGAGATCGACAAACAAAACAAAAGGGTTAAAGATGTATAACTGAATATATATCTTATTTCTTAGAGGGTGCGGACCCATGATCAGATATGAAAACATAAACACACACAAACGAAAATCGAAATGACAGTAGAGAGTACCTAAAACCTACAGGGTTCTCTCACACATCACAAATATAAAATAATAAGGACTAAGAGAGATATACTATAAATAGAGAGATAGATAGATGCACAAATAAGAAGGAAAATGAGAGAAAGAGAGATTCAGAGACACATAGAGAGAGATACCTTAAACTAGAGAGAAACCTGAAAATCTGAGAGAGAGAGAGAGAGAGAGAGAGAGAGAGAGAGAGAGAGAGAGAGAGGGAGAGAGAGAGATGCGATTCAACCTCAGATACAGATAGATGCCTGGATCTAGAGAGAGAGAGAGATTCAACTAACAGATATGCGAAAAGAGAGAGAGTATGAATCAAATACAGAGATTCAGAGAGAAAGATAGAGAGAGATTCAGAGATGAATCTGAAGAGAGAGAAATACAAGAATATCAAGAGAGAGAGAAGCCTGAATATAAAGAGAGAGAAGCATGAGAGAGAGAGAGAGTCTTTGAAACAGAGAAGTAGAAATTGAGACAGAGAGATAGAGGTGCCAAATTAATAGAAATAGAGAGAGACTATATATATATAGATAGATAGATAGATAGATAGAGAAGCCTGAAACTCCAAGAAACAGAGAGAGAGAGAGGCCTGAACCTCCAAGAAACACAGAGAGAGAATGAGATGTAGAGAGAGAAAGAGACCTGAAACAGAAAGAGAGAGAAGCATGAATCTCCAAGAGAGAGAGAGAGAGATAGAAGCCTGCAGCTACAGAAAGAGAGATAGAGGAGAGAGAAGACTGAAAGAGAGAGAGAGGAGAGAAAGGCAGTGATTGAGGAAAAGAGAGAGCATATTTCATAAATTGTTCTTAAAAATTGTATTTTTACAACAGGAGGATGAATCTGCGTGCAGAAATCAGAAAGATACACAGGGACACAACTTCGATGATATCTTCTTCCAGGTATGGAATGAACAAATTTTGGGATATACCACATGTGTGACAATTTTTTTAAAAGAACATTGGCTCATTGTTGATGATCCAAAAAATATGTTGCAGCAACAGGATTTTACATTCACAGGGCTGCTGCAGGGGAGTTTTGACACATTATACACATCACGGCAATGCGAGCCTTCAATGAAGGTTGGTTATTTTCAACAACAAAAATTACAGATAAAACAAACCCCTACACTTGCAACAAACTACATATGGCAACAAACTACCAGAAGAATTAAAGAAACAAATACTAACCTAAAATACCATTGTTTGATGCAGGTTGGTGAATCAAGCGGGGCTCAAAGGTCTTCTGGCTCAATATGGCAGAATTGTGCAGCAACATGTGACAACCAAAATGTGTCAGCACAGGTATTATGTTATGGCAGATAAATATTTGCACAATGCGGGCGCATATAGATAGACACCCGAAACAAGCGACCTAAAATGAATGATTCAATATATTGTGCAGGAAAATGTGAACTTAACTGCTACTGGGAGTTGCAGTGCTCCGCCTTTTTCATCTTCTCAAGTTTCAGGAACTGCTATCCCTGTGAAAGATAATGATGACTCGAGTGAGTTTTTTTATGACAATGATCCATGGGCGAACAGCTTGTTTAAAGACATAGAACATGATGAGGTATGTTACTGTTATTTCTTCAAAACAAAATAGAATCAAAACCTAGAAGAGAAAATGGAAAATAAAATATGATACATTGCCTAATTACAGGTGTGCGATAGGCAAGAAACTGTTCGGGATGAACAAGTAAGGCAACAACACTTGATGAATGGCAAGCAGACTGACAACAACTCAACACAAACTGGCCACCTCCAAACAAATAATGAAGAAGAAGAAAGAGACATCTGTGACGAAGATGTTGACAATTTCCTGGAAAATGAAGAATCAAATTCACAGGGGAAGAATGATTACTCAATCGACCAACGAATGATACCAGAAGTAGGGATGCAATTTAAAACACGAGATGAAGCTCAGAACTTTTTCAACATGTATGCGTTTGCAGCTGGTTTCTCGGTTACCATAGTGTCAGGTTACAGGACAACAAGCAAGAAGAGACAAGGAGAGGTTATAAGGGCCACGTTGAAATGTAACAAGTATGGCAGAAACACTCCACTAGAAGAAGAGCAGAAGGCAACTCAAAGGCAGAGTACTGTTATAGACAGGACAGGTTGCAAAGTGGAGATGGTCATAAGTGAACGGAGTGGTGCTTGGCGTATCACAAACCTGATGCTTGACCACAACCACGCTTTAAGCCCCCAGAGCAAATTCTTCAGGTCCCACATCTACATGACAAATGAGGAAAAAGCAATGATAAGATCGCTGAGACAAGCAAACATAACAACAAGCAAGATTGTATCGGTGCTGTCATTCCTACGAGGTGGCCATGAAAACACGCCTTATAACAAGAAAAAAGTGAGCAATTTTGCCACAAGCATCAACAGAGAGCTCAAAAACACTGACATGATGCAAGTTGTCCAGTTTTTCAAGAAAAAACACGCTGAGGACTCAGGGTTCTATTACTCATTTCAGGTGGATAAGAACAATAAGGTGAAAAGTGTGTTTTGGGCAGATGCAAATTCAAGAAGTTACTATGAATCCTGTGGTGATTGCATCAGCTTTGACACAACTTTCCTCACAAACAAGTATAACCTCCCATTTGCACCCATTGTTGGTGTTTCTCCCCATGGGAACACCTACATTTTTGGTTGTGCTCTGATTGTGAATGAGACAGCTAAAACATTCAAATGGGTTTTTAGAGAATTCATATGGGCTATGGGAGGTAAACACCCACAAACAATCATTACCGATCAGGACAGAGCTATGCTCATTGCAATAGCCGAAGTGTTCCCAAACACAGTGCACAGGAGTTGCTTGTTTCATGTGAAGAGCACAGTGGAGGGCAAGCTATGTCCAACTTTCAGAGCTAATGAAGGCCTATATGAAGAGTTTCAGGACATAGTGGATAACTCACTGACAGAGGAAGAGTTTGAGACCTCATGGCAGAAAATGATTTTAGACTACCAAGTGGGACACCTTGATTATTTCAAGACCTTGTGGACAAGCAGGAAGAGGTTTGTGCCAGTCTACTTCAAGCAGCATTTCTTCCCCTTCTTGCAAACAACAGCAAGAAGCGAGGGGACAAACGCACTTTTCAAGAGAGGGGTTGGTGCGCAGTATAGCATGACAAGTTTCTTGCGTGAATATCAGAGAATAATGGACTCGATTCATTCAAAAGAAAGGAGTGCGACCACAATGCAATACACAAGAAAGTCCCACTGAGCAATTTAAGACTAAATACTACATAGAGATACAAGCGCATGATCTATATAACATTTCTATATTCAGAAAATTCCAGAAAGTTCTAGTTGATGTCACAAGGCTGAGACTGAAAGAAGAGATTCCAGGACAACTGTACCTGCTGTTCCAAGCCCAGAATTATCCCATCAAAGAACACAGATCCAGAACATATGTGGTCCGCGTTGACTTGGAAAAGGAAGAGTACAACTGCATATGCTGCAAGTTTGAGAAGGATGGGTTAGTGTGTTCGCACATACTGAAGATCATGCTTCACCTGGACATCCCACAGATACCAGACAAGTATATCATTGACAAATGGCGCAAAACACATAAGAGGATCCATCCATTACCTGTGCCTGACAAGCTGGCTGACAATGATACGCTCAGATACAATCTGCTTGCACGCAGGATGGTGAAGACAGCTTCAAAAGGGGCCACACACAAAAGAAAATACGACTACTTGCTTACAGAAATGGACAGAGTTGATGATGAGCTTGAGAAGATTGAAAAAGAACTTCAAGAAGAAATGAAGAAGGAGGCTCTGGAAACAAGGACCATATCAAATTTTGCAAACGCGCCGGACGGGGATAATGCAAGCTCCACGATAGAACTTTTGGACCCAGATGAATCAAACACAAAAGGAAGGCCGAGAATGATGACCATACAAGAAGCTATAAAAGCGAACAAGTTCTACAAATGCAGCCATTGTGGAGAATATGGGCACACAATAAGGAAATGTCCTAACAGGGATAAGGAGTATAACTTACCAAAACCCAAAAGGAAGCGGACTAAAGAGACTGCTAATTCAAGTACGTACTATTGTTCTCTGACTTTTGTAGGAAAAAGGATGGTAAAATGTAAAGAGAAGATTTAGGGAGAAAATAAGAAAAATTTCTCTTAAAAATACTAAACGAAATGTTATTCTTTGACTTTTGTAGGAACACAGAACAATGCCAGCACCTCAGCGCAGCCCCAGCAGAAAAAAGCAGTGGCAAGAAAAAGAGCACCGTCCAAGAAGACAACTCAAGAAGGCACCGAAAACAAGCGCCAGAGCACGCGTGAACAAAGTGGAACTTTCATGCAAACTCCGGTGGATGTGGTGCAAGAACAAGGTGCTGCTGGCAAACCCACAGCTGACAAATCAAGACCGAAGAATAAAAGATCATCCACGAAAACAAATCAAGAATGCACCATCGTGCAGCCAGGCGCTAGCGTTGACAACTAAAACCGAGCGAAGCTCCGGAGGACAAAACAAAAACTTCTGCTGCCAGAGAATCAGTCATTCTTGAAAAAATTTGGAACTGCATAATGCATATTAACCAAAAAGAAATTAGCTGTGAAACACTATGAGCATATGTATTATGATTGCTTATTATAACTGTGACTAGTGTGTTTTCATTACTATGAATGAGTAACAAGACTTCTTGTATACACTATGGTGGTGTGGTGCACGGACTGAAAAATTATGACGATAAAAGGTATGCTTCTGGGCACACATTAACGCGCATTAAACGAAACAAACATACACTAGGATGTTTATGGAATTGAAAGTACATAAAATGACAAAAGGCCATGGACGCTTTGTACTACACTGGTTAGTTCCCACACTCGAGAAGTTGCAAAAGTCGCTACACATTGAACTATAGAAACTAAGGCCCAAAAATGGCCACAAAGAACAAACGTTCTGCATGCCCAAACGCTGCGACTCATCGTTGGCTCCAACAAAAACAAAATGGATCTCATCCATACTGCCTTTTGCTACACTGGTTATTTCCCACACTCGGGAAAGTTGCAAAACATGCAAAACAGACGCTACACATTGAACTATAGAAACTAAAGACCAAAATGGCCACAAGGAACAAACGTTCTGCACGCCCCTTAAGCTGCGACTCATCAGCGACTCCAACAAAAGCAACAAGATCTCATCCTTACTGCATTTTTGCCGTCTGGTTAATGCTCCGGAACATATCAACCCTGATGCACAACAAAAAGAAAAAGAAATAAGAGAAAAGAATATTTTAAAAACAGAACCAACGAACAAAAAAGAACAAAGGTGGTCATCAAGACAAAAAAAGACAAAGCTGACACTGAACAAATAAAAAGATAGAGAACTCATACCTCTGAATAGTATTCAGTCACCAAGCTCAGGTCAACCTCATTCTGGCTGAAGAAGTAAAGCCTGTTTGCATACAGGATTCTCAGATTGAGAACATCGTGATAAGAAAAAACTGTGCGCATGTCAGTCAAAGGCTCCCAATCCTCCATGAATTTCATAACAAACACTCCACAATCTTTCCTGTGATCAAAAACAAAAATGTCACAAAAGGAGTTATTCACCTAACACATATGACTGGGAAAAAAAGATAAAGGACTAAAAAGGATGGATTAACTTACGTTGTTTGTTGCTTTGGTACATCTGGATACAATGCATGAAAATCACCAAAGTTGTGATTTCGGCTTACGATGATTTCCCACAAATGAACAAAATTGTCTATCTGTAATAAAAAACAGAGATACATGGGGTCTATTAAAAAAAATCAGACTACATACAAAAATGAACGAAAAAAACTTGAATGAAAGACTAGACTAACCAGACGATCCTTCACCCTTAAGTGGAAAGGAGAATCCTTATCATAATACGAGTCAAGAAACACAAAGACCTTGTGCTCAAAATCAACGGTAAAAGAGATCCAGTGGCCAGAATCAACAATAGGAAAGAATAACTGCGTAAGAGAACAAAATTTAATTGCAGAAGGGCCTTTGCTAAAAACTAACAACAATAAAAATGATAGATTCCAGAGAGAATGTACCTTGTTATTTTTGTGACCAAGGTTCCTACCCTTGCTTGCTTTAGCTGCACCTTCAAATGATGCTCTAACAGTTGACTCTTGTTGCTCCCCAGAATACTTGAGAATGGCTTCCTGCATGAACAAAAAAAAGAATGACTATGAGAACAACCCGATGCTTGACTAACTTGAAAAAACAAGAAGAGATGAAGAACGGTGAAAAGCAAGTAAACTAACCCCAATGTGGGGAAGAAATAATGCCTCCCAGAGGACGCAGGATGTCTTTCTTCAAAAAGCATGCGGCAGAAACATGGTATTATGAAGTTGTCAACTTCGCCATTGGGCATCAACGACTGACCGAGTGACTTGTAGCTACAGTGAACCTTCTGGTATGACAGACCAGGTGTCCTGCAAAAACAAATGACCACAAACTCAGCAAAAAGTGAATCACATCACCAAAAAACAAACAAAAAAATGGCTAAGACCAAAGATACAAAAGGGATAAATGACAACATGCATGAGCACCTACAAACATAAAAAAGGTAAGGGGAATGATGACAATCTAAAAATAAGAACTTACTTCTTGTGTGAACTGTGAGCTAACTCAATGATAGATGAATAATCAATAATCTGCTCTTCAGAGACAGGATATCTGCTATTGTGCTGTAATGGAGGAGACTGTTTGGACACAAGCCAGTTCACAAACCCATACTTCCGCCTCACAGGAGCTACAATCTGGGCATTGTTGTTGTTTCCTTGAGCTTCTTCCTTCTGGACATTGTCTTGCTTAACATGCATTACACCCCCCGCCTGCTGATTAGACACATCATGTTGTTGTATGTCCTATCGGTTTCCTTTGACAACTCAACGCATCTCCTCCTGAAATCGCTAGACCCCACAATTTGCACTCCCTCACGATTCCCATCCTACAAAACCCCACAAACACAGTGAACATACAAACGAATCCAAAGAATAAAGAAAAGAACAAAAGCAATTGAGCTAAAAAATGATTATGTGTACAACAACAAAAAAATCAGAGGAAGCAAAAGAAAAGGATAGGTATTTACCATTGGCGGATTTGGGGCATATCATCAATTTTGATAGGGTCTTTCAATGAACCATTCTTTTGGAGCAACCTACGTACCCTGATGTTGCCTGTTTGCATCTGAAAAACAAAATTCACAAACAACAAACATGGATGTCAGACAACAAAGACAGCGCGAAAAAAGCATTCATATTGATGCCAGAATAAAACACACACAGAGAATAGCCGAGAAAAGATAGATACCAACCTTTTTGCTTCCAGACTCAGGCGGATCACAAGACAGATCAAACAGACCGTTGTTCAGTTCAACAATCCCTTTGTTGCGCTCAGATATCCCCAGCCCATTCACTTCAACTGTTGTGCATAGCTTCCGACTCAAATGATTTAGTTCATCTTCTCCAGCCAAAACTTGACACCTCCTGGCCTTCACCTTTTTTATCGGATTCAGTGCAGGGGCTGATTTATGGCAAAAGGGGAATGAAAATTAAATATAACACAAGACAAACAGAAACCTATTCAGGAGATAAGAGAAAAAGGACAATTGACTGTCATAAGACTATTACCCTCAACAACTTTAGTTATCATGCAATCCGGGGTTGCTGAAAAACACACAAAAAGGACAAAAAAAACCACGGTGAGACTAGTCAACAAAAGGGTCAAAAAAAGGATTTAAACAACAAAGGGTCTGATATATGAAAGAGACCGTATGCAATATCTTTCGCAGCGTCAACAGGTGGAGGAGTAGTCTTCTGCAGTACTTTGTCACTTTCACCTGGGTTGTAAGTAATGTTTCCATCTGAACGCTGCTTTCACATCAACACAAAAAAAGAAAAATAATGTAAGGAAATAATCTCAAAAGGAACCAATATGGAGAAAACGAAACAACAAAGGGAAACAGATAAAAGCTGAGATGTACATTGGTAGGTAGCTGCTTCTGAAAATTGACACCATTATTCGCATCGACTCGTGGTGACTTTGAATGAACTTTAGTGTGTGGGACACTTGTTTTGGAAAGAAACTCCAGCACACTGGAGACTAACACATCCAACTTTGGTTTCTTAGAAGAGGGGTTGTTTAAAACAAACTTATCGGTAATGCTAACAATGCCATCAATGACCTGCGAAAAAAAAAAACATAGAACTGATCAGCACCAAAAGAAAGATCGAACCACGGCAACAATAAACAAAGAGATAAAAATCGAAACTAAAAAGAGACAAAAATGACATACGCCAGCAGGGATTGAGTCCATAAACTTAGTATGCGCACTGATCTTGAAGTCATTAGACAAAGGAGATAAACTGAGATGGATGCCGGTTTTCATCCTAGCACCAGGCAGTCCAGAATCCTGCACAACACACCCAAAAAAAGCCTATCCATCAGAGGAGAAATCTACAGAGAGGATAGCTTATACATTTTCGACAAAAGAACTAACAATCAAAGCAACCAAAAAAAAGAGCAAATAATTACTTGAGGGCAGTAGCCAGACAACCCTTCTTTTAATCGCTTCTTTCCAAATTGGTGAAAACCTTTACAATCAAGTTCGGAGTACACCTTTATCATGTAGCCCCTCCACACAAGAACCCTTGGAATGGTCTGGTCCACATTCTGAATGCCAAAGTCCAAAAAGTCTAGGTATCGCACCTGATTTTTAGTTCAAGAAAAAGTGCCGGAAGTCAGAGAGAAAAAAGATACACATAAAAACATAACAAACAACACAATAGTAGAATAAAAATATAAAACGAGACTCACTGCAAGTGCGTAATTACAGCAGATGGTACCTTCATCCTCCTTCCTCTAGCTTTGCCATAAGAACTAAACTGACACAAACTATACAAGCAATGCTCATACACAAGTTTACTGAAATCATATTGCTTAGCCGCTGCAGGATCCTTAAGAACTGCGAGATGGTTGGTGTTCACAGACTCATTCAAGCAGGGACAGAGGAAACAAGATAACGCCACAGTCATGAAACAGACAAACACATCAAGTTCACTTAAAGGATCAACCCCTTTGAGCTTGTTCCCGAAAAAAGTTATGTGAGGCATATCAGGCAACTGAAAATGAGATAGAATAAAATCCTTTCCATCACCGCTATTGATTGGGATATGCGCCCCCCCCCCCCATCGGCAAACCCAGAACAACATGAAAGGTATCCTTTGATAAAGAAATGACTTATCACACACTGTGATGAGAGAGCATGTTGGGTCAATGCAATCAGCCACCCATCTAGCAAAAACTGAAGGAACATAGCAACAATCAAATAGAAGTAGACACCGAAACCCAAACTTCTCAATAATAACTCTCTGGTCATTAGTCAATTTCTTTAGGACTTGCATAAAGTACTTGGGCCCGTATCTGGTGAAAGCAGTAGTGTCTACACCATCTGATTTACTCTTCTTAACCTACAAAATAATAGAAATATATATTTCACAACAATGAGAGATAGAAGAACAAAAAGGAATGCAGCATAGGAGAATGGAAAAAAAGGAGAAATAAAACTAACCTCAACAGTTCCTACCATATCTTGGCAAATATCACTAAAATTCCTCTTCAAACTTCTCACAGCCTACAAAAACAAGATGAGTAATCAAGACACACACAAGCAACATAAAAAAAGAAAATGAAACACATAACAAAAGAGTAAAATCATGATGAAATTAGTATATGGGCAAAAAATAACCTGTTTCCTGAAGAGGCCAAACAGTGCATCTTCTAAGACCTTATTCCTACCACTTATATCATATTCTCTCACCTAAAAAATGAGGAAAAAATACAACACAATTTGACAAAAGCTAGCTAGTGTATGAGACCATCAGGCCCGTAGAGTAAAAAATACTAAAGCAAACAACACTAACATCACAATCGCTGGAGAAACTGTGCCCATCAGTATGACCAAGGACGATATGGTCATCACCAAAATCAGCAGATACAGAGTGCCCCCTGCATAAGAAGTCACCAACAACAATTTAGGTAAACTGATGTTCACACACATACATGTGTTGGAAAATGAATGCAAACACCTTTGTACAAATAAAAGGAGACAAAATCATGTACTGCACATCTGAAACCGTACACAAAAAATGCCTCACCATCCAGTTCTGTATGCCAATCAAAACACTAGCATACACATAAAATGATTCACCATCCAGTATGCCAGTCCAAAAACACTGGCATACACACAAAAAACCCTACAAACACCAACCCAATCCTAAACAAAAAATTTGACACTGAACTTGGTGCCCCAGGGAAATTATGCTAAGAACAGACAAACCCAACACACAAACGAGAAAATCAAAAACCCCTTACTACAACACACCAAAACACTTCCGCTGCAACACTCCGTTGTTCAATCGGCTGCTACAGCAGCCGCCGCTGGCCCTCCATGCATAGCCTCCGCGCGACCTCTAGCCAGTGCCACCGCGTGCTGCGAGTCTGCCTCCTCTGTTCAATCAGAACAAGGGGACTTCGCAAAAGTGGGCAGAACAACACCAGCACAAACACACCACACCTCAACAACGACCCCAACATACGAATGAACAACTAGACACTCAAATTCGTCCCCAACAGCAACACCGAAACGCTCCTCGACGCGAAAATGGCAGATCTCTCGACACCAGCTAGGAGGGGCTGCGCGGTTCATGGCTATCGAGGAGATCTAAAGACATCCTTGGCCTACGCCGTCTTTACAAAGCGACAAATCGAACAAAATCCCTCAGCCTCAAGCTAAACAAATTACAGAGAGGACAGAGCGGAGCTCGATCGCGGCCGCAGCAGAAGTATTGCGCTGGGTCAGAACAAGCGCGCCGCCGGCGACACGAAATCTACACACCTCTCGGACGCCGAAATCAGGACCCCACGGCGGCCCAAAAATGAGACAAACAAGACGACGCAGGGAGTATGTGATCTAGGCTAGGGGCCTACCTCGTACACCGACGACTTCGCCGCCGCTCGCCATCCCTTCTTCCGATTGACGCCATGGCGAGACGACGAAGTAGGGGCTCCCCTGTTTCGCCTCTCCCTCGTCTCTCTCCTCTGACGACGCGATTGAGACAAAGCGGTGCCGACCGACGATAATAGAAAATTCAAATTAACCCCACCCACCCCCCTCTCTCTATTCGGCCGGCCGACGAAGGAAACTAAACCCGCCCCGACGGGCTTCAACCAGCCCGTGAGCCCACAGTGGAAAAAAAAGGGCACGAAGCCAGCACGAATCACACAGAACAAAATCAACGGACAGAAAACTGACTGACGTCGAAAATTAAATCAGCTAGATGGGAATTAGCAAAATTCATACAAAATTACCTATGAGCTCTTACTACACACATTTTTCTGTGTAATGGTGAATGTATATCCCAGCAAGAAAAAATATAGAAAAGAAATACGTATATATAAGTACATGCACGCTGGTTTACAAAAGGCTTTCTATGTAATGGTGACCTTTTCTGAAAATTTTGAAATGACATTTGTAAGTTTAAAAAATATTCAGAACAAAAAATCCACGTATAGGTACTGTGGAACTATGTGCTGTTCACCATACTCAGATCCACACATTTGTAAATTTTTGCTCTAACGAAAATATAACACATTTCTTATTCTTTTTTCTCCACATTAGTAGACTTTATCATTATCTGCATCTAGATATTTCCCCCCTTTTTGAAAATTTCGAATAATAGTTTCGAGTTTTTCAAAATAACAAGTCTCCTAAGGTCGAGAGTCATTTGTCCGCTCTCAAACGTACAAAAACCACAAATGGAGCCTGAGCGGTATGGCTGCATTTTCTTGAACATTTAGTTATCGACATTTGTAAGTTTCAAAATCTCAAGAACAAAAATGCTATGTGTATGATGTTGAACTCTACCAGCGTGCAAAATATTAATTCAATTTTTTATATTCTTGCCTGCAAAAATCCGACAAATCTTACAATTTCTCAAATTTCGAAAATGTGCACTGTTCAACCCACCCAAAATCCACACATTTGTCATTTTCTATCAAAATAAAATACAAATATATCGGATGTGTTTTTTGCACACTATTAGAGTTATCTACAATAGGATTTATTTCATGGTTTTTTTTAACTTTCAAATGAATTTTCATTTTTTTTTCTTTCAGAAAATAGGCCCTTGGAGCTCGGGAGCCATTTTTCGTTCCAGAATGTACAGAAACCACAAATGTATCCCGAGCTCCATGGTTGTCTTCTTTTTTTAATTTTGGGAATAAACATTTTGAAGTTTCAAACAGTTCAGAACAAAAATCCTATGATTCAATAAGGTGGAACTTTACCAACGGTCAAAAACTCAATTCAAAGTTATTTTATATTCTAGCCTACACAAAAAAGTAAGGTGGAACTTTACCATGGTTATCTGATGATTTTCAAATTTTGAAAATTTGCCCCACTCAACCCACCCAAATCCACACATTTTTCATTTTGCTCAAACTAAAATACAACGAATTAACAATTTTTGAACACTATTATATTTCATCATTATCTACATTTAGGATTTTTTTCATTTTATTAAACTTTCAATTCACATTTTCAATTTTTAGTTGTCGTGGACTTAAATATTCCTTGGCAGGCCTGTGGGCTTAAATGTCTGCATCTGAGCTTGTGGGCTTATAGAAAGAATTTAGCAATCGTGGGCCGCTCATCCACTTCACTTCAGATCGTGGCTGCCTGCTTCTTCACACCCGCATCAGGATTCAGGACTGAGGAGAGCAAGACTGTGAGATGAGGAAAGAGGAGGGCGAGATGACGGCGGGCCTCCGCCGCCGCCCCGATTCGCCGGCCCGCTGGAAGACGACGACCTGCTGGACGAGATCCTCCTCCGCCTATCCCCGCTGCCGTCCTCCCTCCCACGCGCCTCCCTCGTCTCCGACCGCTGGCGCCGCGTGGTCTCCGATCCCAAATTCCTCCGTCGCTTCAGCCTCCGCCACCGCCGCAACCCTCCACTCGTGGGTTTCTTCGACATGGGTTCCCACGAAATCCGCTTCGTACCTACCCTGGAGGCCCCCGATCGTGTCCCGCCCGGGCGCTTCTCCTTGCAGCTCGGCGACGACCGCTTCTGGCTCGCCAACAGCCGCCATGGCCTCGTACTCGTCTTCGTCGAGGAGCTGAAGAAGGTCGTGGTGTGGGATCCCGTCACCGCCGGCCAGCACCACATTGCCCTTCCCCGTTATTTGAGGGCCGCCCCGGGATCCACGGGGCCGTGCTTCGCGCTGCCGGTGAGGCCCAACACTTCCAGGTGGTCTTGATTGAGGCACACGACGACTACCCACAACATAGAAGAGCGCTCGCCTGCATATACTCGTCGGAGACCGGCGTATGGGGTGATATCATCTCAGCACCGCTTCCGCCCAGGGCTCCTACCAGTGACTGTCCTGTATTTGTTTATCCGGACAAGCGGGCTGTGCTGGTCGAGAATTCCCTTCACTGGATGCTTGCTGGGGATTTGGTTGGAATTCTCGAGTTTGATTTAGAGAGGAAGAGCATAGCTGTGATACAACCGCCAGTAGATGTGTTTACCAAGGATAAATTTGAATTCTTGGTTGTGCGAGCACAGAGTGGTGGGCTTGGTTTCCTATTTGTCTCAAAACCAGACTGCAGTGCCCAATTATGGAAGAGGATTATTGTGATGGTGTTTCTTCCTGGGTGCTGGAAAGAACCATTGAACTGGGCAAGCTAATTCCCGTGCGTTCAGAATTCCTGCACGTAGTAGGGTTTGCCGAGGAAAATAATGTGGTGGTCCTGTGGATAGCTCTCGACATCTTCATGCTCCATCTCGATTCATTGAAGGTCAAGAAACTTCCATATCCTGACTTGATTGGTTACTATCATCCATTTGAAAGTGTCTATGCTGCAGGTAATAGCATGCCTTTACACATCTCAAATTTCAATACATTAGGATGCCTTTACACTGCGGTATAGAAACCAAGTTAATTTTGATAATTGGTTGATGGAATGTTGGCCACTTCCTTTTATCTTGAGCTGACAACTTCAAGTTGTTTCTCATCACTTGTTTCGTCTGTTGCTTGATGATTTCTTCAGCATACATCGATGTTCTTCTGGTCTGACACTTGTGTGGTGGGGTTTTGTGTAGTGCATATCTGTACATTGTTTTTTCTTAAGCTTAGATACAACACATTTGGAAGTTGTCTACATGATAAGCTAGCTTGAACCAACTAATAATCTTAAATTAATAATAATAATAAATTGGTTTAAGAACTTATGAACAATTGTTCATTTTATCAATTGTAGGAACACCCTAAAGAATATGGATTTCATTTTCTTTGAACATAGCATGTGACAAGTCCATTTGTGTCGGGGGAAGTTATTATATGGATTTCGTTTCCATCTTTTTGGGATTTTCTATTTGGTTTCTCTCTGGGATGTCATTTTGCCTTGTGTTTAGGGTTTGGAGCCTAATCTCCCTTTTCTGGTTTATTGATAGCTGATACTGATTACAATGTAAGTCTCTCATTATATGGTGAGTTAGGAAATAGGAAAGTTTTATCAATATCATAAGGATAGGGCAAGCACTACAATCTTTGGAAACAAGCTATTATACTTGATATGGAAATCAGGGGGATCAAGCCTTGAGCTCCATCCCCTTATCCTTGCAGCAGCATCCATATACTCTGTCCCACATGACATTGTTTGTTCGACTTCTTGTGCTTGTAGAAACATGCATTGGTGGTCGACATGACGGAGCTTGAGCTTTTTCTCAGTACGCCTACTTGTTGAGCAGGTAAGCTTATCTTCTGCATGTTTTCTGAGGTATCTGAACTGCTGTTTTAAAAATGTTTTTCTTTCCTTTTTACTACCATTTCTCAAGCACCCAATTGCAACAGAGGACTGTAAGCTTTTCTATGCAACCCTTTGCCAGTCTTTTGCCCACCTCCTGTAATGCTACCTTGAATGGAAGGCTTCCTTTCGTGGTGAAAGTATTGCTTGATGATCTGAGGATAAAAAGAATGACAGTCATTTTGGACCAATGGGGTATCAGTTAATTAATGATGCACAATCCCTTGCTTGAGTCATGTAGTGCGTGAGTTTTATCAAATTTGTTTTGTTAGTAACTAGCTGGCTCGTAAGTTTTTGAAAGTTATGCATGTGAGCTATAAACCAGATGTTTGTGCCTTCATACTCTATGAGCCTCTCATGTGCCCCTGTATGTACGTGTCTACTCAGACCAGATGTTGCCAAGGTTGCTAGTATTAGAAGTTGAAGGTTTGTGCCACTATACTAAAAATTACCTATTGTTGTTACCTGTTTCAAATGTTGTGTATTGTCTAAAATTGCTGAGATGATCCAACTTGGAGCTTTTGACACAATTTCCCACAATGCTGAATTTAATGTTTACTGCTTGGCTCATTCAAAATTTATGAGAATACGTTTTTCCTGAATGAATAGTAGCAGAAATTTGTCTAACCATGAGATTGCTTTGCTCCTGCAGGTATCTAGAGTCGCATTCCGGTGACTGAGATGCGGTAATCAGTGGTCTGGTGTAGGTTCTTCCATTTGTAATGCTCTGACTTGGACCCTCTCTGTAGCAGTCCGGTCTGCTGTGGAATGAACTTGTTGGAAATAATAATATCTTAATTTGCACACTCCCTTGAGTCCCGTCTATTATCTAATTTATGTAGATATTGCTCAACAGGCATAAAAGTTGAAGGCACATTGGCCTTCTTCGATTAATTAGCACACTACATTGTGTTTCATTAGTTTGCTTTATAATTTTCAGACGTGATGGGGCGAGCTCACATGTCAATTAATTGATCTTGCATTCTTGCTTGTGTCAGAAGTGAGTAATTGACATCAATGTGGTCCAAATCACGTGGACGCAGAAACATCAAGTAATCAGCACTCAAGAGGTGGTTGAACATTTTCAGATATTGAAACCCATTCACAAGGAAAGAGTTTTCTCTGGGATCAGATTCACAAAACAATAAGTATGATTTGTTTTTAGCTATATATATCAGCTTTTATCAGATTCTATTCCGTTTCATTTATCAGATTATATGCTGCAACCTTATTTTGGAATTCAGATTGCTAGTTGAATCCTGTTTTCTGCAATTTAACTTTGATGTCATCTCTTTGCTAGGATTGCACACAATTATCTTGTGCGTTATGTTCCTGTTTCCATGGTAAAACATCAATGTTTTTTAAATCTAAACTGGAAGTTGAAAAGCATGCATGCTGGTAATCTGATAATTGCTATAACCAGACCTATTTATTTTCTTTGTTTCAGATTGAGTAGTAGGCTGAATTGTACAATCTATTGCAACAAATTCGATCTTAATATATTATATTGCCAGTTTCAACAAGAACAAACTGTTATTTCTGAGTTAAGCACGAGATAATATATGATGTCTATGTGCATCTACTGTCTGATTTATCTGGTGTACTACAGATGCTTGCCCCTACAGGCTTATGGAGTAGTGGATCCTCAATGGATTTGAATGCACAAACATTGCATGGGAAAGATGCTGATACTTATATCAATTTTGCATGAAGAGTTGGGAAGAAGCTCCTGTATGTTGAATTGCACCTGCCTTGGGCCTGCTGCTAGTTTGCTTCAAGATTCCGTAGCAATGCCCTCGACATGTTTTTTTTCTTTGATTAAGGTGTGGTGAAGGTTTCAGTAAGTTGGCTAACACTTGAATTCCAATTCTTTTATTAGTTATCTTAAGAGATAAATTTTCTCACCTTTTTTCCTTGCCAAAAAGACAAAATAAAAATTGTTTGTTGTGAATAACAGCCGGGATGAGATTCACAAATTTCAACAGAAACAAAATAACCCGTTTTATTGATTTCTTCTACAATCACAGCCGTTGAACATCATATGAAAGATCTCTTAAAGTATAAGTTCTGGAAAATGTCAGCATCAGTTCAGGCTCTGCATCTCGTTGCAGTTTTGCACACAGGCTGCAGTGTCAAATACTGTATTTCATATGGAAAACTTGATCAAAATGACATGACTAGATTCATTTTTGATACTTGTTTCATCACTAATGACATTTTGTAATATTTACTAGCATATTGCCACTAAGGTTCTGTTTTGATCGTGGCCGGCTGTTACTGTAGCAAAATTTTGGCGTTGACCGGTGGCATAGGCTTGTGTTTTGATTTAAGCCCAATTATTGGAGCCACACCAAAAAAAAATTGTCGCGCTGGCGAAACAGGGGCAGACGAATCATTTACCAAATTATTGGTGTGCCCCTGATTTGGCAGGGGGCGTGGGCATAAAGCAAACAGCCCCTAGAGTACTCGTGAAAGTATTGCATGGTGTTGTGCAGTGTATAAAAACAATCAATTGATAAGATGGTGCACGATCCCTTGCTTGAGGCTTGTATCGCATGAGTTTGATGAAATTTGATTTGTTAGTGATCTACGTAGCTCGTACGTTTCTTAAGAGTATGCGTGTGAGCTAGAAACCAGATGTTTCTGCTTTCCTGCTCCATGAGCCCTCGTGCGCACTGTTCTTATAGCCTTTAGTCAGACCTGATGTAGCCCAAAACTAATAAAAGTAGAAGTTGAAAGAGTGCCACTACACTACAAATAACCCATTTTTGTTCTCTGTTTCAAATGTCTGTTTTGTCTAATAATGCTGATATGATTCAACTTTGGAGCTTTTAACACAATTTCCCAATCTCATGTCTACTGTTTGAGCCATAAAATAATTATGAGAATTACTTTGGTGATTTTTCCTGAAGGGTTGAAGGAATAGTACATATTTGGTTGACTGATGGTATTGCTCCACAGGTATCCAGAGTCATATTCTGGTGGCTGGGTTGAAGAAATGAGTTGTTGGGTGTGGGTTCTTTCATTTTGTATGCTTGACGGGGACAATGGTGATGCTACATGCTCTATATGATGTCAAGTGGCCACGCAAAGCTTTGGATTTGTTTCAGTAAATGCACTTGTGTCCTACTTTTCAAGCGTAATTTATTTATTTGCAGGTAGTCTACATATACATATGTTTGACATCACAGGTCATCACTCCTAGCGCCGTCTCTGAACAGGGACCCTCTATGTAACATACACCAGTCAGCTGTAAATTGGACTTGTTAGAAGATATTGCTTAGTTTTACCCACTCCCGTCTTTATCTAGTTTATGTAGACATTCCTCAACTTGCATGAAGAATAAAGGCATAGTGACTAGCTTCTACTGTACTCCAGCTCAGCAGTATTTGTTTTTTTATGAACAGAATGGGCGACATTGGTGTTTGTAATGTCCTGAAGTGGTTCGAGTTTGTTGACAAAATGACACCAGCTCAGCGGTGTAAACTTGCTGAAGCTGATGTGGAATGCATGCTGGACATACAATCAATAAGGCTAAGAAAGTATGTCCTTACCTTTATGATTAAGGCCATCCCGGGATCACTGTCCAAGGAGTGGACGTGGAGGAGATTTTTGGTTTCAAAGATGAAGCAGATGGGCTGGTGGTACAGGGCATCATTTTTGATCTGCATCAAGAGCCATCCGGAGGGCAAGGTTGCCGTAGGGCCACTGCCTCATCTCAAAAGCTTCAAGCATGGCTCTTGATGGCGTACGTGATTAAGTCGTCAATCTTCATATTGCCGGTTGACTTGTTCAAAAAAATTGCTGGAATCTCGTGCATGGCATAATCCACTTCCTAAAAAATGATGTCCTATACCACCAGCCCATCTGCTTTATCTTTGAAACCAAAAATCTCCTCCACGTCCACTCCCTTGACAGTGATCCCGGGATGATTTTCTTGTATAATGAATTTTTCAAATTTGAATCAAATGCCTCAATCATAAAAGGTAAGGACAGACTTTCTTAGCCTTATTGATTGTATGTCCAGCATGCATTCCACATCAGCTTCAACAAGTTTACACCGCTGAGCTGGTGTCATTTTGTCAACAAACTCGAACCACTTCAGGACATTACAAACACCAATGCCGCCCATTATGTCTCCCCCTACTACTAAAGGAAGCAAGGCTTCCTTCGTTTCGTCCGTCGGGTCATCTTACAAAAAAAAACCTGACAAACAGGGAAATTAATCCGCAATCCACAGGGCAAAGGAACCTTCGTTGTTTCGGACTTATTTGCAATTTTCTGAAAACCTAGGGACCTTTTCGCAAATAAACGCCTCCCGAAAAAATTCTGGCTCATTCCGCACCCGTCTCCTCCCCTTTTCACGCCGCCACCGACGAACCACCAGCGCCGCCCAGCTCGCGCCGCCACGATGAAGGACCACCGCCACCACCCAGCTCACGTCGCAACGGAGAACAACCGCCGCCGCCTCCTCGCTCCATCCGCCGCTGCCTCGCTCCGCCCAGCGAGCTACCACGCCGCCACCGAGGAGCCACGAGGGACGACGGTCGACCAGCGAGCTACCCGCTGCCGCCAAGAAGGACGGCTGCCCAGATCGCGCCGCCATGCAGGCCCACCACGGCGGCCTCCTCGCGCCGGAGACAAGCTAGCCGACGCCGGAGACAAGCTAGCCGACGCCGGAGACGAACTAGCCGACGCCATCCCACGATTGGGAATTTCAGAGGACCCAATTGCGTTTTTTCTTTCTGTCCAGGGACCTGTGTGCAAGATTTTGTACCTATATGTAATTTTGTTTCTCCACTGATGACGTCAACAAATGACGTCATCGTGGGACCAAACCGTCAGTATTTTATTCATTTCGCTACATATTTTCAGTAAATATCAAAACTCTGACATGTGGATCCCGTTGTCAGAAATTTAAACATTTCCAGAATTTCAAAAAAAAATCCATAATTGTTTAATCTATAACTTTTGATCTGTAATTCAGAAAAATATGTTTAATATATCAAAATGTTCAGAAAAATGTAATCTGTCTATTGGTATCAAAATTCATGCATATTTAACAACTTTTAACCCTGCTTATTTAGGAGAACAAAATAACCAATTTATGTATAGGCCGATTTATTGGTTTGAACCACGCGGATTTTTCTCCCGTTGCAACGCACGTCAGAATTTTATTCTTTTTAATAAATGTTTTCGGTAATTAACAAACCCCTGCCATGTGGGCCCCTACTGTCAGATATTTAACAATTACAAAACCTGCTGAAAATTGTAAAATTCATATCTTCTAATCTGTATTCATAAAAATGTGTCATTTCCTGACAACAATTGATTTCTCCCGTTGCATGGCACGGGGCCTTTTCCTATATTAATAAAGAAAGCATCGCTTCCTTGGTCCGTCGTCCCGCCATTTTTGCAAAAAAAACCCTCAAAAATAATGAAATTACCCTGCATTCCACTGGACAAAGGAGGCTGCCCCGCAACATTTTTGCAAAACACCCCTAACCAATAAGGAAATTACCCCGCAGTCCACAGACCAAAGGAGTCTGCGCCGCAACGTTTTACAGAAAGCCCCTTATCAAATAGGGAAATTAACCCGCAACCGAACCGGTACCTTCCAATCACAAAGCGCCACGTCGCCATTTTAATTTATGCTTTCCTGTTTAAAACATATTTTTAACAAAACTTGTAAATTGAATAACTTGAGTTCTGTTTGACCAAATTTAGTAAATTTTATATATTTGAGATCCTTTGGATCTACAGTTTATTTTAGACCTGTTAGTTCTCGGTTTTGCCAAATTTAAATGTACTCAAATTTCAACTGTGATGTTTGAGTAAATTTGGCATATCTTACGGTCAAAAAATCAATTTTGAGTGAATCTAATTGCAGAAAAATTGTTTATTTGCCCTCTGGCCAGTAGTGTTGTTTTCCCATTTTTTATAAAAAAATTATTTACATAAAACATTAATCTTGTGTTCATACCCTTTTTGATGTGTCTTAATCATATATTTTATAGTTGATTTTTCCCCGTCGCATCGCACGGGCATTTTTCCTAGTTCATAAAAAAAACAAATACTGCTGACCTGGAGTACAGTAGAATGCTAGCACTTACTTTGTGATTCTTTAATTTGTTTTTTGCTTTTCAAGTATGTTTGGCTTGGGAGCTGGGAGTGCTTGTAATTTGAGTTGATCTGCACCTGCCTAAGCCTCGTGCTATTTTCTACTGCACAAGTGGCTGACGATTCAACCAGGGCAGGGTTGCAGTGCTACATTGATTTCTCCGGGATGCTGTCAATCCGTTAATGATTTAACTAAATTAGTAAATTTTGCATTTTTCTATGAGTTTGGCCTATATTTCAAATAGTTAATTTACGATTCAACTTCTGAATTAATAGATGTATCCTTGTTTCTGGCAAAACCTAAAGATGAATGATTTGGTTGTTTTGATCAGGACAGGGATATATGAAACGGAGCCAAAGCTTCAGCAGCAATGTTATTCTATCAGGGAGTCGTAGGCTATACTAGCAATATTGGAGTTCCTAAGACCAAATCGGCTTTGACCATGCTTACTATTTCGGTGTCTTCTAGCAAATCAAATGACCACGGTTTCAAGGGGAATATCCTGATCCAGTATTTCCATGGTATATAGACTTTCTAGAGAAAATAGGGCTTTATCTATTATTGTCAATGAACCCTAATTGGTGACCTCAAAATGAAACCTTGGATCTTGAAGTGATCAGACAAGCATATACTGAACATGGGCCTATTTCATCGACAATCCCTACAAAGCGAGTGGAGATTTCATGCTCCCAAACTCCAGTAATCCTGATGTTTCTCGAAAAATCAAAAACATTTTTGAGCTTCAAAAAAATCCCAGATGTAGTTAATAGGTGTCTACACAAACATGCCAAAAATCAACTTCAAATAATTTATATTATGAGCTACATAAAAATGACAGAGTGTGATCTGAATATGATATTTTCAAACCTCCAAATTTATCACATTTTGTCATTTTGTGTAGCTTAAAACATGAAGTATTTAAAGTTGATATTTTGCAAATTTGTGGGACAAACCATTGGCTACATCCCTGATTTTTTCAACTTTTTTTCGAATCTGTTAAATATATTTTTTGAATTTTTAAAATATTAAGATCTCGGAAGCTAAAAACAATTTCCACAACAAAGCTTCCTATCTTGATGTACAAAGAAAAATTAATGTGCATTTTGGTACAATGCTCCATATGAGTAACTGTCGAGATTCAAAAGAAGTCGAGTACTGATACGTCTCAAACGTATCTATAATTTCTGATGTTCCATGTTGATATTATACCAATTGTTACATGTTTTATATATACTTCATAGCATTTTTATGCATTTTCTGGGACTAACCTATTAACAAGATGCCACAGTGTCAGTTCCTGTTTTCTGCTGTTTTTGTATTCCAGAAAAGGTAGTCTGGAAATATTCTCGGAATTGGACGAAACTTGGATAAAACCTCATATTTTTCCAACACGTACACGGAGTCGAAAGGAGAGACGGAGGGGGGCCGCGAGCCAGCCACACCATGGGGTGGCGCAGCCCCACCCCCAACCGCGCCGTGGGGTGGTGTGGGCCCCACGGGCATCTCCAACCGTCGCCCTTTCGCCTATTTATTCATCTTCACGGGGAAACCCTAGATACCCGAACCATTATCCACGAAAAGTTCCAGAGACGCCGCCGCCGTCAACCCTAGCTCGGGAGGGTTCAGAAGCTCTTCCCGGCACCCTGCCGGAGAGGGGAATCATCACCGGAGGGCTCTACATCACCATGCCTGCCTCCGGAGTGATGCGTGAGTAGTTCATCCTTGGACTACGGGTCCATAGCAGTAGCTAGATGGTTGTCTCTCCATTTTATGCTATAATGTTTAGATCTTGTGAGCTGCCTATCATGATCAAGATCATCTTATTGTAATGCTACATGTTGTGTTTGCTGGAATCCAATGAATATTGAATACTATGTCAAGTTGATTATCAATCTATCTTATATGTTATTTATGATCTTGCATGCTTTCCGTTACTAGTAGATGCTTTGGCCAAGTAGATGCTTGTAAGTGCAAGAGTGAGTATTTATGCTAGATAGCGGGTTCATGCCTCCGGTAATCTGGGAGAGTGACAACAACTTCTAAAATTGTGGATGTGCTGTTGCCACTAGGGATAAAATAACCGATGCTTAGCTTAAGGGTGCGCCGTTAGGTCTAATGCATTTGTTTACATTACGCACATTACTTAATGCGATTATCCGTTGCTTGCAACTTAATACCAACGGGGAACTCGGTATGACAACCTGGAGGTGGATTATTAGTCATAGACGTTGTTGAATAACGGTCTATGTATTTTGTCGTAATGCCCACATGAATATCATAGTAGTCATCATGTCATATATATGCATTGTCATGCGCTCAATATTTTGTCAATTGCCCAGCTGTAATTTGTTCACCCAGCATGTTAGTTATCTTTTATGGAGAGACACCACTAGTGAACTGTGGACCCGGTCCATTCTTTTACACTGATAATACAACCAACTGCAATCATTGTTCCTTTTTATTCTCTGCAATTTACTACTGTTTTCCACACCATACGTTTAATCCTTTGTTTTCAGCAAGCCGGTGAGATTGAAAACCTCACTGTTTCGTTGGGGCAAAGTAGTTTGATTGTGTTGTGTGCAGGTTCCACGTCAGCGCGCCACTGACAACCTTCAGAAGTGATTTCTTGCTCCTACTGGTTTGATTAAACCTTGGTTTCATACTGAGGGAAACTGCTGCTACACTGCTTCATACCTTCCTCTTGGGGTCTCCCAACGAACATGTGATCCACGTTATCAAGCAACTTTTCTGGCGCCGTTGCCGGGGAGCAAGAGGATTTCTGCAAGGGGAGTTTCACGCTTCCAATCTCTTTAGTTTGTTATTGTCTTGCTTAGTTTATTTTTATCTAGTCTTGTTTGCTTTATTTATCAAAAACACAAAAAAATTAGCTACTTGTATTTTCGAATTGTTATTTTTCAGTCTTGTTATCATGTCTAGCCCTGTTCCTGTCATCACGTCGCGTGAGGAAGATATCTTCACTTTCAAGCAAGGGAGTGAGGAGAGTTTTAAAGATGATTGGTCTAGAATTTTCGAGTCCTATGCTAAAACTGAACCTAAAATGACTTTAAGCCTGCTCCTTAGTAGCTTTTATTTTGGTCTTGTTCCTTGCTACAGATATGCTTTAGATGCTGTGGTAGGAGGAGATTTCCTTCGTTATGATGGGGATCAAGCTTTTAATGCTATAAAAAAATGATTACAATTTCTAGCCCTCCAATCAGTAAAATTGATTTATCTTTTCTTTTTGAGTCAAGGAGTTGTTTACTTCTGTAACAATTCCTTTGTATCTTTATTTTATCGCATTGTTGTGCCAAGTATTGCCTCTAATAGGAAGATGATGCTAGATTTGGATTTCTGCGCAGGAACAGATTTCTTCTGTTCACCGTTTTACTTCTGTAAAATCACAGAAAAATTATTTAAATCTGCAAATTTTTGTGCGTGATCCTCAGATATGTACGCATCTTTCGTTAGTTTAAAGTTTTTCGATCTGAGCAACGTAAGTGCCTCGAAAAAATTCGTCTTTACGGACTGTTCTGTTTAGACAGATTCTGTCTTTTATTTTTCGCATTCTCTCTTTTACTAGTGTTGAGTGGAATTCTTTTTTAGGGTGAAGAGCTTCACATAACATCAGTGGCAGTAGTTAATGTTAAAAGTAACGGTCATGTTTGTGTCCTTATAGAACATGTGAGTTTTTGATTGTGCACTAACCCTCTAATGAGAATTACTCTGAGTTTGGTGTGGCGGAAGTTTTCAAGGGTCAAGAGAGAAGGATGATATAATGTGATCAAGAAGAGTGAAGAGCTTAAGCTTGGGGATGCTCCCATGGATCACCCCAGCATATTTCAAGAAGACTCAAGCGTCTAAGCTTGGGGATGCCCAAGGCATCCCCTTCTTCATCAGCAACTTATCAGGTCATCTCTAGTGAAACTATATTTTAATTCTTTCACATCATATGTGCTTTACTTGGAGCGTCTGTGTGCTTTTATTTTCAGTATTTTATTTTTCTTATGGTCAACTTGATTGGACCCTAGCATTCTTGATTGGGAGAGAGACACGCTCCGCTTTTTCATATGAATACTCCTATTCTTCACTTATACTTGTTGAGTATTCTTATCTAGCTATTGCTATGCTTTTAGCTCCTGTTTTGCATGCATCTCTTATTCAGAGCTGTTAGTTCTTTTAAAGAAAGTACTCTCTTGCTTCACTTATAATTGTTTGGAGAGTTTATGTTGAAATAAATTGATTGGTGTTTGGTTGGAACAGAAAATGTTGCATGTGGTAGATGGTATAATGGAAAAAGCTTACATATTCTTGTAGATCACTGTATTGGATAATTTGATACTTGTCAATTGTTTTGAGTTATCAAGTAGTTCATGTTTAAGCTTTTGTATCATGTAGTTAAAACCTATTAATGAAGAACTACCGTAAAGCTCGTTGAAATTTGGTTTGCATGATTGGTATCTCTAAGGTCTAGATATTTTCTAGTAAAAGGGTTTGGTTAACAAGGAAGACAGTGTAGAGTCTTATAATGCTTGCAATATGTTTTCATATAAGTCTTGCTGTGTCGGTTGATATCCTGTGTTTGCTTCAAATAACCTTGCTAGCCTAAACTCTGTACTGAGAGGGAATGCTTCTCGTGCATCCAAAACCTTGAGCCAAAATCCATGCCATCTGTGTCCACCATAACTACCTATATGTGGTATTTCCTTGCCATTCCAAGTAAATTTTTCATGTGCTACCTTTAAACTATTCAAAATTATTACTCCTATTTTGTGTCAATGTTTACCAAGCTCATGAGGACGGGGTGGATGTCTTTATGTCAACTGTCAAACAGACTTTACCACCGGACTAGCGGCATATACATCCGCTTATCCATTAATTTTGCAAAAAGAGCTGGCAAATGGGGTGCCCAGTCCCAATTAATTACAACTTTAACCGCTTAATTCTCTTCACATTTTTGCCCTGATTTATCAGTCAAGCAATGACAAACAGTGAAATATCTGCATGTGTAAACAAAAGAGAAGAGGGATGATCTGCCTTGCTGGTAGAAATAACGTCCTTCATGGGAGCCGCTCTTAAAAGTCTGGTTGGCAGGGGTCATATTGTACTTTCCATTTTCTGATTCGTTGACAATTAACAAACACCTCCAAAACTTATTTTTACTCTCTTATGATTTCAAAAACTTAAAAAGCTCTAGCACATGATTTAATCCCTGCTTCCCTCTGCGAAGGGCCTTTCTTTTACTTTTATGTTGAGTCAGTTTTCCTACTTCTTTCTATCTCAGAAGCAAACACTAGTGTCAACTTTGGTGCAACAATTTTTATATGCTTGTATATTGCACTTATTATATTGCTTTGTGTTGACAAATATCCATGAGATATATATGTTGAAAGTTGAAAGCAATTGCTGAAGCTTAAATCTTCCTTTGTGTTGGTTAAATACCTTTTACTTAGAATCTATTGCTTTATGAGTTAACTCTTATGCAAAACTCTTTGATGCTTGTCTCGAAAGTACTATTCATGAAAAGTTTTTGCTTATATGATTCAGTTGTTTGCTCATTATCTACTTGCTAGCAAACTATAGACCATTGACCTGGATCACTTCATTCATAACATGTGCTTTACAATACTATTTGATCAAGATTATGATTGTAGCATGTCACCTCAGAAATTATTTTGTTTTTATCGTTTTACCTACTCGAGGACGAGTAGAACTAAGCTTGGGGATGCTTGATACGTCTCAAACGTATCTATAATTTCTGATGTTCCATGTTGATATTATACCAATTGTTACATGTTTTATATACACTTCATAGCATTTTTATGCATTTTCTGGGACTAACCTATTAACAAGATGCCACAGTGCCAGTTCCTGTTTTCTGCTGTTTTTGTATTCCAGAAAAGCTAGTCTGGAAATATTCTCGGAATTGGACGAAACTTGGACAGAACCTCCTATTTTTCCAACACGTACACGGAGTCCAAAGGAGAGACGGAGGGGGCCGCGAGCAGCCACACCATGGGGGCGCGGCCCCCCCCCGCGCCGTGGGGTGGTGTGGGCCCACGGGCGTCTCCAGCCGCCGCCCTTTCGCCTATTTATTCTCCACGGAAAACCCTAAATACCCGAGCCATTATCCACGAAAAGTTCCAGAGACGCCGCCGCCGTCAACCCTAGCTCGGGAGGGTTCAGAAGCTCTTCCCGGCACCCTGCCGGAGAGGGGAATCATCACCGGAGGGCTCTACATCACCATGCCTGCCTCCGGAGTGATGCGTGAGTAGTTCATCCTTGGACTACGGGTCCATAGCAGTAGCTAGATGGTTGTCTCTCCACTTTATGCTATCATGTTTAGATCTTGTGAGCTGCCTATCATGATCAAGATCATCTTATTGTAATGCTACATGTTGTGTTTGCTGGGATCCGATGAATATTGAATACTATGTCAAGTTGATTATCAATCTATCTTATATGTTATTTATGATCTTGCATGCTTTCCGTTACTAGTAGATGCTTTGGCCAAGTAGATGCTTGTAACTCCAAGAGTGAGTATTTATGCTAGATAGTGGGTTCATGCCTCCGGTAATCTGGGAGAGTGACAACTTCTAAGATTGTGGATGTGCTGTTGCCACTAGGGATAAAATAACCGATGCTTAGCTTAAGGGTGCGCCGTTAGGTCTAATGCATTTGTTTACATTACGCACATTACTTAATGCGATTATCCGTTGCTTGCAACTTAATACCAACGGGGAACTCGGTATGACAACCTGGAGGTGGATTATTAGTCATAGACGCTGTTGGATAACGGTCTATGTATTTTGTCGTAATGCCCACATGAATATCATAGTAATCATCATGTCATATATATGCATTGTCATGCGCTCAATATTTTGTCAATTGCCCAGCTGTAATTTGTTCACCCAGCATGTTAGTTATCTTTTATGGAGAGACACCACTAGTGAACTGTGGACCCCGGTCCATTCTTTTACACTGATAATACAACCAACTGCAAACATTGTTCCTTTTCATTCTCTGCAATTTACTACTGTTTTCCACACCATACGTTTAATCCTTTGTTTTCAGCAAGCCGGTGAGATTGACAACCTCACTGTTTCGTTGGGGCAAAGTAGTTTGATTGTGTTGTGTGCAGGTTCCACGTCAGCGCGCCACTGACAACCTTCAGAAGTGATTTCTTGCTCCTACTGGTTCGATTAAACCTTGGTTTCATACTGAGTAAAACTTCAGATACACGGCTTCATACCTTCCTCTTGGGGTCTCCCAACGAACGTGTGATCCACGTCATCAAGTACCGCCGTTAAAGATATCTCCCGGCTAGGCTTGCATGTAACATTTTTAGGAAACAAATTGGGTCAATAATTCTAGAAATTCAAATTGGCTCCCGGACGCTCCAGGCTGAATCAAAAAATGAAAAAAAATATTTTAAACAATTCTATAAAAAATGGTGAGTAACATACACTCTCCCCGTTCTTAAATATAAGATGTTTTACGAGAAATCCATTTCGGCTCGTAGGAGCATCTGCTCCCATTGTTCAAAAACGTATTTCGAAACATAAAAAAATTCAGAAAAAAATTCCGAGTGTATATCCCGACATTCAATGTTGGCTAAAAAATATTCGCAAAAAAAAGATATTGATTGTGGCTTGTGTTAAAAAAAACGAAAATGTTTCACAAATAGTCGTTTTGTAACAACCCAATTTGTCTTTTTTATACAAGCCACACATAATGTCTTTTTCCCGTGAAATTTGGTGCGTGAACATAAAATGTTCAGGTTTACACCCGAATATTTTTTCAGAATTTTTTAACATTTAAAAATATGCTTTTCCATAATAGTGTATCTACTCCTACAAGTCAAAACGCCGCCTCCATGTTTTACATGTTTCTATTGTTGTTTAGATGGAGATATATATATTAATACGTGTCTAGATACACTTGTAGGCTAAAACATCCGTGCCATGTTTCATGCTAAAATACATTCCTAGTGCTCTATGCTAAAATATCACGTGGGTGGAGAATTGTATATTTTTCACTCGGCAAAAATGGCCCAAGTGTGTCTTTACCGAATTTACAGGGATAGGAAAAGACACAAATATCTCACATTCTCAGGCACGGTTGCTCTCTGCCTCTCTATCTGCTTCTCCAGTTCTCCACTCGCCGGGCGACTGCTCTTCCCCCGCCCCGGCCGCGGTCCTCCTCTGCCTCTGCCCGCCCCGTCCGCAGCGCGTCCGATTTGCTGGCCTCCTCCACCTCCGCTAGTCTCGGGAGCTTCAACGGCTACGCCCCGCGACGAGCAGCAGCGGCCTGGATCTGCGACGGTTCCTCGCAGGTGAGCTTCCCGCACTCCATGAAATTTAATCGGAAGCTGAATAGTGATGGCAAACTGAGAAAGTGCTTCTGTTTTTTCTCTCTCGAAGGGCGCATTGGTTCGATGGGGTGCATCATATCCCGCAGCAGCGAGGACGGCGAGATGCGCAGCAGCCGCTCGCCGGCGGCGGCGGCGGTGCTGGGCGACGACGACTTGCTCTCCGAGATCATCCTCCGCCTCCCGCCGCAGCCCTCCTCCCTCCCGCGCGCCTCCCTCGTCTGCAAGCGATGGCGCAGCCTCGTCGCGGACCCCCGCTTCGTCCGCCGCTTCCGCCGCCACCACCGCCGCAACCCTCCCTCCTTGGTTTCTTCCGCAGCGATGGTGGCCTCCTAAAGTTGGTACAAACTCTGGAGGCTCCCAATCGTCTCCCTCCCGGGGACCGCTTCTCCGTGCAGCTCGACGATGGCGGCAGATTCCAGCTCCACGGATGCCGCCATGGCCTCGTACTATTCTTCGACGCCGCACGGAAGCAGCTCCATGTGTGGGATCCTGTCACTGCCGACCACCATCGCATCGCCGTTCCCGCGGGGTTTTACAAGACGGTCAACTTCGGGTCGGCTCACGAGACGTTCATCCACGGGACTGTACTTCGCTCTCCCGAACCCGAAGACGCCCAACACTTCCAAGTTGCCTTGGCAGTGGTAGACGACAAGGACAAACAACATAGTCGAGCGCTCGCCTGCCTATACTCGTCAAACACCAGCTTATGGAGAAATCTTGTCTCGACGCCGATTCCATCGGACACTAGTTTGAGCAAGCGTCCCTTCATTGTAAAGCTGGGCAAACCGGCTAGGCTGGTTGGGAATTCCCTTTACTGGTTGCTTGAGGGGAATTTTGTCGGGAATTTTGTAGGGCTTCTCGAGTTTGATCTGGAGAGGCAGAACCTAACTGTGATACCTGTACCAGTGGATGTGTATGCTGAGGCTAAACATTCGGACCTCATGGTTATGCGAGCAGAGGGTGGTCGGCTTGGGTTATTGTTCCTGTTAGATTTCACCGCCCAATTATGGAAGAGGACGACCAATGGTGATGGTGTTGCTTCTTGGGTATTGGGAAGAACTATTGAACTGGACAAGCTACTTTCCCTTCATCCAGAGGGGGAAGGAGTGCAACTATGGATACCAGGGTATGCTGAGGACAGCAATGTGGTGCTCGTGCGGACATTTATAGGCCTCTTCATGATCCATCTTGAGTCATTGCAGTTCAAGAAACTTTCCGAATGCAACCAGATTTGTAGCTATCATCCATTCGAAAGTATCTATGTTGCAGGTAATAGCATGCCTTTACACTGCGGGTATAACAAACCAAGTTAAATTTTGATAATTGGTTGATGGAACGCTGTTCATATCCTTTCATGTTAAGCTAACAACTGTAAGTAGTGTTGCATCACTTGTTTCCTCTGCTGCCTGATGACCATTGCAACATACAACGGTGTTGTTCTGCACAGTATTGTTCTGGTACTTGTGTGGTGGCATTTGGTGTAGTGCATAGTTGCAGTGCTCTTTTTCTCAAGATGAGATAGAAAACATTTTGAAGTTGGCAACATGAAAAACCAACTAAGATGTCAAATAGGTAGCTCAGTAGGTACATTTGGAAAATGAACTCTAGTTATGTTTTATTCACTTTGTATCATTATCTCTATTGATAGTGCTAATAATGTTTTAACCGCAATAACAACATGGTTTCAAATCTATTGATGAATTGTAGGACATCCTTTTTTTAGGGAAGATTGTAGGACATCCTTGCATGTGGCAGGGACAATAATAAATTAATTTTGTTTTCATCTTGTCAGGCTAAATATACAGATAATATAATTCATGATTTATTAGTATGAAGTATTTTTTTCTTCCAGTATGGTGTGAAAAAAGCTTAAGAATAAATCTACTAATCCAGCCTTCTAACCAGCTAATAGTCTGAGTGTGCATGTACTTAATTTATACGATATTCATGAGCACATGTTGTTTTGGGAATATTCAGTAAATTCGACAGTACATGTGTTTTGGATATGCAATTGTATTGTTGTTTCAAAACTGTTGCATCATCGTTTCTATTTGCCTTTTCTTTGGAATGTCATTGTGTCGTGTGCCTTCATTAAACCATACTCTACACATTTTTTTCCTTCCAGATATTGTAAATTTATAGACGATTAATCATGTTTTTAGGCTGCTGGTTAAACATTTTCTCACCATAGCACCCATTGTCCGCAAAACCTGCATATATATGCAATTGCCCATTAGCCGCTGATACAATTTGGCTGGTCCAATGAATGTTTAGTACTGTACTTCACAATGAAAACATGATCAAAATGACATGACTAGTTTTATTGTACATACTTTTTCATCACTAATAACATTTCATAATCTGTACTAGCTATTGTCATGAAAGTACCGGTGAAAGTATTGCTTGATGATGTGCAGTGAAAAAAAAACAATGACAGTCATTTTGGACCGATGGAAAATATCAGTTGATAAGATGATGCACGATCCCTTGCTTGAGGCTTGTACGGCATCAATTTGATGCAATTTGATCCGTTAGGGACTAGTTAGCCTTGTACGTTTCTTAAGAGTATGTGAGCTAGAAATCAGATGTTTCTGCTTTCCTACTCCATGATCCCTGATGTGCCCACTGTTCTGTTAGCATCTAGTCAGACCTGATATAGAACTGTTAATTTTATAAGCTGAAGGAGTGCGACTATAGTACGAATTGCCCATTGTTCGCTCTCTTAAATGTTTGTTTTCTCTAATAATGCTGATATGACTCAACTTTGGAGCCTTTGACGCACTTTCCACAATGTTGAATCTCACTGTTCCTGTTTTAACTATAAAACAATTGTGAGAATTACTCTCATGGTTTTTTCTGAAGGATTGAAGGAATAGTACATTTTTTTTTGACTGATGGTATTGCTTGCTCCACAGGTAGCCAGAGTCATATTCCGGTGGCCTGACTTGCAGAAACGAGTTGTTGGGTGTAGGTTCTTTCATTTTGTATTCTCGGCGAGGACCCTCATGTAGCATGCATCAGCTGTAAAGTGGGCTTGTAGGAAATAATTGCTTAATTTGCAAACTCATTTCTAGTATATTATCTAATTTATGTATCCATCCCTCAACGGGTACGAAGGATGAAGGCACATTGACTAGCCTTGGTTAATTAGTACTTACTTGTGCCGTGTTCACTGCCAGTTGATCTTTTCCTTGCATTTTAGTGTGTAGTGCACATATCCGTGTTTAATTATCTTCCGTGCTGTATCAGCCATTGATATTTCGACGTCGAATTTCTGCTGATCTTGCTTTATGTCCCAATTCTTGCATGATTTTTTGGTTGAATTTCTACCTCAGTATTTAGAAGCTTAGTGTTGACTAATAATGTTGAATCCCGTAAGTGGCCTGACCTGTGAGCCGGGAAGAGGTCATGGTAAGTTTAATGGAATTGCATCTCTGCGGCATCCTGGCTATTAAATCAGGGGCTTCAGTGTTTTTTATAAGTTTCTGGGAAGTCTTTGCTGGATTCTTTGATGAGTTGGCTAACATCTGTATTATTTTATATAAGTTGCTTTCGTAGAAATAAAAGGTCTCAGTTCTTCCAAAAAATAAAGATGGATAACAATTTGGTTGTTCTTATCGGGGAAGGGATATGTGAATCAAAGACGGTTGCCGCTACATGTCTACGCTCGACAACCGCCTTTCCTTTAAGCTTAAATAGCCAAATTTCACAGAGGTGTGGCGAAGGTTTGGCTAACAATTCAATTAAGAAAATCTTGAGAAACACAATTTTCTCACTTCTTTCCATGCAAGAACGACAAATAAATTTGGTTGTTCAAAAGCTGGCAAATCAAAGCCAGATTAACATCATTCTTGATATGCCTCGGCGTACAAATGGTATACGCATAAACTCGTTTTCTTGGTTCCTGCTACGATCACAGCTGGTTGAACATTACATCATCACATGATCAACGAAGTATCTCTGTCATTATTTGTTTGTTAAAATGAAAAAGATCTTCGATTGGTAACTAATAATGGCTCTACAGTAGCGCACACGGTGACACAGTCCTCAGTTTTGGCTGCAAACCGTGATGCAAGAAAAAAAATCATCTAAACAAAGAAAATAGAATACTTTGAATCTCTCTCTTTTTCCTCTTTGTTCTCGAAAAGTCATTTTGAGTCTCGGACACCCGTGCTCCTGGTACCAAAAATAAAATTTTAAAATTTATTCGTTTCTCAAAAAATCACTGCGAAAATCACAGACATAGTGATCTACACATGTGTTTATCTGAAAATTTTGCGCCAAATAATCACAAGAATGTGACCTGTGCGAAAATAAGAAGTCTGAGCATTTTGCTATGTTTTTTAATTTGCTTTGTTCAGATGCTTGTTATTTTTTGTACAGCATGCAGATATCAACATTATTTTTTGAAACTTTTTCTGATTGTAATCTGCACGCATGATTTTTCTGAGAATTTTTTGTGTTAATTTTTTGAAAAGAAGACTTTCTTGAAAACATAGCAGTGCCCGGGAGAACAAAAGCTCCACTTCTTTGTTCTCTAGTGTGCTTACTGATGAGAACTGCAGCTACGGCTGTGTCCGCACATTGATAACGGTCTTTGCTTAATCTACGGTAGCAATTCTTATTCATGCTGCCATGACATATTTTCTTCTTTTTATCTGATGTTTGGCCAAAGTTGGCTAACATTTGAATAATAACGCTTTTATGATTAAGCTTGATAAACATAATTTCTCAATTTTTCTTGGCAAGGAAGACAAAATTCGTTGTTGCGATCGAGCCAGGGATATGCCAAAGCCAGATTAAAATTACTATGTATACACCTGTACGTACGTATTTATGACATACACATAAACTCTTTTATTACTCCTGCTACAGCCACAGATGTTGAGCATTATATCATGCCATGATCGGCAAACTCTCCCTGTCATTTATTTGTTTCTTAAAGTGATACTACATATCTTCGAATCGAAGTAACTATAATGTCTTCGCTTCTCGTTGCAGTTGCTCACACAGGCCGTGACATCATCTGCAATGCAAGAACAAGATCATCAGATCAAATGAACAAGTGATACTTCTTTCACCCGTGTTCAAAGGAAACAAGAACATAAGTTTCAACATTGTTCATCGCAAGAAGAAGATACACAAACAGTAAGTAAGATGGCCTGTCGTCTTACCGGGTCTCGCCGCTGTCAAGCCGCAGAGGTTGTCCAGGCCGCAGGCCTTCCTGCACGTGCCGCCGCCGCCGCCTGGAATTGGCCTGCACTGGAGTTCGATGCAGAATAACACAGATGCCCATGGCGGCATCATCTTCCTGCACGCGGGGTAACACTGCTGGTAGCACTGGCAGAACGCCGACATGGCTGCCACTTGCCGCTGCTGCCCGGACATCATGAGGAGCATGAAGATGACAGCAATGGCAGCTGCCCTGTTCTTCGCCTCCATCTCCTTAGCCATTGCTGCTACAGACTAAAAGGGAGAAGGAATACAGTTGTTGTGGTGAGAGTATGAGTATTTCGTGTGGCACTATGGCTTGTGGGCTCTTATATAGCAGCAAGGCTGGGGTTCCGAGGGCAATATTGACATTTGACCTGGACAATTAGTACTGTACCAGAGCAGAGTATTTCACTATTTCCCAAAATAGCAAATGACCGCAATTTGAAGGTTAGTGCCCTGTTGCCAGCTTTGCCTTGGTATATTGATTTCATAAATGGGATTATGCGTAGTGCTGTTGTGCTGTCACTAATCCTATCCCAATCCCTCTTTGCGTAGTATTTACCTAATCCACCAAATGACTCATTATATAAATCCACACCATGCTTGAATTTTTTTTACTGAAATTATATTTCAGGGAGCCCTTTTCTCTCCTATAAGAAACAGCTGTAACAATTTTGTTTGTTGAGAAAAATCCATACATACCACTAAGAAATTTCATATGTCAATCATGGTTTTTAAGGCGGTAAGGCGTCGTAAGGCGGAGGGGGGGCGCCTTGACACCTAGGCGTCGCCTAAGCATCGCCTTACGGACGCCTTAAAAACCATGATGTCAATATAGCATAACAAATTTCGGCTTCGAAATGTGACACTAAAATTTGTATTATGTACATATTAACCATTATCTTCGTTTGATGGCTAAATGATCATCCAGTGCGAGTGGCGCTTGAAAACACGATATTTCCCCTTAGTTCCAAACTTGCTTAACTTATACGGAGTTATAGGTTTACCATTTCACATTTCTTGCATACTTTGGTTCATCATCATACCCTACCACAATACTTGAAGAGTATGCCTTCACTAAATTTTATACCTCTTTTAATCGTTTTGCTTGCAGTCATTGTAGTTTATGGATGATTAGAAGTTTAGTTTGGGACCTCAGTTTGTTTAAGATCACAGTATTCTAAAAACAAAGTATTGAAGTGCCTGGCAAATGAATACTGCAGTTTTGTACGATACTTCGGTTTAGAAAAAAAGTGGCTGGGAGTGAAGTTTCCAATATGGCAAAAAAAAAATGCAGTTTAATTTGTACAATACTTCAGTTTATAAAACCACAGTATTCATACTTCAATATATTTAGAAGCTGAAGTATTAACAGAATAGTTCAAAATAACGGAGCTCCCAAACGACCCCGGCTGTCCACTTAAACATTTTTTAGGATGTCGCTTTTGTTATCCATCAAATTTGCATACATCTGTAACTGGGCATTAGCCACTAGTATACTTTGGCCGACCCAAACTATATGTAGTCTAATTTCTTCAGTTTTGGTCATCATGGCTATTTAATACTTCATATCGAACACATGATCAAAATAACACGAGTAGATAACTAGTAACACGTTTTATTTTACTAGCATGTAATCGGTCAAATAGTGGTGAAAGTCTCCTTGATACTGTGTAGAGTAAAAGGAGCAGTAATTTGGATTGAAGGAAGTATCAGTTAATAAGATTATGCATGGTCCCTTGCTTCGGGTTTGTACTGCATGAATTTGATCAAATTCATTTTGCTAGTGACTAGCTAGGTCATACATTTCTAAAAGTATGCCTATGATCTGGCCAGATGATTTATAATTTCCTACTCCATGAGCCCCTCGTATGCCCACTCTTCTTTGGCCTATACACTCAGACTAGTGTAGCCAAATTCTTCTGATATTTGAAGTTGAAAATGAGAGATGCAAAACGGCTCCCGAGCTCATGTACATGCGCAAGAGCAAGGTGTCGAGGGAGGTGTCCGTCATGTATGTCGCCACCACGCCCTGCTCGGCGTCAGCACGTGCTCCCGCACGCTCGCACCGCAGCGGACCTCGTCCATATGGGGGACGACCAGACAGCTCATCGGTAGCTCACCCGATTTGGACATTGCCTAGCAGGAAATGCCTGGAGCTGCAACAGATCGAGACCTCCATTGCTAATGTATGGAATCCTCGGTACTGTACCGGCCATGGCGATACTCCAGTCAGTTCACCACCATCGCATCCTGCCTACCCATAATTTTGACTTTATTTAACTTTGGAGTTTTAGGCACCAATTTCCACAAATTCTGAAGCTAATGTTTCTGTTCGAGTCATACATAAATATATGAGAATAACTCCAACTTTTCCTGGTTGAATAGCACAAGTTTTTTGACTGATGTTATTACTTGCTCTGCAGACACCTACAGTTATATTCTGGTGGCCGAGATGTAGAAATGGGCCTGTTTGGTGTACTTTCTTCCATTTGTATGCTCGACATGGAGATCGGCCCTGTTTGTAGTTGTATAGTCCACTTGTGGAAATTAACCGCTTAATTGCTAAGTTCCATCTCTTAATCATAATTCCTGTAGACACTTGTCAACTGACATGAAGGTGGAATGCACCTCGACTCGCTTACCTTATTTATATTTTCGAACAGAGGATGGATCTGGCTAGCTGTATTAATAACAGAGGAGAGTTACACAACTTCTTAAAACTGTACCAACTTCAAAAAAAATAGTGAACTCGTTCCTGAAGTTTACAAATAGGACCCTATCATCTGCTTCATGAGCACAACCTTATTGTTACCTGCGATAGTGGGATGACACCACTTGGGACGGTGAAACCTCCATGGCACCACGCCAGATACTCCATGTAGAAGACATGGTGCCTACCGCCTGGCCTCTTTGGCGCGAGGAAGGAGAAAGGCTACCATTTGGCTAGCTAGCATATTCGATGACAGGTTCGATCCGGCCGACAATCGACCAATGGCAGTGGGTGCTAAAGCCTCTCACAAGCAGCCACTTGGGATTAGCTCCTTCCCATTTTGATCTCTCCTCTGCTTCATCTCCACCACCTCCGCAATCCTTTGCGTCTGATCCTCCGTGTTGTATCTAGTGTGGAGTTTTTGACGTTGGATTTCCAGATCATGATGTCGTGTTTTGACTGTCTCTTCGTCGAGGTCATGGGATTCGGATACCCTCACAGGGTAGAACGAGGCCCATTAAATACTATGTGTTTCTAGTATAGCTTATGTCACAAGAAAAAAATGGAGAACTTGTCCTGCACTGGTATTCAGAACCCCATACCGTTCTTATAACAATTTGCTTCCCAACTTTTGCAGGATTCGTTGGTATATAGAGACAGCCAAAGAGGAGGCTAGCTCCATAAGTAACATCATTGCCCAGACTATAAAGTAAAATCTGCGCCTTATGGTCCCGGCCGCTCCACTCTTTTTGTTTATGTCTATGTTGGTAAATTTGATGTAATAGGTTATTTGCTATGTTCATTTTACCAAAGAAACACGACTTGCCGGATTCTAAAGTATTTGGAATGAGTGGTATGTAAATTGTACGTGCTCCTTTGCAACTAAATTTATCATCTTCATTTTCAAGATCCACCCGTAGTGGATATTTGTAAATTTATGATGACAATGCATTTTCTTGTGTTTGATCACACTGGTTGTTGGCACCTTCCAAAAATCTATGAAAAGGTTGTCCGTAGTACAACTCTAGGATATTAGCTGTATTTGACTTTATATACACTGACTTTCCATTCCCCTCCTACTTGATATGTGCTTGATAGTTTCCACACGCTAGAACCCAATTCTCCAGTCCTACTAGGTGTGCCATCCTTGTTGATCACTAGGCTCGCTAGGAGCGAGGATGGTCTGCCTATCTGATTTCAAATTAGATAACCAATTTTGATTTGATTTCAAACTAGATAACCAATTTTGCCCTAGGTTTGCTATGAGCGAGGATGGTCTACTTATTTTGATTTCAAATTAGATAACCCATTTTGGACTAGGCTGCTATATGAGTGAAAATTGTCCGTTGTTTGAGTTCAAACTAGATAACCAATATCGGGGGTGGAAGGTATCAGGATGTACGAAAACAGACCCAAGGGAGACAAGAGTAGAGACTTCCGGGAGGCGGCATTTTGGGTAGTAGGTGCAGATACACCTATTATGTAAAACATTTTTAATGTTTTTTCAAAATGTTAAAAATTATATAAAAAAATTGGGATACACATTAGAACATTTTGTGTTAACACAAAAAATATTTGGAGAAAAACATTTTTTGTGGCCTATGCAAAAAGACAAAAAAAATGTCTCGTATAAAATCATTTTGGAGCGTTCAGATTTGTCCTTTTTGCACAGGTCACAAAAATATTTTTTCTTCACGTAACTTTTTATGCTAACATAAAATGTCTTGAAGTATGTCCAAAATTTTTATTTTGAATTTTTTGACATTTTTAAATTTGTTTCTTTGGACAGTGGGTGCATCTGCACCTGCTACACGTTATGGATTTCCGAGACTTCCGCCGCATTCGCAGCTGCAGTGGTGCCGGGACCTCACGCTCGGCAGGGGGACGCAATGGAGCACCGTCGTCGTGGAGGTCGACATGACGACATGTACGCCTAGTGCCGAGATGCCCAGCGTGTACAGCCGCCGGCCGCATCGATCTGGCACTCCGCAGGACCTTTGTCCCTGAATTTCAGAATTTCGGAAATTGCCGAGACATCCCTGGGACTCATGGTGGGCCCAAGTGTTTATTTGGTCCTTGTATTTTGAATGAACTATCTAATTAAGTACACCCTCCGTTCATAATTACAAAATAGTTGGAGTATTTTAATACCACTACATATGGACTGAAATGAGTGTATAAAGACACCGAGAACGTGTCCATATACGTCTGATTCAAAAAAAGCTAAAAAAGAGCGAGTAGTTCTTCAATGGGCTCATTGTGGTGTAAACCAATACTTACGATATTCAGTGATATGATTATTTGAAAAGTTTCTTGGTAAGACTACATATTACCTTTTTCTTCACATTTCAAAAAAGAATAATTATAGTATTATGTGTTCATAATATGCTACTTCTTTCGTTCACTAATGTAAGACATTTTAGTTATTTCAACATTGACTACACACTTGCTCAAATGAGTGTATATATGTATAAAATACGCATAGTACATACAAATAAAAAATACCTTCCATTGGCGAACGGACGGAGTAGAAAGTATCAACAAACTATGGTAAAACATCATCAATATTTTGTTAGCTAGATGATGTTCTTGTTTAGTCAAAAAAATTAAAAAATACGACAAGGGCCTAATAGTCTTTACAGTAGAGACTTAACGGTCAACTAGATGTTCTTATTTAGTCAAAAAAATTAAAAAATACGACAAGGGCCTAATAGTCTTTACCGTAGAGACTTAACGGTCAACTCGCGGTGAAGTGACAGAAATGGTATTTTCATAGCGATGCCAGTCGTTTAATGCAATTTTCAGAAAGGCAGCTAATTTGATGGCACCATCAGCACGACAATTGTTTAGTGGCATTTTAAGAAATTCATCACATTTCAAATCATTTAGCAAGTATAATTGGCTTCCTTAGCTAATCTATCAAGGTGGAGCTTTCTCACAACCCCATAGCTTTCTCATAATAATTTTCTTCTCAACTTGAGCAGGATTCGTTGATAGAGACACCCAGTGAGGAGGCTCAGAACTTGGCACGGGCAGCCCGGCCCGAGAGCCCAGTGTCGGGCCTGGTCTTCATTTTGCCCAACAAGCCCATTTTTAGCAATTTACGGAAAATAGGTGTTATTATACACTGAAAATGATTTATTTAATATATTTTAATACAAAATAGACGTTTTATACATGTCACGGGCTTCACTTTTGTAGGTCGGGCTTGTTAAAGCCCGGCCTGACCCGAGGTATGCCTAGATTTAAGGAGGCTAAAGCTCGATAAGTAACATCATTGGTTATTTGTTCTGTTCATTTTTCAAAAGAAACATGACTTGCCAGATTCTAAAGCACGTGGTCTTCGATTACAAGATCCACCTGTAGTGGATAATTGTAAATTTATGAGGACAATGCATTTCCTTCTATTTACTCGCATGGTTGTTGGCACCTTCCAGAAATCAATGAGAAGGTTATTCGTAGTAGAACTCTGGCTTATTAGCGGTTTTGACTTTATATACACCGACCTTCCCTTCTTTCCCGTTTACTTGATATGCTTGATAGTATCAACACGCTAGAACCCAATTGTACGAAGTCCAATTAGGTGGGCCATCCTTGTTCTTTCTTTTTGGGGCTGTCACCGGGGAGAGAATCACCACCTGAATTTTACTATAAACACAGAAATTACATATTACAAAGGGTGATATGGTCACGCCACACGTTGGCTGCCTCTCTAGTTTTCGTCATGCAAAAACGGTGAGACCAAAGAATGCGGTCTTGAATGATGTTACTAATGGTGGGCCATCCTTGTTGATCACTATGATCACTATGAACGAGGACTGTCTGTCATTTGATTCCGAACTAGATAACCAATTTTGTCCTAGGCCTGATATGAGTCAGAACTGTCTCCTATTTGATTTCAAACGAGATAACTGATATTGGGGATGGATGGTACAAAGATTCAGGAAAATAGCCTAACTGGAGATGCTGGTATATGGTTTGTCTTCCATATCCGTACAATTTACGTGTCTTGTAACCTTAGATGACGAAAGCAATAGTTATAAAAATAGTTATAACTCCCCTCACGCCGCTCATATTGGGCGACGTCGCTGCCTGACTGCAGTGCCTTGGCCATGCCGGCGGCTAGGGCGGGCCTCTCTGTACCCTATAATCTTCCCCTCACCCACCTCTCGCTGTAAACACATGGTGGGGACATGTAACATGTTCCCCCGGTGACTATTAAAAAAAAGTTATACAAGAAAAGAAGGAGATAAGTAAGAAGAGGGAGGCATGAGTATGTAGACCAGGTATTTAATTCATCTAACCGTGCGGGACAGCATTTCTTGTCCAGTGAAAGTTACTATACATTTAAACACCTCCGTTAAACTAGTTACAGGTGTGCCAATTAGTTATCCGTTCATTGTGTTACACAAACAAACGATATCTGAAAACCCGACATATGATTCAAACCCTTGCTGGCCACTCTCGTGACAAATCACCTAAACTGGCTTATCTCTATCAGAAATGAGCCTCCTGCCAGGACCAAATTGCATATCCTTGGACATCTCAGCTCCATAGTACGGGTCAGCATTTCTTGACCTGTTGTGAGTAGTGATGGTAAACAGCGTACAACAAATTGGCTATACTGTCAGGACCGAACTTTCTAGCACGGCATGCTTGGCCGCCGCTCCGTCAGGACGCTGCGCTGCACGAGCGGGTAGGCCTACGGCGCAGTATAGGTTCACGTGAGTGACTCACGGCAGGAGCAGCACGACTGCGTGGAAGGAAGAAGCTCGAGTAAGCAATATAATAGAACACATGACGGAGACGGAGCCATAGTTATTATCAATGATAGCGGTTTTGTGGGAGGCAAAGACATACACTTGGTGCTCTATTCTTAGTCGAGCAACATTCTTGAGCTTGGGAGCTGGGATAGAAGCAGCTTCAAGGCAACCAAGGCACTTTAACATATTTGCATCTTTAATCTGACTGTCGAGTGTCAACTAACGTAGTTCTCTGCCCTGTGTTAACTGATTAATATTGATAATAGGAGTTCCTTCAGAATAATAAGGGACACAATCATTCGGCATTAGATGCACGCGACCTTATCCCCTCTCCCCGTCACTGTTGAAGAGAGGCGAAAGGCGACTTTTTGGGCGAACCCCGTCGATCCACCGCGTCCGTGCCGTCGAGGCGTGGGATTCCTCTCCTCCGCCGGCTGCTTCGGCAGCGGGAGGGTGGGGGATCCCCGTCTCCGGCCTGTACATACGGTAGGATAGGGTGGAGTCCCCGCCGGCGGTGCCTTGGAGGAGGTGGTGCTGGTGGTGGGGTGTTTGGTGTCGGCGCGGCCTTCTCCGGCGGCGGAGCTCTGCGGGGCTCGTCATCTCCGCGCGCGACTTGCGGGCGCTCGAGGCCCGGTGGGGTTCTTGAGCTCCCTTGCCTCCCGTCGGATCCGTGGTGGCGGCGGATCCGGTGGCTGGAATCCAGAGCCGGGCGAGGTCGGCGGCTCCTGTCTGCGTCGGGATCGAGGACGTCTTCGGCAAGGTGGAGATGCAGGAGAGGGAGGGTGCTCGCCGTGGTCGTTCACCGGCGTAAGCTCCGCCGCGGCGCGGCGGACGGGCTCTGCGGCGTCTTTCAAGGAAGAGGGCGCTCTCAGGCTGTGGTTAGAAGGCGGCTGATGTTCTTCGTCGCCGGCGCCGGTGGAGTTGCTGATCTCCGATCTGAATCTGTTTCCCCTACGTTTTGTACTTTTCCTTCTGTATTTGTACTGTGTACTTTGTATGTGGTACTTTGTTGTTGAATATACGTGGGCTTTCAAAAAAATAAATAAGGGACACAATCCTCTACGTCAATTTGTTCAATTTCCTGTTCCGGTTCCGGGCTTGCTGGCTCCTCAATGATAGGCTGGTGATTATCAGTAAAAGGTCACGGGCATGCACATGCCACCACTCAAGTAGATCTACAGGTCTATAACTCACATATAACTGGTGGCGGCTTTCACAGCAATTAGAGTCCTTAATGTAACCGAACTCTTCTCTTCAGGTCTAGGCAGAGCCAGCCGTGCATTGTATATAAACAAACCGTTTATGATACACATTTATCCTTGAAAGGTAGGATTAATTCAGCATGCCCCTAAGTTCCAGATGGAACTTTAAGGGATAAAGTACATGCTTCTTGAAATAGTAGAAATACTAAGGTGGCACTAAGAACAAAAACAACCATTGTAACCTCATTCATTTTTATTTTGAAATAACGAATAGTTTCAGAACAGCTCTCGAATCTATTAGACATTTACACCTACAACAATCAAACATTTTGTACGGTAAATGTATCAGTCAAAAGTAGAGATTAAATTGTTGTCCATAAGGAAGAATATTGACCAACAATTAACACCGATACATAGTAAAATTTAGAGGAAATAAGCCTACATAGCCCCTCTGAGGTTTGCGCGCTCGTCTATTGTACCCTCTCATGCAAAACCAAGTATCTGACTCAAAGTATTGAGAACTGCACAAATATATGTCCATGTAACTTTGACAGTTCGCGTAGTTAAATCGTCCACGCCAGTTCTATATATCACTGAGTCAATACCACTCACGCAACCACTCTAGATTAGTGGCGTAGATATTTAATGAATATTGATTAGCCAAGTAGAATATATCAATTTACATTGTACCAAAAATATTGCCTAGGAATTTCACTTGCAAAGTGTCTGCACTTGACTCTCAAATGGGTATGCATCGTAGTTTAGCATAATACTCATACAGAATACCTACGAATGGATACAAGGTAGAACAGTTTATGGGCACACAGTCTATTGCATGATGTTTTATTAAATATGCTTTGTATCATATTTACCTTTCCAAAAGTTATCATTTGATAGTGAAGGTCATATATTTAGATGATAAATATCAAAATATATCCCTAGATAGAGCTCTTTTCTAAAATAAATGATTAACTGGATTCTCAAAACTCAAAATGTTTGGTGATCAAGGTTGCAGAATTGAGGCCACATGTATTTATGTATGTTCTACAACATCAGATACCTGCGACATCAGATGATCAAACTCCATCCCTCTATGTATATATTTTCCAAGCCGATCATTAGTATTAAATGATATTTACAGCTCTAGTAGGTACAGCTGATGAGTCAGATAGGGTTGAAGTGGCACCCAACCAAGCCTTACACATATCCTGCCAACATTTGTGTCCACGACATTATCAACAGATAAAGACAAAAACTTCATAACTGAAAAAAAAATATGAAACAGAGTTAGGCAAGGAAGAACATATACATGGAATGCTTTGTAATGGAGTATTAAAAGACGCACACACTTTACACTTTTAAGTCATGCTTAAGAGGTAATCCATGAAACAAACACAACAAATGTACTCTTGAGTGTCGTAACCATTGTAACAAATTTATATGAAATTAGTTCATTGCATGTAGTACGTAAATGGAAGGGATATATAAAGATGATGAGCCATCTACTACGAACTTGTATTTCAGTTCAATCAAGCAAACATTTCACGTGAACACCGTTATATAAGAGATGGGTCGACTAGATTCAAGGAAGCATGTGTTCACATAGATGAGTGATCATTTGAAGAATTCTATTCAACTATCATAACTCGACAGAAAGAGGAAAAAAATTGAGGGTTGTCTTTCTTTTCTAAAAAAAATAGCGACGATGGAGGAAAATTCTTAGAATTTGGGGTAACAATTGAGGGTTGCCATCTTTCTGAACACATCCTATAAATTGTCCTCCATTTTATAAAAAAAATCTCCATCGTCGCTATTTTTAGGGAAAATGACAATGCTAAATTGTTTTCCTCTTTCTGTCGAGTTCTGATAGTTGAATGAAATTCGTCAGATGATTACTAATCTATGTGAACACATGTTTTTCTTGAATCTAGTCCATCTATCTCTTAAACAATGTTTCACGTGAAATGTTTGCTTGGTTGAACTGAAATACAAGTTTACACTAGATGGCTCATTATCTTTATATATCTTTTCCATTTTCGTACAATAGGCAATGAACTAATTTCATGTAAATTTGTTTCAATGGTTACGACATTCAAAAGTATATTCGTTGTGTCTGTTTCATGGACTAATTTTAAGCTTGACTCATAAGTGTAAAGTATGTTACTTTTACAATCCATCCAAAAAAACATTCCATGTATGTTTTTTCTTGCATAACTTTGTTAAATATTTTTTCTTCAGTTCAATAGTTTTGTCTTTATCTGTTAATGATGTCGTTGGACACCACTGTTGGTAGGATATGTGTAAGGCTTGGTTGGATGTCACTTCAACCCTACCCGACTCTACAATTGTACCTACTAGAGTTGTAAGTATAATTTAATACTAATGATCGGCTTGAAAAACATATACACAAAGGATGGAGTTTGATCATCTGCTGTCGAAGGTATCTAATGCTGTAGAATATAGATAAATATATGTGGCCTCGATTATGCAACCTTGATCACCAAACATTGTAAATTTTAACAATCGAGTTAATCATTTACTTTAGAGAAGATCTCTATCTAAGAATATATATTGATATTTGTCATCTAAAAATATGACCCTCACTACCAAATAATAACTTTTGAAAAGGTAAATATGATACAAAGCATATTTAATAAAACATCATGCAACAGACTGTGTGTCATAAACTGTTCTACTTTCTATCCATTTATAGGTATTCTATACGAATACTATGCCAAACTGCGATGCATACCCATTTGAGAGTCAAGTGTAGGCACTTTGCAAGTGAATTTTCCAGGCAATATTTTCGGTACGATGTAGATTGATACATTCTACTTGGCTAATCAGTATTCATTGAATATTTACGCTACTGATTTAGAGTGGTTGCTTAAGTGGTATTGACTCAGATGATGTAAAAAACTGGCATGGACGATTTACCTACGTGGACTACTCAAGTCACATGGACATATATTTATGCAGTTCTCAATACTTTGATGGTCGAATACTTGGTTTTACTCGGGAGAGGGTTACAGTAGACAGGCGCACAAACCTCAAAGGGGGCATTTCCTCTAAATTTTAACATCATATTTAGGGGGCTATCTTACTATGCGAATGTGTGTCAGAATCAATTGTTGGTCAATATTCTTTCTTATGGACAACAATTTAGTATCTATTTCCAGATGATAAATGACTGACAAGATGCTTGTATCATTTGGCATATTAGTACCGACAAAGTCCTTTGTAGTAAACCAACTGCCATACACTCTTGGAATTGTATGAATCATAGATATGGAGGTTTTTCGGAAATTCTGTTTTTGTGGGAAATTTAAAGCAAGAGGCATACATGCAGAGCTACAAAAATTTGAAGATTTCAGATCAACTACATAACCTCGGCATTCTAGTAGGGTAAGATATACCCCTACTGTTGAATACACAACTGAACCACTCACACCACCACCCCATCACGCAATGAGTGCATGCCCAAGGTCCTACAAATGGATAGGGTAATCCTAAAGTATTAAGGTGTCATTCTAAATATCATAATATACATGCAATAAAAAATATAAGTATATTAATGAATATACTAGAGATTATTGACATTTTATAAATGAAGTACGCATGCATCAATAAATAGAGAATGACTATACACTAATATTGACAATTGGTGACCATATCAGTCACATGGATTCAAATTACAACATATGGGGTGGGCCCCAGATTTGCAGCATATGCATGTGTTGGCTAGTAACAAGCACGTATTTCCTTTTTTTGAACTAGCCAGAACTAAGCAATTGCAACTTTTTGCTAGTGTCAACAACACACTTTCTACTGTCTCCCATGCGATGATGAATCTTTAAGATTTGGTCATCATGGACAATGGTACAACTAATTTTGTATAATGATTTTTTCCAAGTTGCCTACATCTTATAATTTTGTGAAAAAATCGCATGAGATGTTGCAATGTTTTTCTGAGTGTTGCTAAAATTTTGTGCCCCCCCCCCCCCCCCCCCCCAATTTTTGGTTGTTGCATAAGTATCATTCAAAACGTAATAAACTCTTATGCATTTTGTTGCTGACACACATGTGAGATGTTGCAAGGTTTTTTGGGTCTTGTTTCAAGTTTGTGTGTTTTTCTGAATATTTAAGTATTTTCACAGGTTACAAACAAATGCTTTTGTTATTGTAGTGGTTTGCGATTTTTGTTAAAATAGTGGGTGATTTTTGTTACAAATGAATCTGCAGCAAATAATTTGTTACTTAGCCACTTATTATTGTTGCAAACAATTTTTTTGTTATAAGATCTTTGTTGAAATTGTAGGTAATTTTTGTTGCAAATCAATCCAGAGCAGAATAACTGTTGTGTAACCACTTTTTTGTAACACCTTTTTCAATAATGTTGTGTAACCACTCAAATTACCTTGCCGGCAGATGGTCATGGGGACGGTTATAGCCTATCAAGCCTGGCCCGCCGGAAAACAGACGCATCGCCTAAAAGGCACCAACATAAGGCACAAGTCCCAACCTATACATCATGAGTTCCTCAAGACGCAGATCATAGTAGAGTAAAAAACATTACTTAATATGTGCTATTTGTTCAAGACTCAAGAGACATAATAACTTCTATCTGTACTCTATTGTGCAAATTTAAATTTGGCGGGGGCATCAACCACCCCATTCCAGATTAGTCTGCAACCAAATTTGTGATCTTCAATTTCCAAGATTCACTCGTAGTGGATGTTTGTAAAATTTATGATGAGAGCTCATTTCCTTGTGTTTTGATCACACTGGTTGTTGGCACCTTCCAAAAGTAAATGAGAAGGTTGCCCGGTGGACCAGTCTAGCATATTAGATGTCTTCGACTTTATATACACTGACCCTTCCTTTCTTCCTGTCTGACTTCATACGCTTCATAGTAAACATCATTACGCTAGAAACCAATTCTCCATGTCATTCGTGTTGATTTATTGGCTTGCTATGAGCGATGATGCCAATTTGATTTCAAGCAGACACCGGCCCAATTTCGCTCTATGCTTGCTATGAGTGAGAACTATCTGCTATTTTTTTCAAACTAGATAATTAGGGATGGAAGGTATCAGGTTATAAGAAAACACACCAGGGTCGTTACCTCATCTAGGACCCGTCACCGGCGACCGACACTACCTGCCACAAGAGCCAGAGGAAATCGAGTGGTTCGGCTACTCCGCCGCGGTGCTCTGGGCGACCGACGGCTGTGACCACCTTGACTGCCACGGCGGCCCCTTCCCCGTCGTCTTCGTGGCCACGACCCCCTCCACCTATGACTGCAAGGACATACTTGCGAGCGTCTACTCATCGGAGACGGGTGCCTGGAGCTTGCCGGTAATCGTCGACACCACCTGTGAAGCCTATGCACGTCATCTGGTGCGAATGAAATATTTTGTCTACAGACCGCATCTCGAGCCTAGGCGAGGTACCCTTGTCTGAGATGCAGTATCAAGTATGACCTGGTCAAGGATCGCTTATCCATGATTGACCTGCCGCCGCCATCGAAGGTGAATAACATTGCCCTCATGGCGATGGAGGACAGCACTTCACTGGGCTTTGCCTGCATTCAGGGTTCCAGCCTTTGTACGTGGCCAAGGAAGGTGAATACAGATGAAGAATCTGCAGAATGGGTACAATACAAGGTCATCGAGCTGGAGGAAAAAATACCTGTTGCCAGTCCTGATGTCAAACCATGCGTTGTTGGATTTGCTGAGGCTGAGGGTGTGGGTGTGGTCTTCGTTAGCTCAGATGTTGGCTTATTCACAATCAAGCTCAATTCTGGACCTTGTGTCTTGCATTTTCGTTACATCTTCTGTATGTTTGTTGTGCTTTGTGAATAATTAGTCATATGCAAGCAATATGTATTAGTTATATGTACATATGGAGCTTGCCAAGTTCAATTCTCTGCTAGAGATAACTTAATATGGAAAACTTAACGTAGTTTATGTTATGAGCCTTGACATGTTGAGGACCATGACCATGCATTGGTCGAATTGCTAAATATGGACACGAACATGCTGATCTGGTACTATCCTGTTACCTTTCTTAAGGCTTTATTATGAAAGAAAATATGTTATTTTGTGGCATAGCTAAAGGCTACATCTCAAACCCAGTATTTGTAACCATTGGAATTAGTACCAGTACATTTTTTTTTAGATAAGGGGGTGCGGATCCCCGGCCTCTGCATCCAAGAGATGCACACAACCATCCGCAATTATTAAAGCATTCGAATATTCAGATTTACAATTCAAGGATCACATAATGTGGCTACAAAAATCAGCCACTCAAACAGCAATGAACTATGCATCGATTCTTCTAGAATGAAGCCACCCAGACCGGTTGAAGATAGCCCGCACGACCGTCAGCAAACGGGTACACCCGGCATCCATAAGACCACGTTGGTCCGCCGGGAGTAGGAATGACCATAGGTGTATCCAGTAGCACGCCTTGTGAATAACCTGCAAATAATGGATAGAATTCGTTTTGTTAAAGACAATATCATTTCTGCAATTCCAAATAACCCACAAGATGGCCGCTACGCCAATCCGAATGCGAGCCTTTGTAACTTTATCAATCCCATTCAACCATGTACCAAATATGTTGTTTATACTAGAAGGTGGGGATATATTAAAAGTAAAATGGACTAATCGCCAGATATCTCTAGCAAACGGACACTTTATGAAAAGATGCTCTGCGGACTCATCTGCATGACAAAAAACGCATTTCTTACATCCTATCCAACGTCTTTTAGCCAAGTTATCTTTTGTCAACAACTCTTTTCTGCTAAGAAACCATACAAAAATCTTAATTTTTAATGGGATCTTTAATTTCCATAGGTACTTACGCAAATACCGTGTATGGCCATTCATGAAATCTTTGTAAAGAGACTTAATAGTGAACACACCATTATTAGTGAGAGTCCATGTAAATCTATCAGAATCATCTGTTAAGTTTACTCGTATTAATCTCTCAACTAATAAAAACCATGCATCTCTCCGCTGTCCTAGTAACGCCCGTCGAAAAGGTAGGTTAATAGGAACATCCCCAAGAACATCAGCCACCGTGCTGTGCTTATTTGAGGCGATAGCATAAAGCGATGGATATTCATGTTGCAAAGCATGCGATCCTAACCACGCATCCTCCAGAACCGCACTTGTTCCCCGTTGCCAATCACAAAACGACCTCGTTGGAAAAACTCATCTTTTACCTTCATTATCCCCTTCCAAAAAGGTGAATCAAGAGGTTTAGCCTGTACTTGAGAGAGCGTCTTACCCCCCAAATATTTGTTAACTAAAATCTCTTTCCAAACCCTGTCCTCATTTAATAATTTGTATAGCCACTTACTCAAGAGGCATTTATTTTTTATCTCCAAAACAACAATTCCCAACCCTCCTTAATCTCTCGGCCTACACACTATGTTCCATTTTGTTAGCCTATATTTTCGTTTAAGTTGATCACTTTGCCAAAAGAATCGAGAAAGATAATAATCTAAACGTTTCCTAACCCCTTTAGGTAACTCAAAAAAGGAGAGAAGAAACATTGGTAAGCTTGTTAAAACCGAATTGATCAAGACCAGACGATCCCCATATGACAACATCTTAGCCATCCATGCTGCCAATTTTTTTTCAAACCGATCCTCTACTAATTTCCATTCCTTGTTTAAAAGTTTGCGATAGTGTATAGGAATCTCCAAATACTTGAAAGGTAGCGCCCCCAACTTGCAACCAAAAATACGGCGATACTCCTCCTGATCATCTTTAGCCTTCCTCTAACATAGCTCACTGAGTGCTGAGTTGGAGTTGGTTGTGAGTTTCGTGCATGATATATTTGAGATCATGGCACATTGTTATCTGTTGTGTTGCATTCTATCACATTTAAGTTAAGGTGTCGTGAGTGGCAAGTCCATTCGTATATGTGAAATCCCATCAGTAGTTTGACCAGCCTGACAGTTGGGAAGAAGCACAAGTAGCAAATACCACCTGTCCTTTGCTACTGCACAAATAGCCGCTGACTCAACCAGGGTTGGTTCCAGTGCTATTTGCAAAAAAAATCGAGATGCTGGGAATGCTTGGATTAGTTTCGAGTTCTTGTACTCGTATGAGTTTTAAGAAATATAGAATGTCTCCCTTCTTCCTTGTTGTCATCAGGACTGGGATAAATGAACCAAGGCCAAAGCAGTAAGTAGTAGCATGGGTTCGCCTCAACATTGGTAACCGCTGTTGATTTAAGATTCACAAACTTGTATTATCAGTAGTTCTTTTTTTTTTTGCGGGAAGATGACAACTTCATTGATGCAACATTCTTACAGAAAAACCCAGGAAACAAAGGAAATTACAAAGAAGTCCTCCTGAGTTCCAGCATCGCCGGCGACCAGAACGAGAGAGAAACGCGCCGCTGCCTCTGCTCGTCCACACGCCAAGGATCGACGAAGCATCCCCAAGGCCACCGGGCAGTTCCAAACTCACCGCCCCCGGAGGGGTAACGCCCTGGTCCATCGGCTCCGCTGCGTCGCACCACGCCGTCGTCGTCTTCAAGTTATTTGCTACCCAGATCCGCCGCACAGGATCTGGTCGGGGAAGATCGCACCGCCCGGATCCACCGATCCGCGTACGGTGAGGAAGCAGTCGCCTGACCGCGGAGCTCCGCCGAGCGCCGCCGCCGAAGGGGTCGCGAACCTGCAGCAAACACAACACCGGCGCCACCACCACCTCCAAGGCACCACCGGCTGCAAACCCTACAGACCCTACACTATATACAACCGAGAGACGGGGATCCCCCGCCCTCCCGCCGCCGGAGCGGCCGGCGGAGGGCGAGAGATCCGTCGAGACTACGGTGGCGAGGTGGATCGGCGGGGAGGTCCCAGAAAATCGCCCTCTGTTACTGTGCGGGAGAGGGGAAGACGACCTTGGCTTCGTCTGTGTCGTATTATCAGTAGTTCTTTGATTACTCATGCATCAAACTTTGAGCTAGCTGCATGCTCTGATCCAGAGTCGCATTAAAATTCAGTTAGTGAGTTGAATCTGAATTTATTCAGTAGCGATGCTAGTCTGGTAATTTGTTGGTCATTAGGAGTGAGTGATGCTATTTTGCCTCCGTTTTGCGAAGAAAATACGCTATTTTCGGAGCAAGCAAATATAATCACTGTGATTTCATAGCGTCACGATTGTGTTCATTTCTGAACGAGAACTCTTCCGTGGACTAGTGGTAGCCGTGCATATGCGCATAAGGGCCAGGTCTCGGGTTCGAGTCCTCACTTCTACCTTAATGACAAAGCCGGGGTGGAGTCCCCCCTCCGGTCTTGTTATTTTGTGTTCATTTCTGAACAAGGTTCCAAATGGTGTGTCTCTCACTATGAAAACAAACCTTGGATCTTGAACTGATTAGACAAGCACGTGCTTTCTTTCTCCTAGACAAGCCCATATGAAGCTGCCTGTGTTGATGTAGGAAGAAAACATAATGCAGTTTCCATACAATGCTGATTTATAATTATGCGGTAATTATCTGTTTAACTGTATGTACAGCTGCAGGTGAGAGAAGTACAGTTCATTACACAGCAACAAGTAAATTATGCGGTAATTTAAAATGGGAGTTGACCCGTTTTGAACAAATCTCAGGCATGCGTATTAACTACCATAAGAGTGAACTCTTGGCCATTAATATGGAACAGGAGGAGATCCAACCTTTCTTAGACATTTTTTAATGTGTAGCTGGCTCTTTTCCCATCAAATATTTGGGTTTGCCCCTTCATTTTGATGCTTTGCGTAGAGAAGATCTGCAGCCTCTCATTGATAGTCTTTTAAGTAGGATGACGGGGTGGAGAGGGAAACTTCTGTCTACTGAGGCAAAAAGAATCCTGATTCAAACTTGCCTTGCAAGTATCCCTATATATGCTTTCCTTTTTAAAATTTCCAAAATGGGCCTTGCAGCTCATTAATACTCAGATGGCGCACTGTATGTGGTCAGACAAATCTCAAAACAAAAAAATGTGGTCAGACGAGGATGGGAATAAAAAAATCCACCTGGCTAATTGGCCCTCCATCTGTATGAAGAAGGAGTATGGTGGTTTAGGAATTACCAACTTGCAGGACCCCAACATCTGTTTTTTAGGCTCCTGGGTAAGAAGATATATTGTTGGTGAAGGTACTTTGTGGAAGAAAATTATCGACTCTAAGTATAATACTAAGAGCCCAAACATTCTCTGCTGTCATGATCCACATCCATCAGTTTTCTGGAAAGGGGTCATGGGTGCAATGGAAGCTGTTAGATTAGGGTATAAATGGCAGGTAGGAAATGGGAAACTAGTGTGATTTTGTGAGGATACGTGGTTCGGTAACTCTCCGCTAGCGACCCAGTTTTGGGATTTGTATTTCATTACAAATCAGCAAACAAAAACAATTGTGGAGATCTGGAACGGAACAAAGCTCTTGTGCAACTTTAGACGAAATTTCGACGAGGCATTGATGATTCAGTGGCACGAGCTTGTTGAAATAGCTAAAACCATTTCCTTTTCTGACTCGGACGACCAACTGATCTGGCGTTACGAATCAAAAGGGGTTTACTCTTCTAAATCTCTTTATGCTGTTATAAATTTTAGAGGAGTAAAACCAGTGTACTTGCCGGCTATTTGGGACCTGAAAATCCCACCAAGAGTACAAAATTTTCTGTAGCTCTTTTCTCAAAATAAGGTGATGACCAGAGATAATTTGAGAAGAATGGGCATGCTGAAACTTCTTGAGTGTAGTTTGTGTAAGGACATAGAAACTGTTCGACACTTGTTCTTCGACTGCATTGTTGCCACTTGTCTTTGGGCTGATGTTAAAGAAATCTTCGACATTTTAGTTACCGATTACCTTACTCTAGCTTCGAAGTGGCTTTGTAATAAAAGACATATGCAGTTTAATGTTGTTTCTTCAGCTATTTTATGGACTGTATGGAATAACAGGAACAATATAGTGTTTAATAGAAAAACTTGGATTAATCTTAAGCAGGTGTGGAGCATGGCTCTGACCTACCTAAGAAACTGGAAGATTCCTTACAAGGACTCAGATTGGGGGCCTGTCGATAGCTTCATGGCGCTGCTGAGGAGAAAACTTCAAACCCCGCTGGAGCTGCTACCGGACTGAGGTGCCTTTCATTTGGATGGACCTCTACCTGGAGCTCGATTGCGGGGAAAGTTCATGGCGGCAGGGCTTCAATGCAGTACCTGCGTGATCACCCTGAGGAAGGTGCTAATATCCACGTCGTAATGGACTGAAGAATGAAGTTCCTCCCGAGCCTCCCTCTCAACCTGGAACAAGGTCTCCTCTTCGGCTGATGCTTCTACTAGCTGCGAAGATGATGACAAGTGTGCTGGGGGCTTTCTGCTAGTGTTCCTGGTGTTTACCAGTTCTCTGGCTTTGTTTTGTTTTTCTGCTTTCGTGAATCTGCTGCCTGCGTGCAGAGTAGTTTTTGAGTAGCTTTGGATAAGTTCAAACCTCCTTGATGTGGGCTTTTATTTTTTTGCACTTCACTTTCATGTAAGAACGCAAGGGTTTGGTTTTTTCAATGAGAAAATGGAGCCGGGGCGGGTCCCTTTTAGTCTAAAAATTCCATTGGAATTACATGGCAGCTGAATATTTATTAGAGTAATTCTTACTTGTTGCTACTCCATTGGAATTACATGGCTTTTACTTGTTTCTATTCCATTGGAATTACATGGCAGCTGAATATTTATATAAAAAAATGCGACCACCAGGACTAGCCCTTGGTAGCTTATTTTTATAGTAGAAATGCTACTTTATGAGAAATCTAAGAATTCGTCCCCGATGGGGATCAAACCTGGGACGTCGAGCGCGCTCAGCCGCACTCCAACCACTGGGCCTCTGCCTGGTTCTCCAGCTGCTGCTGAATATTTATTATAGTAATTCTTACTTGTTGCTATTCCATTGGAATCACATGGCAGCTGAATATTTATTACAGTAATTCGTTTACACGAGGAAAATATTAACCTTTTTTATTTGGTCGTGTGTGTAATTGTATTTCTTTTCCTTTTACAGTTTTTTCTTGGAATTTTACAGCCGCGCGTAGGTATTCTTAGTGGGCTTTCTCAAAGGAAAACGTTTTGTGCTTTATCTCCTATACTTTAAGCCGATCCACGCCGTAGCTGCTGGATCGAGTTCCCCATTTCCTATATAGTCCTATCCTACCGCATGAGCTGTGAGTTTGGTGAGACGCCGACGGCGCCGCCACTAGACGACGACAACTTCTCGCCACCCAGCCTTCTCCGCCGCTTCTGCATCACCACCGCCCCAACCCTCCCCTCCTCGGTTGCTTCATCATAGAGTGCAACGAACTAAAGTTTGAACCTACCCTGGATCCCCCAACCGTGTCCCGCATGGCCGCTTCCCCTTTTGAATCGACACTGGCGATCGCAGCTTCACGTTACTCCGATACCGCCATGGCTTCCTACTCATACTCCACACGTCTCAGGGGACCCTTGAACTCCTGGTGTGGGACCCTGTTAATGACCACGAGCACCCTGTAGCCATTCCCCCGGGGTTCGGTGTGAAGATCCTGATCACTGGAACGGTGCTTGTTGCTGCCCCTCGTAGACATAAACCACTTCAGGTGGTCTTGGTAAGCACCGTCGTGCCGCCGACGTCGAAGACGAGTGATCGCCTGTGTTTACTTGTCGGAGACTGGTGTATGGGGTAATGTCATCACCACACTACTACCACCCAACGTTTCTAATCTTTGAGTTTGTTGATCCGAGAAAGCCTGTTGTGCTTGTTGGGGATTCCCTTTACATGTTGCTTGTTGGGAAGTCGTCAAGCATCATTGAGTTCGATTTTGATAGGCAGAGCCTACCAGTGACGCCTCTGCCTGTGGGATTGAATATCTGAGTCCAGTCGCTGCTACTCGGTTATGTGGGCAGAGGGTGGTGGAAGAGGAAGACCGATTGTGATGGTGTTGTTTCGTGGGTGCTGGAATAACTATTGCAATAGACAACCTACTCTCCCTGGATTTACAGAATAATTGGGGCACACATATTAAAGGGTTTGCGGAGGAAAATAATGTGGTGTTCTTGTGGACGTTTGACGGCGTCTTGATGGTTCAGCCAGACTCACAGCAGTTCAAGAAACTTCCTGGAACCAACTTGCCTCAATTGCATCCATTCGAATGTGTCTACGCTACAGGTAATACCATGCCTTTATTTACACTGCTCATATGACAAAACCAAGCTATTTTCTGATGGATTGGTTGATAGAACACTGTTTATATCATTTTGTGTTAAGCAAAAAATTTAAAGTACTGTAAGTATGACTTGTTTATTTTGCTGCTTGGTTACCCCTTCAGCATAACATAATTTGGCTGGTCCAATCTATATGTAGCTATGCTTTGTGTGCATTCTAATTTCTTCAACATTGGCCACCATGGATGTTTAATACTTCATGTTGAACACATGATCAAAATTAGTGACTAGATCCATCATAAAAACTTCTTCCTTCAGTAATAACTGATCCTAACTTACTAGCCTATTATCATTCAAGTAAATTGTTTGATGCCATGCAGAGTAAAAAAATTGCACTCATTGTGACCAATTGATGCATTGCCCCATGACCCCTTGCTTTAGGATTTTACTTCATGGATTTTAAATTTGATTTGTCAATGGCTAGTTAGGTCATACATTTCTAAAAGGTTTCTGCTTTCCTACTCCATAAACCCCGGACGTGCCCACTGTTCTTTTATCCTCTATTCAGACCAGAGGTACCCAAAACTGCTAATATTTGAAGCTGAAGGTGTGCCACTATACTAATGGTGTTCGCTGATTCAAATGTTGATTTTGTTGTTTATAATGCTGAATGCTGAGATGATTCAACTTTGGATCCTATGACACAATTCCCACAATGGTGAACCTAATGTTTACATTTTGAGTCATAAACAAATCGTGGAAATAACTCCCAAAGCTTTTTCCTGAATGAGTGGTACAAATTTGTTTGACTGATGGTATGCTTGGTCCGCATGTATCTAGAGGGATATCCGGCGGCTGTGATGCAGAAATTTGCTGCGAATTGGATTTGTGAACCCCTATCTACCTTCCCATTGTAGAAATTACTTAACTGGGCACAATCCAAGAAGGTTGATGGCATATTGACCTGCTTCGAGCTCGTGGAGTCATTTATTTTACTTGATGCTTTTTAAGCATGTTGTGTCAAGCTCACCTATGAATTCATATTGCTTGCAATTTAGTCTGTGTGAGCGCCTGATTAGTCTCAGTGTTGTATCAGGCGAGGAGATTTCGACGTTGGATCCTAGCTCGGTATTTAGAAGCTTTAATTCTGACTACTGAATGTTAAAGGAATTGCACCTGCCTACCTGGTGCTGTTTGCTACGCACCCTTTAAATAGCTGGCGGCTTTTAGTGTTATTTTGCTATCGCTGAGATGCTGCAGTCGCGAAGGATTGTTCGAAGAGTTGGCTAATATTTATAAATATTTTATGGGTAAAAATATTTCGCATATTCCTTGCCAAATTAACATTAATACGGACATACGCCATATATAGTTACGTATTAGTAACTGACACATACACTCATTTTATTGGTCGCTGCTACACCCACAGTCGTTCAACGTCATATGATGATCCATGATTGACAAGCTCTTCAAATCCTTTTCGTAGGCTATATTTGACAACTATAGGAAACGAACCAAATGTAGAAACAAATCCTTCCTTGAATTAAGAAACAGGGAAAATCAGAATAAAAAATTAGAGCATCAAACGGAACAAAACAAACAAAAATCGAATCAGAGGGTTACCTTTTTTGTGGGAAAAAATCAGAGGTCTACCTAATCAACCAACACCACCGACTAGCCGCATGACATAGAAATGCACATGCCCATGTGTACCACATCGAAACAATAATCCAAATGCGTGTGAGCATAGTATCAGAAGGGCTGCATTCATTGAGTGAGGTGTTTTGTAGCCCAAGCTAAATAGAGCTCGTTTAAAAAAAAAATCAAGATTTGCATTTTTAAATTTCCAAAAATCGTAAAACAAATCCCAGATGTAGATAGTGATAAGATTTACAAGTTCGCAAAATTTCAACTCGAAATTCGTTGTATTGTGGGCTGGGCAAAAATGACAAATATGTGGTTATGGGCGGTGAGCAGTACAAAGATTCAAAAAACTAAAATTTTGCCTGATTTGTCCTTTTTGTGTAGCCAAAACTACAACGAATTTTGAGTTGCAATTTTGCAAGCTTTTATATCTAGACATTATCTACTTCTGGGATTTTTTTTCAATATTTTTGGAAACTAACAAGTGCCGATTTTAAATTTTGAAAAAACACGAGCTGGGGGCAAGCGGAGAAGGATCTCGGTGAGCAGGTCTTCATCGTCAAGCGGCGGCGATGCCACCGACGCGCTCGTCGGTGGCACATCTCGCCCTCTAGTTCAGCAGTCACCGTGTGGCTGAAGTTTTCCCCTTTTTTAGAGATACCGATGTTGACTGGAGCCCACGTCGATGGTCCAACTAATAAGTATAATGTAGTATTATTGATAAGAAAAACTAATGATGTATTCTCCATAAAATAATAATAACATAATTATATGCTTGTATACTTATGCCACTACACACGACCACGCAGATTATACTGTTGATTTTTAGATAATGATAAAAAATTATGAAATACATGATTTGGTTTACAAAAAGAAATTAGGTGCAAGTTTATGCCAAAGGGAGAGGTCTTTGCCCGGCAGCTACTTCACATCTCCAGATACTTACAATATGCCAGCTACCACTAAACATCAAGTCATTAGACGAACATCCATTTTCTTTGGTGTGTCATCGCAAATAGGCAGCATTGTACCAAAACTGCATTCAGTTTCTTTCTACGTCAACACATGCAGCTTATGATGGACTTGTCCAATCAGTTACCTTTCCCTGTCCAAATGACGAGAGCAAAATTGTTTATCTTCTTCTTGCGATCAATAGGTGAACACATACAAGAAAGCAAACATTCTTCCCTGAATCTGAACACATCTATTGTTATGAGGTTGAATGCAAACATTAGCAGACTAATCCAAAGCCTTCCCTGAATCTGAACGAAAGCAAAACAGCTCAACATTCAGTAGTCCCAACTCAGAACCAGGTAACGATTCTCCCCACCTGATATAACATGGACGTGATCAAAAGAAAACGGTGAAAACACACAGAATTCGACCAGGATCAACTGAAAGGTACTGATTAATGAAGCATGTCGTTATTATGTCTTGATGCCAGTTGGCAAATTGACTACAGAAATTAGATAACATACAGGATTGAGCAGAACAACAGATCAATTCCTACAAGCCCACATCACAGCTGACCAGTTCATGCTACACAGAGGGTAAATTTCCACGTTGATCGCAGCAAACAAGCCACTTCTGCATCTCAGCCACCGGAACACAACTCTAGATACCTGCAGGGCAATCACGGCGTTAGACAGACCAATGTTCATTCATGGAAAAGACATTTTAATAAAATCTGACGATTTTGCACAGAACAATGGGTAATTATTAGTGTAGTGGCACGCCTTTAACTTCTAATATTAGTAGTTTTGGGCTGCATCTAGTTTCTACAGAGGCTAAAAGATCAGTGGGCATATGAGGGTTTCGTGGAAATGCAAAAGCACCTTGCTAGTCACTAATAGGTCGGATACAATCAATTTCACGCAATAAAAGCCTCAATAAGGGATCGTGCATCATCTTATTAACCAATAGACTTCCATCAGTCAAAATAGTATCACTTTTTTTTTACATTGCACAACATCAAAAACAATCTTCTGACGGTCTGACCACTTCTTTTAATTACTAAGAAGTGCAATTCATGATGAAAGCAGTATTTAAGGTGAATCTAGTCATGCATTTGGACCAAGTTTTTAATATGAAGTGTTCAACATATACTATGATCAGCCACAAAGCATAGCTACATATAGTTTGGATCAGATCAGACAATAGCCAATTACATCTGCAAGTTAGACTGACCATGAGAGACAGGCTGAGAAATAATTAAGCAAACTGCTTAACACTAGTCACTAGAATAATCTGCAATAACTGAAAGGAAAATGATAAATAGTAGTACAAGATTTCAGGAAGGCATGCTCTTCAAAAAACTGCGACAATCATTAGTGCACTGGGTATCATAATGAAATGGCATAGCTATAGAGGAAGTAGTATGAAACAAATGCTCAGGTATTCTTACTTTTCAGTTAATCATGCAGAGGAACAACATATAAATAAAAATTATGACTTCACAGATCCATAACCAGAAATAACTAATCAAAGGCAATGCAGCAAGTGGCAAAAGTAAATAAAATAAAGACATGAAGCACGAGAAAAGGTGTATTTCTTTCTGCTACCACGTAACATGATAACATTATCATCTATGAAGGCACTAACTTTTGCACAAAAAGGTAAAGAATAGTAAGTCATTAGTCATCTGAAGAGCTACAGGAAGAATAACCTGCACTACCAGATGGGTCTGGGGTACTAAGGAGGAGGTAAACTAAAAGCAAGGAAGCTGGATGGAAGGGGATGGCAAGCAAATTAAAGAGAATGTAGGTGCACGAAAGCACAATGAAGAGAATGAAGAGCTGCTGAGGAAGGGATGAGGAAGCATATGGCCCGGAGAAAAGATCCAAGATGCAGCCTGTCATGAAAGCATGATGGGAGGTGGCCAGATTGGCAGCATTAAGCTGATGGTTATCAGAAAAGTTTAGGCTTAGTTTGGCAGTGAAGTATTTTTAAAATCAAAGTATTTAAAAACTACAGTATTCATATGACTAGCGAAGCAATACTTCAGTATTAAAAAAAGAGGTCCAACCCTCTTTTTCATATACTTCAAAACTAGTGTAGTTTTCCAGATATTGAAGTATATAAAACTGCAGTTTTAACTAAAACCAAACACCTCGAAGTATTTGATACTTCAATATTTCTAGAAACCAAAGTATTAGTGGAATACTTCAAAAATACAGAGCTACCAAACGGGGCCAGAGTCCTCCCTTGGGCCAGAGTCCTCCCTTGCAATTTGGTACTTAAGGAATGGCAGTAAAAACTAAAAAGGAAAGACACGTCTTTGGAAACAACAGTTCAGATACCTCACCTGCATTCAGGAGATAAGCTTGTCTGCTCAACCAGTACATCACACTAGCATATCTTGATCAGCTCCATCACGCTCACCACCCATTCCTGTTTCTGCAATCATAAGAAGTCATACAAGGAGGCATCAACAACATATTTTGATAAACTCGCGACTTTATCTTTGGAAAAACAACTCGGTTCTTCCCAGAGCCTGCACACTAACCAATATTGTGTACTGATTAAACAATATTCCAAAAACAGTATATACTTATTGATATCATGAAAATGAAAGACTTGAACACTCGAACTATTATCTGATCCAAAAAGACAGGCTATCCAGAATTAATAAGCTTGTTCCACCCCATATCAAAAACAATAATGCTCATATCAATAACATCCTAGCAACCAAAGTTACGCTGACTATTAAAATTATGATCATCTTTAAATACATTTAGCCTGAAGGATGAAATGAACTCAATTTATTAGTTTTCCCTGGCAGTGGACTTGCTGTTTGCAGCAGGACACTCTCCCACAAGTGATAAAATGAACAATTTGTAGATTTCAAACAAATTCGTCATTATGGATTTAAAATTATTAGCAACATAGCATCAAAAACAATATTGAATGAACAAATATAACTAGATTTAAGCGTTCAAATGAACCTATTAAATTAAACTACGTACATTTCAGTTGGTTCAAGCTAGTTTTTTCATTTAGTTGTATTCGCCTTGAGATGAATCTGCGCTACTGCTATGCACGAACACTAACAGTATACAATTCTTGCATATGTCAATTATGATTTCTGCTAGCTCGACTTGAAGCAGATAGTTCAAACACAATAACAATAGGAGATAATATAAGAAACAGTGCCGCTACATATTTGTTGACAAACCATACATTAATACAACAATGAAATCCCATCGCATGGCTACCGAAGTCAAACTGGTGACATAAAAAGCAAAAAGGACACTAGCTACCAGTAACAGGTGTGAATCCAGATTATAACCATAAAATAAAATGCTACCACACAAGCAAATGATCGTTATGTTGAAGAGATCATCAGTAAAAAGAAAAAGGTGATTCAGCACTATTAAAATTGTTAGCTTTAACACTGAAGGATGAGAATGGCATTCCATCAACCAATTATCGGAAATCAACATGGTTTTGTTACAACGACAAATGGAAGACATGCTATTACCTGCAGCATAGACACTTTCATATGGATAACAGACAAGACTGTTGTTGCTTTCAATAAGTTTGCACTGCAATGGCTCAAGCTGGACCATGTAGGTACCGCCAAATGTCTTCAAGAGCACCACATTATTTTCCTCAGCATAACCTAACAACCATATGTTACTTATCTCTTTCTGTGAGTCTAGGGAAAGTAGCTTGCCCAGTTCAAAAGTTCTTCCCAGCACCCACAAAGTAGCACCATCACAATCTGTATTCCTCTTCCATAACTGGGCGGTGTAATCTGACAAGGAGAGTAAACCCAGCCCGCCACCATCTGCCCGCACAACCATCAATTCGTTGTAGTATTGACCCTTGGCAAACATATCCGATGGCACCTGCGTCACAGCCATGCTCTGCCTACACAAATCCAGCTCGAGAAGTATACTTGACCTCAGCCAGTAAAGGGAATTCCTGGCCAGAACAGCAGGCATGCCTTCATATTTCACAACTTCGCGTGGAACCCGTGTTGATATGGGATTACTCCACAGGCGAGTCTCCGACGAGTAGATGCAGACGATCACTCGTGGATGGCGCTTCTGTTTGTAGCCTATCAGTACCACCTGGAAGTGGTGGGCATCTCCAGCAGCGCGAAGCACTGTCCCGTCGATCGGGGTATCATGTATGTCAAACCCCGGGGAGTGGCAACGCGGTGCTGGTCGCCGGTGACGGGGTCCCGCACCAGGACCTGGTCCGCCGATGAGTGCAAGATTAGTAGGAGGCCGTGGCGGCATCCGAGGAGCCTGGATCTGTTGCCGTCATCGATTGGAGAGGAGAAGC